>OZ025298.1:227887617-228635117 GCA_964019185.1 Maratus speculifer | reverse complement strand
AGAGCAAAAATCACTATTAAGAAAAAAAAAAACTTTATTTCAATGATATATTTATAATTTACGTTTATAATTTTCTTGTACTTATTATTATTATTTTTTTTTTTTTAACTTGCATATTCCGAATACAGTCGAATTGAAGCTAACATTAGAGTGCGAATTTCTTCGCTTTAATAGAGTTGGCTCTGAAGTGATTAAAAATAAATGAATAATAATAACAATAAAATCCAATAAGTCGGATACTTTAAATGTAACTATTTTATTATGCGCACATAATTATGTTGAAAAAAAAAAAGGTCTGTTGAATTAATTTTTATAAATATAAATTCATCAGATATTATTATTATTATTTATTTATTTTAAATAAAAAAATGGCGGCCAGAACGTCTGTAATAAAAGTATAATTGAATCTTAAAAATACTTATGTGAACTCTTTATGATTTCCGAGCTGCTAGATTTATTTCGTAAAACATTATCTAGAAATTCTCTATTTAAAAGTTACATAAATAACATAACGAAACAAACAAAAAAAAAAAAAAAAAAAAAAAAAGTTCTGTTTCTCAGTAAGCAATGCCACAATCTGTCGATTTTACATAAAAAGACCATCAGCCAAACGATGTTGTTTATTTTACGAAAAGAGTTTGTAATTTTTATGAACTTTCTGTTACTTTACAGATTTTTCTGTTAAAAAATGGTTTATAGTATCCTTTATGAAAAACAAAAGTTTTTTACATAATGACTTCTTTTACTAAAATGAAAACTTTCCTTTTTTTCTTTTCAGCATACTCTTCTACCTGTTAATCCTTTTCCTCCCATTATGTTAATTCTTTTCGTGGTAATTTAAAAAAATTTTAGTACCAGTATTTCTAAAAGAAAAAAAATCACTAATTTAATCAAAGTAACTCTGAGATTAATTAAGGCAAAAATTACTTTCCCAAAATACTAATAAGAAAATTTAAGAATTAAATGCACACCTAAGCGTCTCATATGGGCACGATACTCCTCGCAACACGATATTACATGTTGTCCAACTACTATCGTAACACAACTCACATTTCCGTGAATTACATATTTTCCTTTCATTTTCAATAGTTAAAAAAAAGTAAATAAATAAATGAATGTATATTCGCAGAAAACTTTGCTTTGCTATCACCAAAAGGCACACATAGAGTAGAAAAGTTGGCCGTTTTATCATCAAAATAATGGGGAGGCTGAAAGCTTTTTAGGGGGGTGGCAGACAGAAGAGCTGACTGAGCAGCATTTTAAGTGAAGCGTAAGAGCCCGATAAGGCCGCGGAAATTTACTGTGATGTGGGTCTGGATTCTCATATCAAAGCCGTATGAGTATGGCTATAAATATATGCTTCCATAACCCGCTATATATATATATATATATATATTTATATATACCTATAACGTCAGTTCTTTTTTCTAAAGCAAAATTTCCAAGTCTTTCATGATGGAAGTTGCTGCCGCACATTTTTATATACATTTTCGGTAGCCAGATAGGAATATTTGTTCTTTTTTATACAGTTTATATATATATTTTTCCCGGTTATTATTATTATTCTGGGGGAGAGTTTAACGCCCTCCAAAAGAGCGCCCTTTCCTTCTTATTTCCAGTTGCCTTAACTTTTCCAGGCATGGATTTGAATAGCCGGTCCGCCTTCTTTTCCTATTCTATCGTTCGCATACATATTTTCCCTAACGTTTATGGGTAAATATATTTGAATGCATATATCTTTGCGAATGCAGCCAGGCAGGAGAATTGAAGAAAGTTTTTCTTTCCAACCCGGTTTCAAGAATACTGTTTAGAAAGTACCTAAGAGGATATTTTAAATGTCCGAAGTCCTATGTCCAAGTCCAAGTGACCAAATTTTTGCCTGTCACTCAAAGGTGCATTATTGCGATAATTCACATAAGTAAGCAATTTATTGGGTGGCTAAATATGCAAAAGCCTCTTATAATAATGTTGCCATATATATATATATATATATATATATATATATATATATATATATTAAAAAACTTTATTATTTTTCTCTTTATTTTTCTATTTAATTTAACAATTTTGCTGTGTTTCGTTTTTTATGTTTTTCTTCATTTAATTTTGGTTTTATGTGTGTTGGTAGTCCTAAATTCGTATTGTTTTGCTTTTTCATGGCTAATACGAAGATGAAACAACACACTTCATTTGTGTTCCAAAGTATTTGGGGCTTGACAATTCTGCTTTTATTCTGTAATTTTCATTTGTATTAATTTTTTTTAATTATTCCCCCCCCCCCCCCTCATGTTTCAATGTGGTAATTTTCTATTAATTTCAATGGTACATATATTGTAATACAATTAATGGTTATATATATATATTTCCTAATTCACGAGGTTATTTAAAATTCACGCATATTAAATAACCTTGTCTATTATGTGTTAGTTACAATGAATATAATTCCCTGTTGTTAATTTTATTTTTAAAAAATAGGCATGATTGTGATGTATCGAAGATTGTGATGTATTGTACAATGATACAGGAAAGATGACGGCTGTCCCATTACAACACATTCGTTCTATTTGCGTCAAGATGTCTACAACTTTTCTGTACTTGTCGCACACACATCGTAGGAGATATACTTCGTTTTTATACCAAAAGAAAATAAACAATTCTTTTCACATTTTGCCTTATTGACCACTCATTACGCATATTCACTAGAATCCTCCCGAGATAGTCCCAATCGGGTTACTCGGGAAAATGCAAGACTTTAATGTTCACGATTTCAGGAATAAAGTTGGAAACTGGTGTTATACAATAGAATACAAAAAACTTCTTGAAACACCATAAAAATAAAATAAATAAATTATTTATTTTATTTTTATGGTGTTTCAAGAAGTCTTTTTGTGTTCTATTCACGGTTTCTTCTCCAAAGTCTGCTGCTTTGTACTGTCTGTAACGGTCTATTGGTATTATTGCATTTGCTTTGTGCTTTGCATTTATGTCGTCATTATTACATTCAGGAAACTTTTTTTTTGAGTCTCTTAATGTGTATTTGGATTATCATAATCTAATAATTTAAAAGTACGCAATTATTCGAATAATAAAGTTTCGAGGGCATTAAATTTGTTTGACGCTTTCTTATCTTGTCATGCAAATTGCATGCCTCTATAGAAATTTCATTAGTAACGAAATATTTCCTTTGGCTTTATCCTTAGTACATACTGTACAGCCTTAAAATAATAATAATAATTAGTAGTAGTCGTACATTTTATATCTGTCTAAGCGTTTTGTAGGGAGTCTACAGAGTGTCCCTAAAATCATAGGCCAAACTGTAAGGTAAAGTACACATACAGCAACAATTTTGCTAGATGTGGGGTCGCAGTGCATGATAAAATAAATAAAAATGTTTCTCGCCGCTAACGACAAAAGAAAAAAAAACGAAAAGTTGCAATAAATTCAATTTATTTGTTTCAATAAATTCAATTTATTTGTTGCAATAAATACGAGACACCAATTGACTTTGATGAGAACCTGGTTACTAAACTTTTGGTCTTTTCTGCAACTGTTCCTGGAACGCATGGAATTTTGGAAAAGGTACGCCAATCATTTGCTAGAATCTGTCAGGCCTGTATCGAAGTTGGTGGCGGCAAATTTGAGCACTTGATGTTACTTTTACGCGAATAAAACACTTGTTTTCATTTCCTCTACATTTCTTGTTTTTTGGCAACACTTTCAATTCCAATTCCGTATTGCTCCGAAAATTGCTGCTGTATGTGTACTTTACCTTAGAGCTTGACACATAAGTTCAGGGACGCCCTGTATATATATCAAATAAATTGCAATTCTTTCTTTCTATTTAATAATTATAATATTTGTTTTGGAATTAAAATCTTTGTTTTAATAAGATCAGTTGCAGTTATATAAAATAATAAAATATATTGATTATTTAAAAGCTGGATAACATGTTGGATGTAGTTTTAGATAAAAATAAGATAAATTTCAAGCCACGATACTATAAAGTGTTTTAAAATTTTGCAACACTGCTAAATTGTGCATAGAAAATAACTTCTTAGTAAATATTTTAAAGTTGCAATTTTGTTTCTTTTGGGAGCTCTTTCACAGCAGCCAAACAACATAAATCCACTATTTAGCGCACACGTACCATCGTCAAGACCCTTCCTTTTATCTGCTTTATCTCAGCAACTGCGGGCACCTTTCAACTAGTATAACTATGTCATTAAACTCACGTCTGGCAGCAAGTATATCTTAAACCTTTTCACGAGCTAATCTTTATTTCGGTGATGTCCACTCCTCATATTCACCTCCACCACCACCACCCACCGCACAACCCTTTTACTCCCTCTTTGCCAGATTCATTCCAGAAATTTCTTATCTGGGAGTTCATGGGTCGTTGCTTTTCCGGCTAGGGCCTACCTCCTGTTCCAGCATCCCATCTTTGGCTGAAAGATTACGAGAATTGAATCCGGTTAAAAGAGTTAGATAATTCTTGATGTTATTCAATTCCCAGATGAAGCGGTTGCCATGCCGACTTTTTTCTTTTTTTTTTTCTTTCGTTCTTCTTCATCTTCTTTTTGGCCGTAATTCTTAACGTGATTCTGCAGTTTGATGTCGTGTCTTTTGATATTATGAAGTCTTTTACGGTCTTTATCAGTCTAAAACTGTTTAGGGGTTGATAGTCTCTTAGAAAGGGTAAAAAAGATATGCCAAGGAAGAATTTCAAAATCGATGTTATTGCATGAGATATATACACAGTGTTCCAAAATATTTTGGAAAGCAGTTGGTGGTTTTACTGGTTTTTGCAGCACAAGAATTCAAGAGAAATGAGTAAAAGTTTAACTGATATAAAATTTTAATACAAGGAGTTAGGTAATATTTTAGGATATTGAATTTTTGCTAGATATTAGCAGTTGCCATTCTTTTAATCTTTCTTTTTAGTTCGTGTTCTTTAAAGCCGTAACTTTTTGAGGATGTTTGATGAAGTATCTTTTAATATTAAGAAGTTTGTACTGTCTTCAACAGGTTAAAATTATTTAAAGATTAACGTACTTTAAAAAGAGGTCTTAGAAGCTTTGTGTACTTTTAATGAAGAGTCGTGAAACAAGCACGACAAAAAAATAGAGCTCGACTTTGGAGGGACTCGGATGATTTCATATCTCTCCTCCGCAAAAAAGTTGTAAAACTCCAAAAAATTCATTTTGTGTAATTAAACACTAATATATCTTATTTAGGTGCTACAGCAAAAATGCCATATTTAGTTAACCGGAAAAACGCTAGATTACCCTATATGTCCATAGTGAAATAAATTTACTCAATCCTCCGAAACTATTCTACAATATACAATCATTCTTAAGGATTTTACGTTTTTATGCACGCTGCACGCAGGGCTAAGTATTGTAATTTTATGTTACAATAGAATTATGCGAATCTTCGATAATTCTTCCTTTGAAATGCAATACTTAGAATCGAATAAATTATCTTGTGGATGAGCGATATGAGGTTATCTAAAATATGTAGAGAGACTTATTTTTTAAGTATATATAAAAAAATTGTACAATTTTTCATATAAGTGTTTCTAAAATTAGCAAGTCTCTAAGGACAATTTTCGTTTTGGCTATCAATAGTCAATATTCCTTGTAAGACTGGTTTCTTGTCAATAAAGTTCTCTGCTTCGAGAAGAAATTAAATTTTTTATTAAGGGGACGGTGGACGTTGAATTTTTCTTTTTTAATTTTCATCATTCATTTTAATTTAATTTTTCATTTTAATTTAATCACATTTCATTTTAATTTTTTCAATTTAATTGGTAAATAAATCATAGCAGTTGTAAATTTCCATGTTGGCTAAAAAAGTCAGGGCCAGGATTTAAAAAAAAAGAATGTATTGACTGAAGCCGCCTATGCCATCCGCGTGAACACTGGGGGATATATTCACCCAACTAGCCTTTAAGGATCACAGAATAAATGTAGTCGGGTGAATTAGTCCTCCAGTAGTCCTCGAAGTATCAGGTTATAACTGATCCGGACCCGAAACCTCGAGTCAACCCGAACCTAACACACTTCAACTCGAATCCATGTTCAAATACATATATGTTTTTTTTTTATTATTTGAGAAAATAATCTAGATTTTTTTTTTTCAAAATCCTGTAATTTTGAATTTGTAACAGTTAAATCTCAATCCAAAACTGACTTGAACCTGAAAAAATTAAAGTCAACGTGACCTGAAACCAACTTGCAATAAAAAAAAAAAAAAAATGAAATGAGTATTAACTTATTATAATAGCAGCTTAAATAAATAAAATAAATAGTCAAATAAGTAAATTAAATTAAATTAAATAAATAGTTATAATAATACAATAAATATTTGCACAATTATTTCAAAAAATAATTAATACCACTAAATAATATCAAAACCACGTCTTTATATCTTTTTGGTGCTTTCATAAAAATTTCATCAAATCTCAAGAACTGAAAGCATTCCTCTTGATACCGCAAAAATGATGGCGATATCCCATGGTCATTCTTGATGCTGCTTTCTCCCAATTCAAAGGGTCAAGAATCACCATTGCCCGAAGATATGGTCAAAAGCTTTTGTTGCCATAGAAACAGACAGTTCTTGAGGGAGTCGGATTTTGGCATGTCAGCTTGATAAGAGTAATTATTTTTGTAAGATATAATGCCTTGCTTTTATTTATAAATCCAAAAATTATTACTTTTAATTATAAAATAAAAAATACCTTACATACAGAATGGTGTATTAACTAACTATAATAAAAATTATTTAAAGTGGTTCCCCCCCCTTTTTTTTAATACTTTTCAACAAAGTAGAAAAGTGTATAATAATGCGGTTGTCTGTCCGTCTGTCCACTTGTCCTCGTTCAAACTCACTTAAATATACCCGGATTTTCATGCAATTGAAATATGTCAATGATGCATTAGGATTTTGAAACCTCATTAACCAACACACTTAATAAGCTGTGTTTAAGTGATACATTAGAATGGTTAAATTTCAATATTAAGTGTCATTATTTTTACTGTATGGCACAATCTGATTTAATATAGATATAGAGAAACACCAAAATAAAAAATATGAAGCAATCAAATTGCAGCATTTATATATATATATATATATATATATATATATATATATATATCTTTCCTTCTCCTTTAAAATTTGTATCTAATAGGTAATTTTTTTTACATAAAAATACATGTTGAAATTTAATTCGAATACAAATTGCAGCATTTTTTTTTTCTTTTTATATATATCTTTCCTTCTCCTTTAAAATTTGTATCTAATAGGTAATTTTTTTTTACATAAAAATACATGTTGAAATTTAATTCGAATACAAATTACATCAATTTTGATGTTTTTTTCCCTTGCGAAAACTTGTATCCTGAAGGCGATTTCACATGAATTTTCTGAAATATATTGAGATGTTATCGCATTATATTTATTTATTTATTTTAATGAGCTGACTTAATGAATTTTAACTATTGTTTAGATGGGATTGTTATTTGTCTAACACAGATATAAATTTAGTAGAATGAAATAACGCAGTAATTCTAAGGAATTTCTTGGTATTTCCCAGCAATATCCTCACTAATGAAACATAATTCCATTATAACGAATAGATACTGCCTACCCCATGATGTCTGCACTAACGGAATTCATCTATAATTTTTTTATATGAAAGAGATGATTTTTATATACATTTAGAATTTAAAATTTTCAATAACCAGCATAAAATTATGATGCTATTTTTTTAAAACTTATCATTTACTTTAAAACAAGAATTAATCAGGTATTGATCCCATTGTTCCATTTTTAATAATAATAAATAAGATTTAAAATTTCAAACTACTTTTCCTATTTTTTAAGCTCCACCTCTGATAGAAAAAAGATTATTATTTCGAACAAAAAACTACCAGCATCAATAAAATTATTTGCTTATCTTATATTTTTCCTTCCTTAACATGGTATTTTTGTATAATTTTGGTATCACACAGAAACCGACCGACAAACGAAAATTTTCTTTTGTATTTGTTCCATATAAAAGAAAATATTCCTTGAACTGTAAAAGGAATTGAAAGAAAAATGGTTCTAGTTGTTCTTTATCAAAATATTTAATTACCGAATAACATTTTCTCTTTTAACCGAAAAGTCCTAATAATTCAATTATGCCTCAATCATTACGAACTGTTCCAGTTAGTTCTTCGCATTTTCTTCCCGCTTTGTTAATAATCTAATAATTTTGGACGCACGCTTTTAGGTGCAACACTGTGTGTTATTTCATAATTAATATTTACGATGCTTTTTTTCTTGGTATTCTCATTCACAAAGTCGACTTCTCTTATTTTATTTTTTATTTTTCTATTTATGTTTCTATTTTCTTTAAATGATTCATTTCTATTTTCCCTACCATCAATGGTTTAAATTTTTCTTTTTTTGATATTATTAATAATCGATTTGTTTTCGAAGAGCGGAGAAAAAAAAAAATGTTTAAAAAATTTCATTGCTGAAAAAAAAAAAAAGACAATTCCATTATTAATTCATTTTTAAATTTTTTCAATATAGCTGAAAAGTACTAAAAAATGTTCAAAATTTTGATAAATGTTTATGAATTCCGTCAGTACATCCCCTCGTACATTAACTTTTATAAACATACTTTGGTTGCTATGTAATTTTTACGTGTTAATAAAGCTCATTCTAAAAAGTTAGCTATCAAAAATGAAGCGTGTGGCATTTATAATTAATTTACAGGGATGCATAGAGATAGAGGAATTCGAATACAGTATAATCTATGAGCCTGAGAATCATTTGCGATGAATTTTATTTAAATTGATTTAGACATCTCATTTGATTGTATGAAGTTTAAATTTCTTAATGATTTTTTTTTAGAGTATGAAAGTGATTTATATCTATGCTTAATACCTGGTTTTTCGTTACTGTTGGCTTTAATTGTGGTCTTATTGAAAATTTGTATATTTAGCTCTGCCCATTTATTAGCCCGACATCATAATATACATTTACGGTGAATATCCATTTTTAATTCCAGGAAGTTAGTGTTGTTGTTTAAAATTGTCATTTTCTGGAGAAATCCCTACAGAACGGGGGAGGAGGGATAGGTGAGGGTAAAATATTTTTCATAGCATTCTGTATGTTTCCCATTTTTTCTTTCTTTCTTTTTTTTTTTTTTTTTTTTTTTTTTTTTTAAGCAGTAAAAGTGTCTTAATATGAAATAAAACAAAGTGCAATACTGAAAATTACAAAGGAGATTTTTTTAACTTGATAACTTCATTTATATTATTACGTATTGGGCTAATTTGCAAGGGAAGAATTCTTTACTGTTTTTTAATTGAAAAAGAAAAAAAAAAGTATTTTTCTGTGATTCTAAATTGCATGATTTAAGGAAATATATTTTAGATTTTGAGAGCTTTATTAAAATTTTAACTTAGATTTCAAATTGAGGTGTTTTTTTTTACACTTCATTTAATATACAAGAAAGATAATATAATTAAAAATACGATTCAGTTCTGCTTCTATTCTTCCTATATACCCCAAAACACACACATCCGATCAGAAAACTTAGTGCATGGACGTCTATCCTCCGTTACCTCTCGACGACCAGTCAATAATCCTGTACCTTTGGTACTTCAGCAGATCTTAGGAGGAGTCCGTCTCTATGGTAACGTCCTCTTCACATTTGGTCTGGTCAGCAGAAACTGGATAAGGAGCATCGTTGAATGCCCGGTGGACAATGTTTTTTTTCTTTGGTGCCGTGTTTCTACTTGTACTGCGATAAACAAAATATTCGATTAGTGTCTTATTTCAATATCAATCGAACATAGTTATTGTTGATGATAAAGTAAATATTATTTCATTATTTTTGGTATTATTGGATATAATCCATATTAGTGTAAATTCGTCGGAATATGCTAAACTTTTTGCATTAGCTTAAAAAAGGTTTCAACTTTAGCATGATCTAATAAAATGTTCTGTTGTGAATTTTTAAGATCACTCGATTGAGGAGATATTTGCTAAACCAATAAAAACAAAGTTACAGAAACACGCGTATAATAGCAATCATGCCACAAGCTCCAACTTTTTGATTTTCTTTTAAATAAGTAAATAATAATCATAATAAAAACATACACAGGGCGTTCAGATAGAGCCGCATTAAAAATTACTTTTCAGTGTAAGTCACCATGCTTTTTCAAGTATGTTAAACCGGTACAAGCAAATCTCCGATACAAATATAGAGGAAATCAGATTTAAATTCCGGAAGTAGAGTCCGGGCTTGGTTTGTGTAAAAATACCGAATAACAATTATTTACAAAGGTTGAGCAATTGCATTATAATCATAATCACGAAGTTTTGTTTCTGTTTAATCACAAAGTAAATCGAAAAATTACACTTGGTTTATAGTTCTAACCTAATCGTAATCATATCTTTTTCTCATTTAAAATACTTTTTTTTTTTTCATTTTCCCATTTTCTAATAATAAAAAATATTTTGCTCTTGCTAAAAGTTGTAATAAAACAATCGTCCGTTTGAAGCTTATACTGAGTGATAGCTAAAGTATAGTTTAGAAAAGTGTGAAAAGAAATATTTAAATAAGTTTTAAAATATATTTCAAAGAAGATATGCTTATAGATGCTAACACGAATAACCATTTTAAACATCAGTTTCAATAGCAAATGTGCGGTAATTCATAATCGTAATTTTTTGCAGAGTAAACAATGGAATTATTCGTATTTTCCAAACTTGAAAACAGTTTGGCAGAAGAATATAAGAACTGCGAATTCTTATCTAAAACTATTTTGAAAACTCTTAAAATATTATTTTATAATAAATACTCATAGATATTAACGAATAGCTGTTAGTAAAATCATTTTCGGCAGAAAAAATCCAATAATCTATTACATTTTTTTTTTTTTTTTTTTTTTTTTTTGTTAGAAATAAAGATGAAATTATTTGGATTCGCCAAACTTCAAAACAGTTTTTCGGAGCATTTCGAGACTGCAAATTCTTATCTTAGACGGTTTATAACTGAAAGAAAAAGTTGAAATTAAAAAGTAAAACGTGACACAATATCGAAGATTGTAGGGGGGTGAAAACAACATAAGAAACTTCGCGTGCCAAAAAACAATATCCGAAAAGAAAAGCAATCTTTCTTGTCTCCTTTTAGAAACAGTAAATACAGTTTTGAACTGTCACAGCATAGAACAGAACAACGAAAAGAAAAAAAAGAAAAAAGAATGGAAGGTACAGATCGAACAACCGATTTTCTTTTCCTCTGCCAAATAATATGGGAGAAGGGCAGCTCAAAAAAAGAGAACACAAACAAACAGTTTCTTGATAAAATAATATTGAAAAATACAGAGATATTTGAAATTGAAAAAAGAAGAAAGAAAGAAATTAGTTAAAAATAAAAAATAAAGTCGTGGCAACATATCAGGCGCAACAACCAAACCACTGTCACAATCATTGTCGTCATCATCAACTCTAAAAATTCCCCCACAAACTTCTTTTTTTTTCTTCTGTAATGTCAAAAAAGAAAAAAAAAAGAAGAGGAAAACCATGATTGTCAAAGGAAAATAAAGTCTTAAAAAATCGAAAATCGAAATAAAACCGCAGTGAGGAATTGAAATCGCTTTCTTACTAGAGGGACTTACTTCTTGGGGAAACGTTAAATGGAGAAATTTTTGATAGTGGGTGAAATATATTAATCGGGTATATACATATATATATATATATATATATATATATATATATATATATTTTAAAGCGACAATGTACAGTGTTGAAAATATTTACAACACAATATCAATATTGTTGAAACGCCAATCACTAAAATGAAGTATTTCCATTATAATATGACAGAACAGCCAATATTTAAGAAAATCTAACAAATTATTGGAAGTATATATTTCATATCATTCAATTTTTTTTTCAGTAGGTGCAATATTGGTTACATTCTTTTCACATTTTTAAAATGATGAATAAAAATCCTTCCACATTGCAGTTGTGCCATTGTGCACATTGTGAAGTTGTACATTTGTGCGTTGGAATAAATAAGAAGAATTATATGAAGCTGATTTTGCCGGGTGTGGGTGTCCCAAAAATGACTGATGGATTTTAAAATTCAATAACTTGCAAATGGCGACAGCTATTTAAAAATTTTTTGCAGGAAGGTTATGTTTAATGTCAGGAGTTTTTTTTACCGTAATTTTTTATTTTAGTTCGCATCTCAAACAATAGGTGGCGCTGACGGCTATTGAAGGCCAGGTGATCAATGCTGAGTGAAGTGTCGACCTGGCATTATTATAACATGTCAATCTGCAGATTAAAGCTTTTGGCAACCGCTTTGCAACCCTCACATTAAATATATATATATTTGAAACTTTTAATTCGCGGTTTTATGTCTTTCAGATTATTACTAAGTATAATCTCAGGAAATTTAAATCTTGCGAAATATAATATAGAATACAATAGTACGTAACTGCTAACTGAAATCCCAAGGCTCTCTGTATTTGCAGGAAATTTTTTATTATATTATTAGTATCTAAACCTTGAATCATTCTGTTGTCTCATTAACTGATGATCATAAATCTTCATAATGCAGTATCTTATTTTTTTTTTAATCTAAAATAAATAAAATATCGATTTTGTGATAATGGGATTAATGATTAGTTAAACTTGTTAATTATAATCATAAATATTTTGTTATAAATAGTTATGTACATACTCTCTATCTTTCCTAAAAAAAAAAAACTTGAATCGGATTAATATTATGGATGATTATATTTTGATTTAATTTTCCCATTTCTCTCCAAAATACAAAGCAATTCACCAATAATAATGTAAAAATTACCAGAAATCTCCCAGTCTAAATCTTCATTTTCGTTAAATCACGGTAGTGTTCCGAGAACTGCGCGTGTAGCATTTGTTCATATTAGAAACTGAATTTTTATCTATGTACCCTTTCCCTTGAAAAACAATGAACTCGGGAATTTAAACTTAAAATTTGCTTAAAATCCTCTATTTCAAAATACGGAAATTTCTTCAAATAACGGAGAAATCTCTTTAAATCACAGGGGCGTTTTGGCCACTTGTTACCTGTACCTTATAAGCTTTTTTGATTAAAAGTTTTTGAGAGTGTTTTGATAATGTTATTAGGATGTTGGTATAATACTAATCGTTTAATGTACTTGAAAATGTAATTTCCATACTTTTTGAAATTGTACATCCCCCCCCCCTTGCTTTTCAAAAGAGAAGTGTATTTCATGCATATATATGTATATATACTATTATTTTTAACACAATCAAACTGATTGGTAAAGTAATCATACGAATTGAATATTTCCAGCTGAGCGAAAAATTGCCCAGGCCGCGAATCGAACCCGGATACTTGGCTTACAAGGCCAATGCTTTACCTGTTAAGCTATCTGGGCGATAGCCGGCTGGGATTTTTCGCTCAGATAACCTTATTGGTCGTAACATCCGGTCTGTCATTTGAAACAGCTCGCAGAATAAACCGCAGGTAATGGAACTCCATATAACGATGAATACGTAGATATACTATTATTTTTAACATAATCAAACTGATTGGTAAAGTAATCATACGAATTGAATATTTCCAGCTGAGCGAAAAATCGCCCAGGCCGGGAATCGAACCCGGATACTTGGCTTACAAGGCCAATGTAAAGCAACAGGTAAGCATTGGCCTTGTAAACCAAGTATCCGGGTTCGATTCCTGGCCTGGGCAATTTTTCGCTCAGCTGGAAATATTCAATTCGTATATGTATATATGTTTGATTCTCTTGCAATTGCTTTTGAAATGTAGAGTAAGGTTAAGGTATGATGCGTGATCAATAAATTTATGTAGTGTGCTACCTTTCAGAGGGCAGCGTGACGGAGGCGTCAACGCCCAGCGACCAGAGCGGCAGCGGCGAGGACGACTCGGCTGCACGGCTCAGGCTCAAGCGGAAGCTGCAGAGGAACCGGACCTCCTTCACGCCCGAACAGATAGAGGCACTAGAAAAAGGTATACACACACACACACTTTTATTCCCTTTTTAAAAGGTGTATTTCGATCCAAACTGTTTACTTTCCGATTTATTTTTGAACTCACTTTTGCTCTCAAACACGCAAAACTCGCAGATTCTCTTATTTAGAAAGCGCACAAGGTGCCGTAAAGGTCAATTCTTTGATAAGTGTACAAAATATTGCAAAAAAAGCAATCAAAAAGGGCAATTTGAACCGATTTTTTCGAAATGGGAGGTAAGGAAACGAAAAAAAAGAATCTTCCAGAGAACTTAATTGCTTATAAATCAAATTCTAATGAATTGAGCGTAAAAAGACTTTACACGGCACCTCATACGTCCCTTCAAGAATTCTCTCAGCAAGTTTCATGATTCTACTTTTAAAAATATGTCTGAAATTGTATCGGAAAATTTCGAGCTGCTGAAGTTGGAAAAGCGTTTTTTCGAATACACCCTTAAAAGGTATATTTCGATCCAAACTGTTTACTTTCCGATTTATTTTTAAATTCATTTTTGCTCTCATATGCATCAAACTGGCAAATTGTCTTACTTGGAAAGTACACAAGGTGCCGTGATTCTAGATTCTTTGATAAATGCAGAAAATACTGCAAAAAAAAAAAAAAAAAAAAAAAAAAAGCAATCAAAAATGGCATATTGAATCTATTTTCCCTAAGTGGGAGATCTGGGAACGAAAAAAAGGGTCATAGAAGGTAATTGTTTATAAATCAAATTCTAATAAATTGAGCGTAAAAAGACATAACACGGCACCTTATACGTCTCTTCAAAAATCCTCTCAGCAAGTTTCATGTTTCTACATTTAAAAATGTGTCTGAAATTGTATTAGAAAATTTCGAGCTGTTGAAGGTGGAAAAGCGTTCTTTCGAATACACCCTTAACAGGTGTTCAAAAATTTTTGTTTCTTACTAAACAATGCGAAACTTTTTGACGTATATATATAGATATACATGTACATATAATGGGTTCTTTTTTTAGGGGCTTTGTATATATAACGTTATCAACTTTTTGGTAATTTTGAATTTCCCCCCCCCCTCTCTTTCAATATCATATGCTATCATCCCTCGAATCCTCCTCCCCCCTTCTCAATAATATCGTTATCAATCTCATTTTTCTTTCTTTTAGAATTTATTGCTTTTGTTTGGAGTAATAAGCAAAGATGGTTACATTTGTTTTTTCATACTTTATTGATTCAAGCGAAGAGAAGTCAATAAAATATCATTTTATAAATTAAATATTTGATATCAAATAACACTTAAAAGGAATAGTAAAAGTATTTTATAATAGCTTTTTATTATATAATACAGTAATAATGCCTTTTTGTTCTTGCCTCGAGTGGGGGAAGGGGGGGACAGTAGATAGAAATTCTTATCAACAAAACTAGTGGACAAAATTCTTTCTATTTCTCTTTTATGTATTAGTAAACATGAATTTTATATCAAGTATATTTCGCATTTGGTTTCTCGAACATCAATGAAAATGTGTTGTGCATTCACATATGAAGAAGAATAGGAATGTCAAACGTTAGCGTAGTCCATGTTTTGGAATTAAAAAAAAACATCAAAATATTAAATATAATAATTTAGTGATTTTAACAATAACTTCGTATTTTCATAAAAATAGATAACAGACTAAAAAATATATAACATATTACTTTATGTAAAGACCATTTAAAAAAAAAAAAAAGAGACAATTTTGCCTGGTTCAAAAGTGATGTCGATATTGAAAGACAACCCCCCACCCCCTCCGCCAGAGATATTTTTCGCTATCAGGTGTCAGGTCTTTTCTTGCTGCCTAAAATGATAAAGTTATATAGACACAGTCCCTTATGTTCACATATTTATCATACATATGTCACATTATGTTCACATATCACATTCCTACCCTTATGTTCACATATGTAAAATCATGAAAATTGCAGGCATGGCTATTGAAATGGTTAGGAATTGAGTAGCGTTTTATCTTTTGTTCTTAGTTAGAAAAGTGGCTGATTCTATAAACCACGAAATCGTATAAGATGCGCATTACATTTTTTTTTTAAAGAAATATTCGTGCAATGTTACAAATAAAATTTTATTTTCTAATTGAAACACTGTAGTAAAAATGTCTTTACACCATGATTATACGCAGAATTTTAATTTAAGGGATGAAGGCGGGAGAATTAGAGATAGAATGTAAGAAAAACTGCCGATACACTTGGCCGCAAAAGACTTGCAATGAAATGTAATGAAAACCTATAAAACAATAATGTCATACAATAAGACTACAATTATACAGTAATCAGCTCAAAAACTGTTACAAAAAAATTTTATTTAAAATTTTTAATATACTTTTTTTTTTTTTTTTTTTTTTTGAAAAAGCAAGTTTTTTTTGTGTATTGTCATGCTCAACACTTTTATATGAGAGGATTTTCGAAATTAATTTGCATTTTGAAAATACTATAAATATTTTGTATAATTTACTTTGTCAATATTTTGTATCTTTCATTTTTTTTTTTTTTTTTTTTTTTTTTTTTCCAGAATTCGAAAGGACGCATTACCCAGACGTCTTTGCGCGGGAGAGGTTAGCAGCCAAAATAGATCTTCCCGAAGCGAGGATACAGGTAAGCTTATCACGAAGAAATACATTCCCTGTATTAGAACATACAATTTGTTGCTGTTATTTTTTTTAATAAATAGTGTATGCGTTGATGCTATGAGTGGCGTCAATTTATATGGGCCTGTAGGGCACAAATCCATCCAATATTGGACCTTTCGCCCACACAATTTCAATTCATTCAATTCATATTATTATTATTATTATTATTATTATTATTATTATTATTATTATTATTATTATTATTATTATTATTATTATTATTATTATTCAATCGCTGAAATAAATTTGGCCCTATTACGTTCTTAAAATAATTTTGTTTGAAAAATAGCAAGAAAATGAATTATAATTAGAACATTGAAATCACCTTTAGAGGATGTACAGTTAAATTTCCCACAAAAACAAATTCCTTGCATATTTTATCATCTGTTTTAATGTCTTGAATTGAAAGAGCATTTAAGTTACTGAAATATTTGCTTGTTTTTACGTATAGTGTTCTATATTTTCAATAGTTAGTAAATCCAATGTTATTTAAAATAAACATTAATTTACTTATAAGAGTATAATTTAAATAAAATTATTTATAAAATTACAATTAAAGAATAATAATTTAAAAATTGGCTTAGAAAAAACATAATTTAATTTTGGACAGTCACCTTTAATCGTTAATTCTTCCCTACTCTGTCTTCACGCACATTAGGCAATATATGCATTATTTCACTCAAAAAAAAAAAAAAAAAAAAAAAAAAAAAAAAAAAAAAAAAAAAAAAAAATGATCCCACCTAATATTTTTGAAAAGTTTGCACTACAGAATGCTATATGTAACTTAATTTTTCTTTTATCATTTTATATAGAAGTTTATTTAAATATGCTAGTAAATTTCATAAATGATACTTAGTCTGGATGAGTATTTTTATTATATTTCTGATTTAATTGAGAATTTTTTAATGGCATTTTTGATCGATTTAGAATTTATTACACAGTAAAGAGTAAAAATCAATAACTTACATTTTTCGAGATTTTGAAGATTTGTAAAATGTAGTGCATTCCTTTGTTATAATGCAAATGAAATTACATTCTTGTTAATTTCTGCATTGTACAGGTGTGGTTCTCGAACCGCCGGGCGAAATGGCGTCGGGAGGAAAAACTGCGCAACCAGCGGCGGGCGGCCGAGCAAGCGGGATCTGCACCCGGTCGACTACCCCTCAATGCAGGCTTTCCCAACTCCCTCTACCCCTCCATTGGGCAGCCCATGGTTTCAATGCCTGACACATACAGGTAAAATTATGCTTTTTTAATTTTTAAGTTTGTTATTATTTTTATATCAAACTTTTTTTTTTTTTTTTTTTTTTTTTTTTCTGAATGAAAAATGTGATTTTTTTCTATGGATATATTTTGTCTCCAATTTCAAATATCTGAAAACATTTTTACTGATAGAGGTTAATATATCGTTGAATGTAAGTATAAATCATTTTTAAATAATCTTGACGCATCCGCAATTAAAAAGAAAAAAAAACAATTTAGATTAAATTGGCTACGATTTATGAAAATTACATTAATTTCACGGAAAAAAGAACATGTTATAACATCATGTTCTTCTCTAAGTTAGAATGCCTAAAGTTTAAAATGTTATTCGTTATTATTATTTTCAAAACGTCTGAGTGAACTTCTTCGGCCGGTTGACGGTCAAGTAAAGCATTGGCAATTCGAGCCAATTGTCTTGGGTTCAACACTCGGGCTGGAAATTTTTGCTTTGCTAGAAAAATATCAAATGGTATGATATAGTAAGAACTATAAAAAGGGAATTTGCCTGTAACGCAACCATACCTAAAATGGACAATTTTGATAATCATGGTGAGGGAAACAAACGTAAAAAAAAAAAAAAAAAAAAAATAAATAAACAAATAAACAAATAATAAAAAATAAAATAAAATAAAATAAAATAAAATAAATAAATAAATAATAATTAATAAATAATAAAATAAATAAATAAGAAATAAGTAATGCATTATAACAAACTTATGGAAATCGCATTACATTAGATACACATATCAAATTACATCTATGTCTCATTAGATGAAGTCCTAGAAAGAAGAAAATTCTTAAAACGGAATATTTTTTTCGTTCTGTTGAAATTACGCCGCAGCAAATTTTACTGAAGTTGAAGGCACGTGAAGAATATAACCATTTTAACTTATTAAAACAATATATCTAGGTAATAAATTATCTTTAAACCCACTATGTACTTTAAAAATTTAAGTTTACATAAGTTCACATGTAAAACAAACACATGATTTTACATCTTAAAAATTGAAACATAATTTTAATTTAACTTTTTAAAAATGATTTCGATGTGTGCATAATCTTTTTTTTTTCTTTTTCAGTCCACTTCCAACATATTCGAGCAGTATGACACCAAATTCTTGTCTGCAGCAACAAGCGCCCTCCTATTCCTGTATGCTACCTCCTGCATCAGCCAGGGGGTATGATGCCGCCCTCGCTTACGCACGAGCTCCCCCTTGCCCCGCAGCGCCCCAGCCAGCGCCACACAACGGTCAGTTCCCCAACAGTGGCACCTCAGCATCCACAGGTGAGAGCAGTCGCTATTTCCACCCTATGTTTAAAACATATGAAATATTTCTTTAAAAAACCTTTATATCGCTAAAGATTTTCATATAAGGTGAACTGAAATTAAAAAAAAAAAAATGTTTAAGTTGATATATTTCTACTAAGTGACTAAGCAGGATTTAATTTATTTCGAAAAATATTTACCTCAGAACTTTTTATAGTTTGTGTTATAACTCAATTTATTTTATAAACTTGTCGTCATCCACATACATAATGTAGACATTCACGATTACATGCACAGCACACATATATAAATAAATGTGAATGTGTATACGTGCATCTGTGGGTGTATTCATTTTTTTTCTGCCAAAATATAAGATTACTTTGAGTGCAATTTGGTCCTTTTTTATCAGAATAAAAAATATAGTTACACGATACGGGCTACTATTTATAACTGATTATGTTTTATTCTAACTGAAATTTCAGAATAACTATTGGATTACTAAAAGATGTATATGAAATACTAATAAGACAATATTAAAAAGTCTGTATGTTATACAATTTCATGATTTATTGTTAAATAAAAATAATATAGTTGAATTTTTCACTGTGACACAATTTGCGATTACAGTGTCATTAGACAATTGAAATAGAAAATAATAATAACAATACAAATAAGAATGGTGTTTTGCAGAATATATTGAGACAAACATATTTATCAGTCGAAATCAACATTTTTCTCTTTTTAATAATGGAAGCATAATTTTCTGTAAAAATATCTGATGTAGATTGTTCGGGTATACCTTTATGATTCCATAGCACATCAGATTTCATTTCCCATGCCTGTGCCATAAATTATTATAACGGGTTTACAAAAATCAGGAACATCTTTAAAAATTAACAATTAAAAAACGAATAAAGGCAAAAAGATGCTGTTTACACAGAACTGATTTTTTATGTCGCAAGAAAAAAAAAAAAAAAGAATTTTTGAATAGTATTTTCTTTGCCTTACAAGCGAAAAATTGCTTACAAGTAAGAGGTAAGCTTGCAATCTAGCTAATATGTTGCTCGTCATTCCGCAGCATTAGTCTGTCAGACTGCTCACAGCACTAAGCAACTTTTCTTGTGATATGCAGACATATATTGGCGGATGACATCTTTCAATGTTGTCTGCGATGATGTTTCAGAAATTCCCTTTTCTACAAGCGTTCTTTATTGTTCGAGCTTTTGGAAGATATAAGCATTCTTATTCCTTTTAATCATAAAATTCCGACTGCTTTCTCCCCCTGATGATGCAAATCGTAGATTTTTCTTAATTTTTACTCGTTTACGAATTATTATTTTTTTTTAAATTGTTTCTGACGTTTCGATCGCCCGACATTTGTATATTTGCCTTGTATGATTATTTGATCACTCATTTTCCTGAAACACTTTGCCTAGAATTAACCTAGAACGCTTTGCCTTTTGTTTTAGCCATCGCGAAGCAACAATGGCTTTTATCAATCTACGTTTCCATTTATAGGCGTAGTTATCCTTTGCAAAAAAAGAGCTTTACATATGCGTCTTGGCTTGATAGATATTAAATGCGTTCGACCTCTTTCTCCCTCCGTGAAAATTTTAGACATTAGCTCTTGAAAGTCAAGACCCAAAAATTAATTTATAAAGCAAATCACGTCAAAAAATTTTGAAAGATTCTTCTCTTTCTTTATTCTATTCTTTTGAATCTGCATAAGAATACCTGCTAGTTTTGTGCATTTATGGATAAAAATTATTTTTGTAAATATAAAAAAAATTATAAGTTGATACTTTAAAAGGACTCGATATTATTACGGATTCGCGGTGGTGTAGTCAGAAATTTACTCGAGAGAAGTTTTGAATCATTGTTGCTCATAAAGTAACAATTTCATTATTTTCACAAGATTTTCACAAAGAAGTTCTTGGTAATTAAATGATGCCTAAAAACCGACAAAATAAAAGAAGAACAATAGTAACAGTAATAAAAATAAAAGAGATAAAATGAAATAAAATAAATAAAGTGGAAATAGAATACAGCCGTTCGATGATTTCATAAAAAGTGCCCCCTTTTTAATCTACAGAAAAAAAAAAGATATCTAAGAAGTAGCAGAAGCAAAAGTAATACACAAACTAAGCTATCTAATTCCTTGCTCTTTCATTCATTCATTTTGCACTGAAGAAGGAAAACTTCTGTTATGAAGCTGTGAAAAATTTGGCTTCATATCATAATAAGCTTCATATTTTTTTGTTTGTTTTTGTTTTTTATGCACTTTTCACTAGTTTTTACTGATTATAGTATTCATCTCATCACATTACGTTTTATATGTATTTTATGAATTTTCATGTATTTCCTGTTGAGCTTTGGATCCCGTAATATCAATCTTCGATTTTCCGTTTATTATTCGAGCACCAAACAGATTACTGATTATTTATTTTTGGTTTATGTTTTTCAGGCCTCATTTCTCCCGGTGTGTCGGTTCCCGTGCAGGTTCCCGGGCAAACGAACGATCTGAATATGGCGTCCAATTACTGGACGAGGCTACAGTGACAGTGTGCAGCCTTCGTGGACTCAATGGACACTCCATGGCTGCGTATTCCACAAGCTCACTTTCAGCCAAAAACCAACCATGAAACTGGCGTGACGTAACAGTGACGAGTAAGGGAATAGTGCAACTGGTGCCGTGCGAGTCGTCACGCGTCAAGGCAGCTCTGTACAGGACAATTACTTCTGAATTTGTTTTAAATGAATGAATGGACGAAAGAAGAAGGATCCAAGATTATTTATTTTAGTGAATTTATGTGCTTGGATATATAAATATAGTGAGAGGACTCATAGATTATTTTAACTCCAGGCCGTTCTTTAGGGGTGCATCACAGAGAAGATCACTTGCAAAATTGTAAATTAGAAAAGAACATGTTTGTTTCAATTGTTTTCCAGTTGCATTATGCTTCAAAATGATTCACAGAGGATATTATAGAGCGTAACCAAATAATTTTGGGATGCCTCTATCAGAGAGTGAAGACTTAAGGGCAATAAAATTTGATTGACAGGTACGATCTTGAACAAAAATGACGAACTTGGAAAAAAAGAATCAACCAAGTATGTTGGCGAGCCTGCTTGACCAATCGAACCATTCAGGCGAGTATCTTTAAGTTCTGGAATGTAGATTTCTAAATTTTAGACAAAAAATTCAATCTGAGCATGCACTTATGCATATGTCATTACTTTCTTATAGAGGCATCCTAACTATTATCGACAACAGGTATTGAACAAGATTCTGGTTTTGTATTTTTTTTTCTCTTAAAATAGGCGTCTTAAGGCCACACATCCCTACTAATTTCATGAGTGGTAACTGTGACAGTATCACTTAAATTCTTGCACCTACTATAATCAAATTATTTTTTCTATTTTGTTTGAAAATTTATATTAATTGTATATAAATTAATCAGTATTTCGGAAAATCAAATCCGAGCATTACCACTGAATATAACAAGAGTAAGGTAAATTATTCGTCAGATTTTTTCCTTATTGATTCATACAATAATAAATTAAAGTATTTCTGTAATTAATAGCTCACCAAAATAGAAAGGTTCACAAAGAATCAATCAATTTGATTTTTTTTTTTTCAACTTTTATCAACTAACGTTTTATTAAGACTTAAACAGACGTTTTACTTTCATATTGTAACCATTTTCTATCATTCTAAATACATTTCTAGCCAAATTTGTGAATATTGTGATATACATATTTCAACATGAGGATAAATTTCGATATTTTTTTCTTTTTAATTTAAAACAATTTCATTGAACACTGTAGGTATTCTGTTGAACACACATAATGCAGGACCTGAGTCTTTCGTTAAGTGCGAGTTCATGATTATTAGATTATTTAGTATGATTATTAGATTATTCAGGGTAATTCCTTGCAAAAAATACATGGTGTGCATAAAGTCTTTATACTATTGAAAACTAAAGGGGAAATAATTAAGCTCTTTTTGCACTTTCTGTAAATTTCAGCTCGAGCGCCATTAGTTATGCGCAGGATATCACAAGAGAAATATATCTAGTATTCGTGGTGATATGCTAACACAAGTACAAGGAATACAATACCTAATTTTTTCAGATATTGTGTTTTTTTACTTATATTATCAGTGGAATCTAAAGAATTAAAACTTGTTTACTTTAAATTTCATTATGACCTAAATTACACTCATATATTCTAAAAACATAATAATTTGTGAATTTTAGTGGGATAAAGGGACTTTATAGACCCCTGTATATCTTTACATAACTAGCGTTAACCGCAGTCGGTTGTTGACCTATGATTAATTACAAAAACAGTTTATACTTCCAGGAATACACGAGAACGATCTTTAACATGTATCCAAACGAAGTCAGTTTAATTATTTGACAATTCATGTCAAGCTGATTTAATTAATTCGCATCAAGTGAGTTTAATTTTTTGCCAAACTATAACAAGATGATCTGATTATTGAAACATGTCAGGTTTGTTTCATTGTTTGTTGTTTCACACCAACTTGATATGATTATTTATTAAATCATATCAAGCTGGTTTGAAAATGAATTGAAAGTAATAGAAATTTATCTAATTATACTAGTTAGTGCAGCCTAGATAATTCGATGTTTAGTTTATTTGATATTTATTTTACAATGACATATCTATAAAAATCGTCACTTTACCGAATATAGTAATAATATTTGAGCTAAAGATAAATGTGTTTAGAATTTTAATTTTGTTGTCTTTATTTAATGTCTAAGTTGCCAAACTCAGTTATAACGAGTATGAAGGGTCTACAACATATTCTTGTTACGACAGTGTCATGGAAAAAAAACCAAGTTTAAAATTTCATAAAATTAAAATTTTCCAAAAAAAAAAAAAAAAAAAGTAAAATGTAGGAAAATCATTGGAAAAATACTGATTGATTGCTTCTGTTTTTATTTATTAATTTTGTAAACATTTATATTAAGTCCTTATCCAATTTCTTTAATTATATGTATAATCTTATTTCATTATTTTGCTTAGGAAAATTGAGCAAAACAGATAAATAATTTGTAAATTTGGAATTTTTTTTTTTTTTTAAATTGCTATATCAAACAATTCCTTGTTATAGCGAATTTGTTTGACATGCCTTTTTATTATTGATATTAACGAAAAAAAATGAAGTAAACTGTCAGCTATTAACATTGTTTTCTTATAAAAATCAGGTTTTTTTTAAATCAGAACTTGCTATAAACGAGTTTGACTGTATTTTTAAAAATATTTTAGATGTAAAGTTGCTTGGATGATAAATTAAAATAACGTTACTTTTTTAAAAATGTGACTATCAGATTATTGTATTAGCATTTTCTTCTTGAAAGAAAGTCGTGTTTTATTATACATAAAAAATACTTAAATATGTATATTATCTATTTCAATTTCTTATTACTTGTGGTATTTTCTTATAATTAATACTTTTAAAATGAATACGTAAAAATAAAAGAGCGGTAATTTTTTATGCAATATCCATTTTTTATGCAATTTATGAGTAAAAAATACACGGCTATCTCAGGGGTAGAAAATCATATGAATCATACTTATGTTCTAGAAATATAACTTTTTAAAGTAACTTGATTTTAGTTCTAGGCGATTACTTGTGCTTTATACGGATCATCCGTATCCTTAATAAATGAATAAATAAAACTTAAAGGATTAATTCACTTTTCACTAAAAAAATAAATATATCCTCTTTGAAATATGAACTCTTTCCCCGAAAGTCTTCGTAGAAATGGAAAATTGAAAATAGAGCTATTGAAAAGAAATGTTTGATTTTATAAATCTAGAGTAATTTTTAAAACAAAATTTAATTAATTGAAAAATATCATCATAATAAAATACTTCAACCGTATTTAATAGCGTAAAGAGTTTTTCTTCCTTTAATATCAAGAATGAAAAAAAAAACTATTTTAATTAGATATTTTTAATTAACTTTCAGCTCGAGTGATTTCTTAATTTTTCACAATATTTCACAAAAGTCTTAAACTTTACTAGTATTTTAGATTTTAAGTATAGTTTAAAATATATTAAAAACTATTTTGTGGCTTTGTCGGGCAATTATACCTAATTAACATTGTAATTCTTTACAAACATTTCTTTAATGAAGTTGTGAATCAATAATTGTATTTATGAGTTTATTATAATAGAAAGGTAATATATCTAAGTAATGATAAACATTTCCATATTAATCATTTTGTATCTTAATAATGAAATTACTTTTAAAAAAATGATAAGATAATAACTATGAAATGCGTAATATAGATTTTAACTAAGGAATTCATTTTAAAATATTTACGCTGACAATTTTTAAAAAATAATTAATCTCCTGAAAATTTTGTTTTAATAAGGTTTATTTTTTTATTTTTTTTTAATGAATTTTGCTTTAGAGTAAAAATTATGTATATAAATTATATATATATATGCATATATATATATAAATGAAATTTCATTTATTTATTTTTAAGATATGATTTGATAAAATTTAACAAATTTTTCGAATCTATCCAATACATATTTAGTTAAAAATATATAAAAAGTCATACATAAATAATATGTTTATAAATATTGGGTATGCAAGAACATTTTTCCAATATCTGTTTTATGCAATTTATCTTTTCTGAAGTCGTTTATATTGATGGTGCTTGAAACATGTGAATGTATATATGTTTGATATTTTATATTAAATTTATATTTTATACTTTTATATTATATTTAACATCTTATGACGAGAATATTCCTTTTTTTACTTAATAGTAGTTTATTTCTTAGTTTATTTTCTGCATTGCATATAATTATCGATTACAGTAGAACAATATTTTAAAAACACTATTTTCGTTTTAAAGATTTTATTAAGATTTATTTTAAAAGTTTTCTATTTTATAAAAATATGATATTAAATCCAAAAGTTCAGTTTTCAATATAAAGCTAATATTTCTAAAAGGCTCTATAGTTTTTAGAATATTTAAATGTAGAAAAGGACTAAAATAAATTATTATGTCTAAAATATTATCAAGTAGAAGACTGTATGGAAGGAGAATGCATTAGCTTCAATTACTTATATTTTATAAAGATTTTTTTTTTTTTTTTTTTTTGGGGGGGGGGGGGGTAGGGAATGAAACTGTTGTTATTATTCAGATAATATTCAGATTTTTAACTTTTTGATTTAAGTGTTTTTTCAAATATTGATTTATCGATATCATATTGTATAATGGTTTATTTTCTAATTTCAATTAGTTTGTGGGCTTATCTATTCTCTGTTTACCTAAATAAAAATAAAACTAACTTAATTCATCAGATTTCAGATAGTATCAAAATATGTGTTTGTGTTCAAGGCTTTAATATTCACTAATGTATCACGTATCGTAAAAATGCCTGTACAGATATTTGGGCAATAATAATGATTTCAAATTATATAAAAAACAGAGCATAGAAAAATATTTTTCTATGTATCTCTATTATACTTTTAATAAATTTTTATTTGCTTTAAATGTTTATTGTAACAATGAGACATTATTGCTGCAAGAAGACGACCAAAATAGTTAATAAAAATTAATTGAATTTAAAATATTAAAAAAGATTATGGTTTACGTCACTTAAGTCAATTTATACATTTGATAAAAAATAAAGTCTCTAAGATTGCAATATATTTCTATTTATTTTAAATGCTTATTGAAACATTGATATATTATTGCTTTAAGAAGACGACAGAATAGTTAATAAAAATTAATTGAATTTAAAATATTAAAAAGGATTATGGTTTATGGCACTTAGGTCAATTTTTGACCCAAGTGCCTCAAACCAATACATTTGATAAAAAATAAAGTCTTCAATACATTTGATTCAATACATTTCAATACATTTGATAAAAAATAAAATCTCTAATATTGCAGGATATTCTTATACATTAACAAATAAAAACACCTATAAATGGGATGCAAACCCAGAAATTCTCGATTCAAACTCAATGTCTCAACCATTAGTTCATACGGTGGTCTCGATACATTTTTTTGTTTGTGTATGTAGAGAACACAAATGTACTATGCAACAATATTAACTTATTGACAATATTACCATGCAACAATTACCTCTGTAAATCTCTTAGAATGAACTTATTAATAAAACGAATGAACAATACTCCATTTTACTTATTATAATTTTACAATGCTGCGATATTACTTATATTGTTAATGTTATCCATGCAACAATTGCCTTTGTAAAATTCTTCAAATAAACTTAGCAGTGTAACGATCACTACAATAAATATGGTTTATATTAATTACTACAAGTTTACTAGTTCATGATGCTACTTTTTTTATTAAGAATGTTATCTATGATGTAACTACTACCTTCAACGTTTGAAATAAACGACAATATATGTATATATAAGAAACGACAATATACAACAAATATGAACTTACTTACTTCAGAATTTATGTTTGGTCAGTTCATAAAAGTTGACGATGTATCACCCAAGAACCTCATGTAAACATTATAATAGCTTATTTAATCAATTTAATTAAAATGCCTTTAAAATATTTATCTTTATTTTACTTTTAACGTTTATTTACAATTTATTATTATTGTTTTATTTATCCTTTAATGGTTTTCAAAATATAATTACACAATTATTCGTGATACATATAATTATATATTAGTATACACATATTAGATAAAGGATGTCCCATCAAGACCACTCAAACTCAGCACACCTACATTCTTTGATTGAAGTACAAGAAGAATACTCTTTGAACTATACCTCTATGAGTCACAGTTTTAGAGAAAAATATAATGACACATCCGATGTAAGGGAAAAAAATCATTGCCGAAAACATTAACATCGGTGTTTGATGTTGATAAACTAATCAATAAGCATATACTACGTAACAAGTTTGGTACATTTTAGTCTATTAACGTTCTAAATATACGCTATATGTTTCACTGAGACAACAGGAAACGTTTTATTAAATTATTATAATCTTCCGGTTGTCTCAGTGACTGAGAGCTATATTTGGCATATCAATCGGCCAAAATATACTAAACTTAGTACATGCTGTATTTATATGTTTATTAATTGATTTAGCAACTTACAGTATCAGTAATCTAAGTATGTTGTTTCCAACAAAACCTTTTTGCTGTTCTTGATATGACATCATACTTCGCTTTCGCATTTCCCCCGAAAACTCTTAAGTCGTAGAGAGATATAGTTCTTTGGGCATTCTTTATATATGTACTGCAAGCGATGAGTTTGGCTGTGCTGTGTTTGGGCACTAGGCAGTCCTAATGAGGAACCTTGTGTATAACATACATATATAATTATATGCACTTTTAATTATTCGATTGTTTATGGACAAAAAAATTACTGAAAAAAGTAAAAGAAATGTCAGTTGGACTATAAAATTTCAGAATAGTGCCTCGTATACCAGTAATGCCAGAAGAACTTTAATTCTGACAGTAATACCACAGTAATAATGCAATTGTAATAATTGCAGATCTTTGAGGTCTACGATGTTGATTAAACAACTTATAACTCTTAAAGTCCTTTGATGTTTGTTGATAATTTTCTTCCATAATATTGCCTGTTATAAAAAATTTTATGAATCTCATTTCAGAGCGTAGAATGAAATTTGAGCGGTGAAACAAAAGGATGTTACTGTCAAATTTAAAAGGCTGTAGATATGCTCCCCAATGTTTAATTAGGTGCAGTAGAAATCAACAATTTCTTCCCTTCAAGAGCGTCATTTTAGATTTAGTTTGGTAGGGTCAAAATTCTTTTCTAGGACATAGTAAATACATACCTTTTCTCATTAAATTTTCATATATTTTTTTCGAAGAAATATAGTTAACGTTTAATTTGTTTACATTTATTAATATATTGGTGAAAAAAAAACGCAAAAATGTTCAATTAATAAAAAAAAAAATCTGATAGTGGTAAAGAAAGAAATCGGAGATTTTCATTGAAGCAATTTCTCAACTCTACCCTCCCTAAATTTCGTCTATGTTTCAATGTTACTTACGGAAATATTTAAACCATACTTAGTTAAAAAAAATAAAAAATAGTAAATATATATATTTTTTATTAACATTTAAAGGTTATGTTCGCTAATTTGGTTATAATTATTAAGACCTAGCAAGTGAGAAGATTAGTTTTTATTTTGAAAACCATGTATATATGTTAAATTTTACATGTATTTTTGAAACACTTTATATGCAGAATTAATTCTGTATGAAAGCAAAATAACTGTATATGCAACATTATTCCCAGGTTTATATGCAACGATATGTGCAACAATATATGCAAAAATGCTCCAAATGTATAAGTTTTATGCAACAATATATGTGAAATGATATAAATGCAACGATGTGCTAATTACACGCAGCAATAAAGAGAAATTATACGCAACAATGTACTAGTTATACACAATAGTATAACTTAAGTACATGGTATTATAAAACGTCTTGCAAAAGTGGTCTTCCCCTATATACCCCAAAGCACAAAATGCGCAAAATAATCAACTATGCTTCAAAAAGAAGAATCCATTGTAAAATACATTATACATAGATATACATAGACTTAAATCGTTTGGTTGTATGTAAAATAATTCATTTCAGTGCTTTTGTCTGTATGCTTTGTAATAAACTTTGTATTTCACAAGAATTTTTGTGATTTTCATTGCATCTTTTTTTTTTTTTTTTTTTTTTTTTTTTTTTTTTTTTTTCACACATTCAAAAAAATAGGTGTATAATTTCAAAACTGTTAATTTGGAACAAAATTTTTCTAATTACTTTGACTACCACTGTTAAAAAAGACAAATGTTTCTTAAAGAAAATGTAATTTAATCGCGAAATATAATATTAACGTTATTAATTTCGAATAATAATGTTCTAATCTTCTAATTACTTCGTTCAAAATACTGTAAATGAATAAAAATGTTTCTTAAATGAAAATGTAATTTAACCTCGGAATATAATTTCAACATTGTTAACTTAAACCAACAATGCACTAATTACCTCGACCATCACTGTAAAAAAATGTTTCTTAATGAAATTGCAATTTAACTACGGAGTATAGTTTCAATATTTTTATTTTTTAATAATACTTCAACCAACACTGTAAAAAAAGGTAAATCTTTCTTAAAAGATAAAACTCTCTAAATCTTCTAATATTTTTCAAAAGATAAATCTTTCTTAATGAAAATGTAATTTAAACACGGAATGTAATCCCAACATTGTTGACTTAAAAATAACAATGTTCATTTACTTCGAATAATAATGCTCTAATTATTTAAACCAAAATACTGTAAATAAAGAAAAATGTTATCTTAATGAAAATATAATTTAAGCGCGGAATATAATTTCGACATTGCTAACTTAAACTAACAATGCACTTATTGTCTCGACCAACACTGTAAAAAAACTTTTTTTAATGAAATTGCAATTTAACTACACATAATAGTTTCAACTTTGTTATCTTTTAATAATACTTCAACTAAACACTGTAAAAAAAAGGTAAATCTTTCTTAAAAGATAAAACTCTCTAAATCTTCTAATCTTTTTCAAAAGATAAATCTTTCTTAATAAAAATGTAATTTAAACACGGAATGCAATCTCAACATTATTAACTTAAAATAACAGTGTTTTAATTACTTCGACCAACATTGTAAAAAAAAAAAAAAAAAAAAAAAAGTTTCTTAATCAAAATGTAATTTAACCACGGAATATAATTTTAACATTGTTAACTTAAAACAACAATGCTCTAATTACTTCGACCAGCTTTTTAAAAAAAGACAATTCTTTTTTTATTATTATTATTAAAATGCAATTTAATCATGAAAATAAAATTTCAACATTGATAATTTGGAATAACAATCTTCTAATTTCTTCGACCAACACTATAAAAAAAAGATATTGTTTTTTAATGGGAATATAATTTTAACATTGTTAACTTAAAATATCAATGCTCTAATTACATTGACCAACATTGTAAAATAACAATTAATGTTTCTTAATGAAAATTTAATTTGGTACTACTAGGTTATCCGTCGACCAAAAAATTATCGCCAAACTATAAGATTAAATGCCAATAATGGATGATCGTGAATGTCACATTCAATGACATTAAATACGATCCACGTATTTAAAATGTCAGTAAGGGATTTTTATTTCGACTTTTTATTTGTATTTTTATTAATATTTCATTAATCATTTGTTTTTTCGTTATCTATACTAATAAAAGAACAAAACGCTCTGTCTGTCTGCGTGTGTGTGTCTGCGATGGCTAGCAAAATCTACAGCACGTACGAAGCTCAAAATTTTTTTGAGAGTAGCCCAATGTCTCTCCTGATGCACCTGAAGCTCAGAATTTCAAAATTCTATTTATTAACTGAGTAATTAATTAAATTCCAAAGCTCACTCTCATAAAAAATCGCTTTTTTTCGCTTTTTTTCCCTTTCATTTTCTTATGGTTGATTGGTTGCATAAAATTTTCGCAGAAATAATTAAAAAAGCTGGGACAGACCTTTAAAATTCATAGACTGGCAAACTGTCAGTTTAAATGAGGATTTTTTTTTTTTTTTTTTTTAATCACGGTTGCTGTACACCATGGAGAAAAAGATACGTGGAGGCGAAGTAAACCGAAAAAAAGGTTTGCAATATTAAACCATTTATCGCTGAAATTTTAATGTCTCAAACAAAAGCACGAGGAAGGAATTTTGTATTAATAAAACGAATTGAAAGAAATGAATTACAGCTGAAGCATATTATTTTACGAAGAAATAGTAATTTTTTAAAATGTTTTTTTTTCTATTATATTATTTAAGTTAAATTGCATTTATGTTATGGTTAGAATAATGATATGTTACAATAAAGTGAAGGCTAGGTTACATTTCTGTTATATTTAATTTATGGTAGGGTACTGTTAAGTCGCTGTTAGGTTACAGACAGGTTCTGGTTACAGTACAAAAGTTTAAGGTTAGGAATTTATACACAGAGTGAACATTACGCAAGATTTGATTAAAAATAACACTTACTTTTGTTAAATAGCTCTGAAATTATAATACTATATACCAATCTTTTAGCTACCATCGTGTATCGATTTCATTCATGGTATAGTCAGATTTAAGAGTGATATGATTAGTTTGAAATTCAAAATATTTCACTTGAGATTTGAATGTGAAAATAATAATTAGTTACGTGACATAACAGTGATTTTTACGGGTAAATATCAACTTTTTAACAGGAAAATCATGCAATCGTTAGATACATATTCCCTCCCGCGTTTTTCATTGCTCATTTTGAGTATTTTTAGAGCTTAATATTAGTTGCTGTTTTTAAAACCGATTTTTCACACAGTCAGTGGCTACGTGACAATGCATTTCTGCATGTAACGAGTTAATGATAAAATCATACAAATTTCAAGTTAGTTTAATATTGTTAATACGGACCCGGGCAACGCCGGGTGGGTCAGCTAGTTTAAAATAAAAATTATGTCAATAACATAATTTGGTATTAGTTTGGCGATTTGTATAATTTGGCGAAATTGGTCGACGGGATAACAGAGAAGTACCTTTAATCTAAACATGAAATATAATTTCAACATCGATAACTTGATAACTTGGAATAACAATGTTCTAATTTCTTCGACCAACATCGTAAAAAGGATAAATATTTCTTAATGAAAATGTAATTTAACCACAGAATATAATTTCAACATTGTTAACTTGGAATAACAATGTTCTAATTACTCCAACCAATACTATTATAAAAGACAAATGCTTTTTAATGAAAATGTAGCTTAATCACTGAATATCATTTCAATAATGTTAACTTGGAATGACAATGTTCTAATTACTTCGACCAACACTGTGAAGAAAAAAAAAATGTTCAAATGTTTCTTAGTCAAGGAAAATGTAATTGAAACGTAAACAAATTCAAGTTACCCACAATGCCGAGAAGTGTAAATATTGAGAATCCTCCGAAACGAATAACTTTTTGAGGTTTAAGGAAGAATTTATAAAAAAGTTTCTTCTGCTAGTACTGGTTTCCGGAAACGTTTACGAATAGTTTTTATAATGTATTAATACGTTTTCTCATCTTAGAGCACTGCGATTTTCAGACGCTATATATGTTTTCAAATAAACATTTTCATGACTTTAACAGCACTAACATTAACATTGGACACAAATAACGTTTTGTTAATCTTGCATATATAAATGTAATTTACGCAGTTGAAAATGGTCAATTGAGAACCGACAGCTTCTTTAAATCCTATATTCTGTTTCGAGAAGACTGATTAATAAGCTGTCAAAGTTACTCGAAAATACTTCCGAAAATAAACAGCAGCAAAAGAAACAAATTTTTAATGCTTTTTCAAACCTTGAAAATATACTAGTTTTTGATTTTTCTGTTGCTGTTAAAGTTTCTAAAGTTTGTTAAAGTTTCAGAGGGTTCTTATAACTTTTCGGAATCGTGGGTGACTCGGGAGATATATTGTGTATTTTCGTTCGTGGCAATTTTTTATTTTCGTAGAAAGTTTGTATTTTCATACAATGTAGAAAATTTGTCAAAACCCTAAAAATCCTTACCAGAATCCATTATTTTTTAGTTCTAATTTTAGACAATAAGGTTTAAAAAAGTTGTCAGCGCATTTTAGAAAATTTATTTTAAGGAATCTTGCCATTCCATGAGTATTGTCTGTAATAAACCAAGGATTGGTAGCTTATTATCGCATCCGAAATATACAGATGCAATCTCGCGGTAACAATCTCTTACGGACAAAAATTTACGTGAAGAAATTATAGCGTTAAGAAAATCATGTAGATGCTGAAACAAAATTTGTTAAGAATTTTTTCAGAGAATAAAATTTTTGTCATTTTATTTGTAATTGAGACTCCATTAGCGTGACTAATTTTATTTATTCAAACCAAATTTTAATACACAGATTACATTTGATTTACATAAGAAATTTATAAAACACTACATTCTTTGCCATTGAATCATATATAATGTATTTGATTAAAAAAAGAAAAATATTTCGATATAGGCACAGGAATGCATATAGGAATATATCTGTATATGCATATAGGGATACATGCAACTGGATCCACGAGATAACTGGACCATAGGCTATTTTATGAAAAACGGTGACACTTTTAAGTTTTAGCTATTGTGAACATTTCACCCTATCTCTCACTTCTTAAAACAACATGCATTAACTCAATCATAGCCCAATATTTTCTGTGATAGGTTACCGAAAATTCAGGCTTCTTTTTTTTTTTTTTTTTTTTTTTTTTTTAACGTCAATTTGGTTGACCTTTTAGGGCTTTATTTCTAAATAAGTAGTTGAGTTTATTAAACAATCATTTTTTAAAAGACTAATCATATAAATATATTATTATTATTAGATACCTATATACATATTTATTTCATCTTTCAAATATAAGGCCTGTGTTCCAGTTACCCCATAAATTTTTCAAGAATGGGGTAACTGGGACATGCATCAGGGGTAACAGGACCATGTAGGATCCAGTTACCAGTTATAAATACCTTTTTAGAGTTTCTCTTATTATGAGAAATTGATTTCTCTATTGATTTTTGTTTGCAGTAAAGAAAATTATATAATATATTATTAAAATTTTATAATAATTTTTATAAAAAAGCATGTTAGTGGGTATTAAACCAAATTTCTTAAATAAGCTATGTAAACTTCAAAATTTTACGATACAGATGAAGAGGGTTTACATAGGACAAAGTAACACTATTAAAAAACTATTGAAACCAATGTAAAAATAGTTCTGTTCCTTGTAAAAACATGATCTCTAAAAGGGGAGGGGGCAGGCTGGAAACCTCCCCCCAAACGTTTGCACATGCTGTTACCGATGGCAAATTTACAATCTGAACTGGCAAATTAGTTCAAAACTTTAATAAAAAACTATAATACACTTTACATTATTTCTGATTGATTTGACGAAAGTAACCAATATAATTAGAAATATTATTAAGCTTTTTACAAATAAAAACTATATTAGATATTCTAATTGTGATAACTTGTTAAAATTAAAAAACTAGTTGGCAAACGCCGAGAACTATTTATGTTTGTTTTTCACTGAGTTGGCAAATACTGAATTTTGACTTGGCAATTTAAGGCTCTCTCACCTAACAATCAAGTCTTCGCGAGGGCCCTGTGTGCTTCGGATGTATCTAATTTTCATTAAGGTAAATAAAAAGGAGAATAATATATATAAATACCTTTTTTTCATAGATTTATTTTATTTTTTCCCCTAAAATATCCATGTCACTTTTATGCTTATTACCTAGACTGAAGTACATATGTACTTATTTAATTCTTATGATCTTTGTATAAATAAATCTAATGATTTCACGTTTTGTGTTTTTTAGACACCTTGATAGCAACGGCTACAACGCTCTTTAGTTGATACATAATTTGCCTGATCTACCTAGTTTAAATTTTTTAAAGTTATTTACACTTTTTCAAACAGAATCTAATGCTCCATATTAAAAAAAAAAAAAAAAAAAAAAAAAAAAAAAAAAAAAAAAATGTGTGGGAAAAAAAACCTGCCTGGCCCAAATCTCCCTTCTGTATGAGGCAACTGGAAAAAGAGAGATGAATTACATATATATGTATATATACATTAAAATGTAATTTTTAAAATATTTGTCTGCAAGAGTGGACCTAACTAAACACATTTACAAAGGTTCGAACAATAATTCAAGTGATCATTTGCTTTTTGAAGCTAAATTGACAGAATCTCTAGAGTCACATTGTAAAATCATGACTCAGTTGCCCCATGTAACCTTATAACGTATCGTTGACATCAAATGTAAACATTGTTGTAGCCATTAAAAAAAAAAAAAAAAAAAAAAAAAAAAGAAGAAGAAGAATCAGAAGCTACAGGCAGAGGGTATATGCTAGAGCCATAAACATTTATGGATATGGTATACTCCAGTCGTTTTCCCCTGCGAAACAGGTTACACGCAGTCTTTCAAAAATATCCAGAGAGTATACGGCGTATATCATAGTATACTCTTCACTACATCCCTGAATGCACATATAATCTAACAAAAGAGTATTTTGTCTACACTTGCATTGCTCCCCTCCAAACAAAAAATATTAAATGTAAAGCTACAGCAATAAAAAGAAAAATTAAAATATTATATATATTAATTAATAGTATTTTTTAATTAAACTTTTTTTTATGATGTAGTTTTACATTTCATATTTTCTTGTTTTGTCTGGGTGTGCCAGACTCTTTTACAAGATTATTTAATTTGTGTGTTTCACTTCGGCATTTTCGTGCTCGTCACATGAATTTTTGGTTAGTTTATTATTACTTAGGATGTATACATATATACTATAAGGCCAAAGATGACTGGCCACTTCCGATTTTAGACATTTTGTTAAATATCTAGAAAAATACATGAGGAATTATCCTGAAATTCTAAGCGTGTAAGTACAATAGTACAGGTCCTACTTTTCCGTGAATATTTTTCCCGAAACAAATTGAAAACGAGCGAATAACTTTTGGATAATCCTGTCAAAATTAATGTAGCAAAAGCGCTATAACCGTAGATTATGATTAAGTGGCTTATTGTAATATATTGTGTTCATTTTTTATGAGTAAAGCATGTATATTAGTAGAGAAATTAAGGTTTTTATAAAAACAGTCCCAAAATTTTCCAAGTTTTTTCCTATAATTTGCAGAGTTCTTAATACAAAATAATGTTATTTTCTGAAAATATGATAAACAATATTGTACGTACACAATACCCTGTCAACCAAATTAAAAAATAATAAAAATTGTATGAGAAATGAGCAGGTTTAGTAAATAAATTTTCATTGCGCACACGTCAACGATATAAAATTTCTTTTGCAAATTGTGTTAGCTAAATGTGTAGAGCAACTTTTGTAAATATTTCGAAAACATAGCTTGAAATATAGGATCAGTCCAAAATCCGTTATTCCCAAAAGTAAGGCAAAAAGATGAGGAGTTGTATCCATATATAAAAATAATGGCAATATAGAATACACAATATGGCACGTACTACTACATTTGGATAAAACCCCTGATGTTTTTGCTTCATTTTGGGAAAAACGGATTTTGAATTGATTCTATACACGATCACTTTCAGAATTTTCAAACTATCTTTTTGAAACTTTTACAGACGTTGCTCTATACATAACACAATATGCAAATGTAATTTTGATATCGTTGACGCATGCGCAATGAAAAATTATTTACTAAACCTGCTCATTTTTCATACAATTATCATTATTTTTTAATTTTGGTGACAAGGTATTATTAACCATGTTGTTTGTCATATTTTCAGAAAAGAACATTATTTTATATTAAGAGCTCTGCAGATTATAAGCAAAAAACTAGGAAAATTTTGGGGCTGTTTTTATAAAAACTTTAATTTCTGTACGAGTATACATGCTATATACATAAAAATTGAACACAGTGTATTACAATAAGCCACTTAATCATAATCTACAGTTTGAACGCTTTTGCTACATTAGTTTTGACATGATTATCCAAAATATATTCGTTCTTTTTCAATTTGTTGACTATCCCATGTAGAGTTTCGAGAAAAAATCTTCACGGAAATATATGATGTGTACTATTATGTTTAAACACTAGATGTTTCAGGATAATTCCTCATGTATTTTTCTAGATATTTAACAAAATGTCTAAAATCACAAGAGGCCAGTCATCTTTGGCTGTATAGTGTATTATATATTTATATATCATAATATAAAATTTAAAAACCAAAAAATAAATCAAGTGTATTGGAACAAAGTAAATAAAAAAATAAATAAAAATAAAATGAAACAAAAGTAAAATAATAATAATAATAATAATAATAATAATAATAATAATAATAATAATAATAATAATGAATGACCCATTGTCAGGATCTGATAGCACCTGTGCTAAAGAATGGAATTTCTACTATTTCTCTATTTGAATATCTCATATTGTATGGTTGTGTACAGAATTTCCAAGGTGACATTCCTTCTTTGTGGAAAGGGGAATTGCCAGATAATCTTTTGCAGGTGGTGTGTTGGAGAAAGAAGATAGCTGAGAGGCATGTCCATCTGTCAGTGAAGTATGCGGATGATGAGCAGATTAGCAGCATGTCACTAGGCAAGAAAGGAGTGAGGGAAGGTGCCCAATGAGGAAGCTCCAGAGGGGGTTGGCATTTTTGTGACCCCATGAGTTGAGAGGGCAAGTTTGTCTCAGATCAGTCATTCGGTACCTAGGTTTCGGACCTAGGGGTTGCTATGTGTGGAAGAGCGTAAAGTGTGCGTTTTCTGGTGCGCAAAGGACACAGACGTCCTGGTGTTTAGTGTTCTGGGCTAAGAAGTGCAGGCCCAGTATACTTGTGTTGGGAGACTCAAGGTTGAGCTCCAAAAAAAGTGAATTTAACGTGTATTGAGTGTGAGGTGGAAAGTGTAATTGGAATAGTACACAATCAATCTTTACGGTATCTAATTTAATGTTGAACCGGATCACCTATATCCGAGTTGTAGTTGTATATATTTGTAAATAGCGTATTTTGTGTGTACATATATTCTTAATAAACTGATAATTCGGTTACTAGCGTAAGTCTTCATTTACACCAATCTCACAGTGGGTGACCGATATCACCTAGTAATATCGGTGGTGGCAGCTATATCTACCACGGACATTCTTCAAAGTTGTGTGGACTGAGGGGAACGTCCGACAAATTGTTGGCAGCGTCGGGATAGAATCGCCTGAAACCAGTGACCAGCGAGCCGTGTTGCAGTCTGTTAATGGAGGAGTATCCAGTGGAATTCTTGTGTGGTCGTGCCATATCGTCGAGTATGTGCTAAAGCATCGTGCCGGATCGTCGATTGTATGCTAAAGTGTCGTGCCGTATCGTCGAATGTGTGTAAAGTGTCGTGCCGTATCGTCGAGTATGTGCCAAAGTATCGTGCCGGATCGTCGAGTGGGTGCTAAAGTGTCGTGCCGTATCGTCGAGTGTGGACTAAAGTGTTATGCGTATCTTTATTAGAAAGAACTAAACTGAACTGTTGTGCCATATTACCGCTACATCGTGGAACTACCTGTGATTAGAAAAGTACAAACAGCAAATAAAGTATAAGGTAAGGTGTTTTGATCATATCCTTCTACTGACATCTCGAACCAAAATTTGTTGTTGTATAATTAATAGTAATTTAAGTAAATTGTCTATATTATTTATGTGTTTTATCAATACTTCCTGAAGTGTTCATAACCATGTTTAAGGAAAGGTCATAATAACTTGAGCTAGTATTGGCTTTCTCTAGATATTTTCTTTACTAATTGTGTTAATATAGTTGGAAGGAATAATTAACTTTACTTAAATTTAAATTATTGTTAAAGTAATATTTAAATGAAGCAATATTTTTTAAGTTTGAAGAGTGTACAATAACATTTGCTTAGAATTTTAATTGACAAACATAGTGAAAAAAAAAAGGCCCAAAAGAGAGCCATAGTGAAAAAAAAAGGCCCAAAAGAGAGCCATAGTGAAAAAAAAAGGCTCAAAAGAGAGCCATAGTAAGGAAAAATAAAAGTGAAGATTTTCAGTTTATTTGTTTTAAGTGTAAGAACCAGTATTGAATTCGGAAATATTTTAGTGAGGATAATTGTAGAAATTTATATATGCATGTTTTACAATTTTTCTTTATGTGGATTTTTTTTCTTTATTGACACCAATACTTCTATTCAATTTCAACGTATCGGTATTATTATGTAAATTGTATGTTGTTATCTAAGTGTATATATTGGAATCTATATTGCATAGTAGTCAAATCGAATTACTGTTTTATCTTTTGTTTTATTGGAAGTAAATTGTGTGATATCAATGGTTGAGAAAAATTAAAGTATTCAGTAGGTTAATTAGAAATGAAATGTATTGATTATCTGAAAGGCATTAATTAGTATAATAAGTGGAGAAATATCTGTACTAAGTTAGAAATTTAGGAAATATTAATTTGGTAGATTTAACTATTCTTGTGGGGTGGTAATAACAATCGGTGAAGGTATGGCTTTCTTATTGAAACTAAAAAAGGTTGATCTTCAGGGTATAGCCGAAGAGTTGGGTGTTGAATTCACGGAAGATGATACCAGAATTCAGCTTAAGAAAAAGATAATGGACAGTGATGAGTATGACGAGGGGGTTATTAAGGAATTATCTGACGCTATTGCGGCAGAACGATTAGAACAGGAAAAATTAGAACGCGAAAAGTTAGAAAAACAGGAAAAGTTAGAGCGTGAAGAAAAACTGGAAAAATTAGAGCAGGAAAAGTTAGAAATGGAAAAATTAAGAATGGAACATGAATTAGAAATGGAGAAACTAAGGGTGCAAGGATCGGCAAGTAATTTCAATGGGTCTAGGGAATCTAATAATGAAAGTAACATAGAAAAATTGATCAAAAGTGTTAAAACTCTATCTATCGAAGTACCAGAAGGGACTGGGGGATGTGATAGAAACATTGCGCAATTCGTAAATAATTTCCTCCGTTGTGCAACAAGTGACAATTATCATGGCATCATAAATAAAGTTAAGTGCTTGTTAGCGTGACCTTGGAAACAGTGATTACGAGTGAACAATTACAGGTTTACAAAACTGTCAAAACTTACAAAATGACTCTTTTTTTATTAATAATTGTTTCTACATTATGATTTATGTGTGCATCGATTTAAATTTCATTCTGTTCTCAGTTTTTGTAGCTTGATGTAAGCACTACCCTTTTGCTGTGTTTTTTTCTCGCGTGTTAAAAATAAAGTAGAAAATGAAGAAGCGTGGATATAATAATTTGTGTGTGTGTTTTACAGTTACCATATAATAATGTTATATGTCTTTATCAAGATGAATTAGTGCAGTGGATATATCAACATGTGAATATGCCCGGTTCCCTTCCCTTATGGTGGATCTAATTGTTGGACACTTAAATGAAGAAGAATTCATCGGGTGAGTACCATTTACTCTCCTATTTAATTCTGATTAATGATAAGAATTGAAGATAAACAATTATATTGAGGTTATAGTGAGAACTCACGCCGTTATTAAGACAAACGTCTTACAATGATTATGAGTACGATCTAAAAAGATATATCAATTTGATAACATAGTGATATACTAATTTCACACAAATAAAAAATATTGAATAAAAAACAAATAAAAATATAAGATTAGAATGGCCACCTTAAAAGATAATTATTCAATTGAAAAATTGACAGCAACGAATTACAGTACATGGAAATTTAAAATTGAAATGCTCTTAACTAAAGAAGAGCTGTTCCATGTAATAACAGATAATCCACCGACCCCTTTGACCGATCAATGGTCCAAAAATGATAGGAAGGCCCGGGCATTGATAAATCTAACTATTGATGACTCACAAATAACCCACGTTAAAAACTTACAAACTGCTAGACAAACATGGGATGCATTAAAGGAAATCCATGAGAGATCAAATCTCACAAGCAAATTGTTTCTTCTAAGAAAGTTATATAGTATAAAATTAGCAGAAAATGGAAATATGATAAATCATATTACAAAAATAATGGAGCTTGTTGATCATTTGGCAGCTATAGGCGAAATAATTGATAATCACCACATTTCCGCGCTCCTCCTGTGCTCTCTGCCACAGTCTTATGATAATTTAATTACTGCTCTCGAAAGTAAAGAAGAAGCACAATTAACTCCGTCATATATTAAAAATAAGTTGATTGACGAGTTTAATCGTCGAAATGAAAACTATGAAAGTATTGATAATACAGCGAAAGCTTTTAAAGCTCAGAAAAAGTTTCCAGCTAAAAAAGAATCAAAATATTGTTCGATTTGTAAAATGAGAAGCCATAACACACAAGAATGTTGGCACAATAAAAACAAAACACACACAACACAACAAAATCAACACAACAAAAATTACAAAAAACACTATTCTACATCACTCGTTTTTCAAAGGGGTGAAAACAATTTTAAGAATGAACAAGCATCGGAATCGTATAACAGGTTTAATCGCTATGAAGGAAAAAACAATACATGGAGAAACAGCGAAAACAAAGATTATGCATTTATAACACAAGGGATAGAAAATAAAACATTCATCGTGGATAGCGGTAGCTCAAGTCACATTGCATCCTCTGAATCAATGTTTACAGAGATAAAATCGAGGGAAAAAACAAACGTGACTATCGCAAACGGAAAAAAACTTATCGCTTACGGTTCAGGCGATGTAAATTTAAATACGCTGACATCGGATAATAAAATTCATAAAATAACACTTAAAGATGTACTTCTAGTACCTGAAATCGAAACGAATTTACTATCAGTCAGCAAAGCAACCCAAAACGGATGTGAGATTGTATTTAAAAATGACCGATGCACTTTCAAACTTAACGGAGAAATCTGCTTAGAAGCACAAAAGGTAAATAATCTCTTTGAAGTCCAGTTGGCTAACGAAAACCACGCGAACATTACACAAACGTGCAACAATAAAAATTGTCTAGAACTATGGCATAGAAGGTTAGGACACAGAAATCTAACATCGATTAAAGAAATTACACAAAAGGAATTAGTAAGAGGTATCCAGATAAACAATTGTAAACATAATATAGATTGCGAACCGTGTATTAAGGCGAAATTAACTGATGAACCCTATCCGAAAGTTGCTCAGTATAGAGCAAGTAAAAGGCTTCAACTTATTCACTCGGATGTTTGTGGATCTTTTCAGACACCCACGATTGGGGGGAAATCATATTTCTTGACTTTTATTGATGACTACTCGCGATTCACAATAATCTATCTATTGAAAAGAAAAAGTGAAGTCTATGAAAAACTCAAAGAGTTCATTGCGCTGATAAGCAACAAATTTGGTGAAAAACCGAAAGAAATCAGAACGGATAATGGGGGAGAATTTACATCAGATGAAATTGAGAATTATCTCAAATCAAATGGGATAAAACATCAACATACAGTCCCATATTGTGCAAGTCAAAATGGGGTGGCTGAACGGAAAAATAGGTCGTTAGTTGAGATGGCTAGGACAATGTTAAATGAATCAAATCTACCTTTAAAGTTCTGGGGGGAAGCAATCTGTACGGCAAACCACCTACAAAATAGACTGCCTACAAAAGCTAATGCAAAAACGCCATATGAATTATGGACAGAAAGACAGCCAAACTTAAGTTACGTTAAAGTATTTGGCTGCAAAGCCTTCGCTTATATTGATAAAGCCAGAAGACAAAAATTAGATAATAAAGCTGTTGAAGGTATTTTTGTGGGATACGACAATGAATCTAAGGGATACCGCATATATGTAGGAGGAAATGAAATAAAAATCGCGAGAACGGTAAAATTTCTTGAAAATAAATTCAAATACGTAAATGATAAGCCTGAAATTGAACAAAAACAAAATGAAGACGAAAAACGCAATTGTAAAAATCTCGTAGAGATAGAAATTTCGAACGGAAAAACAACACCATCTGCGTCTCAACAACAAATTGTGGAACTAAGGCGCTCAGATAGAATAAATAAAGGCGTACCTCCTGATAGGCTAATATATATTGTCAAAGATGACAAAATTAATGAACCAAAGGATTATAAGGAAGTTAAATTAATGGAAAACTCTCCGGTAAAACAGAATTGGATAGAAGCCATGGAGAGCGAAATGAATTCTTTAAGAAAAAATAAAACATGGTCAATTGTAGATCCTCCACCGAATAAGAGAATAATAGGTTGTAAATGGACTTACAAATTAAAGCGTGACAATACCGGAAAAATCCAAAAATATAAGGCACGTTTAGTAGCTAAAGGATATACGCAAAAGTTCGGAGAGGATTACGACGAAACCTACGCACCGGTCGTATCGTATACTACGATAAGAGCATTATTAATAGCGGCATTGCACCAAAACTTAAATGTTAAGCATATAGATATTAACACCGCGTTCTTACATGGGGAACTTGATGAGGAGATATACATGTCGCAGCCGGAAGGATTCGTTGAACCAAACCAGGAAACCAAAGTTTGTAAATTAAATAAGGCAATCTACGGACTTAAGCAAGCCGCGAGAGCGTGGCATAATAAAATAACAGAAACACTAAAAAACATGAATTTCATTCAAAGTAAAATTGACACATGTCTTTTTACACAGAAAAGGAATAATGAAACAACCTATATAATAACATACGTCGATGACCTCTTAATTGCAGGAAAAGACGAAACCATTGAGGAAATAATCGCGAACTTAAATAAAGAGTATGAATTAAAGAATTTAGGGGACGTAAGCAATTATTTATCCATGAACATTCGAAAGGTAAACAAAAGCTACTTAATTAACCAAACTTCAAAAATTGAAGAGTTAATTAATAAATTCAATTTACAAGAAGCAAAACCATGTAGTACACCCATGGAAACAAATTACACTCACTTTAAGGATGATGACAATATTTTACCAAACAACACACAGTACAGACAAGCCATAGGTGCACTCTTATATCTTGCCACAGTGAGCAGACCTGACATTTGTGCAGCTGTCAACATCTTAAGCCGAAGGAACGAAAAGCCAAGAATGAAAGATTGGAACAGTGTAAAGCGGGTCATGAGGTATCTTAAGACAACAAAAACCTTTAATCTAGTTATAGATGGAAATTCAAAACCAACGCTAGAAGTCTACGCGGACGCTGATTGGGGTGGAGACACAGAATCAAGAAAATCGACAAGTGGTAATGTATATTTGCTAGGTAAAAATCCCATACTTTGGTCAACTAAAAAACAATCCTGCATAGCTTTATCTTCTGCCGAAGCTGAGTACATCTCAGCAGCTAATGCAGCTAATCAAGTCAAATGGCTGGTGAATTTACTTGAAGAACTCAATATCTCACAAACATATCCTATAGAACTCTTCGAGGATAATCAGTCGGCTATCAAAATGATAGAGCTTGAAAAACATTCAAGTAAAACAAAACACATTGAACTTAGATATCATCTCATAAAACAACTGAAACAAGATGGCATAATAAAACTCGTATATTGCCCAACCAAAATCATGATAGCTGACTTATTCACGAAACCCCTGCCCAAACCTCTTTTTGAAATTCACAGGAAGAACTTGCATCTGAGTGACAACACAACTTCAGAAATTAAGGAGGAGTTGATAGAAACATTGCGCAATTCGTAAATAATTTCCTCCGTTGTGCAACAAGTGACAATTATCATGGCATCATAAATAAAGTTAAGTGCTTGTTAGCGTGACCTTGGAAACAGTGATTACGAGTGAACAATTACAGGTTTACAAAACTGTCAAAACTTACAAAATGACTCTTTTTTTATTAATAATTGTTTCTACATTATGATTTATGTGTGCATCGATTTAAATTTCATTCTGTTCTCAGTTTTTGTAGCTTGATGTAAGCACTACCCTTTTGCTGTGTTTTTTTCTCGCGTGTTAAAAATAAAGTAGAAAATGAAGAAGCGTGGATATAATAATTTGTGTGTGTGTTTTACAGTTACCATATAATAATGTTATATGTCTTTATCAAGATGAATTAGTGCAGTGGATATATCAACATGTGAATATGCCCGGTTCCCTTCCCTTATGGTGGATCTAATTGTTGGACACTTAAATGAAGAAGAATTCATCGGGTGAGTACCATTTACTCTCCTATTTAATTCTGATTAATGATAAGAATTGAAGATAAACAATTATATTGAGGTTATAGTGAGAACTCACGCCGTTATTAAGACAAACGTCTTACAGGATGGAATTTATTTTTCAACAGTTTAGAAAGGGCATTCAAAACTAAAAATGTACCGTAAAACCAGCAGGCCGAAATTCTACTAAATATGTTAGGAGATAAGGCGGATAATTTGTTAATTTATACCACTACGGAACAAATGGAGAATTATGAGGAATTAAAGGAGTTAGTTTTAAAGGAAGATGAGCCGACACCGAAGGCATGTTTGGAAAATTTTAAGAAGATACAGATGAAGAGGGTTTACATAGGACAAAGTAACACTATTAAAAAACTATTGAAACCAATGTAAAAATAGTTCTGTTCCTTGTAAAAACATGATCTCTAAAAGGGGAGGGGGCAGGCTGGAAACCTCCCCCCAAACGTTTGCACATGCTGTTACCGATGGCAAATTTACAATCTGAACTGGCAAATTAGTTCAAAACTTTAATAAAAAACTATAATACACTTTACATTATTTCTGATTGATTTGACGAAAGTAACCAATATAATTAGAAATATTATTAAGCTTTTTACAAATAAAAACTATATTAGATATTCTAATTGTGATAACTTGTTAAAATTAAAAAACTAGTTGGCAAACGCCGAGAACTATTTATGTTTGTTTTTCACTGAGTTGGCAAATACTGAATTTTGACTTGGCAATTTAAGGCTCTCTCACCTAACAATCAAGTCTTCGCGAGGGCCCTGTGTGCTTCGGATGTATCTAATTTTCATTAAGGTAAATAAAAAGGAGAATAATATATATAAATACCTTTTTTTCATAGATTTATTTTATTTTTTCCCCTAAAATATCCATGTCACTTTTATGCTTATTACCTAGACTGAAGTACATATGTACTTATTTAATTCTTATGATCTTTGTATAAATAAATCTAATGATTTCACGTTTTGTGTTTTTTAGACACCTTGATAGCAACGGCTACAACGCTCTTTAGTTGATACATAATTTGCCTGATCTACCTAGTTTAAATTTTTTAAAGTTATTTACACTTTTTCAAACAGAATCTAATGCTCCATATTAAAAAAAAAAAAAAAAAAAAAAAAAAAAAAAAAAAAAAAATGTGTGGGAAAAAAAACCTGCCTGGCCCAAATCTCCCTTCTGTATGAGGCAACTGGAAAAAGAGAGATGAATTACATATATATGTATATATACATTAAAATGTAATTTTTAAAATATTTGTCTGCAAGAGTGGACCTAACTAAACACATTTACAAAGGTTCGAACAATAATTCAAGTGATCATTTGCTTTTTGAAGCTAAATTGACAGAATCTCTAGAGTCACATTGTAAAATCATGACTCAGTTGCCCCATGTAACCTTATAACGTATCGTTGACATCAAATGTAAACATTGTTGTAGCCATTAAAAAAAAAAAAAAAAAAAAAAAAAAAGAAGAAGAAGAATCAGAAGCTACAGGCAGAGGGTATATGCTAGAGCCATAAACATTTATGGATATGGTATACTCCAGTCGTTTTCCCCTGCGAAACAGGTTACACGCAGTCTTTCAAAAATATCCAGAGAGTATACGGCGTATATCATAGTATACTCTTCACTACATCCCTGAATGCACATATAATCTAACAAAAGAGTATTTTGTCTACACTTGCATTGCTCCCCTCCAAACAAAAAATATTAAATGTAAAGCTACAGCAATAAAAAGAAAAATTAAAATATTATATATATTAATTAATAGTATTTTTTAATTAAACTTTTTTTTATGATGTAGTTTTACATTTCATATTTTCTTGTTTTGTCTGGGTGTGCCAGACTCTTTTACAAGATTATTTAATTTGTGTGTTTCACTTCGGCATTTTCGTGCTCGTCACATGAATTTTTGGTTAGTTTATTATTACTTAGGATGTATACATATATACTATAAGGCCAAAGATGACTGGCCACTTCCGATTTTAGACATTTTGTTAAATATCTAGAAAAATACATGAGGAATTATCCTGAAATTCTAAGCGTGTAAGTACAATAGTACAGGTCCTACTTTTCCGTGAATATTTTTCCCGAAACAAATTGAAAACGAGCGAATAACTTTTGGATAATCCTGTCAAAATTAATGTAGCAAAAGCGCTATAACCGTAGATTATGATTAAGTGGCTTATTGTAATATATTGTGTTCATTTTTTATGAGTAAAGCATGTATATTAGTAGAGAAATTAAGGTTTTTATAAAAACAGTCCCAAAATTTTCCAAGTTTTTTCCTATAATTTGCAGAGTTCTTAATACAAAATAATGTTATTTTCTGAAAATATGATAAACAATATTGTACGTACACAATACCCTGTCAACCAAATTAAAAAATAATAAAAATTGTATGAGAAATGAGCAGGTTTAGTAAATAAATTTTCATTGCGCACACGTCAACGATATAAAATTTCTTTTGCAAATTGTGTTAGCTAAATGTGTAGAGCAACTTTTGTAAATATTTCGAAAACATAGCTTGAAATATAGGATCAGTCCAAAATCCGTTATTCCCAAAAGTAAGGCAAAAAGATGAGGAGTTGTATCCATATATAAAAATAATGGCAATATAGAATACACAATATGGCACGTACTACTACATTTGGATAAAACCCCTGATGTTTTTGCTTCATTTTGGGAAAAACGGATTTTGAATTGATTCTATACACGATCACTTTCAGAATTTTCAAACTATCTTTTTGAAACTTTTACAGACGTTGCTCTATACATAACACAATATGCAAATGTAATTTTGATATCGTTGACGCATGCGCAATGAAAAATTATTTACTAAACCTGCTCATTTTTCATACAATTATCATTATTTTTTAATTTTGGTGACAAGGTATTATTAACCATGTTGTTTGTCATATTTTCAGAAAAGAACATTATTTTATATTAAGAGCTCTGCAGATTATAAGCAAAAAACTAGGAAAATTTTGGGGCTGTTTTTATAAAAACTTTAATTTCTGTACGAGTATACATGCTATATACATAAAAATTGAACACAGTGTATTACAATAAGCCACTTAATCATAATCTACAGTTTGAACGCTTTTGCTACATTAGTTTTGACATGATTATCCAAAATATATTCGTTCTTTTTCAATTTGTTGACTATCCCATGTAGAGTTTCGAGAAAAAATCTTCACGGAAATATATGATGTGTACTATTATGTTTAAACACTAGATGTTTCAGGATAATTCCTCATGTATTTTTCTAGATATTTAACAAAATGTCTAAAATCACAAGAGGCCAGTCATCTTTGGCTGTATAGTGTATTATATATTTATATATCATAATATAAAATTTAAAAACCAAAAAATAAATCAAGTGTATTGGAACAAAGTAAATAAAAAAATAAATAAAAATAAAATGAAACAAAAGTAAAATAATAATAATAATAATAATAATAATAATAATAATAATAATAATAATAATAATAATGAATGACCCATTGTCAGGATCTGATAGCACCTGTGCTAAAGAATGGAATTTCTACTATTTCTCTATTTGAATATCTCATATTGTATGGTTGTGTACAGAATTTCCAAGGTGACATTCCTTCTTTGTGGAAAGGGGAATTGCCAGATAATCTTTTGCAGGTGGTGTGTTGGAGAAAGAAGATAGCTGAGAGGCATGTCCATCTGTCAGTGAAGTATGCGGATGATGAGCAGATTAGCAGCATGTCACTAGGCAAGAAAGGAGTGAGGGAAGGTGCCCAATGAGGAAGCTCCAGAGGGGGTTGGCATTTTTGTGACCCCATGAGTTGAGAGGGCAAGTTTGTCTCAGATCAGTCATTCGGTACCTAGGTTTCGGACCTAGGGGTTGCTATGTGTGGAAGAGCGTAAAGTGTGCGTTTTCTGGTGCGCAAAGGACACAGACGTCCTGGTGTTTAGTGTTCTGGGCTAAGAAGTGCAGGCCCAGTATACTTGTGTTGGGAGACTCAAGGTTGAGCTCCAAAAAAAGTGAATTTAACGTGTATTGAGTGTGAGGTGGAAAGTGTAATTGGAATAGTACACAATCAATCTTTACGGTATCTAATTTAATGTTGAACCGGATCACCTATATCCGAGTTGTAGTTGTATATATTTGTAAATAGCGTATTTTGTGTGTACATATATTCTTAATAAACTGATAATTCGGTTACTAGCGTAAGTCTTCATTTACACCAATCTCACAGTGGGTGACCGATATCACCTAGTAATATCGGTGGTGGCAGCTATATCTACCACGGACATTCTTCAAAGTTGTGTGGACTGAGGGGAACGTCCGACAAATTGTTGGCAGCGTCGGGATAGAATCGCCTGAAACCAGTGACCAGCGAGCCGTGTTGCAGTCTGTTAATGGAGGAGTATCCAGTGGAATTCTTGTGTGGTCGTGCCATATCGTCGAGTATGTGCTAAAGCATCGTGCCGGATCGTCGATTGTATGCTAAAGTGTCGTGCCGTATCGTCGAATGTGTGTAAAGTGTCGTGCCGTATCGTCGAGTATGTGCCAAAGTATCGTGCCGGATCGTCGAGTGGGTGCTAAAGTGTCGTGCCGTATCGTCGAGTGTGGACTAAAGTGTTATGCGTATCTTTATTAGAAAGAACTAAACTGAACTGTTGTGCCATATTACCGCTACATCGTGGAACTACCTGTGATTAGAAAAGTACAAACAGCAAATAAAGTATAAGGTAAGGTATTTTGATCATATCCTTCTACTGACATCTCGAACCAAAATTTGTTGTTGTATAATTAATAGTAATTTAAGTAAATTGTCTATATTATTTATGTGTTTTATCAATACTTCCTGAAGTGTTCATAACCATGTTTAAGGAAAGGTCATAATAACTTGAGCTAGTATTGGCTTTCTCTAGATATTTTCTTTACTAATTGTGTTAATATAGTTGGAAGGAATAATTAACTTTACTTAAATTTAAATTATTGTTAAAGTAATATTTAAATGAAGCAATATTTTTTAAGTTTGAAGAGTGTACAATAACATTTGCTTAGAATTTTAATTGACAAACATAGTGAAAAAAAAAAGGCCCAAAAGAGAGCCATAGTGAAAAAAAAAGGCCCAAAAGAGAGCCATAGTGAAAAAAAAAGGCTCAAAAGAGAGCCATAGTAAGGAAAAATAAAAGTGAAGATTTTCAGTTTATTTGTTTTAAGTGTAAGAACCAGTATTGAATTCGGAAATATTTTAGTGAGGATAATTGTAGAAATTTATATATGCATGTTTTACAATTTTTCTTTATGTGGATTTTTTTTCTTTATTGACACCAATACTTCTATTCAATTTCAACGTATCGGTATTATTATGTAAATTGTATGTTGTTATCTAAGTGTATATATTGGAATCTATATTGCATAGTAGTCAAATCGAATTACTGTTTTATCTTTTGTTTTATTGGAAGTAAATTGTGTGATATCAATGGTTGAGAAAAATTAAAGTATTCAGTAGGTTAATTAGAAATGAAATGTATTGATTATCTGAAAGGCATTAATTAGTATAATAAGTGGAGAAATATCTGTACTAAGTTAGAAATTTAGGAAATATTAATTTGGTAGATTTAACTATTCTTGTGGGGTGGTAATAACAATCGGTGAAGGTATGGCTTTCTTATTGAAACTAAAAAAGGTTGATCTTCAGGGTATAGCCGAAGAGTTGGGTGTTGAATTCACGGAAGATGATACCAGAATTCAGCTTAAGAAAAAGATAATGGACAGTGATGAGTATGACGAGGGGGTTATTAAGGAATTATCTGACGCTATTGCGGCAGAACGATTAGAACAGGAAAAATTAGAACGCGAAAAGTTAGAAAAACAGGAAAAGTTAGAGCGTGAAGAAAAACTGGAAAAATTAGAGCAGGAAAAGTTAGAAATGGAAAAATTAAGAATGGAACATGAATTAGAAATGGAGAAACTAAGGGTGCAAGGATCGGCAAGTAATTTCAATGGGTCTAGGGAATCTAATAATGAAAGTAACATAGAAAAATTGATCAAAAGTGTTAAAACTCTATCTATCGAAGTACCAGAAGGGACTGGGGGATGTGATAGAAACATTGCGCAATTCGTAAATAATTTCCTCCGTTGTGCAACAAGTGACAATTATCATGGCATCATAAATAAAGTTAAGTGCTTGTTAGCGTGACCTTGGAAACAGTGATTACGAGTGAACAATTACAGGTTTACAAAACTGTCAAAACTTACAAAATGACTCTTTTTTTATTAATAATTGTTTCTACATTATGATTTATGTGTGCATCGATTTAAATTTCATTCTGTTCTCAGTTTTTGTAGCTTGATGTAAGCACTACCCTTTTGCTGTGTTTTTTTCTCGCGTGTTAAAAATAAAGTAGAAAATGAAGAAGCGTGGATATAATAATTTGTGTGTGTGTTTTACAGTTACCATATAATAATGTTATATGTCTTTATCAAGATGAATTAGTGCAGTGGATATATCAACATGTGAATATGCCCGGTTCCCTTCCCTTATGGTGGATCTAATTGTTGGACACTTAAATGAAGAAGAATTCATCGGGTGAGTACCATTTACTCTCCTATTTAATTCTGATTAATGATAAGAATTGAAGATAAACAATTATATTGAGGTTATAGTGAGAACTCACGCCGTTATTAAGACAAACGTCTTACAATGATTATGAGTACGATCTAAAAAGATATATCAATTTGATAACATAGTGATATACTAATTTCACACAAATAAAAAATATTGAATAAAAAACAAATAAAAATATAAGATTAGAATGGCCACCTTAAAAGATAATTATTCAATTGAAAAATTGACAGCAACGAATTACAGTACATGGAAATTTAAAATTGAAATGCTCTTAACTAAAGAAGAGCTGTTCCATGTAATAACAGATAATCCACCGACCCCTTTGACCGATCAATGGTCCAAAAATGATAGGAAGGCCCGGGCATTGATAAATCTAACTATTGATGACTCACAAATAACCCACGTTAAAAACTTACAAACTGCTAGACAAACATGGGATGCATTAAAGGAAATCCATGAGAGATCAAATCTCACAAGCAAATTGTTTCTTCTAAGAAAGTTATATAGTATAAAATTAGCAGAAAATGGAAATATGATAAATCATATTACAAAAATAATGGAGCTTGTTGATCATTTGGCAGCTATAGGCGAAATAATTGATAATCACCACATTTCCGCGCTCCTCCTGTGCTCTCTGCCACAGTCTTATGATAATTTAATTACTGCTCTCGAAAGTAAAGAAGAAGCACAATTAACTCCGTCATATATTAAAAATAAGTTGATTGACGAGTTTAATCGTCGAAATGAAAACTATGAAAGTATTGATAATACAGCGAAAGCTTTTAAAGCTCAGAAAAAGTTTCCAGCTAAAAAAGAATCAAAATATTGTTCGATTTGTAAAATGAGAAGCCATAACACACAAGAATGTTGGCACAATAAAAACAAAACACACACAACACAACAAAATCAACACAACAAAAATTACAAAAAACACTATTCTACATCACTCGTTTTTCAAAGGGGTGAAAACAATTTTAAGAATGAACAAGCATCGGAATCGTATAACAGGTTTAATCGCTATGAAGGAAAAAACAATACATGGAGAAACAGCGAAAACAAAGATTATGCATTTATAACACAAGGGATAGAAAATAAAACATTCATCGTGGATAGCGGTAGCTCAAGTCACATTGCATCCTCTGAATCAATGTTTACAGAGATAAAATCGAGGGAAAAAACAAACGTGACTATCGCAAACGGAAAAAAACTTATCGCTTACGGTTCAGGCGATGTAAATTTAAATACGCTGACATCGGATAATAAAATTCATAAAATAACACTTAAAGATGTACTTCTAGTACCTGAAATCGAAACGAATTTACTATCAGTCAGCAAAGCAACCCAAAACGGATGTGAGATTGTATTTAAAAATGACCGATGCACTTTCAAACTTAACGGAGAAATCTGCTTAGAAGCACAAAAGGTAAATAATCTCTTTGAAGTCCAGTTGGCTAACGAAAACCACGCGAACATTACACAAACGTGCAACAATAAAAATTGTCTAGAACTATGGCATAGAAGGTTAGGACACAGAAATCTAACATCGATTAAAGAAATTACACAAAAGGAATTAGTAAGAGGTATCCAGATAAACAATTGTAAACATAATATAGATTGCGAACCGTGTATTAAGGCGAAATTAACTGATGAACCCTATCCGAAAGTTGCTCAGTATAGAGCAAGTAAAAGGCTTCAACTTATTCACTCGGATGTTTGTGGATCTTTTCAGACACCCACGATTGGGGGGAAATCATATTTCTTGACTTTTATTGATGACTACTCGCGATTCACAATAATCTATCTATTGAAAAGAAAAAGTGAAGTCTATGAAAAACTCAAAGAGTTCATTGCGCTGATAAGCAACAAATTTGGTGAAAAACCGAAAGAAATCAGAACGGATAATGGGGGAGAATTTACATCAGATGAAATTGAGAATTATCTCAAATCAAATGGGATAAAACATCAACATACAGTCCCATATTGTGCAAGTCAAAATGGGGTGGCTGAACGGAAAAATAGGTCGTTAGTTGAGATGGCTAGGACAATGTTAAATGAATCAAATCTACCTTTAAAGTTCTGGGGGGAAGCAATCTGTACGGCAAACCACCTACAAAATAGACTGCCTACAAAAGCTAATGCAAAAACGCCATATGAATTATGGACAGAAAGACAGCCAAACTTAAGTTACGTTAAAGTATTTGGCTGCAAAGCCTTCGCTTATATTGATAAAGCCAGAAGACAAAAATTAGATAATAAAGCTGTTGAAGGTATTTTTGTGGGATACGACAATGAATCTAAGGGATACCGCATATATGTAGGAGGAAATGAAATAAAAATCGCGAGAACGGTAAAATTTCTTGAAAATAAATTCAAATACGTAAATGATAAGCCTGAAATTGAACAAAAACAAAATGAAGACGAAAAACGCAATTGTAAAAATCTCGTAGAGATAGAAATTTCGAACGGAAAAACAACACCATCTGCGTCTCAACAACAAATTATGGAACTAAGGCGCTCAGATAGAATAAATAAAGGCGTACCTCCTGATAGGCTAATATATATTGTCAAAGATGACAAAATTAATGAACCAAAGGATTATAAGGAAGTTAAATTAATGGAAAACTCTCCGGTAAAACAGAATTGGATAGAAGCCATGGAGAGCGAAATGAATTCTTTAAGAAAAAATAAAACATGGTCAATTGTAGATCCTCCACCGAATAAGAGAATAATAGGTTGTAAATGGACTTACAAATTAAAGCGTGACAATACCGGAAAAATCCAAAAATATAAGGCACGTTTAGTAGCTAAAGGATATACGCAAAAGTTCGGAGAGGATTACGACGAAACCTACGCACCGGTCGTATCGTATACTACGATAAGAGCATTATTAATAGCGGCATTGCACCAAAACTTAAATGTTAAGCATATAGATATTAACACCGCGTTCTTACATGGGGAACTTGATGAGGAGATATACATGTCGCAGCCGGAAGGATTCGTTGAACCAAACCAGGAAACCAAAGTTTGTAAATTAAATAAGGCAATCTACGGACTTAAGCAAGCCGCGAGAGCGTGGCATAATAAAATAACAGAAACACTAAAAAACATGAATTTCATTCAAAGTAAAATTGACACATGTCTTTTTACACAGAAAAGGAATAATGAAACAACCTATATAATAACATACGTCGATGACCTCTTAATTGCAGGAAAAGACGAAACCATTGAGGAAATAATCGCGAACTTAAATAAAGAGTATGAATTAAAGAATTTAGGGGACGTAAGCAATTATTTATCCATGAACATTCGAAAGGTAAACAAAAGCTACTTAATTAACCAAACTTCAAAAATTGAAGAGTTAATTAATAAATTCAATTTACAAGAAGCAAAACCATGTAGTACACCCATGGAAACAAATTACACTCACTTTAAGGATGATGACAATATTTTACCAAACAACACACAGTACAGACAAGCCATAGGTGCACTCTTATATCTTGCCACAGTGAGCAGACCTGACATTTGTGCAGCTGTCAACATCTTAAGCCGAAGGAACGAAAAGCCAAGAATGAAAGATTGGAACAGTGTAAAGCGGGTCATGAGGTATCTTAAGACAACAAAAACCTTTAATCTAGTTATAGATGGAAATTCAAAACCAACGCTAGAAGTCTACGCGGACGCTGATTGGGGTGGAGACACAGAATCAAGAAAATCGACAAGTGGTAATGTATATTTGCTAGGTAAAAATCCCATACTTTGGTCAACTAAAAAACAATCCTGCATAGCTTTATCTTCTGCCGAAGCTGAGTACATCTCAGCAGCTAATGCAGCTAATCAAGTCAAATGGCTGGTGAATTTACTTGAAGAACTCAATATCTCACAAACATATCCTATAGAACTCTTCGAGGATAATCAGTCGGCTATCAAAATGATAGAGCTTGAAAAACATTCAAGTAAAACAAAACACATTGAACTTAGATATCATCTCATAAAACAACTGAAACAAGATGGCATAATAAAACTCGTATATTGCCCAACCAAAATCATGATAGCTGACTTATTCACGAAACCCCTGCCCAAACCTCTTTTTGAAATTCACAGGAAGAACTTGCATCTGAGTGACAACACAACTTCAGAAATTAAGGAGGAGTTGATAGAAACATTGCGCAATTCGTAAATAATTTCCTCCGTTGTGCAACAAGTGACAATTATCATGGCATCATAAATAAAGTTAAGTGCTTGTTAGCGTGACCTTGGAAACAGTGATTACGAGTGAACAATTACAGGTTTACAAAACTGTCAAAACTTACAAAATGACTCTTTTTTTATTAATAATTGTTTCTACATTATGATTTATGTGTGCATCGATTTAAATTTCATTCTGTTCTCAGTTTTTGTAGCTTGATGTAAGCACTACCCTTTTGCTGTGTTTTTTTCTCGCGTGTTAAAAATAAAGTAGAAAATGAAGAAGCGTGGATATAATAATTTGTGTGTGTGTTTTACAGTTACCATATAATAATGTTATATGTCTTTATCAAGATGAATTAGTGCAGTGGATATATCAACATGTGAATATGCCCGGTTCCCTTCCCTTATGGTGGATCTAATTGTTGGACACTTAAATGAAGAAGAATTCATCGGGTGAGTACCATTTACTCTCCTATTTAATTCTGATTAATGATAAGAATTGAAGATAAACAATTATATTGAGGTTATAGTGAGAACTCACGCCGTTATTAAGACAAACGTCTTACAGGATGGAATTTATTTTTCAACAGTTTAGAAAGGGCATTCAAAACTAAAAATGTACCGTAAAACCAGCAGGCCGAAATTCTACTAAATATGTTAGGAGATAAGGCGGATAATTTGTTAATTTATACCACTACGGAACAAATGGAGAATTATGAGGAATTAAAGGAGTTAGTTTTAAAGGAAGATGAGCCGACACCGAAGGCATGTTTGGAAAATTTTAAGAAGGCTAAGAGAAACCAGAATGAAACTCATGTATTATTTGTATCGCGTTTAATAGCGACGTGGGAAAATTATTGTAAGATTAGAGGTGTTGACTCTTATGAAAAGGTTAACCAGTTAATAGTTACGGATAAATTAGTAAGTACGTTAGATGAGGATACCGCGTCATATATTGGGTTAACTCATCAAGGTAAATGGTTAGAAACTTCTAAAATTGCTAAAGAATGTGACAATTATTTTGACGCTAAACATAAATCTTACGCCGTTACGTATAAAAGTTTTAAAGGTAAAGATAGGCACATAAACAATGAAAAAATGAGACCGAGGGAGGATAACAAAGTTAGTAATAATTGGAGGCAAAACCGGAGTAATGAGACTAATTCTTTTTCGGATAGGAAAATAGATTTTAAAAAGCCTAGTGATGCTTCAGCGCCTAAATGCTTTAAATGTGGTTTGAGAGGTCATTACCAACGTTTTTGTAATAAAGTGGGTAATGAGGGAAATAATGGTAATAAAGGACGAGATCCGAAAGCGGGTGTGCATAAGATTGTGGTAAAAGAAAACAAAGAGTTACCTAATGGAGCTATTGTGGCGAGAATATCGGCAAAGGCCGAACAGAGAACTAACGTTATTGGTGAGAAATTAAATAAACTTGAGAAAATTGATGTTAGTGTAAATGGGCAAAAAGCAAAGGGATTGGTTGATTCTGGATGTGAAATTAGTGTTGTTCATAAAGATTTGGTACCGGAAGGGAAATTAAAAGGAGTGGGTAGTATTTATTTACAAGGATTATTCAGTGAAGCAGTTAAATCGCCGTTGGTTAAACTACCGTTAGCTATTCCGCAATTCGGACAAACTAATATAATTCATCAGGAAGTACTTTGCGCAGTGACTGATAATATTAATGAGCAAGTAATTTTACATCTCGAAGTGATTAATGAGTTGTCAGGTGTCAACCGTGAGGAGTCATTGCTAGAGGCCCAAGAATTAGAAAGTTCAGAAATTATTATTGATAATTCGGAAGTTATTGATAACTTGAATGAAAAGGGAGATATGAATAACAATAGTTGTAATGTTTACGCAATAGAAGCGAGTTCGCAAAATGTACAAAGTCAGAATTCAGAAAAAACGGAAGTGGAGAAAGGTAATAAAGCTATTGTTAACAATTCAGATATGTTTAAGGAATCCCAATTAGAATGTAAAAGTTAGAAAAAGCTTGGGAATTAGCTAAACTGAATAAAGGAGATTATTACATTGTAAATGGTTTATTGTATCATAAAGAGAAATTGTTAGGCGAAACTATAGCGCAATTAGTAGTACCCAAAATAAGGCGAGAAGAAATCCTAAAATTAGCGCATAGTTCGGTATTTGGAGGGCACCATGCAGCTAAGAAAACTTTACAGAGAATGAGGTATTCATTTTATTGGGAGGGGATGGCGAAAGAAACTAAACAATTTTGTGAGTCATGTTTAGAGTGCCAATTGACTAGAGGGGTTAAAGTAAATGATAGAGCTCCTATTTCCCCAGTGTCGCGGCCGGAACTCCCATTTCAGGTAGTTAATGTTGATTTAATTGGGCCTATTGATCCTAAAAGTTCCCAAGGGCATCAGTATATACTAAACTTAATTGACCAGCATACCAGGTGGGCGGATGCGATCCCTCTAAAAAGCTTAACTGCTAAAACAGCGTGTGATGCGTTGCTTCAAATATTTATGAGGACAGGAATTCCAAATATAATTGCCTGCGATAATGGAACCAATTTCACCGCCGACTTAACGAAAGAATTTGAGAAAAGGTTAGGTGCTAGTCCAAGATTTTCGACCCCACAGTATCCACAGTCTAACGGGCTTGTGGAACGATTTAATCAGACCCTTAAACGTATGTTACATCGTACTATTAGGGAAGAAGGAAAAAAGTGGCATGAACAAATACCATTTGTATTATGGGCGTATAGGGAAGTCCCGAATTCAACGACGGGAATCGCACCTTTCCAATTATTATATGGTAGAGCGCCGGAGGGTCCTTTATCGATTCTCAAGTCATCCTGGGCAGGAGAAAATAAGGGGGCGCAGTTAGATACTACGCCGATTCATGAGTATTTGAATAAACTTAGGGGACGTTTAGAAAGAGCCGCAAATGAGGCAAAATTATCGTCTGAGGTGCAACAAAATAGAATGGCGTATCATTATAACTTAAGGTCAAAAGAAAAAACGTTTGAAGTAGGCGATAAAGTAATATTGTTAATCCCCGATTCAACTAATAAATTATATTCTAGGTGGCAAGGGCCGGCAACCATAGTCGAAAAACGAAATCAGCATTCGTTTATAGTTGAGTTAGCCGACGGGAGTAGGAAGCATGTGCACCAAAATAAAATAAGAGAATTTATTGCTAAATGTAATATAGTTAATATTGTTTTCGAGGGTGATGAGGAATTTGGAGAAGTTGGAGAAATTCCTATTTTGAACCGGGATCAGGAAGTAGAACGAGATATAGAGAGATTCGAAATAAAAGGGTTATCTAACAATCAAGTTAAAGATATAAAGTCTATTTTGAGGGAGAATAAAGAAGTATTTATAGATCCCGTACGACCAGCAGATGTAGGGGAGCATCGTATTGATCTTAAACCGGGGGTGGAAAGGAAAAAGCCAAAGTTATATAGTGTACCGGTAGCTTACAAAGAGGAAGTAGATAGACAGATTCAGGAGTTATTAGAATTAAATCTAATCGAAGTGTCAAACGCTGAAATTAGTCATCCAATTGTTTGTGTGGCGAAAAAAGACGCAACTGTTAGGCTCTGTATAGACTATAGAGCATTAAATTCGGTAACTCAGGTTCCAACCTTTCCGATGAAAGATTCTCAAGAAATCATGTATACCGCAGGGGCGGCTAAGTATTTATCATCAATTGATTTATTGAGGGGTTATTGGCAGATTAAAATGGCAGAGGAGTGTAAACATTTGACAGCTTTTACAACGCATAATGGAACTTATCAGTGGCGTACAATACCTTTTCGATTATCAGGGGCGGCTGCCACGTTTCAGAAAGATATGAATGAGGTTCTTCAAGATCATCGGAGGTATGCGGAAGCATATATTGATGATGTCATCATTTTCTCCGACACCTGGGAAGAACATTGTGAGCATATTAGGGCTGTCATTGAAGAACTTCAAATTGGAAATTTTACGATTAGGCTAGACAAATGTAAATTTGGAGAGAAATTAACTAAGTTTTTAGGTCATGTAATTGGGGGTGGAACGCATGCACCTGATGAGAAAAAAATAGGAGCAATAAGGGATCTTAAGATACCAAAAACAAAAAAGGAAGTTAGGTCTGTTTTGGGATTAATGGGATTTTACCGATCTTATATTCCAAATTATGCCGAAATTGCTATACCTTTAACCGAATTGACTAAAGGGAAGGTTAAAAATACTGTACCATGGGATGAAAGGGCAGAAAAAGCATTTAATACTCTTAAAGATGAGTTATGTAAAGTGACGAGTTTGGCTACACCTATCGTGGGCCGGGAATATCAGCTCCACGCAGATGCTTCCGACCTGGCAGTAGGATGTTGTCTTACTCAAAAAGATGAAAAGGGTCAGTATAAATCGATAGCTTTTGCCAGTCAGAAATTGTCAGGGGCTCATCGTGCTTGGCCGAGTATAGAGAAAGAGGCTTGGAGTGTTCTCTTTGGGTTGAGAAAGTTTGAAAAATGGACCTATGGATCTCAAATTGAGATCATTACGGATCATAATCCATTAAAATTTCTCACCGAAACAACCCCAAGATCACCCAAACTCACTAGAAGGGCTCTTGCCTTGCAACGCTGGAACCTGAGTATTTCTCGTCGTCCAGGAGCCCAACATTTAAATGCTGACGCAATTTCCAGGCTACATAGAAAGAGCTGGGAAGAACAACCAGTTGTTAGCCCATCAGCGTCAACGACCCAGTAGTGGACAACCTTAAAGGGATGTCGTCACATATTTAATTTTTTTTTTTGTGCATGTGTAAATATTTTTGAATTTTTGTGTTTATAATAGTGTATTAGTACGTGTATTGTTTTTGTAATATTAGTATTGGTACAAGGTTCAGTAGAGATGTCAGTAGATAGTGTTCAGACACCTGGAAATACCTATGTAATAAGCATAATGAAGATATCTGTAAAGAGACTATTGAACTCTGCTGCGCTATTACTATATGTTTGGGGAAAATTAGCCCCTAAAAGGCATATTTTCCGCTAAGTTGGGGGGTGTCAGGATCTGATAGCACCTGTGCTAAAGAATGGAATTTCTACTATTTCTCTATTTGAATATCTCATATTGTATGGTTGTGTACAGAATTTCCAAGGTGACATTCCTTCTTTGTGGAAAGGGGAATTGCCAGATAATCTTTTGCAGGTGGTGTGTTAGAGAAAGAAGATAGCTCAGAGGCATGTCCATCTGTCTGTGAAGTATGCGGATGATGAGCAGATTAGCAGCATGTCACTAGGCAAGAAAGGAGTGAGGGAAGGTGCCCAATGAGGAAGCTCCAGAGGGAGTTGGCATTTGTGTGACCCCATGAGTTGAGAGGGCAAGTTTGTCTCAGATCAGTCATTCGGTACCTAGGTTTCGGACCTAGGGGTTGCTCTGTGTGGAAGGGCGTAAAGTGTGCGTTTTCTGGTGCGCAAAGGACACAGACGTCCTGGTGTTTAGTGTTCTGGGCTAAGAAGTGCAGGCCCAGTATACTTGTGTTGGGAGACTCAAGGTTGAGCTCCAAAAAAAGTGAATTTAACGTGTATTGAGTGTGAGGTGGAAAGTGTAATTGGAATAGTACACAATCAATCTTTACGGTATCTAATTTAATGTTGAACCGGATCACCTATATCCGAGTTGCAGTTGTATATATTTGTAAATAGCGTATTTTGTGTGTACATATATTCTTAAAAAACTGATAATTCGGTTACTAGCGTAAGTCTTCATTTACACCAATCTCACAGTGGGTGACCGATATCACCTAGTAATATCGGTGGTAGCAGCTATATCTACCACGGACATTCTTCAAAGTTGTGTGGACTGAGAGGAACGTCCGACACCCATTTTCAAATGTATTAATCGTCTGTGGTCTGATGGGCGACGTCCAAATGAAACGAAATTTTACACGCGTAAGTTAGCTCTACTGTGATATAAGTAAGTGATTAGAAAACGGAAGAAAAAGAATCATTTATTGCAGAAAAAAGCGCAAATAAACGGAAATTTTAATACTCTGTTGGACCCCCGATTGCACGATGCGATACAAACAAGCATTGAGGCATGCAAGTTCCGTATGATGTCCTGAAACATCTCGTTCCATAGTTGCTGTAAACACGCCTCGAGTTCGACCAAACTCGTAGTGTGTCCAACTTGCCGTCCCAAATGATCCAGATATCCTCGAATGGTGACAAATCTAGGGATCGGGCAGGCCCGGCATGGGGGGTAATGGGTGGAGGAGGCTTGTAACATGCTTGCTGTGTGTGCCCGATCACTCTCTTGCTGAAAAATGGCTCCTGGGAGTCCTGTCTCGAGTGGCAACACATATTGCTGAAGGATGTTCTGGTCTACCACTGGGCTGTTATTATGTCATGGAGCAATATTAGGGGTGATCATGTATTGTAAGCAATGACACCCCATACCATCACACCAGCTGTGGGAGCGATATGTCGCTGTAAAGCGAAGGCAGGATTGAGTCGTTCACCACGTAGCCTGCAGAGACGAACACGATTGTCATCGCTGTTCAAATTGAATCTAGATTCGTCGCTGAAGACGGCCTGGTTCAATTCCGTTGCAGTCCAATCCCGTAGTGTGCAATACCACTCCAAACGAAGGCATCGGTGGGTGGGTGTCATGGCAGCACATGTAATGGGCGCTTCGTTACCAGATGTCCTTCAGCCAGGCGCCTTGAGATGGTTCGGCAAGACACAGGGGTCCGTAAAGAAGGTGCTGCCTGTGTCTGGATAGCGGCCAATGATCCAGTTGTCTCTACGCGGGCATTTCGTATGAAATGACGGTCTTCTCGACGACTGGTCTGTCGAAGGCATCTCCAGCCTGGTCGCCGTGTAAATGACGTCTCTTCAGTCCACTGGTCCCAACACCTCCTCACAGTGAAATCAGAACGGTCTACTTGACGAGCTACTCGCCGAGCTGACCACCCAGCTTCCATCATCCCGATGATTCTTCCCCTCTCCAGCTCTAACAGCTGCTGATATTGTCTTCGATGGCTGCGTAACGGAATGTCTACCTCACCGTTTCCTATGCAAAAGAAAAGTTACACTCAGAGAAGTTCTACTTACCAGTTTTGTACTCCGAGGGGGACGAAATTCAACGCCATCTAGTGGCATTACGCAATGCGCAATCACACAGCATTTCCAATCATTTGCATATCTGCCTGATATGTACCTTCATGCCAAGTTTCGTTACAATCCCACAATTATTTCTTGGTGCGCAAATTTTTATGTCAATGTGTGTATAACCATGAATTGTAAAACAATATACATCAATAAAACATGATAAAAATGAATTAAAAGTAACATATTTTGAATTTGTAGAACCATAATATACTTTTCAGACCCCAAAACCACGGAACTACAAACAAAGTGTGTGGTTTCACCTTCACATCAACCATAAAAAAGCAAGATAATATGAATTTGGGGTTACCAACACACATAATACCAAAATAAAGTGAATAAAAACATTAAAAATAAAACCTTAAGAATATGACTCAAATTCAAATCTTGTATATATTAATCCATATATATACACTAGTGTGTAAAAATTAAGGACGGAGCAGATAAATTAGTATAAAAGCCGAAAAAGGCAACCGAACGAAATGAAGGCCAATCAGGAGATAGAGCTGAAACAAATGCAATAAGACATGTCCATATATGGCATATGGCGTAAAATGAGGAGGTGTTAAGGGAGATAAAGCACAGAGGAGGTGACCGTTCAGAAATTTGGTGAAATCTGTTGCACTATTTAAAATTATTTCAACGACGTTGTTTTACTACTATTGGGTGATATAGACAAGAGACAATGAGGAGATGTCATCCTGATGACTTTACACGAGTTCGAATCATTTGGAAGTTGTAAGAAGGTTGAAGTGAGACAAGTGTGACACAAGAATTCATTATCGTTGACAACATCGTTTTACAAACCTGGAGTGTATTTCAAACGAGGGAATCAGCTATCCGAGCATCCAGCAGAGGACATTCACGAGCAACAACAACAGCAAACAACCGTTGTGTTGTCGTACATGCGAAAATAAACAAGTGGCAGGCAGCTGAAGAAACTGCAGATTGAAAGGAGGCAGATTGACAGGAGGCAGATTGAAAAGACTACTGGACGTCGAATATCACGTTTTACCATGGCTAAAATGCTGCACAAAGGTGGTTTATATGCACGACGACTAATACGGCGTGTAACATTAACGCCTGTTCATCAGAGACGCCGGTTTCTGTGGTGCCAGAAACACAAAAAATGGACACAACAGGAGTGTGCTCGAGTACTCTTTGCGGATTGGAGTTCGATTTAATATGACGAATGATTCTGGACGTTTACACAGCTGGAGAGAGCAAGGAACACCTAACCCCCACTCCAACATCATCGAAAGGTACCATTTTGGGGTTTGCGGAGTTCTTGTTCGGGGTGGTATCATGCTTGGTAGCCATACAAACCTCCACGTCTTCCAAAGACATTCAGTATCTGGTGCCTGCTATTGCGTCGAGATTCTCCTGTCTCACGCACATCTTTTTAGAGGTGTTGTGGATCCAGACAACCTCTTCACGGATGACAACGATCTCCGTCATCGTACAGCGGTTATCGAAGATCTCTTGGAGAGTGAAGATATTCAATGCATGGATTGGCCTGCAATATATCTGGGCTTAAATACCATAGAAAACACGTGGGAACTTTTTTGGATACGTTTGGCATCACGTGACCAGGTGCTGGCAACGATTCCGGTGTTGAAATTGCGTTACAAGAGGAATGGGACTCAATTCCTCAACAGCTCCTAGACAAACCCGTCCTCAACATGGACAGACGTTGTAAATTCTTCGTTGCAGTTCGGGGTGACCATATCCCCTATCAGAGACTAAATTTTCTATGCATTTGTGCATTAAGTGACATTTACAATAAAGTGCTTATGTATCCTTTTGATTCTTTGTTTAGATGCCTTTTAAGACTTGTCCCATATTTGTCACATCTTGAAGATCTTATGTTATGATTTTGGTCGATGTGGAAAACTGGGTAACGTTACATTCGAAAAACCTTCTCGTCCTTAATTTTTGCACACCAGTGTGTATATATATATATATATATATATATATGCATATGTATGAACATGTACATATATAACAAATGCAATAATAATAATAATAATAATAATAATAATAATAATAATAATAATAATAATAATGACAATAAAACTATATCATGTAACCCGTGAGGCTCGAGTTCACCTATTTATGAACGATAATTGCTGAAAGTGTGCTTACCGCCGTGGAATGCAGTTTTAAATTTATTTAATTTTAGCTGTATTATGGGATGGTATAAATTTTATAACTCATATAAAGCGCTGCACGAAAGAATTCACACACATTACCGGATATGCCTAATATGCAATTGCTGAAAATGGATTTTTACTGAGGTATGCGTTTCTTAAATCATTTATTTAGATTTCGGTTTTCAATGTATGAAAAAAAAAAAAAAAGAAAAGAAAAAAAGAAATGAAATTCCTTTATAATGATTAGGGTTGTAAATGAGTAATATTCAATAATTATCAGAATTTATGCCTAATTTTTCATTCTTGTTACTTTTTTTTTAACACTCGGTATTTATTTATTATTTCCGAAAGAAATAAAAGTGCAACAAATAATATTCTTAGAAATGTAATAAATATATCCTTAATATACAGTCCAGACAATCTTTTTCTTGTAATTATTAGCATATTTTATTGCTGTTATTATTATTATTATTACAGAGAAGGAAATATTTTTATTTTCCTGCAAAAGAAATTAACCCCCCCCCCCCCCCCCCCCCGTATAAGTTGATAAATTTTAATTCTCATATAGTTGACTTATATAACACAAAGCTCCTTGTGTGACATTTTCTGTCAAATCTGTTCTTCTAGACACCAGTGTATCAAAAGACGTGAGAGATGGGGATATTCTATATCACATATTTTATAAATAACTCAGCATCTAAGCTGCATTTCACACAAATATCAGACTTTCCGAAATCTAAAAACTAAAGAAAGAGAACATTCGGTAGGTTTTAAGACACAGATTTGTTCGCTGTTTCCGCATCTTTCTTTAAAACTTTATCTGCTTTCTTTCGCCGGCATTGCCATTCTGGGTTTTGAAATAAATGAAGCGAAAAATTCAAGCTAAGGAGCGTACGATAGCTAGCTCCAATCACAGAAGTTGTCGCACCAAATGGCGCGTTTTCTGAAATCGCGAGGTAAAAAAAGTGATTAATGTCTGTTTTTTCACTTCTTGATGGATGTGCTGAGGGATTTTTTTTTTTTTTTTATTCTTTCTTTTACAGTCCTTCTCCCCAAAGCAGATATTGCTTCACTATAGGTGCTAGAAATAATATGAAAAAAATGTCGTATATATTTGGGAATTTACTTTTTTTTTTAAACTGTTTGAAGCCATTGAGATAAGATGCTTAGCAAATATTAGATAAGATATTTGGCAAACATTACAGTTTTTTCAGTACCAATAGAATGAAAAATAACGTTTTCAATACAAGCATATACACCTTGTAATGCTTTCAAACATTAAGATTATTTAAATTTCTAAATTCAACCAAACACGATTATTTTTCTTTGTAATTTTATAAGGAGGTATACATACAAAGTGTAAAATCTGATGCGAATGAGTAGCGCGTGTTGTATGGTGCGTCTCAAAAGTTTATGGACAGGCGATTTTTTGAACTAACTTTTTAAAAAATGAAGCCTTGATCACGAAAAGACTGATAAGCATATGAAATCATAGTTACATCATATTCATATAATCATATGATCACAAGTGTATTACGACAAAGAAATACAATACAGGTCTAATAGAATTTTTTGTAAAAAATATAAATTAAAATAGGCTGTCTCAGAAGTATATGTACTTTTACAGTATTTTGCATTTAAATTCAAAATTTTTATTTGTTTCTTTAAATTATCCTGAAAACCCTATCAAGTACGCTTCAAACTAGTTTTTAAAGAATGTGTGGCTGTAAAGAGAACCAATTCTCCCGTATTTGTTGATTTAATTTTAGAATAGTAGAAAATTGATGATCATGAGCATACGTATGTCGTGCATGTACTCTCTAAAAGTCTTCAATTGGATTTATGTCTGGGCTGATGGCTGGGTATAACCGGTCACTAGCTGTCGTTGAGCGATAGGCGTGAATAGACATTGTCTTGTTGGGAATTCCAGTTTTTCCTTTCCAAGATGTTTCTAAATGAATGTAAATTGCTTTAAATCACATTTTAATAATCCTTAGAGCATTGTCAACCATTAAGACAAACAATATCCGTTGTTCCACTGAAACAAAACGCACCCACACCACGAAAGAGCACGCGTGCCTTTCTAGGGTACACTTTTAGAATACGTGTCCAATACATTCTGCGGTATTTATGAATTTTACTTTCCTTTATGTAACGGTTAACAGTAGATATCGCAATAGTGAACTCTAAGGTCTTTGAAATTTCATGAACTTGCGTCTTTTGAGTTGAAATTGCTTGCAAAATATCTTTATCTTGTCATAGAGATGTTTTTCTTGGTCGACTCCAATGTTGTTTTGCAATCGCATTTTCACATTTTGATAAAATTTCATAAATTTAGGATCTGCCATACATAATTTATTTAGCAATATCAGAAATTTTAACATTTTAAACCTTTAAACGTTAAATTTTAGCTATATCAACTGCAGAGAATTGAACGTTTTGACACATTTTGTATAACTATTCGAAAATTGTTAAATGGGCAATGATTTTGTGTTTAGACATGGTTACGTCACATGCACAGAACGCAGAAATTGCAAACTTTTTTTGATACGGTGGTTAAAAAAAGCAATTCGCTTCATTGTCCATATATTTTAGGGACAGCTTATTTTAAATTTTATTTTTTTACGAAAATTCTATAAAAAATATACTGCCATTTTTTGGTGCATTAAACTTACATTAGGATTCGTATGCTTATTATTATTTTCGGGGATTGTGGATTAATTTTTTTGAAGCGTTATTTAAACAAATCGCTAGTCGATATACCTTTAAGACGTAATATAGTCACTGTAACCACTAAAACCACCAATTTCATGTTTATAATTAGTTTATTGTTTGAAATGTCACGGGTAAATGATAAATCTCTTTGATGCTAGCCTCTTTGATGTAATTTATAAAGTGCGCATAAAATAAAAGCAGATTACAGATACATATAAAAATATTTTTATTTTAATATAAAATACTTCAATTACATTAATAAGTAACATAGAACCTACGCGTAATTACCACGCGTAATTACCACGCGTAATAACCAACTGTGTGATGTTAATGTTGAACTCAGCGCGTGCATAAGAATAGCGTGCATGGCTTCAGTTTAAACTCTTGCGTTTCCTAAGAATGCATTCTTCCATGGTGTTCTGTACTTCTTATCACAGTTGTGACGTACTCTTGCGGACAGTGCACTTGGAAGGAAATCGTATCTCAAAACTGAACAGCAATAATTTATTAAAACAATAGAAAGGGACGGACACTCTTAATTAAAGACAATTAGCTAATAAACTCAAATCACTCTATAAGCATTGAGAGATGGAATACTTTCCCAGAGATACTCCCTAAATTTAAATACTCTAATCAAAATGGTTTCGCTGACAACTGTGCAGAATCGAAGAAAAGACTCTTTAACTCTCTATAATTGATCTCTTAAAACATTGATACATAACTATAAACATTTTGATATTATTATAAAAAGTAACAGTGTGAATTCAATCTTTCATTCATAAAAATGGAAGTGAACCATCTTATCACTTGGGCCGAGCACTCAGCCGACGCTTCTTATTTAAAACAGATAACCAAGTTCAGCTTGTGCGTGGCACTTGAAGAACTGGAAGATGTTCAAATCTAAACGAAATTGCTGCTGAGGACAAAAATCTAAATTTATTGGATCTATTTCCTCTGCAGATATTATAGTAACTACAAAACTACAGACATCTAATTATCATATCGTTGCACAATATAATTGTGAAAATAAGATTATCAGGGATTCAGACATCGAGGAACTTAAAAGAAATAAAAGAATAGGTCTCTCAGTCACACGTAAATGTTAAAATTCAGGTCCCAACAATCTCGCGCAAAATTCAAAACTCACTCGATATCAGAATATCTTGGTAAAACAGTAGCTAAACACTATACTTATACAGTAAAACGTTTACATTTCAGGGATTTTTTAAGGATGAAAGATATAAAGTCAGATGGAATGATAAGGAGACTATATGGAAGATGTTTAAGGACTTTCCACTGAAATTTTATTTAGCAAGTTGAAGGTCTTGCGATGTACATTTGGTCGAGCGTTTCCTGAAGATCGCTACTTCTTCGAGAGTTTTTTGCCTCTGGACTTCTTTTGATAATCTATTTAATCTTTAGCAATGCACTGTAGTACCACGGAGAATTGGATAACAGCTGTTTGTATTGATCTGGATTAAAATCCTTTATGGAACGAAACGTACAAAACTATTTTACACTACTGAAAAAGCAAAAAGCGAAGCCATTCGTTATTATTGAAACTGAAAAAACATCACGCCATCTGTCGAAAATTATATTTACCCAATTTGATTAGATACAACACCGTCATAGTAAAAGTAACATTTTCATTAGAGCAACCCATCTGCTTTAGTTTAATTTCACCTTGTTTCAAGCCATAAAGTTGTAACATAAGTGTCTAGTTACTCTCTTATGATGGTAGTCTGAGATTCAATAGATTTTTTTTTAATTTTTGTGTTAACGCGTTGTCCTGATTCTAAAATTAATACATAAATGTGCTAATGTTCTGTCATCCATTTAATTTTTGCAAAGTGTGCCTGAATCTATCAGAATATGAATACCACAGTTATCTGGAGTTATAATATGATACTTAGGCTTTTGTGGTCGACTAGTTGGTATGAATACGGTGATGCAGTTTGGATCCAATGGATTGTATCGTATCTCGCGACAATACTGGAGAATATTCGTAGCATTTCGTAGAATATTACAGTTTCATTGCTTCCAGAATTCCAGAAGGCATATACTGCCTGGTGCTGTATAACTACTGTCCATTTTGAACTGTTTTTAGACTTTAATCTTCGTGATCGGCATCATGCTCAGTTGTTAACTTTAGTATTTAAAAAAAAAGGAAGTTGCAAGCCACGAAATTTCTTTGTTAATAGGCTACTTAAATCAAGTGAAAGCTAATGCTAATCCCATGTATGAAATTTACAAAAATATCTCGGCTGTATTTCAATATTTTTAAATAATTTCCTTCCTTTAAATTTTAGAATTAACATGATTATTATAATACTTAAACAAATAACAATATAATAAAAAAATGAAATAATGAATAAAACAGGCAATCCGCTGATATTAACTAGCATCAAAATTATATACAAATAGTTTTTTGAATTTTCATTTATTCAGTGGTTGATCAAGCTAAAGAAGTCAATCGAAAATCCAAAAATTAATTTTTGAAATATCGTCTTTGAGCTTAGATGTGATTAACTAGAATCCATATAAAAATATTAGTTGAAATAAGCAAGATAAAAGTGGATTACTTTAATTTACCTTAATCAACTCTGACTAATCAAAAAATGTTTACACTTTCAAATAAAAAACTCATAAAATGGCTTCTTTTACAGAAGACAGCTGACAGCAATGGGATAGGGAATGAATTAATATTCAAAAAAAAAAAAAAAAAAAAAAAAAAGTTGCTACGTATTAAAATTAAATTCCCCCGTAAATGGTGCAATATTTCAAAAATTTGATCTGGAAAGGTATCTACTGCTGGCGGAGAAACCTTGCAATGATATATATTTTTTTTTCTTACAAAGTTCATTTAATTCAGATTTATATAAAGACAAACTTTTCATTCATTGTAAAAAAAAAACTACGATTCTTCCTGTATTTTAAGTTGTAATTTTTCAAGCACCGATGCTAAGGAATTGAATTCAAGCATCAACGCTGTGAAAGCGAATTTAAACAACACGTGAAGTAAAAATTGAATACTTTCTGTCACGTCCATCAAGCAGCGAAGCAACTTTATCCAGATTTGAAAATTTTTACAGCACTCTTAAAGACAGCAGTTTGCAAATTTTACAATAACTGTGTTGGCAGCCTAAGTACTAGTACCTTTTATTACAAAATACGGCGATTTTTTTCTGCACTCTATGTTGTAATTTGTCAAGCACTGTTGCTGTGACATCGAATTAAAGAACCAACTCTGTGAAAGTAAATTCAATCAACAAGTGAAGTAAAAGTCCTATTTTTCACGTGCACCACGCAGCCAGTAGTAATGCGATTTTCCCCGCGGACTAGAGAAATTTTACAACTCTCTTAAAGATAGCAGCTTGTAAATTTTACTAAAACTGTGTTCGCCGTAGGGGTGCTAAGAACCTTTCGATGTAAAATACAGTTTTTTCTTTTTTTCTTCTTCTATCTTTCTTTTTTTGTACATTGTACTCATATGTAAATGTGAAGCTTGTGATTTTGTCGCATGGTTCAGTGAATATATGTATTTTTTTATACTAAATATTAATTTGTTTGAGAGAAATACTTATTTACATATTTTTATCTCCCCTAGAATGTCGAGTGCATGTCATATCTGTTCAATTCATTAAAAAAAGTTATTAAAAAAATTAAAGCGAATTTATTAATTTTATTCACTTTCTTAGCTCAAAATAAAGACCCAACTTCGCATCCAAACGCGTTCAAATGATCCTTTTCTAAGAATACGCAAATCTCTAAATAAATCCGCTGATTAAAAATAGCGTTAAAACACTAATAATAATGCGCAAACACAAAAAGAATATCATTATCGCAAAACATTTTTTTTCTCCCCTCATTTCTCTTAAGTTTTATTTCTAACTACTTTAAAAATTTCTTGATAGCAACTTAGAAATACACATTTGCTACTACTTATTAGTAAAAGAGAAGATGTTGATTTTTTTTTCTCTTCTAATCGCTCCTGCTGATAAGAATAAAGTAGCTTCATTTAATACCCCTGCATCTCTCTTTTTTAGCTCTCTTCTTTTCATTTATTTCATCTGTTTAAATATGCGTGTTCAACTTTATTCGGCCAGCGTTTTATTTTAAATTTTCTCCCTTTATTTTTTTTCTGCCTTTTTATATCTTTAAGAAAGAGGAAATTTTTAAGCAAGCTCATTAAACACGAATGGCTGCCTGCCTTAAAAGATTTTATATCGGCGCCGGGGAATTTTTTCTTTTTTTTTTTTTCTTTTTTTTTTTTTTTCATTATTATTATTTTATAATTTTTTCTTGTTTTGTTTTATTACGAATTTCAGTTTTAAGCTGTACTTGATATACTACTTATTTTTCTCGAGTATTTTAAGGGGATTTTTTTTTTTCGTTAAGTTTCTTTCTTTTTTCCCATTCTTCTTCTTCTATACAAGAAATGTAGCACCCAATTTCTTTCGATTGTAAGAAATCTCTAGAAAATACAAATTTGCAAAATAATTTACTCAAGAAAATAAGAGTTTAATGTAGAATAATAAAACAGAATTCGAAATATCAGTAAGTTGTTATTTTTATTGTACTTCTTTTTGAATTTTTCGTTGCAAAATGTATTATCCAGAATATGTGTTGAGCTGAAGCACAATTCTCTTCCCTGTTTTATTCTCTTCTTCAGTATTGCCTTTAATGTGATACAATACAATGAGTGACATGTGTAGGGTTAACTTGAGGTGAGATGGCGTGTTGTATAAAATGCCGTACCACGTAGTTTACATATGCGAAGATGTTGTAGGAAAACGCCATGCCGCTCAATTATAAGCAAGAGAGTTCCCTATTGATTGATACTTTAATTTCCATTTGCGTTCTTTTTACAAAGTTTTTAGTGGTGTACTTTCATTTCTATTAGCCTTAAGGGTGTTCTCAACTGCTCTGCTCAATAAGCGCAAAACATTTAGACACATTAACAATTTCAAGATATGAAATCGGACGGTCTGTCTATGTAAGTACTTTCCAATCGAACGCAATTTTCCATTTTATGATAACTAAATTACCAATTGAGTTATAAGCTGTTTCGATCACGTGATCACATGATTTTCTACCTTTCGTGGACTTTTTGTCAGAAAATGCGATTCAAAACATCATCTTTGACGGCTTATTCTGAAATATCTATTGCGTTTGCACAATAACGGAAAAATGAGTGCGATTAGATAATTTTTGAATAACAACACCTGCTAGTTTTATGCATTTCCCAGCAAAAATGAATTAGAACTTATGTCACAAAGTTGTCATTTTTGATTTAAGAACACATGAAGGAAACATGCAGCAAAAATCATGAGACGGGAGACAAATTCTACTGTTCAAACAAGTTTTTCTTCTGTTAAGGGTGTATTTCGATTCAAACTGCTTATTTTCCGATTTATTTTTAGATTCATTTTTGAACTCAAATATACCAAACTTCCAAAATCTCTTATTTGGAAAGTACACAAGGTGCCGTGATTGTCGATTATTTGATAAATGCAAAAAATATTGTAAAAAAAAGCAATCAAAAACGGCATTTCGAACCGATTTTTCCCTAGCGGGAGATCTGGGAACGAAAAAAATGGTTATACTGATAAGGTAATTGTTTATAACTCAAATTCTAATGAATTGAGCGTAAAAAGACATCACACGGCACCTCATACGTCCCTTCAAGAATCCCCTCAGAAAATCTTCAGGTTTCTACTTTTAAAAATGTGTCTGAAATTGTATCGGAAAATTTCGAGCTGTTGAAGGTGGAAAAGCGTTTTTTCGAATACACCCTTAACGCGGTGAAATTGTCTGGGGTTTCACGCTTTTTTGTAAAATGTCTCACTAGTGTGGGGTGCGCGAAACACTTCTGGTAAGTGTGCAGTCTTTTACGTGACTTTTCTATTTGCCTTTATAAGTCTTAGTTTAAATACCAGTGAAATAAATCCGATGTTTTTAGAAAGTACTGGTAACTGCCCTTTCTTCAAAGCATAAATGGCTGCCGGATCTAACTTCTTCACGTCGTGGGGGAAACCGGGATCTCGTTGGCCATCTTACCCATACCTTGGGGTAACATATTGAACAAAATTTTCGATGCTTGCCATATTATCTGTAAAATGAAATATGTCTTAAATATACATAAGAGTACATATTTTAACAGGAATTCAATGAATAACAAATAAAAACAACAGGCGATTTTTAAAACAATTCAATAAAAAACTACGGCATCTTCACCCAATTTACCCTAATCAAATCGGATTTATGTAATACTTTTAAATAACTAAGCGATATAGCACGGCACCTTCAAAAAACGGCATGAACAATTGAGCATATATATGCCAAACTGCTTTTTTTTTTTTTTTTTTTTTTTTTTTTTTTTTTTGAAGAAACATATTCTGAACCAGAATTTTTTTAATAATTGAAATTAAGTAAATTACAATTGAGAAACTAACATTAACAGAAGATACATTTAATTCAAAAAATTTTCAAGCTCAAACTAACTTTTCTTTATTTACAAAAAGTCGGAGGTGGGCAAGTATACATGTGATAAAAATAAATGATCTTCTGAACAGCAATAACTCTTCTCTCATATAATCAAGTATAATCAAGAGACTTTCACTATCAAGATGCAACCGGGTTTTTTTTTTTTTTCTGATTTTAATAACCTTCCCTCCCCCAGGTAATGTATGTTGCATTGTTTTATGTAATACACAGAACGACATGAACTAAAAACACTTTCTTAGTCAGTCTTCCTGTAAACTCTAAAGCATAAACAACAGAATATTTTTCTGCAATTGAATGTTAATAACCATTATAATGTATTTAATCTTAATTTTTTGGTCTCTTTCATTAAATTTAGCTTAATTAATTCTGTGCATATTTCATCCACATTCATGGATTATACATATGTTTTTGGATTACATGGAGTACATGGATGCATGTATTTTTCTTCGTGGATTATGAAGGAGCAACCAAGCTTTGTTCCTTTTTAGGTGCGGTCGTAATTATGTAAATACGTAGCACCTATTGTTGTCGCTCAGTCCGTCCGTCTGTCCGTCTGTCTGTCTGTCTGTCCGTCTATCTGTTCGTCCGCATATAACAACGCAAAAACTACCCAACCGAATCGTTTGAAATTTAAAATACATAATTATAACATAATTTTGTCGAGTCATTTCAAATTTTATGAAAATCGGGTGGATAGATCAATAACAGGGACAATCAAAAGGATTCCGTTACATTACGGTCAATGGGAAAAAAGTTTCAAATGCATTTTAATCGTTTTAAATTTAAAACATATGATTATTACGTAATTTTATCGAGTGATTTCAAATGTTATGAAAGTCGGATGCATAGATCATTTACAGGGACAATCAAAGGTATTCCATTACATTACGGTCAATGGGAAAAAAGATTCAAATGCATTTTTATGATGTTACACTCATTCGAACATAATAGAATTGGCATGAATCTATGAAATACATACTAAAATATGCATTCTGTACAATCTGTGATGTAAAAATTTTTATTATTAAAATTTAGGGCCACACAAAAGTATTCCACTACATAATGCTATACGGGGAATCATTTTTTGGGGCGTGTTTTAATTATATTCAACTATTTCACATTTTATGAATAAGATATACGTTTCTGAGGTGTAATAAAAAATACTTTCTGCGTATTTACAGAAACATAAAGATTTCGACTACTATACTGTATCCGAAGTACGCTCTACTATATCAGCAAGATCTGAATATTTTTAAAACTTCGTTATCGTACGAACACATTTCATTTGCTACGTTCACGTGCAATTTCCAACTTGTTTGTACTTAAATACGAGAAGCTTAAATTTTTGTTTGGTTACAAAAGTGGTGCTACGTATTCGCACCTAAAAGCGCACTTTGAACTAAAAATTTTATTGAAGAATGAAAGTAAATCGATTACAAATGACTTCCAAATAAAAGCAAGGCATGTTTAGTTAAATATATTTTCTGGCCCAAATAATACTTTTTTCTTTTATTTTAAAAAAAGTCGGACGTTGAAAAATACTATATAATCGTGATTAATTATTTCTTTGGTTGTTCACATTACTTTAATTCAACACTTGATGGGTCTCAATGACGCTAATAATATTTTCACTAAAATATAAAACATTTTAAGCCTCCCCCTTTTGAAGAAAAAAATAATAATAATGTTTAAATTAATTTGGTTTATATTTAAATATTTATTTATCATCTCAAGCAATATCTAGGATTAAAATGAGAAGGAAAAAAATTGAAAGTAAATAATATAAACCCTTATCGCTAGGCTGATAAGATAAAGAGAATAAAATATAAAAATATCAGAATTTTCTTTATCTATATTTCAAACATTTAAATATGCGAACGAAATTTTCATTCTGCAAATCTCTCGCTCTATCTCACTTTTTTTCTTTCATTATTTTTATATGTATCTCCAATTTGCTATGCTAAATTACTTAATGAAAAAAAAAATGACTGGAAAAAAAATATGGTAGCTCATTAGATACAAGTCAATGATTTTTTAAGTTAAAAAAAAAAGGTACCCAAGGTTTATTTTATTTTATTTTATTTTTATTTTTTTTATTTTTTTTTTTTTGTTTCACTTTTTTTTCTTTATGTAATTTACGAAATTGGAATGTTTCTTGCACAGTTTTTAAGACATTTTTTTTTAATAAGTCATTTTTTTCTTTATAAGATTTTTTATACAAATTTCGTAGAAATTTTTAGAAGATGTTTCGATATTTTTTAATAAAGGTTTTTCTTGATTATCTGTATTACGAAAAAGAGAATTATGAACTCCAATTTATATATATAAAAAAAATATATGTATGGAGAATACTAAATATTTCACTATTAAAAAGATAAATTGACTTGCTAAATAAATAAGTATATTCTGATATTTTTTCAATGTTTTTCTTAAAAAGAGAAAAAATAAAATAAAATAAAAATGAAACTAATAAAAAAAACCTTAGTTTTTTTTTTTCTTTCTTTCATGTTTATAATCTCTATTTATGCAGAAGTGCCATAGGCTGCGATATTTACGCTTTTAACGAACCTTTGTTTGTTCTATGTAAATGTTTCAGTTATCATTAGTATTATTAAAAAAATTGGTTGCCTGTAAAGTCGGTATACGGGCGAAAGTTTTACGTGACAACGACTTTGAGTTGTAAAATAATTTTAATGTGAATATTCATTCGTATAGTAGGAAGAAGGATGAAATAATAGTAACAATTTAAAACATTTATTTATACAAAGAATTATATTTAAAACATTAATTTATACAAAGAATCTCGCACTGAATTTCATATTAACAAAATTTTATTTTTACCTTTACACATACATACGTATTTATATACAAATATACATACAATAACTTGCAATACACTGTGTTTGTTAAACACATTTTACTTCATGTTTATTGATGTCAAATGTTGAATTTTGTAAACAGCATATTAAAGAATTTTTCAATGAGCAGAATATAACTAAAGTAAAATGGCTTTCACTAATCACACATCATTAGTTTTCCATAATATACCACCGAATTACGAAATAAACTACACTTATTTTCTTTGTACTTTATACTAATAACTAATACATAACGTATTTCGTCTTAGTTTGATACTATCTAAAATTCCTATTAAGCACCGCCCCTTCCTTGCAGCGAATTCACATTCACGTTCAGAAAATGGTCCCACACCCACAAGTGACCGGAAAAAGTTAAGAGAAAAGTGAGCGCGTATCGTGAGCGGAGCGTAACGTAACGTAACGCAGTTTCTTGAAGTGTCTCCCGGCAAACCAATTTACAAGACGTTGTCACGTCAAAAGGTATGGAAAAAATTCTTTTTAGGAAAAAGTGTACATGTCCTTTACGTATGTTTATATATCGACACAGACATACATATGTATCATTGGCGTAAGAAATGGTGAAGGGGAAGGGAACTCTTCCTCCGTAGGGAATCATGTCGTTTTCTTTTATATAATATTCTTCCGAATATATTACGAACAAAAATTAAAATGTGGGTTGAAAAAATGGCTTACAAAGAAAAAAGACCAATCGCCGCAATACAGTTTTTATCAAATTTTAATATTGTTTAGTATAGGTGCAGATACTCAGTCACCAATCGTCACTTGGTGACTAAATTTTTTGATTTGGCGACTAATTTTCGGTGTCTAAGTCGCCTTTGGCCAAATTTTCTATCTTTGGCAAATTTTGCGTTCTTTCTCGAGATCATTTGCCGCAATCCTCTCAAGAAAATATTCTTTTTTTTTTTTTTTTTTTTTTTTTTTTTTTTTTTTTTTTGCGGTCCTTTGACAAAAATATCGTGTTTTTTCCGCAATCATTTGACGAAAATCGTATTTTTCAGTGATTTTTTGACGAAATTTGAGGTTTGTTTTGCGATTTTTTAAAAATAAAATTAACTTTTCTTCTAATATTTCGGATTAGGAATCACAGACTAGTTAACAATTTTGGGAATCTGCATCTATACTGTTTAGCCCCAACATCAAGAAATTGTTAAAAGTTCTAGCAATGATTCTAGTATCACAGGTATACTCCTGAAAGAAATTTACTGTACAACGACACGAGCAAAAACTTATTTTAGGAACTATATGTGCAATTTTTGACATTCTGGACATATATTCATGAACTTCCATTGAGGAAAAAAAGTATAGATGGTGAATTCAATTTTAATTCAGTGTCGGCAAAGCTCGAGAAACTTGTGATATGATGCCGAAGTTTGTAAGTGCATTTTTATTTCCCTTTTAAGTACTATTAAGCGAACACGGTACCTTGGAATTGGCCAAATTTTCTTTTTTAATATAAATTGAAAGCTTATTTAATTGTGAGTATTTTGACGCCTCATTTTTACCTATACGACAATTATATCGCGAGATATTGTAAATTTTGTTAATAGATCCAGTGCAATGACCCATATAAATGAAAATTTTAAACTGATTTTTCACCGTGTTCATATTTTTATAACTGGCTTGTGCTCGCTTTGGCCAATTTAATTTATTATTATTATTGTTGTTGTTGTTATTTATTATTTACATATTTATTTATTCTATCTTATTTTATTTATAATTACAGTCACGTTTCAAACAAATGATAAAGAATTTTTTAGACAGTTGACGCGATGCGTAAATAAAATCTGTTAATAAGATAGTTTTGTTTATTATTATTAGTAGTAGTAGTAACATATATTTATTTTATTTTCTTTTCTTTTTACATTCCATTTACCTGTCAAACAATTCCTACAAAATAGTTATCACAGAGTTTTTCAAAAATATTCAAATTAAAGGTCCACCAGACTTATACAATTCTACCTCATGCACAAGTTTACCAAACAAATTACTACATTATGAAAAGTTAATTAATAAATGAACATAACACTTATACCTGCATAAAATTATATCGCAAGGATTACTTAACTAAATGCGTGTCATAATTACCATAAAATTAATTTACTTTTAATCTAATCAATGTGAATAATTATTATTCAATTACATAATTATTTTTTAGTATTAAATAACACTATACATTCATTCCTTATAGATTAACTGACCATGAAAATATATTTGCGATTTCCTTCTTGCTTAGATTATTATATGCTCGTGTTTTTTGTGTTACTAATTTCTCATCATCCAAAACAAAACTGAAACATAAAAATAGGTTAATTATAATAACATATCGAAATCGTTATTAACATTAACATCCTCTCTCCAAATGAAATTATGCATGCAAAATCAACCAAATAATTTTTCATTGTATTTAGGGAAAATTCAAAAATGAAACATTCTTATTCAAAAGTGTAATTTTATTATTTTCCCGAAAATTTTCCTGGTTATTTAATGTGTTTTATTTTTTATGTCTTTTATATCCATGTTTCTTAGGATTTTGCTTCTTGTACATTGTGTTTTAATATGTTTTTTTTTTTCTACAGACAGAAAATTCTAAACTTTTTTTGAATTTTTAACACTTTCCAATATCTGAAAAACACTTATAATTTCACTTCATCTTAAGCCTTTGGAGATGTGCTGCAAAAAGACTTAAGAATCCTTCGTTAATCCCACCAGAAACATTTTACTGCAAAGTTAGACTAATTTAATTGGGGTATTTTCTTATTTAATTAGAGCATTTTCTCGATTCAATGAGGCAAAATTTTTTCAAAAAAAAAAAAAAAAAAAAAAAAACCGCTGACAAAACATTAAAAATTTCGTAAAAGGCTTCCGTCGCACAGGGGTCAATGTCTCTATGTTCGCATTCTAATTGTTTTAAGTATCATGGATTGCTACGAATATTAAATCTAAATTTAAAGTCATAATATTCTGTATTAAAATTTGTGTGTATAATATACTATGTAGTTCTTTTACAGGCATGCACAAAATATTTAGGAAATACCGCAGTTTATGGGAGGTAATATTTTGATGTACCTTTTAATGACTTTAAACTATTTAAAACAAAACAATCTTATTCCAGTATGTTCTTCATAATATGTTTAATTTTTATGACTCTTTATAGTGCACATATATACTGTTGCATTGTTGAATTAATATGTTTATTTTATTAGTGCATGACTTTTTCTTATAACGTAGACTTTTTTTTTTTTAAATGATTATCTTTTAAATTTAAACTAAAAAATTATCCATTTTATTGTTTTTTAAATCTTAGCCTGTTTTTTCACATAAATAAATTTTTTCTGTGATACTGTTTTGTTGATTTATATTGTTATTTATTTATTTATTTATTTATTTTACTTTACTTTATTTTATTTTGGCATTACATCTACATTTCAAACAAATGGTATAATATAATTTTCTTAGCCTCATAATATTGGAAAATACTTTATAATTAATGCGTGGCTTATGATTTTTCTTCTTTTCTCTCTCACTTTTTTTTCTTTTCTTTCTTTCTTTCTTTCGTTCTTTTTTTTTTTTTTTTTTTTTTTTTAGAAATTGTATTCAAACAAGTTTTTTTTTTTTTTTGTTGTTTTTGTTTTATAATGTAAAGCAATAGTGTGTTATTTATGCCCATTGTATGCATTAACATGCGTACAAAAAATACCCTGCTTTTATAATGTATTAATTGTTTATTCAAGTATTTCAGTGTGTTTAATTCTTATAGCAATTTTATGTTTCGTATAACTCAAATTTTCTTGTGTGCGTGTATTTATGTTTTCTAATCTAGTTTCGTATTTCTGGGAGATGAGGGTGTGAGTGATTCTGAATTTCAACTAAGGCTCCGTTCAGATTCCAATATTCTTCCCTTAAATTGAATTCTTGGAAAAAGTAGGGAAGTCTTTTGTGTAGGATCTATTTGCGGTTACTTTATAATAGAAACGAGGGAAATTAACAAAAGAATCGGGATATAAGTGATCCACCCTACTTGACGGAAAGATTTTCCTTTTGCTGGACAACAGTCCCTTTCCTACCGAGTCGCCACATCAAATGAGACGACACCGAAATTCAAGAAGTGATCAAATGTGTTTGGGCCTTAATTCAGCTTCGTGTTTCTCTGTGAGGCGAGGGTGTGAGTGATTCCGAATTTCACCTAATCCATGCGCTTAGAACGGTCCGGAAAGATAACAATACCCGGATCCGTTGATCGTCTGTAGAAGACAAAAACGGATCCCTCCTTTCAAAGTGTTCCGCAGAAGATTGCGTGTGGGAATTCTCCAGATGCCCCGGATAAGGAAATAAAGAATACTGCCCAGTTAAACTGAAGGCATTGAGCTCACAGGCTACAAATACTAATTGCACATTAAAGCTTTATATTTTCAAGGGTTAATTCCGTTCGAAAAAAAAATTAAGAAGGGGAAACAGCTCTCCCCTTTTCTCTTTTTTTATACTTAATCATTGAACCTCCTATACTATCAAAGACATGCTTTATCATATAAAAAATCTATATCCAAAATTCAGAGCAAATTAGATAATTCTTAATAAAAACCCATTTAGCATTTATATAATTTAAAAAGAGTTATCCCCCTCTTTTATACTTAACCATTAAACTTCCAAAACTATTCAGAGATTTGAACGAAATCTGAAAATTCTGCTTGAAAAACCCATTTATATAAATTAAGGGGGGGGGGGACATTAGAACCCCTGTTCCCCTTATTTATACTTATTCAATGAACACCTAATAACAGTCACGGAATCGCCTCATCAGAATGATCCTAATCTAAATTTTGAACGAAAATTAATTCTGCATGAAAATCCCATTTATATCAACTAACGGGGGGGGGGGCATTAGAGCCCCTGTTCCCCCTATTTATACTTATTCAATGAACACCTAATAACAGTCACGGAATCGCCTCATCAGAATGATCCTAATCTAAATTTTGAACGAAAACTTAATTCTGCATGAAAATCCCATTTATATCAAGTAACGGGGGGGGGGGCATTAGAACCCCTGTTCCCCCTATTTATACTTATTCAATGAACACCTAATAACAGTCACGAATCGCCTCATCAGAATGATCCTAATCTAAATTTTGAAAACTTAATTCTGCATTAAAATCCCATTTATATCAACTAACGGGGGGGGGGCATTAGAACCCCTGTTCCCCCTATTTATACTTATTCAATGAACAACTAATAACAGTCACTGAATCGCCTCATCAGAATGATCCTAATCTAAATTTTGAACGAAAACTTAATTCTGCATGAAAATCCCATTTATATCAACTAACGGGGGGGGGGCATTAGAACCCCTGTTCCCCCTATTTATACTTATTCAATGAACACCTAATAACAGTCACGGAATCGCCTCATCAGAATGATCCTAATCTAAATTTTGAAAACTTAATTCTGCATGAAAATCCCATTTATATCAACTAACGGGGGGGGGGGGGCATTAGAACCCCTGTTCCCCCTATTTATACTTAATCAATGAACACCTAATAACAGTCACGGAATCGCCTCATCAGAATGATCCTAATCTAAATTTTGAAAACTTAATTCTGCATGAAAATCCCATCTATATCAACTAACGGGGGGCATGAGCCCCCCGTTCCCCCTCTTATACATATCGAATGAACTCCAAAAACTAATCAGGGAAGCGCCTTGTCAGGATATACCTACATACAAAATTTCAAGTGGATCGGATATTTTTATCATGAGTTATCGCGTTACGTACATACATACAGAACGGACGGGCACATAAGCTCTCAGGCTATGATAGCCTGTGAGCTAAAAACCCTATGACATCACCGGGATAAAGAATCTCGAGGTGGGAGGTTACTGCCGGATGGACCCATATTCGGTCACGCAAAATGTGTCATAAATGCAGGGTTTGATTTCACATTTGAACATATTTTCCAATACAGATGAATTTGGATGGAGAGTTTGAAAACTACAAAATATTGACGTTTAGGGAATAAGAAAAATTTGTCTCAAAAATCAGAGTTTGATTAATGGGGACAAAGTTTTATTTGTTTATGGGTGACTTTTCATCTGTTCCGTGGCTGCTAAATGCAAAAATTTTAATCATAGATATAATTTGATTTTTGTGGGCTTTGCAATTGTTTAAATAGTTAAATTTTACAAAAGGTTTTGCTGGATATAATACATATATACTAGCTGACCCGCCCGGTGTTGTCCAGGTCTGTGATAATATTCTAAATAAAGCTTAAATTTGTATGATTTTATACCTTTCACTCGATTTTGTCGGAAATACGTACTTGCTCATTGTGTGAAAATGGCGGAGAAGCTGCTAATTCTTAAAACTTGTTACGTATTTTTTTTTTTTTTTATAATTTTTGGAACATTGTATGGGGTGGTAATGAACAAATCAAAATTTTTAAACTCATTTTACTAATGAAAAAATTAATTAAGAGGAGAGAAGCAAATTTTTATTTATTTACAGACAAAAATCTTTAAAACGATATACCTCACGAAGATAACTATCCCCTCACCCTTCCGTTGTGGAGAAATCCTCTAATAGTTAGGAATCGAAATAGACCCCACCAATCGGAGGTCCGTGAGAAAATTCGCCATCGATCAAACCTCCAAATGAGGTCGAACCTTAATTAACAGCCAAGTTAGAAAATTGACCCTCGAGCTGTCAAATTTGAGTGAAGGGGAAAGAAAGGTTCATAATATGAAAGAATGTCCTGAAGGTTTGCCGACGATATATTACATGAGAGTTTCTGTAAAAGCTTTCCCATACCCATCTTTCTTTTTGAAATTTTTATATTTAATAAACAACATTTATAGGAGGTCTCTATCGGAAAGCAACATACAAAGAATACACATTTTAGAAAACACTACAGTTTTAAGAAAAAAAAAATCGCCACCCCTCTACAACATCCAAAATTCAACTCTAGCATCTTCTTTAAAATTTAAAATTTGACGATATTTGATTTTAAAAATCAAATATCGCGAATGCTGAAATCGATCCAAAAAATTGGATGTAAAATAACAATTACTAGACAACGCTTTTCTACAAAACTGTACAGTTTAAAAAAATTTCCCTCTTCCCACCCCACAAAATTTAACCAAACCGCTTTCATTAAGATTGTTAAGTGTTACCAAATATCTGAAATTTTAAAATAGATCCAAAACTAATTGCATGCGCCAATCCCAAAACTTTCTTCTATCTCATACGTACATTTTAGAATTATAAAAAAAATAGTTACTCATTTTAATGTTTTAATAATTTTAATTCAATACCATACGAACTTTGGTTTTATCTTAAATTTCTGCTTCAATCAATTAATCAGAGTAAAAACGAATTTCCGTCTCTACACGAGCCGATTGACAATAGAATAATAAACATTTTTTTTTTTTTTTTTTTTTTTTTTTTTTTTTTTTTTTTTTTTCAAATTTAGGGAGAACCTACTTGCCTTACCAAAAAATAATCATATACAAAAAAATTAGTTCGGTTCTAGGACTAACTTTATACACTTTTAGGTGGTGCAGTATTGAAAATGGCATAAAATTGGCTGTTGCAGCGCTCCCTTCCGGCGGATTTTTTTCAAATTGAGGGAGGAGCAACTAGCCATAGCCATACACTCACACAAAAAATTTGGTTTAATTCGATGCATAACTTCATGTACCTTTGGTCGGTACAATATTTAAAATGGCAGAAAATTCGCGATTGCAGCTCCCCCTTCCGGCGGATTTTTTTTCAAATTCAGGGAGGACCAACTAGCCTTAGAACCTACACATACCTACACATACGCAAAAAATTTGGTTAAATTCGATGCATAACTTCATATACTTTTAGTCGGTACAATATTGAAAATGGCACAAAAATCACGATTGCAGCGCCCCCTTCCGGTGGATTATTTTCAAATTCAGGGGGGACCAACTAGCCATAGTCATATACTTACACAAAAAATTTGGTTAAATTCGATGCATAACTTCATATAATTTTGGTCGGTACAATATTGAAAATGGCACAAAAATCGCGATTGCAGCGCCCCCTTCCGGCGGAATATTTCAAAACTGAAGGAGGACCTGCTTGCCACACCCAAAAACATTCACAAAAAATTTGGTTCAATATTATGTATAACTTCATACACTTTTTGATGGTAGAATGGCGACATACAGACACACAGACAGACAGACACACGGACAGACAGACATTTTGTAAAAACATATTTTTGGAATCTCTGACCCCTAAAACGTGTAAATCCGTCGAAAACCGGAAGTCGAAAAAATTTTGATTTCAATACTTTCTTCTATTGAAGATAGAAGAAAGTATGATAGAAGAAAAAATGACAAAATAATGATAATTAGAGGAAGAAACTTAGATTTAAATAATGTGCGGTTGCACATAAAATTGTGTAAAATAAAAAAAATCACCTGTCAGTAAAAAAAAAAAAAAAAAAAAAAAAAGAGCACAAAGAACACAAAAATACACATATGTAAATCAACACGAAAAATTAGTCATACATGCATAAATTTAAAATATCAAATTGCTGTTTATATTATTATTATTATTATTTGGTACACTTCAAAAGAATGCGAGTCGAAAAAGTATTTGTGTTTTTTATTTCACATCACGTGCATGACTTTTAAAATGAAATTTTTAAAGGAATTATCCAATTAACGTAATTAGTTCCTTAGTTTTTAATAAATCGATCGTAATCAAATTTAGATACTCGCAATCAGTGAAAAAAATGATTAGTTAAAATTATAAAATCTATATTTGAAACATTATACAGGTCATGCAGTGTAATAAATGCCACTACCCTAATAGCATGCATGGTCACATTGACGTCACAGTGACGTCACTGTGAGTCACTTTGGTCACATCACATCAGTGACCAAAATGCCACCACTCAGTGACGTCACATTGTGACTGAGATGTGACTTTCTTAAAAATCTTTAGAAATTTATAAATATCCTTCAAAATATGTTATTTACTTTTAAAAAAATGTTTCTGGTAATTTAAATATCGTCGCTTTTGTCACAGTTTCGTCACAATGTTAATGTCAAATTAGTCACAAATGACACATTTTTCACAAATTTGTCACATTGTGACCACTTTGTGAAACGTCGCAAAAGAGCTCTAAAACGGCCATAACGACTTCACATTTTAGTCACTGTGACTTCACATCGATGTCACGTGACATCACATCGACAATCGATGGTCACAAAGTCACAATGTGACTTCACAACGATGTCACCATGCTTTACGGGTATCCACCAGTTACAGTCTTCTGCGTTTGAAACACCCGCTCTCGGTATGATACGTTTCTCAAAAATCTCTGTTTCTTTGAACTTAAATAAGAAGAGATTTTATGAATGAATTTTTTAACGAATTTTTTAACTATTTACAGGAGTATAGGAATAATTTTTATAATTTCTAAAAAGATTTTTTTTTACTTTTTTTTTTTTAAATTATTATTATTTGTGTCTGGCTGTGCAATTTTCGAGTTTTTAGGCTCTGTAGAATTTAAGATGAATCTCTTTTTTTAAAAATCCAATACATTCATCTCCTTAGCAATGCTATAATTCTATTACCCACCTCTGTCTCTATTATTTTCGAAGAAATGTTTCGCGGTTTGATAAAAATCTGTACTTTCGCTAAATAATTCATACCTTTCCATTCATTTCGAATTTTTAATTAATTTCTTAACTAATTACTAGAAACTTGAAATTCTGAAACTTAAATGTACTAGGAGGGGTCTTCGAGTACCCTCATAAAAGTTTTGGTGTCGTTCATACATTCCCTAGCTATCGCGAATGGACAGAAATACACAAACGCGGAGCTAAACTTTAGTCTATTAGTATGTAGAGAGAAGGGAGTAACTGAATTTGGAGCATTTTGCTTTTTTTTTTTAGATTTTGCAGCTTTTTACTTCATTTTTGGAATATCAGAAAAATATCCTTGCACATGGTCTATCACTGCACTACCTCTATCATCTATTAACTAAACAAATATTTTGCACTTTTTTTTTTTTAATTAGTTTTATTTAAATTTGAAAATATTGACAAAAGTGGTCCAAATCTAGCAAATGCTCACCTAAGTTGGAACCTCAGTCTTTTAAATTGGACAAAACAATATATGCCTATTTTAATGAGTAGTATTGTAACTAATTATTAAAAGCAAAGTTTGCGATTAAGGGTACTTTTCACTCACTTTAAAACACCCTCTCCGTAATGTTAAAACAATGGGGAGCTTGTTTTCGAATTTCTCGTTTAAGTTTTAATATTTTTAAAAGATTTTTTGCATAGGATAACTTATGTCGATCTTTAAAATAGCTATTTTATACTTTTCCAATTTCAGTTGCAGATTGTTTAATAAAATTACTTATGCTTTCGGAACCGGTTCCGAAACTGAAAGTATCTAAATCTGCAGGCAAAATCGAAAAAGTAAAAAATAAGAATATTAAAGATCTATCTTAGCTATCCTATACAAAAAATCGTTGAAAAATATTCAAATTCAAATGAGAAATTCGAAAACTATCTCTTTGTTAGTATAACATTACAGAGCGGGTGTTTTCAAGTGAGTGAAGATTCCCTTAAAAAAAAAAAAAAAAAAAAAAAAAATCAAATAAACCAAAAGCAATGACATATAATGAAATCAAATGGCTGAAAGTAAGAGTAATTGTTTTAAATCAAAATGTATTCAGAATAGAAATTATGGAACTAATTCCCAGTTACTTGAATATCATATAAGATGTCATATATGGCTTACACATAAATTTGTTTCGTTCATTGTTTATTCCAGAGCAAACAGCATGCAAGTATATTTTGAAATCTGAGATTGATTCATTTCTCCTATTTTTTCCATACAAATTTGGCGAAACCAAGCATCATTGTCTTTTTTAGCCATTTGTTTTGCAACAGAAATTTTCTTTACCTCATGTCTGTCGTTCTTCTCTTCCATCATTTTCTTTCCCATTTAATTAAGCAATTTTCTTCCAGTTACTTTTTTGCTTTAAAAATTTCCTTTTTGTCGTTTTCTGTTTTTTCATTCAAAGATTTATTTTATATTGCGAAGATGTTAGGGGTAGTGCATATATAACGTTATCATTTTTTAAGGGGGGGGGGGATTTGGCACACGATATCGTAAAATATCGCTTGGGTCAAGTGTGTTACACACTAAAAAAAAAAAAAAAATTTCAAGTCTCTTGTACCCATATCAATATCATTTTTAATCCAATCAAAATTTTCTCATTTTATTTGCAACATGTTTTTTTGGTTCAAAATAGTATGTTATTTTTTTAGTCTGTTATCTATTTTTAGGCAAAAAGAAAGTTATTAAAATCACTAAATTATTATAAAATTATTTCATTCTAAAATATAGAATATCCCCATGTTTGACTTTCCTATTCTTTTTTATATGTGTATACATATATAATCACAGTCTAAAAACCACATGTAAAGTAAGTACGTTTGAAATGATACTTGTGCTTGCTATAAATAAAACCGAAATGGAAAGATTGTTGTCCACTTCGTTTGTTGATAAGAATTTTTATCTATATCCCACCGCTCCTCCGTTTGGGCCAAGTGCAGCAAGACTTTATCACTGTTGAATGCATTACATAACAAAAAGCTATTATAAAATACTTTTAAATGGTACCTATTTCTTTTAAGTGTTATTTGACATTAAGTAATATTTTATTGACTTATTTCTTTTCATTTAAATCAACAAAACATGCAAAAAATGAATGTAACCAGATTTGTTAACGTATGATGTCGAAAGAGCGGGGGGGGGGGGGGGGGGGAGGATCCAAAATTAAGAAAAAGGTATATACTTGATATATATATTTGATAACGTTATATTTGCCCAGTCCCTTAACAGGAAAGTTAAGAGAAATCCTTTAAGAAAAATCTTAAAAGTTTAGAATGGACAAAATTGCATTATAAACTTACAAATAATAGTATATCATTTTAGTGTTAATCTATAAAATTATTTTGTTTTTGACTCCGAAAAAAATGTTTCCTAATCGATTCCTAAACACATACAAAGAAACTCAATTCAGGGTTATTAATGGATAAGCCTTCATTTATAGCTTTGCTTATTGTAGCAATGAATCCCGAGAACGGTGATTGACATCAATGTTAGTCTCTACAGGCATTAGCTGTTGCCAGGTTCCGATTGATTATTATCGAAGTGCCATATTAGATCCGGCAGCCTGGATATATCCCAACTAGATGTCAATTTCCCACTACGCTTAGCCACTTTCCTGGAAATATTTCGCTGATGGTGATTGCAAATGCTGTTATAGAGCAGATCTCTCATTTCTAAATCTAGATGTTACACTATTTTCTTATAGATAATTATATTATAATTAGTACTTTAGTTTTCACTGTTATTTAAATTTGGAACCGCGAAGACAGGTCTTTTTGACCCGTACTAATAAACAGATTATGGATTCGAACCATAAATTCCTTCATAAAATAAGTTAAATATGCACTACACATAAATAAAGTTAAATAATTAAGTTAAATAGTTTTAAATTTTAGAAAAAATGTTGTCCCAAATATCAGTAAAACACTTACGCAAAATTTTCCACTTTTTTAGTGATAAAGTAAGCAAGCCGACATTATTTATAGGTTTTGAAAAAAAAAAACACAGTTATCACAAAAAAAATTATTTCTCGCATTTATTCAAATACAATTATCTTAGAATAATGCTATTTGAAACTTTTAAAAAAATGTAAAATGTGTCAAATTATTTAAAACTTTCAATTTTCAGATCATTTAAGAATTTTTTTAATTTTGTCCCATTTTTCCTTCACAAGTTAGAAGTGTGATACACATATGTAAAATAATAAAGAGATGTAAAGAATTTATATTTTATCAAATGTTATACTTTCAGAAAACTAAGGTAATGAAAATAGTATTTTGCTTTACTTTTCATTATACGATAAAAAATTTCTCGCAATGAATTTGAAATTACCAGTAATCAAATAAATCTTTTAAATCAGAGAAAGAAACTGTGTAGTAAATGAAATCAAATTTGTAAAGTTTCATTTTATTAACTTGAATCTCTGTTTTTAAATATTTCTTTTGTGATTGACAGACTCTGCTAAGAACATTCAGAGAACTTTTTTTTTCACTTATAAATCTTTAATCTATCTACATATTTTTTAATATGATGGCGCGATTTTGGAACTACATTGCCAGGGAAAACTTTTATGTGAGATTGCTCGATTGCTTCAAATGCCTCATCCAACCTTTTCCAAAGCAATATAAAAAAATTCAAGATGCTTGCCCATGAAGGAGACCGACCAGCAAGAGGTAGGAAAAGGTTTGTGAACACCTCCAAAAACTGATAATTGTTTTTTTTAAAAAATGAGTATCCCGAAATCCTCAGGTGTCTATGAGAAAAATAGCGCGGCAAACTGGGATTGCCCAGGAATTGGTTCGATTTATGGTCAGAGTCGAGCTGAATCTTCATCCTTATAAGCTCAAAAAAGCTTGTAATAACTTTGCCTCTTATAGATTAAAGCTAAGTGGTTGGTAGCGTAAGTGCCGCTCGGCAAATAATCCAGGCAATTTAATGGAGAATCAATTATTTATTTGTAACAATAAAAAAGGTTCTCTGTATTAAATTTTATATACAGCATAAATCATTTTAGAACTCGTAGGATCTTAATCCACCAGCTCCAAGTCCAAAGTTCTATTTCAGTCAACAGAATGTTCAGTTTATAAATCACGTAAAGTTTCTACAATTCAGCAACACGGCGTTCTCTAAACACCGAAGATGAGACTTGTCACCGGCACTCTCCTAGCGAGAGTCCTCTTCCTCCGGCTCACTTGGGTGACGTCACCCTCTGCAGCTCCCGATCCGAGCTGATCCACTTTTCTCAGAGAACAAATCCGAGCTCCGAGCTCTGTTCTCTCCTCTTCTCACACCGAGATCAAAATCCTCTCAAAAAACCTTGGCTTCCTCTTTTTCTTCTCAGCCAAGACCTCCCCTAAAGGTCACGAATCAATCATCAACCTTAATGATCTTTTCTCATTAAGAGATTCGTAACATCGTCTTATCATTCGTACCTGAAAATACACGCCTATGGCGACAATATGTCTGGACTCTTTTGCTTTCATTTTTGCGTCGGCGTGCTATCAAAGGTGCGACTCGCGTGGTCCCCTATTCACGTTAGTGTCGCCCGCCTGTCTTTTCAGCTGATCGATGATGATTTAGCGATCCTTTTAAATCGCCGATCTTTTCATTTTGAGAATGAAAGCCATTTTGTGTTTTCAGTTCCATAGTGAAATCTCTTTTCAGAAAAAATGTCTTTAAAAGCCTGTGATAAATCTAAATTATCACAAGCTCAATTTCTTTTTGAAGAAAACAAACGAGTACGACTTGAAAGATGTAGAAAGCTGCTGAAGCAATTTGAAACTCCACACTGAGGAGCGAATCTTGTTTTCTGATGAAAAGCTATTCTTGATACAGCAATCATACAATCATCAAAATGATTTCATTTGGTCAACAACTTCCCCAGGCAAATCTTATTGGAAAAAGACTTTCTTCATGAGAATTTTGTTTGTTTCCAAAGTGTCCCACGAGATGGCAGCACCACAAAAGTGTTGTCCTGAGAAGAAAAAGAATTCTCTAAAAAACATTCTACTGACGTCACATTTACTGCGGACTTATTACCTTCAGAAATGATTCTGCGCGGGATTGGTTGACATTCTCGCCAACTGTCATTACGGAAGCAAAACAATTAGCTCTGTGACTTTAAAACTTTAAAACTTTATTTAAAACTTTAAATTATAAAATTTAAGTTACTCTTCCTCCTTTTTGTGTGTAAAAGTGTTCATCTTCTGTATTTTCTTCTAATTCATGGAATTAAAAATGTTGTCAACCGAAACCAGAAGTGATCACATCATTTGTTCTAAAGAACATAATATCTAATAAAATATTAATTCATTATTCTTCCAGCTATATTTAAAGTGGTCTAAGTGAAGAAGAAAAATATTATCTTCAAAGAAGATGCCTAGCAAGGTAGGCCTCAATTTATATATTTTTTATTGAACAATTATTTTAACTTTGAATTCGAACTCACCCTTCAAATCTTCCATGGTTCAATTTTGTCTAAACCTTAAATATGTCATGGTGTAGGCAGGAATTTGCGCAACAGGCAAAAATGCTCTCATTTTCATCGATTCTGGAGTCAAATTGAATAAAAATGCACTGTAAAAATTTTTCCTTTAAAAAACGGAAATAGTACTGGTAATCTAGACGCCAGTACTACTTCCTTTTTTTAACGGAAAAAAAATTTCCAAAAATAGTTCCGTTTGTTCACAAAACATTTCCGTTTTTTAATATTTCTTTAGGTAAAAATTTTCGTTTAAAAAGTTAAAAGAATTTTTCAAGGACAAGCTAACATCTTTGTGATTTTTATTCTTTACTTTACAAAGCACGTTAACATCAGGAACACACTATATACATTTAATTTAAACAACAATTACAGCGAAGAAATGTTACTTACCTTCCATCAGGTTCGAACCCGCGACCTCGTCTGTCGTAGCCGGCAGTGTAATACCATTACGCTAGGATTTTACATAGCACCTTTTCAAATATCTTTAGTTATTTCGGATGCATTTCATAAAGTAAAGACAAGATTTTGAACGCGGGATTATTTTTGCAGAGATAATATTTTTTTATTGAACGGACAGCTCTAAATCAAGTTTTACAGATTTTCTTTCTATAATTTCTAATATTTAGCTTTTTAATTTTAGCTTTCTAAAAAAAAAGTTTAGCCTTTAAAATATTACATGCATGAATGAAAGTATTAAAAAATTTTGTTTCCTTCTTTTTTGGAAGAGTTTAAAGTTCTATTGCAATATTATCCATATTTATTTATTTATTTTATAAAAGGATACTAATACACTAAAAAAAAAAAAAAAAAAAAAAAAAAAAAACATGTATTTAAAAAAATATTTTCTATGACGATATATTGTAAACTCAATAAAGATAATTACTATGGGTTATTAAAATTAATTACATTTATTGATTTTTATGACTTGGTAATCGCCAAAATGATAAAAATTTCGGTAATATATTTCTATATATTTTAAATTTTAAGTGCGAATTTCTTAATGTGAATATATTCAAATATGTATATATTTAAATTAAAAATAGATTTATTTCCACTTTAAAATATCTTACGCACTTTTTATATTATGATATAAATAAATTAAACATTATTTTAAAATTTTACTGAAAAAAAAACTTTCCTTAGCTATCTCAAACTTAAAAAGAATTAATAAATCTTCTTTTTCTTATTATTATTTTTAATATTGTAAAAATATGCTACTTTTTTAATATACTTTAAATTTTATGTGCGAGCTTCTTAATTTGAATAGATTAAAATATATATATATTAAAATTAAAAGTAGATTTTTCTCCATTTTAAATAACCTACGCACTTTTTATATTATAATATAAATAAATTAAACATTATTTTAAAATCATACTGAAAAAAAAAAAAAACTTTCCTTAACTATCTGAAACTTAAAAAGAATTAATAATTTTTATTATTATTATTATTTTAATATTGTAAAAATATGCTATCGTTTTATAATTAAAACAGAAAAAAACTAGAGAAATGTTGCTATGTTTTTCTATTTGTCATACAGATGGCGCCACGACACTTATCAGTTAAAAATATTGATAACTTGTGCTGTTTAAACGGAAGTTGTTCTGTTTCCGGTGAAATTTAAGGAACAGTTCCTGTATTTGCAATCTCAAAATGCGAAATACGAAAATACTGCTGTTTTCTTGGAAAAATGAAACTAGTCCGTAAAATTTTACGGAAAAGTTTGAGTATACTAACGGATATTTTCTACAGTGTGTGTACCGAAAAGAGATTCTTGAAAATATGGTACTTATAAATAAAAATAATTCGAAAACGGGATTTAGACTTTTCAACATGATTCCGTGTCTTTTCATAGAGCCACACAGGAGCAGTGTCGGGCCAATTTTCCAGACTTCACTTTGGTTCAAGAATGGCCTCCATATTCGGGTGACTCTAATCTCTTTAATTACAGTTTGTAGTCTATTTTAGAGGCATTAGCTTGTCCAAAAGCTCACAACATTTGAAATCTCGGAAGCGTTCCTTGATCTTGGAATGAAAGCTAATCATTCCGTCAGAGCTGAAAATTTCACCAAACGTTTGCATCTCTGCATCAAAGCAAGAGGATCGGAAAAGTGATCTGTTTTCTAATACATTGCTGTTAAATAAACCACTTGTTTGTGCAAATATTTATGTGTTTTCTTTAATCGGTTCAAATTAAATCGTCACCCTGTATTTGCAGCTATTAGAGAACACAGAAGAAAAAAATACGAAAAAAGAAAGCAGAAAAAAAGAAAAAAACTTTTATTGCAGGGGGAAATTTATGCTATTATGGTATAATATATAATCACTTGCTGAAAATTTATACGGACCGTTGAATCTGTGAAAGACACTTGAATTTTTTCATGGAGTAGATTCATATCAGGCTACAACGCACTTGCATCATATTTTTCTATTTGCATGTGTGTCGGTTCAATCGGCTATCAAACCAAACAACAGCGTAATACACGTCAAGTGTGTACACACTAATAAAAAAAAAAGAAAAAAAAATATCTTTACAAAGAGTACAATTTGCAAATTTTTCAAGTCTCTTGTTCCCATAAAACATACCAGATGTTGTTACACTATCTGGCGACATAATGTTTTGTAATATGCAATAAAAAATGCCGATTATATTTTTAAATTACATTGAGTTTGTTATGTGGATTATATTAACTTCCAGAGCTGATATCAAAGTAAGTGTATGAATGTTTCTAAAAAAGTCCAGGATACAAAAGATCATTTACTTAGAAAACGAATTCGAACTAATATCATTTATGAAGCACCTGCTGTGAAATTATATGACTAAATCAATCTCTGCAAGACTCTCTAATTCATTCATCAAGTACATTCATATTATGTTATAGAGCGTTCACTATTTTTTCTTCCGTTTGAAATGTATGTCGTTTTACTCGACTATATATGCACGCAATCAAATCAACTATAAACATACGGTCAACAAAATAGCACACGTCAAGTGAGTAATAACACATGTTTAAAATAATTCTCCATAATAGAATGATAACAATAATAATAATCTGCGAATAATTCAAACCTCATGCACTCAAAAGAACATGTTATGTGTAGTGCCAATTTATAGCAGGATATTCGGGGCACGGGCCCAGAGCCCCTGATTTTTAAGGATCCCCAAATGAGGCTGAAGGGTTTTTAATTACTGTCTAAAATCTGATGCAGTTTTAACATCCAATGAAATTTGACATTTCATTCTACATTCAATTATGTCCATATTGTACTTTATAACGCTGTATTTTTTGTCTGAAACATCCATTTATTACTTTATTACAGTGAATATTTTATTTTATATCTTTATCACTTTGAAAATATATTGTATTTTTAATTCTTGTTTAATCCTTTTCTTATTATTGTCAGATTATTTCGAGTGTTTGTGAGCGTATTTGTAGACTGTAAAGCCCTCTAATTTTTATAATAACTGTACCTTGGTTGTGCAAAATTTACGATTAGTTGCCGCATACTTTATCATTCCTGATATATATACTTACATAGGAAAAGATAATTAGCACCGCACAGTTTATTATAAAACATTTACTCATTTAAATTTCATAATTGTGAAATAATTATTTAAAAGTAAGTTATTGATTATTATATTTAATTTTTTAATGAATGTTTTAAAAGTTAATAATGGTTACTTTAGTAAAGATTTTTTTGCCTTTTTTTTTTTAATTTTTAGACAATCCTCCCCCCTTCTGTAAGTATCGGCGCAAGGGGGCCCCCATAAGCATCTGTGTCCAGGACCGCCAAATTTATAAATAGGTCCTTGATTATGGGTTGTTTGACATAACGATGATGCATAATGTTTTATTATATCTAATACAAAACGCGTAGTGTATTTCTAAAATATACATAGTATGCAATGGCGATTGTGTCAACGTTCAAAATTGATGGTAAAATCTTTTTCAAATGTTTCGAAAAGAATTCAGGATAAAAAAGATCATTTATGTTAGTAAGAAAACGAATTCAACTAATATCATATATGATGCACCTGCTGTGAAATTATATGGCCCAGTGAATCTCCAATTTGTTCAGCAAGTAGATTCATATCACATTCTAACGCACTCACATCTTTCTTTTCGAGTTAGGTGTGTATCGGTTCACTCGACTATGTGCGCGATCAAATCAACCATCAACACATTCGTCAACAGAGTAGTTACACACTTGTTTAAAAAAATCGCCCCATCATAGAGTGGTAATAATCTGCGAATAATTCAAGCCTCGTGCGCCTATGAAAAGCGTATCTTATCCGCTTATAAGAGATGCTAGGATTAGCGGCCAATGAAGCCTGCAAAACGCCCTAAAAGAGGTTTCTAATCCCTTCTGAAGTGCACGCAGGTGGTATAAATAGGTAAATACTGCTGGAGGAAATGGACATTTTTTTCTCTCTTTTTTTCTCTTCTCTGCGAGTCTCAGCACTTCTTCCTGAGGTTTTTAAAACGATACATCTTCATTCATCAACTATATTTCTTTTCTGGTGTGATCGACAAAGCGTAGAAACCGCGACAATTTTTTTTTAGCGTCATTTATTTATTGGAGACCCCTCCCGCGTGTGTTCGCGGACATTAAGAACGCCATTTGTCCATTATCTAAGTGATAGGCTGCTTTGTAAAGGCGGCTTCACCGACGAAACCAAAACTATATATCTGGGCGACAAGCACAATGTGATCTCTGGAGCGTTTAGCGCTTTTACGGTAAAAAGCCACAACTTTTTTTTCTTGCTCTCCCCAGTCTGCACCCCTGTCGATTGTGTTACTCTCTGTATCATTGGTCCACTTAGTACCGCTTGACTTGCTGTAGTCGAAAAGCTCAACAAAGCGGGCGGCATGTTCCCAATGGGCACCCAAAGCTGAAACAGAAACTACGTAGGGGTCGAGACCCCTTTAGAGAGAAGGGCGTTCCGCAGTTTGAAAAATCAGAAAAAGCGGCCCCCTCACATCTCTGTTCACTGAGAAACGTCTATATTACGTATAGTTTCTGATGCTGCCATGCGGTAAGCCATAAAAGAAAAATAATTTTGTTTTTCTACAGTGTTCCTATGCATACAATGGATGTTGGTTATTTTTTTTTATTTTGATTTTCTTTATTGTATTGCTTATAATCGACCATAATCAATCTTTCAACATATATGGGAATTATAGATAGCGATAGATTTATATTCGCCAAATGTTGTTTTGTAAATGTTATCCATGTGGCTTTACACAAACAGTAAACATTTTCCTCTGAGAATAAACTTTTTGCCTTTACAATTTTCTGAAATTTTTGAGAAGATATTTTCTATGTGCATGCACTCGGCAAGATATACGAAGCAATTCATGACAATACTTTTCTAGCATTACATAACTTAAATATCGATTTTTCATAGCCTGGAATATTTGTGTGCGCTATCAGCATAGAATTTCTTTCATAAATTCCATTTCTCTAAAATATCATTAGTGATTCCACTTCACTTCCAAACACGTGTCTAGAAAAGAAAAAAAACTTACACACACACACGCCATCAATTGATTTCAATCCACTGCTATAAATATAACTCTTCCCAAGATTTTTCCGTTGTGTCTATCTAGTGTTTTAGTCATCCAATTAACAGCGGCCTTTTTCCGATTTCGACACTCCATCTTATATGAGGTTGCAGTTTTACATCCCTGGGATACCACTATAGGGTATTTGTACTACATCTATTATCTTGTGTTCTTGAAATATGCTCACTCCATTTCCATTTCAGCTGTTTTTTTTTTTTTTTTTTTTTTTTTTTTTTGTTTGTTTGTTTTTCTTGATGATGTCAAAAACTTTCCTTTGACTTCTTATGCAGGTTATTCTATTTCTGTTTCTCCTAGTTAGGCCTATCATTACTTCTATCTATACTTCGTATCTATACTTCGTATCTTTGTAACATTTGTTTTCTTAGCGTCCATGCTTATGCTCCATAAGCTAGTGCAGGCAAAATACATTGGTTAAACACTTTTCTTTTTAAAAAAAATCGCATATTACTCTCTAGAATAATTCCAGAATATTCTGCCTAATAAAAACACTCCATCCATTCCTTATTCTTATATTGAGGCCATTCATGATACTCTTGTCCAATAATATTTCGTGTCCAAGGTAAGCATGGTTATGTATTTCTTTAATTTCAGTCTTGAAGTAGTAGACGGTTTTCTTTTTTGATGAAAATGAACATAATTTTACTCTTTTACAAATTTATTTTTAATCTCGCATTAATGTCTTATCACGCTTCTGAAAAATCATTTAGCCTATTTTTCTATACTTCAGAGCTATTACTGAAAATAAAAATGTCGTCAAAAACTGGAGATGGTTAGATGTTCCCCAATCATTCTAATCACTTTATTTTCTCAATCCAGCTTCTTGAAAATACTGTCGAGACAGCAGTAAAAAGCATATGAAATGCCATCTCCTTGTCTTACATTTCTTTTAAGCTTAGTCTTCGCTTATCCTCTGTCCAGATGGAATTGACTGCTGTTACTTTCTTGTAAATATTCTTTATGTAACATCTGTGTATACTTTTGACTTCCATTATTTCAGGAGGTATTTCAGTATTAGCAGTAGAGAATTAGCAGTAGAAGTATAGATTTACACTGCAAAAAAGCTGCAGCAGAAATTTACTGCAGCAGATATTCCAGGCAATGTCCCTAAAAAACCGGACTTTATTCCTATATCAACGGACTTTGCCATTGCATTAGCGGTTTTTGGCCGTGAAACACAAGAAAATTAAGAGAGTTAACCGTTTATGTGAAAAAAGTGACATATTTTGTAAATTTACTGGATAATTTACGATAGAGTACCGTAAATTTATAATTTTTTTTTACAGTGTACTACTGCTAATCCATAAATCAAATCAAATGCTTTTTCATAATGTATAAAAACAAGTCAGCGATTTAAATGACATCCCTTGCATTTATTTATGTGTTCTCTTACTGCGAAAATAATCCTTTCTGCAAACTGTGTGTCAACTGCAGAATACTGCTTGTGTCCTTTAAGGGGCTACTTCAGTCAAATGAAAACACCCATTCACTAATGCTAATCCTATGGAAGAAATTTATACAGATATCTCGGTTGCATTTCAATATTTTTAAATGATTTTTTGGCTTTGGATATCTGAGATCGATCTGTATGCATGACGTTAGTTACTTTTTTCATTTTGTTTACAGTTATTTTTTACGAGGACGCTTTCATTTTCGGAACCGGTTTGGAAAGCGAAAGCAACCCCATAAAAAATATCTGCAACCAAAATCGAAAAACTAAAAAACGACCTCCATTCAGATCAATCTGAGTTATCCAATGCAAAAAGAATCATCTAAAAATATTGAAATGCAACCGAGATATTTTTATAAATTTCTCCCATAGGATTAGCATTAGCGAATGGGTCTTTTCATTTGAGTGAAGTAGCCTCTTAAGTTTAGCTGTGAGGCTAGATCTGATTGAAGTCCTCTAGCACAGATTTAGTGAACATTTTATAAATCACTGATGTCAAGCTTACGGATGTCTTTAATGTTTTTTCTTCTGTCTATATCTGCATGTTTGTGTGTGTTTTTTTTACACGCACACACATTGTATACAATTTTCTGATACAATGGAATCTGTTGTATTCGAACGCTGGACATCTCGTCTGAAGCTGGAGCTGTTGCATTTGGATTTCTATCAATAATGATTCATTACATCTTCGTAATATTTATCACTTATGTACTCTCTTACATTTTATTGGTAGTTTTCCTTATAAAACCAATTGCAAGATAGTTTGAAAATGGTTTAAAAATAGATTAAACACGTAATCTATAAGAAATCAGTACGAAAATCTGTACTTTTCTTGCAACAGTGGTTTATAACTTATTCGCTAAATAGGTGCTCAACCAGATGTTCCGTTTGGGAGATATGATGTTCACTGGCATACTTATGCATACATTACGATTACAATTACATTATGCATTCTGGGAAAATTAAAAAGATTACATGCTAACCTACACTTTAATTTGAAATGCCTGACATTTAAATACTTAAGTGTTTAAAACGAAGTGTTTACAGACGTTTTAAAATGCCTTTAATTTTTCAGACACTTTATGCGTTTCAACTTCACACACTTTAAGCATCTAAATCGCAGCCATTGTTTTGTAAGCACTATACGCAGTCATGTTTGATCCCGCTGAATCCTGGAAAAATATTTGGCTATGGTTCTGACCCCTCCATCTCCTCATTTTTTGGGCTCCCAAAGTTGGCATGCAATTTTCGTAAATATGATAATTTATCTTTTTCGAAATCGTAATAATCAATATTTTGAATTTCTAGAGTAGAACAAGATTAAAAATCAAAAAAATATCTATCTAAATATAATAAACCCTGTCAATAAAAGGGAAGGAGTAGACACCTAGAAAATTTGTCTTCAATTCGGAAGTGTCTGCTTTTCTTTGAGATAAATGTATGTAAAACATATGCATGTTGTCAATCAAAAATGTGTTTTTTAAATGTGGTGGTCTCTATTTAGGAGTGTTCAGTGGAGGTTTTACTGCAAAACTTTTATATGGACAAATATAGTGAATTGATGTAGTGAACACTCTTTCTTTTCAACATAATAATATTTTACACAACATAAAAAAAAAAAAAAAAAAAAAAAAAAAAAACACGTTGTACAAGACAACGTTATAAATCTAAAAATATATGCTTCTAGAATTAGAGATTTTTTTTTTCGGTAACATATTCAAAACTAATTGCATTTCATGCTACGTTTTCTTTAGTGCTTAGAAAATCCTAAAAGACACTAGTTTTAGTACTATAAAAAAAATTATGACACTTACTTGAAGTGTTATTTGCTAGAGGTAAGAAAAATAACTAAATTTTAAATTTCAAAAACTGCCATAATGAGGAAGTAAAACCTGCATCATTTTAGAAGAATTCCTTTAATATATATCGCTGGCTACATTTAAATAATGAAATGTTTCATCATAAAAACATAATCCGCAAAACAAAAGTTTTTTATTTTTCATTTTGACAAGACGAAGACGAAATAATGCAACTACATATCATATAAATTAATACAACTTAACACTAAGTTCGTTGCATGCACTTTGTAGAGTTCCTCAATGTAATTTTCAAGTGTTGTCTTTTTCTGCCTATCCCGCATTTATATCGTTACGAATTTTGTAAATAGTTAGTGTTTGTACTGTAAAATAATGTAAATAATCTTATTAAGCTCCATTCCTTTACTAATATTAGTTTTTGTTACATTGTCTCTGTTAGCAAGCAAACTCGTCTATTATTTTTCAGTGTATGTCTATGGCAGCTTGGCGAAATAATAAAGATATCGCCAAATTGGCGACAAACTTGGCGATTGTTGGCGATGGTAACTCGTCCCTCTCTATGGTACCCCCCCCCCTAGGTCTACTGATACATTGAATGTTGTTCCGTGGTTTTCCGGATTTTTCTAGAAGGTTGTAGAAATTTCCACCGCATGCGGCGAGACTATATATAGGAGAGCCGATGCGAGCTGTTGTTATTATTTACCAGTCAGGCATTGAGTGAGCTACTAGAGATTGTCCAAACAAGTTTGCTTGATGTATTGAGTTTTATCTACGTTGTTTTGAATGTGATATAGTGTTGAGACATTGTATAAAGAGTCTCTGCGACCTATATTTGTACTTGTTCGATAGATTTGAACAGTTATTTTGGAATATCTAGTAATATTTGTGAGTTTCGAAGACTCTGTTGTTCTGAAGATCTGTAAATAAATTATTTTCTACTTTTCTAAGAGAAAAGAGTTTGAAGTTGTCTAACCATAAGATCGAAAGAACCCTATATACGCTGTAACAATATCGACAGCTTATGAAAGACATTTAGTATCAAGTTAGATGTATGTGTTAAATAAATAAATAAGGCGAATGCCGACTAAAATCACAAAACTTCACATTCAAGGAAAAAAAAATAAATGAAATATACGCATATAAAAATAAACTTCCAGTTTGAATTACTATGTAAAGTAACCTGGGGTAATAACGCCACGTTAAGGTTCTACCAATTTTCACAGCTTAATTTTAGATTATATTTTTCAAACAAATATAGGATTTGATACAGCAACTCATTGTGTATCCATACAAAAAAAAAAAAAAAAAAAAAAAAAAAAAAAAAAAAAAAAAAAAAAAACAATAATTTAAGAGATATGCATTTATAAAATGTAATGGCGTGATTACTTGACCAATGCTATTTGGCGTTATTACCCATCTATGCGGGTAATAACGCCATGCAAACAAATCTATAAAATAAGATGGAATAATCCCTTGTAGGTTGCCTATTCTAAAAATACAAACTCCACAGCCCTAGAAATTTAGAAATTGACGAATTGTTGACAAAGGCTAGTTCCATGGGTTTTGTAGTGTAAGTCACATTGCCTTATAATTGCTATGCTTGTTTGCCACCGTTATTTTCGAAAAGTCTGCTTGGCCTTATTCAATTAATGAGAATGTGCCGATAAAATAAATCAAATTTTTTCGTACTAAAATACTGGTAGCCGAAAATCGTAGCCTGTGACTTACACTACAAGTACTCATGGAAATAGCCCAAACATTTTTCTAGGCGATAGAACATAATTAATTTTTTGTGAAAGTGCAAGAAAAAGAATGGAGGGGGGGGGGGGGATATCAAAGCCTGAGCTTCTTTCTGCCTAAAAAGGACCGCTTAGATAAAATTATTGGAAACATTGCACAGTTTTAACTGTGTTTATCTAAATCAGTATTTATGTTCCCATATATGTATTCTATGCGATAGAAAATATCCAGTTTTTGTGAAAGTGAAAGAATAAAGAGATTGGGGGAGCATCTACAGTATATAACACCCTGAGCTTCTGTTAATTTAAAAAGTCCCGCTTAAATATAATTATAGAAAACATTGCACGGTTTTAATCTTATTTGTAATCATATTGTAATATTTTTATCATGTGAAATTTTATAATAAATGAAATTTTGTAATGTTACCGGTCTCACAGACCATTTCTTTTTGCAATTTTTATAGTTTTATTTGTACTTTTCAGTTTAACTACAAACACTACCAAAATTTTGTTCCATTTGGAACTTTAGCACTATTACCAGACACTTTTAAATAGATGAATATTAATTATAATCGTCTTATATTTTTCGACCCCTCTTATATTTTTTTTATCTATAAATAAATTATATATATTTTTTTAAATAAAATTGCATTTTGAATTTCTATACACCACCTATTCTCCGTACTTTAATAACATCTACCCTTTCAGAATTTCAATTATGTTTTGTATTTTTATTTTAATTTTACTTTATTTTATGTTTTTTTTTTTTTTTTTTTTTTTTTTTTTTTACTTATGTATTTATTTAGTTTTATAAATACATATAATAATTTCAAAAATATGTATTGAGTTAATTATATCCAAACAACACCTCCCATACTCCATATTCTAACGTCTAAAAAACATGAAAAAAAAATGGAAAAAGTATAACGTATAAATTTTATTAACACTCCAGACACGATTGCAAGAAATCCAACGAGTGATTATTATGCGATAGAATCTTTGTTGTCTTAGCATTTTACTAATTTCCGCTTCGTTTCACATTTTTCGTGACACAAACTTCCATACTCTATAATGAATCTAGGAAAAAAAGTGACCGGAAAAAAAGTTATCGGAAAAAAAGTGACATAAACTACAAAAGCGTAAAAAAAGTGACACGGAAAAAAAGTGACAAAGAATTGATTTTGGGGATTTATTCTTGATTTTGGGGATTCATTGCTTAAGTATAAAAGGGGGATCGGGGAGGGGGGCTCATAGTTTAGGTAAATGGGTTTTTCATGTTGAATTAACTGTTTTGGCTCAATTTTTGGATATACGTTCATCCTGAAAAGACGCTTGCCTGATTAGTTTGTGAAAGGTACGATTACTCCCCCCCCCCCCATCCGTCCTCAATTTGATGAATGGGTTTTTATGCAGAATTGTCCGACGTGTGCATATAGGTTCTTTTCGATAAGGCTTATATATAGTATATATTTCATATTTTGGATATATACTTTGGATACTTTGGATATATTCTTTCTCATAAAGTGAATCCCAGAATAATTTTAAAGGTTTAATGGCTAAGTAAACACTGGGGGAACGGATGATACCCCCCCCCAACCTTAAATTAATAAATGGCTTTTTACGCAGAATTATCTGATTTGATTCAAATTTTGATTGGGCGTTCATTATTGTCAGGTTCTGAGACCACACCTGCTACAGATTGGAATTTCCGTTATTTCTCTATCTTAATCTTTTGTGTATTGTATGGCTGTGTACTAGAATTTTCAAGGTGACATTCTTTCTTTGTTGAAGGGAGAATTGACAGGTAATCCTCTGCAGGTTGTGTGTGAGAAAGAGGAGATTGCTGAGAGGCGTGTTCATCTGTCAGTGATGTAGGTGAATGATGAGCAGACAAGCAACATGCCACTAATCAAGAAAGGAATATAGAATGTGTCCAATGGATAAGCTCCAAAGGGGGTTGACATTGGGGAAACACAGTGATTTGAGAAGAGTAAGTCTTGTCTCAGTTTAGTTCAGTTCGTATCTGGGCTCGTACCTAGAGAGTAGTGTAGGACCGAGGTCCTGGTGTTTAGTGCTCTGGGCCGAGAAGTGCAGGCCGAGTATCCATGTGTTGGGAGATTCGAAAGTGATCTCCGATAAAGTCAATCTAACGTGCATTGAGTGTGAGGGAGAAAAGTGTAATTTGAACAGTACACAGCCAACCTTTACTGTATTTAATTTAATGTTGAACCGGATCACCTATATCCGAGTTGTAATTGTATATAATTGTAAATAGCGTATTTAGTGTGTACATATATTCTAAATAAACTGTTAATTCAGTTAATTGACAGCGTCAGTGTTCATTTACACAATCCTTATAGTGGGTGACCGATATCACCTAATAATATCGGTGGTGGCAGCTATAACTACCACGGACTTTCTTCAAAGTTGTGCGGTCTGAGAGGAACGTCCGACAATTATGATAAGGCGAAGTCCTGATTAATTGAGGGTTATCCCCCGTTCATCGCTCTATACTTAGACATTAAACCCTTAAAACTATTCAGGGATTCACTTTATCAGGAAGAACCTATATCCAAAATTTTAAATACGTTGAATAGTTGTGAAAGAAAAAAAACAATTCATTTTATTTAAAGAGTGGAGGATTAATCGCCCGCTTCCCCTATTTAATTATCAAAAGAACCCCATAATTAATCAGAGATTCGCCTTCTTGTAATGAATATACATCCAAAATTTGAAGCAAATCGGATAATTCTGCGTAAAAAGCCATTTATTTAATTTAAGGAGGTTTATCCCTCGTTCCCCCTCTATACATAGCCATTAAACCGATAAAACTATTCAGGAATTCACTTTATGAGAAAGATCCTATATCCAAAATTTGAAATACATCGGATAAGTGTGCATAATTTTTTTAAATCTAATTTAAGGTGGGTATAGTAATCACCCGCCCTCCTTTTTAATTACCAATAGAACCCCATAACTAATCATAAATACGTCTTATCATAATGAACCCATGTCCAAAATTCGAAGCAAATCGGATAATTCTGCATAAAAAGCCATTTATTTAATTTAAGAGGGGTTTCCTCCATCTCCCCTTTATACTTAGCCATTAAATCCTTAAAACTATTCCGGAATTCACCTTACCAGAAAGAACCTATATTTAAAATTGAAATACATGGGATAATTCTGCATAAAAACATATTTATCTAGTTTGAGGGGGAGATTTCTCCTTCCCCCCCTTTATAATAAGCAGAAGAACCAATAACTAATCTAAGATACGTCTTATCATAATGAACTTATGTTCAAAATTTTAAGCAAATCGGATAATTATGCGTAAAAAGCCATTAATTTAATTTAAGAAAGGTTATCCCCCGTTCCCCCTCTATACTTAACCCTTAAACTCCTAGAATCTCTTCAGGCATTTTATACTATACATAAGCCTTATCGAAAAGATCCTATATGCAAATTTGACACACGTTGGATAATTCTGCGTAAAAACCCATTCATCTAATTGAGGACGGATGGGGGGGGGGGGAGGTAATTGTCCCTTCCCAAAACTAATCAGGCAAGCGTTTTTTCAGGATGAACGTATATCCAAAAATTGAACCAAAACAGTTAATTCAGCATGAAAAACCCATTTACCTAAACTATGAGCCCCCCTGATCCCCCTTTCGTACTTAACCAATGAATCCCCAAAATCAATAATAAATCCCCAAAATCAATTCCTTGTCACTTTTTTTACGGTAACTTTTTTACCTTGTCACTTTTTTTCCGCGTCACTTTTTTCCGTGTCTCTTTTTTCCGCTTTTGTAGTTTATGTCACTTTTTTCCGATAACTTTTTTTCCGGTCACTTTTTTTCCGTTTACCCTCTATAATGCTATAGTGGTAAAATTTTCTTCTGGCCCACTTCAAGTAACATAAGAAATTTGCTTTTCAATACACAAATTTACAAGAAGCACTAATAATACATGCATCTGAATAAGAAAAAAAAATTAACATATATATTTAAAAAAAAAAAAAAAAAAAAGAGAGGAAAGAAAAACAAAGGAAAACAAAAAGGAAACAACGGACAAAAAGAAAAAAAAAATTCTTCATTCTGTTGCATTTTATTCTTTACAAACTGGACTTTTTTGGTCGATAAAATTTGATGGAGCCTTTTTACCCCTCTTTCGTTTTATTCACTTGCAAACAGGGAAAGAGAGAGAGAGAAGGGGGGTGTTGGTAAATCAAAAAATTTCTCACCGGAGATGAGACGCATGAGTGGACATCCAGAAACGACTTCTCCAAGACGAAATGGACGGTAGGGGAAAAAAAAAAAAAAAAAAAAAAAAAAACGGGGAGCGCGGGGATGTCACATTTGACAAACAGCGGGAAGGAACAAAAAGGAACAAAATACATAATACATACATAAATAAAGGAATGAATGGGTTGAGAGGATTGTCCAGTTGTTCCATTACCTGGGCGGACCCTTTGACTCCCACAAAAAAAGATCGTGTAGGGAGGAGGTCATAAGGAAATTGAAAAAGGGGTGAGATGGAGAGGGGGTTCTCGAAGAAAGGCAGCCCTGGCATCTTTTTACGAAACTGAATAGATGGACAATTCTTTCGCGAGGGTAGAGAAAAAATTTGTTCTTTTCCCTCTTTTATTCTATCGCCGCTTGGCTTGTATAAGGTTGGTGTGAAAAAACATATTGATGTAATCCGTCTTTGTGCAAGGCATTGTTCGCTGAGCAGAAAAAAATGGCAGGATAAATACAAAAGCTGGGTGAATGAAATGGAAGAACATGTCCGAGATATTGATTTGACATATGCGTGTGTCTATGTCTGTTCTATGGAAGTAATACATATAAATATTTTGCGAAATAAATAAAAAAAAATAAATATTTACAAATAAATATTATATAAAATTTATATGACATTGATATTGAAATTTTATTCTGAAATGATTATTAATAGTAAAAGTAACAAAATTACTTTGTTTATCTATGGCAGGTTTGAAATTATTTTCTATGTCAGATTATTAAATCGGAATATCTAGAAAAATTTTCCTTCATTCTATCTTTCTCTCTCTTTTTTTTCCACCTTGAAGTGATACATAAATTACTAAGACTATCTCTCTATGTCTTCATTGCAAAAAATCTTTCTATCTATATACTGAAAAAAAATATTCTTGGAATTTAAAAATTTGAATGAACAAGAAGGATAAGTATTTTCCTCATAGGATAAAATAGGAATCCCAATTTTTTTTTTTTTTTTTCTTTAACAAATAAGTCCTCTTAAAGACACACAACTAAACATGCGAACAGAGCCGTTTGTTTTGCGTTTTTCTTTTCAAAAGATTAAAGACATATCTATACGCTCGTTTGTACTTTAATATTTCACATTTATTATTCGATTCACAAATTAATTAGATTGTATACGAAACTTTGCGATTAGCAAATGAGCAAAATCAAGCATTTTTAAGCACAATTTAAAAAAAAAATTTAAGTACAAACACGGATGACCCATGAACAAATTTTACTTTTATCCAAATAGTTCTCCGATTGTTAAAGCGCAGAAGAAAATATTCTCATAGACAAAGAGACAAACAAGCGAACTGAAATCTTAACTGATTAGCACTTATTACACATTTGTTGCGTATTCATATTTCACGGATCTCCAGATTTCCGTTTGTACCAAGTTGAAACCAAAAGTTGACGGACAGATAGGCAGACGGTCGAATAGATACTTTTAGCTTGCGTTGAGAAGGATAAAAAATAGAATCTCACGCTACTGTGTAAGAAACTTATAACTTAAAATACAAACATGCAGTTTTATTTTCTTCTTTTCAACAGCGCAAAGCAACAATTATACGCCCATCATACTGCAACATTTCACCTTAATCCACTTCCAAAGTCAACTTGATGATATACGTAACTTTTCATTTAACAAATGGAGGAAAGGCAAGCTTCTTTAAGCGGCATATAAATTATTAGACGACCGCGTAATGACTACCTCCCGATCTGTCAACCCCCTCCTCGTTATGCCAAATTTTCTTCCTCCAAGACATTAATGCATGTCCCTCCTTTAATACGCGCTTAATGTAATGGATAATAAAAGACCCTCCTCTCCCCCCCCCCACCTATCCACCCTGGCGAGTAAGGTGGGGGGTGAGGAGGGAGGGCTGCCTTTGCAGCCTTAATTGAACCGAAAGTATGAGCTCGTGTCTGAACGCAACATATTTTGCTCGTTATTTTGAGCTAAGCAGAAGGAAGGTTTGACAGAGAAATTAACCCTTTCCGCGCGCGAAAAGATCCAATTCGCGTAGCAAACAATATTAAAACCGGCGGAAAAATCAATTAGTTGCCTAAGCGAGCGTTATGTGAGACGCGAAGGTTGTTACGAGAAGAGCGGGAGTTTCAAGCCAAGGAGATGCGATATATATAGAACTTCGCTTTTCTGGAAATTCGTGTGGATTTTACCCTGGTAAGCAACTTTTAATTCACAATTAGTGAGACGGAATTTTCGGACATTCTGCCCTAGTGTCCGAAAAGGATGAACGAATGCTTCGCTGTAAGTAGATTTCCCTGTTAGGCAAGGGGGCATTCTTTCTGCTAGGCTGATTCTTAAGAATTCGACATTAATATACGAGGAAAATTCTGTTTCTCCCGGTATAGGTATTAGGTATTTACCCCCAAAGGGAATAATCTGCAATGATAATTGTGAAATACCGTGTAAGAAATTCTTGCATAACTTATTTAAGATTTGAAAGTATTGGCTGTGAAAAGATTTTAAATATTTAAAGCGTATTTAACGTGGTTTAATTGCTGGGAATAAGTATTTTGAAGAAAAATGTGAGTTTACAATCGCGAATTTTCCATCCCTACTCGAAAAGAATTTCAGGTATTCTAAGAAACTGACACTTTAACCCTTTAAAAGATGTGGTATGTCTTGAATTTTAATTAACTTGGTTAGCTGATTGTCGAGTTTTTGTGATTTTAATGCTCTAATAAGTAATTTTTAAAATAAAAAATAAAATAACACCGCTCTCAATAACTTTTTTTTTTTTTTTTTTTTTTTTTTTTTTTTTTTTACACGTTTTACAGTAGGTTTATTTATTGCACACCACTTAAGCAGTTTAATAAAAGTGGTTTGACACAAAAAGAAATATTTTTACTGTATTTTTTATTATTATTATTCACTTTAAAATAAATAATGATTGTTGACAATCTCGTTCATTTTGATGCACAATAGACGATCGTATAAGTTTTTCCGTATCATTACAAACTAACACGATACGATGCTATTTTGACAAAAAAATAGCACAGTGTACCTTAAAAAAAATTCAAATTTCGTGACGATTGACCAATAAAATACAAATTTAACAGATATATAATCAAATTACGCGCTTAAATACTAAAATAATGAAAACCAGAAAGTTTGTTTTAATTGTTTAAATATTTCTCAGCTGACCGGTGGAATGCGACTAAATGCGAAAATGCCAAAAATCCTTTTTGCTGTAGTTGTTGTGGACAATCTAGTAGAAAATAGACTAATTTTAAATTAAAAACAATTTTGATTCACATCTTGAAACTGGATAATCCGGTTTGGATCGCCTTGTAATAATATTAATAATGAAAGCTTGGTCCACTTCCAAAATAAATAAATGAATAAAAAAAAAACAGATCATTAACAGATATTTTCTTTGATGAAATTATGAATGTAACCACCGCTAGAACGAGCCCTCTTAGACTTGATTGTTTTACTTTGGCTCGACACGGCGTACATTCAAAATATTCCATTAGTGGGTTACCTAAAAAGAATAAAGTTTTATTTTCTCTTTTTTTCTTCCCATTTTTTAACATGAAAATAATGAATGAAATGTTGAAATAAACTAATCACTATTTCAGCTGAATAAAATCAAGTTAGATCTATTCACAAAGATTTCATTTTTTGTCATAAATAAAAAAAAAAGCAAAAGAAATTATTTTTTTTCTATTTCAGAACAATTCAACAACGAATAAACTGTTTCATTCAAGGACGCAGTGTGGCTGTAATAGACGCTTACGATATTGTAATAATTATTACACTTTTGATCCGCTACCTGTGAAAATATGTTATATTTTTTTATTCATATGCTGCTACCACCGGAATAGGTGCAGTGACGGAGTTAGGATGACAATAAGTTCACTTTGATTACTTCAAATAAATATTAAATTGAAGATTTATTTACTGTATGCTTAAATATTTAAGCGAAAATATACAATATTTTCATTTATACGCACGAATATAGCAGATCTAAACTTACTTTAAAATGCACTTTATTATATTGTCTTACACACTAGTTTATATAATTTTATAATTATACTCGTGCTGATTGTCGTACTCATTCTCATTTCTTTTAACCATATTAATCTAGGCACGCCCAACACTATGCCTACAAAGGTCTGTCCAAATACTCGACACGCATGTAACTTTTCCAGAAAACTACACCTGTGTTCCAGAAAAGTACACCTACTACTCTTCTGTCTGAGTCTCCTTTTAAAACTGATTCTCTCTAATTGAACTGATGAATGAACTGATGATTCTCTTATTTTATCTCCTGCATTCAAAAATTCTGAGTCTTCCTCTATTTTCACGATAAAAACCCCCATGTGTCGCTGTTCTTGCTTACTCCGTGACAATTCATCAAAGAAGGTTATCTTTTGTTCATCAACTCATGTTTTTTGGCTACATAGCTATCTATTCTATTACCGTATTCCAATAGATAAAAGCCTCGCTTATGATATTTATTTGCATATATTTCATTCAATTCAATCCCTTAAAAGAAAATGCACCCATAACTCAAATACGCAGCTAATGATGTACAGCTAAATACAATATACAAATAAATAAAATTAACTAAAGAGTAATTTACAATACATCTCATTAATGTTAGAGGCATGACAACTGTTAAGGGGGCTGATGACTTTTTCTTCTCCGTAATGTTAAGTCTATGGATGTTTGATCCATTCGTTTTAAAATATCTCTTGAAGAAATTAATATTTTTAACTTCTTCTTCTTCTTCTTCTCCTTCTTTTTATATATATATATATATATATTTTTACAGGATGTTTCTTTTTTTCACAGTTCTCCAAATATTTTAAAAATATATGTTTAATTTATTATTTTGTGTGTTTTTAAGAAGTATCTAAAAAAATATATATACAGAGTGATTAAAAAAAAAAAAAAAAAAAAGTTTACAAAATGATATGACAAATCAGGCATACGACAAGGATAAAAAATCACATAGGAACATAGGGCCGCAAACCACTTATTGAGTCACAAATACAGGGTATTTCATCCTAACTCAATTTGGGTTGACGGTAATAAGTTTCCGAAAACTGAAGTATACTATAATAAAACATTTAACAGACATTCTAACCTTTGTTTTAAATGTGATAAAACCGAACAAAAGTGGTAAAAGTTTGCATTATGTGCACCTGCAATATGCACTTCACACCTCACATTTTGGACTGCGATAATCAGTTTATACTGTATCATCGATTGCTTGAGCAATATGTTTTTTCAGATCTTTTCGTAATGTTTTTATATTTCACACAAAATAAGATACATATCCCTGTATTTTCATTACAATGTTTTTATTTTCTTCGAAATTATTACAGTCAAACCGGATGTAGCTAGAATGAAACGCCCTGTATTTGTGACTCAATAAGTAGTTTGCGACCCAATGTTCCTATGTGATTTTTTATCCTTGTTGTACACTGTAAAAAATATCCGTTAATATACACAAACTTTTCCCTAAAAATTACGGAATAATTTCATTTTTCCGAAAAAACCCATAATAATTTCCGTATTTGACATTTTGGAGTCACTAATCCCTTTAAATAACGGAAGAGTTCCGTTATTTTTGTCAATTTTCCGAAAACAGTAGAGTTTAGTGGTGCCATCTACCAGGAAAATAAAAACCTTATACTGAGTTGATGTTTTTTAAACAATTTGCTAGACTATTTCTCTATTTCATTCTGTTTTAATAATAAAAAGCTAACGTATTCTTAAAATATTAAGAAAATAATAATAATAAAAATATATGAATTCTTTTTAAGTTTGAAATAGCTGAAATGGAAAGTTGATTGTGATTTTAAAATAATTTTTAATTTTTTTTATCATATATATATATATATATATATATATATATATATATATATAGAGAGAGAGAGAGAGAGAGAGAGAGAGAGAGAGAGAGAGATACTTTTATAAATACATCCAAAGTTATTCAGACAATACCATTAAATAAACCAATGAAAGCAGTATTTTTACAATCATATTATTAAGTGCGTTGGATATTTTGAAAAAAGTGGAAAAAAGTTCTTCTTTTAATTTTAATATATATGTTTTTTTAATTTATTCAAATTAAGAAGTTCGCACATAAAATTAAAAATATATCGAAATATATTACCGAAATTCTTATAATTTTGGCGATTACATAAGTTATAAAAAATCAATAACTGAAATTTATTTTATAATCCATTGTAATTATCTTTATTGAGTTTACCTTAGATCGTCATAAAATAATTTGTTAAAATGCATGTTTTTTTTTCTTTCTTTTAGTATGTTAGTATTTTTTAAAATAAATAAATAAATATCGATAATATTACAACAGAATTTTAAAACTTTTCCAAAAAAGAAGGAAACAAAACTCTTAATAAATTCTTTCATGCATGTAATATTTTAAAGACTATACATATAAAGCTGAAATTAATAAGCTAAATATTCGAAATTATGGAAAGAAAATTGAAACTATGGAAAGAAATTATGGAAATTAAGAAAGGTAATTTTGGGGATTACATATGTTATAAAAAATCAGTAACTTTTTTTTAAAATATATATAACCCATTGTAATTATCTTTATTGAATTTACCTTCGATCGTCATAAAATAATTTGTTAAAATGCACGTTTTTTTCTTTCTTTTAGCATGTTAATATTTTTTTAAATAAATAAATAAATATCAATAATATTACAATAGAATTTTAAAACTTTTCCAAAAAAGAAGGAAACAAAACTCTTAATAAATTCTTTCATGCATGTAATATTTTAAAGACTAATTTTTATATATATAAAGCCAAAATTAATAAGCTAAATATTCGAAATTATGCAAAGAAAATCTGTAAAACATTTAGAATTACCCATTCAATAGAAAAATATTATCTCTACAAAAATAAACCTGCGTTCAAAATCTTATCTTTACTTTAAGAAATGTATCCGAAATAACTAAAGATATTTGAAAGGGCCGTTTGAATAATCGTGGTGTAATGGTATTACACTGCAAGCTACGACACAAGAGGCCCCGGGTTCGAACCCCTTGGAAGGTATGTTACATTTCTTCACTGTTGTTTAAATTAATTGTGTATAATGTGTACCTGATATTAACGTGTCTTTGAAAAGTAAAGAATAAAAATCACAAAGATGTTAGTTAGTCCTTGAAAATTTCTTTTAACTTTTCAAACAAAAATTTTTACATAAGGAAAAAATTTAAAAAACGGAAATATTTTGTGAAAAAACGGAACTATTTCTGAAATTTACGGAATTTTTTTTTTCCGTTAAAAAACGGAAGTAGCACTGGCGTTTAGATTACCAGTACTATTTCCGTTTTTTAACGGAAACTTTTTTTACAGTGTATGCTTGATTTGTCATATCATTTTGTCAACTTTTTTTGAATCACCCTGTATATATATATATATATTTAAACTTTTTTTTTTTCAGGATTTCCAATTTTTTTTTTTTAGTGTATAAACATAATGTAATTAAATTATTAAGTGATAATTTAAAACTATATATTTATTACACTTTTTTTATTTATTTTCGTATACCTTTTAATATTTAAAATACATTTCTCTGATGCTGTTTCAAAACTAATTGACATATTCTGACGCATACTTAAGGCCCTACATCAGTAACGCTCCGAGATAGAACGGCTAATGTTATTTCAATGGAAGAAATTTATCGCTTTCATTCCTTTGCATTTTGCTCAAATTTAATAATTTTTGTTGTTTTGAAAACCTGTAGGTTTAAAGTATGCACGTCATTCTGAAATTTTATTTCTTTTTTTAATTTTAAGGCGATACAAGTGCGTTATTTTATAGTCTTTAAAATTCACCTTTAATGTCTTATTACAAAAAATCTGTTTGACATTTTAAAATTTGGTAAAACAGCATGCAGAGTTTAATTATTTAGCTTTCAGAAAATGTTTTTTATTTTGATTTTTAAAAAAATTTAATCTATGCTATTTGTATAAAAAGTTGAAGCACTTTGATTTAAAAGAGTCGAAAATGGTGTTTAACTCCGCCTTTAAAAGGGAGACGCCTTAAGAGTAATTAGGGTGAAAGACGATATGGGTTCACCCTGTAGGGAGTCTTACAGGGACGAAGGTGTAAAATCTTGCCTGTGGCTATTAGTAAAATGTTGTTTGCTGCTTTAGGAGGAAAAAATAAAAACATCCTTTTCTGAATGCATGATATCTCACGCAAGAAGTTCGATCAGAAATGAATTTCAGAAATGATGTAAATACATGTTGATTTCAAAAAGTTTGTTTAACAAGGCATCTAATCTCAAATGTACTTTAAAAGCATTATTGATTTCGAATAAAAACAGATTTACCATTTTTATTATTTTTCTTCCATATATTTGAAGTTTAATTTCTAAAAAAGATTCTTTAATTGCGTACAACATCAAAGTGATATATTCGTTAATTCATAAAACATAACAGAATTAACTTTTTGTCATCTGCAGTCGACAAAGGGAAAAGAAGAAAGGGCAGAAAAAAAATAACAATGGTTCTGACATTAAAAATGAATAGATATATTCGCAAATAAATACATTTGTATTAAATTTTTCTATATCTTTTTTTTTTTTTTTTGTATCATTCTTTTAGACAATTCTTAATGAATTAGTTTAAATGTTCCTTTTCATAAATATTTCATAAATATTTCTATTGTAATCAATAAAAGTTTGCAGTATATCCACTCTAAAATATAAAGTAATTATTATGCAATTCATGATTAAATTGGATAACACTAATTTAAAAGATAGAAATATATTTATTTTGACACTTCTATCGAAAATTATGACTAATTTACAATACTTTAGCAAATATATTCTGTTGCGGTAAAATTCACATCCGTAAATGATATATTTATGCTTTAGTGTATATAAATTGTCTTTCCTTTCTTTTTCCCTTTCAGAAAGATAAACGAATGATTTTTAAAGTTCTTGTACTATTTTAACTAAATAATACGTATATATTCCAAAGCTTGTCATAGTCTAACTGATCAAAATTTTAGAATAACGGTTTTTTCAGTCACGCGAAAAGACAAACTCAATTATACTAAACCTACGGAAGATTTTTATAAAGATGCCATATTTTCATTCCAATTTTTAATTATTTTTTTTTCTGCATAGTATAGCTGACGATGGTTAGTATAGAGGCCGCTTTTTACTTTTTTCGATACTGATTGTAGATTTTAAATATGAGGATAATATCACTTTTGAAAACGGTTCCGAAAATGAAACTGTCCTGTAAAGAAAATTAAAAAAGTAGAAAAAGGCCTTTGAAGAGATCGCTCTGAGCTATTAAAGGGGGAAAAAATATTAAAATGCAGACGAGATTTATTTATAAATTTCGACCGCTGGATTATCGCCGAAATAATTATTATAAGCTAGTAAATTGTTTCGCTTGATTAAAGTTTTTTTTTTTTTTTTTTTTTTTTTTTTTTTTAATACCCGTAAAATAAATCGAAAAATAGAAAATGGCCCGTAAAAAAAATCGAAAAAAAAATATAAAGAGGTATTTGTTCAGAAATATCTCAGAAATTCAATGCTAAAAAAATCATTTAAAAAATTAAAATGTTGACGAGATATCTTTATAAATTTCTATAATGGGATTTCTCTCTATTCAAGTAAGCCACTTTAAAATACCCGTAAAAAATCTAAAAAATGTAAAAAGATCTTTGCACAGAGAAATCTCCGATATCTAATGCCCCCCCCCCCCTCCTCTCCCGAAAAAAAAGTTTAAAGACAATTAAAATACAAACGAGATATCTTTAAAAATTTCTAAAATGTGATTTAGCTCTATTGAAGTAAGTAATTATAAAATACCCGCGACAAAGTCGAAAAGATATAAAACGTTCTTTGTAAAGAAAGATATCAGTTATATAATGAAACAAAAATTACAAGTATTAAAATGATCTTTAGAAATGACTCTTAAATGATCTTAAAGATATCTTTATAAATTTCTACCATGGGATTTTACTTGATTGAGGTAATCATCAGTTTATATTTACTTGTAGACGACATATCTTTATAAATTTCTAACATTCAATGCTAAAAAAATCATTTAAAAATATTAAAATGTAGATGAGAAAAATATATATTTATATGAACTTCAAAACTTCATAGGATTTCGCTTGATTGAAGTAAGCCCCTTTAAAACCCCCATAGCAAAATCGAAAAAATATAAAACGGTCTTTGTACCGCAAGCTCTCAGATATCCAATGCCAAAAAATCATTTAAAAAGATTTAAATGTAGAAAAGATACATTTATAAATTTCAACTACAGGATTTCGCTTGACTGAAGTAGCCTCTTTAAACACCTGTAAACAACACCAAAAAAGTACAAAACGGTCTTCACACCGAAAGATATCAGCTATCCAATGACAGAAAAATTATTTAAAAATATTAAAATGTAGAAGAGATATTTTTATAAATTTATGCAATTGAATTTCACTTGACTGAAATAGCTTTTTTAAAAATCCCCTAAACAAAGACTAAAAAGTACAAAATGGTCTTTGTACCGAAAGATTTGAGATATCGAATGCCAAAAAATAATTTAAAAATATTAAAATGTAGAAGAGATATTTTTATAAATTTCTACCATTGGATTTCACTTGACTGAAGTAGCCTCTTTAAAACACCTGTAAACAAAGTCGAAAAATTACAAAACGGTCTTTGTACCGAAAGATCTTAGCTATCCCATGACAACAGAATCATTTAAAAATATTAAAATGTAGACGAGATATTTTTATAAATTTCTACCATTGTAATTCACTTGACTGAAGTAGCTTTTTTAAAATTCCCCTAAACAATGTCGTAAAAGTACAAAACGGTCTTTGTAACGAAAGATCTTAGCTATCCAATGACAAAAAAATCATTTAAAAATATTAAAATGTAGACGAGATATTTTTATAAATTTCTACCATTGGAATTCACTTGGCTGAAGTAGCCTCTTTAAAACACCTGTAAACAAAATAAAAAAAAGTACAAAACGGTCTTTGTACCGAAAGATCTCAGCTATCCAATGACAACAGAATCATTTAAAAATATTAAAATATAGACGAGATATTTTTATAAATTTCTACTATTGGAATTCTCTTGACTGAAGTAGCTTTTTTAAAATTCCCCTAAACAAAGTCGTACAAGTACAAAACGGTCTTTGTACCGGAAGATCTTAGTTGTCCAATGACAAAACAATCAATTAAAAATATTAAAATGTAGAAGAGATATTTTTATAAATTTCTACCATTGGATTTCACTTGACAGAAGTAGCTTTTTTAAAATTCCCCTAATAAAAGTCTAAAAAGTACAAAACGGTCTTTGTACCGAAAGAACTCAGCTATCCCATGACAAAAAATATTTAAAAAATATTAAAATGTAGAAGAGATATTTTTATAAATTTCTACCATTGGATTTTACTTGACAGAAGTAGCTTTTTTAAAATTCCCCTAATAAAAGTCTAAAAAATACAAAACGGTCTTTGTACCGAAAGATCTTAGCTATCCCATGACAAAAGAATCATTTAAAAATATTAAAATGTAGACGAGATATTTTTATAAATTTCTACCACTGGAATTTACTTGGCTGAAGTAGCCTCTTTAAAACACCTGTAAACAAAATTTAAAAAAAGTACAAAACGGTCTTTGTACTGAAAGATCTTAGCTATCCCAGGACAACAGAATGATTTAAAACTATTAAAATGTAGACGAGATATTTTTATAAATTTCTGCTATTGGAATTCACTTGACTGAAGTAGCTTTTTTAAAATTCCCCTAATAAAAGTCTAAAAAGTACAAAACGGTGTTTGTACCGAAAGAACTCAGCTATCCCATGACAAAAAATCATTTAAAAATATTAAAATGTACAAGTGATATTTTTATAAATTTCTACCAATGGAATTCACTTGACTGAAGTAGCCTCTTTAAAACACCTGTAAACAAAAGCAAAAAAGCAAAAACGGTCTTTGTACCGAAACATCTCAGCTATCCAATGACAAAAAAATCCCTTAAAAATATTAAAATGTAGAAGAAAGAATTTTATAAATTTCTACCATTTGATTTCATTTTACTGAAGTAGCTTTTTAAAAATTCTCATAAACAAAGTCGAAAAAGTACAAAACGGTCTTTGTACCGAAAGATCTCAAATATCAAATGAGATGAAAACATTTAAAAATATTAAATTGTAGAAGAGATACTTTTATAAATTTCTACCATTGTATTTCACTTGACTGAAGTAGCTTTTTTAAAATTCCCCTAAACAAAGTCGAAAAAGTACAAAACGGTCTTTGTACCGAAAGATCTTAGCTATCCCATGACAAAAGAATCATTTAAAAATATTAAAATATAGACGAGATATTTTTATAAATTTCTATCATTGGAATTTACTTGAGTGAAGTAGCCTCTTTAAAACACATGTAAACAAAGGCAAAAAAGTACAAAACGGTCTTTGTACCGAATGATCTTAGCTATCCAATGACAAAAAAATCATTTAAAAATATTAAAATGTAGAAGAGATATTTTTATAAATTCCTACCATTGGAATTCACTTGACTGAAGTAGCCATACTAAAACATCTGTAAACAAAACCAAAAAAGTACAAAACGGTCTTTGTACCGAAAGATCTTAGCTATCCAATGACAAAAAAATCATTTAAAAATATTAAAATGTAGAAGAGATATTTTTATAAATTCCTACCATTGGATTTCACTTGACTGAAGTAGCTTTTTTAAAATTCCCCTAATAAAAGTCTAAAAAGTACAAAACGGTCTTTGTACCGAAAGAACTCAGCTATCCCATGACAAAAAATATTTAAAAAATATTAAAATGTAGAAGAGATATTTTTATAAATTTCTACCATTGGATTTTACTTGACAGAAGTAGCTTTTTTAAAATTCTCCTAATAAAAGTCTAAAAAATACAAAACGGTCTTTGTACCGAAAGATCTTAGCTATCCCATGACAAAAGAATCATTTAAAAATATTAAAATGTAGACGAGATATTTTTATAAATTTCTACCACTGGAATTTACTTGGCTGAAGTAGCCTCTTTAAAACACCTGTAAACAAAATTAAAAAAAGTACAAAACGGTATTTGTACTGAAAGATCTTAGCTATCCCAGGACAACAGAATGATTTAAAACTATTAAAATGTAGACGAGATATTTTTATAAATTTCTGCTATTGGAATTCACTTGACTGAAGTAGCTTTTTTAAAATTCCCCTAAACAAAGTCGCAAAAGTACAAAACGGTCTTTGTACCGAAAGATCTTATCTATCCAATGACAAAAAAATCATTTAAAAATATTAAAATGTAGAAGAGATATTTTTATAAATTTCTACCATTGGATTTCACTTGACAGAAGTAACTTCTTTAAAATTCCCCTAATAAAAGTCTAAAAAGTACAAAACGGTGTTTGTACCGAAAGAACTCAGCTATCCCATGACAAAAAATCATTTAAAAATATTAAAATGTACAAGTGATATTTTTATAAATTTCTACCAATGGAATTCACTTGACTGAAGTAGCCTCTTTAAAACACCTGTAAACAAAAGCAAAAAAGCAAAAACGGTCTTTGTACCGAAACATCTCAGCTATCCAATGACAAAAAAATCCCTTAAAAATATTAAAATGTAGAAGAAAGAATTTTATAAATTTCTACCATTTGATTTCACTTTTCTGAAGTAGCTTTTTAAAAATTCTCATAAACAAAGTCGAAAAAGTACAAAACGGTCTTTGTACCGAAAGATCTCAAATATCAAATGAGATGAAAACATTTAAAAATATTAAATTGTAGAAGAGATACTTTTATAAATTTCTACCATTGTATTTCACTTGACTGAAGTAGCTTTTTTAAAATTCCCCTAAACAAAGTCGAAAAAGTACAAAACGGTCTTTGTACCGAAAGATCTTAGCTATCCCATGACAAAAGAATCATTTAAAAAAATTAAAATATAGACGAGATATTTTTATAAATTTCTGTCATTGGAATTTACTTGAGTGAAGTAGCCTCTTTAAAACACATGTAAACAAAGGCAAAAAAGTACAAAACGGTCTTTGTACCGAATGATCTTAGCTATCCAATGACAAAAAAATCATTTAAAAATACTAAAATGTAGAAGAGATATTTTTATAAATTCCTACCATTGGAATTCACTTGACTGAAGTAGCCATACTAAAACATCTGTAAACAAAACCAAAAAAGTACAAAACGGTCTTTGCACCGAAAGATCTTAGCTATCCAATGACAAAAAAATCATTTAAAAATATTAAAATGTAGAAGAGATATTTTTTATAAATTCCTACCATTGGATTTCACTTGACTGAAGTAGCTTTTTTAAAATTCCCTTAAACAAATTCGAAAAAGTACAAAACGGTCTTTGTACCGAAAAGTCTGAGATATCGAATGCCAAAAAATAATTTAAAAATATTAAAATGTAGAAGAGATATTTTTATAAATTCCTACCATTCGCTTTCACTTGCCTGAAGTATCTTTTTTAAAACATCTGTAAACAAAATTAAAAAAGTACAAAACGGTATTTGTACCGAAAGATCTAAGCTATCCAATGACAAAAAAAAAAAAAAAAAAAAAAAAAAAAAAAAAAAAAAATCATTTAAAAATATTAAAATGTAGAAGATATATTTTTATAAATTTCTACCATTGGATTTCACTTGACTGATGTAGCCTCTTTAAAATACCTGTAAACAAAATTAAAAAAATACAAAACGGTATTTGTACCTAAAAATCTCAGCTATCCCATGACAAAAAATCATTTAAAAATCTTTAAATGTCGAAAAGACATATTTATAAAATTTTACTATAGGATTTTGCCTGACTGAAGTAGCCTCTTTAAAACAGCTGTAAACTAAAAAAAAAAAAAAGGTCTTTGTACCGAAAGATCTCAGCTATTCAATGACAAAAAAACATTTAAATATTAAAATGTAGAAGAGATATTTTATAAATTTCTACCATTGGATTTCATTTGACTGAAGTAGCCTCTTTAAAACAACTGTGAACAAAATCAAAAAAGTACAAAACTGTCTTTGTACTAAAAGATCTGAGATATCGAATGCCAAATAATGATTTACAAATATTAAAATGTAGAAGAGATATTTTTATAAATTTCTACCTTTGGATTTCACTTCACTGAAGTAGCTTTTTTAAAATTCCCCTAAACAGAGTCGAAAAAGTACAAAACGGTCTTTGTACCGAAAGATCTGAGCTATCCCATGACAAAAAAATCATTTAACAATATTAAAATGTAGAAGAGATATTTTTAGAAATTTCTAGCATTGGATTTCACTTGACTGAAGTAGCTTTTTTAAAATTCCCCTAGAGAAAGTCAGAATATAAAAAACGGTCTTTGTACAGAAAGATCTCAGCCATCCCATGACATAAAAATCATTTAAAAATATTAATATGTAGAAGACATATTTTTATAAATTCCTACCATTGGATTTCACTTGACTGAAGTAGCTTTTTTAAAATTCCCCTAAACAAAGTCGAAAAGTACAAAACGGTCTTTGTACAGAAAGATCTAAGCTATCCAATGACAAATAAATCATTTAAAAATATTAAAATGTAGAAGAGATATTTTTATAAATTTCTACCATTGGATTTCACTTGACTGAAATAGCTTTTTTAAAATTCCCCTAAACAAAGTCGAAAAAGTACAAAACGGTCTTTGTACCGATAGATCTGAGATATCGAATGCCAAAAAATAATTTAAAAATATTAAAATGCAAAAGAGATATTTTTATAAATTTCTACCACTGGATTTCACTTGACTGAAGTAGATTTTTTAAAATTTCCCTAAACAAAGTCGAAAAAGTACAAAACGATCTTTGTACCGAAAGATCTCAGCTATCTAATGACAAAAATTCATTTAAAAATATTCAAATGTAGAAGAGATATTTTTATAAATTTCTTCCATTGGATTTCATTTGACTGAAGTAGCTTTTTTAAAATTTCCCTAAAGAAGGTCGAAAAAGTATAAAACGGTCTTTGTACCGAAATATCTGAGATATCGAATGCCAAAAAATAATTTAAAAATATAAAAATGTAGATGAGATATTTTTATAAATTTCTTCCATTGGATTTCACTTGACTGAAGTAGCCTCTTTAAAACACCTGTAAACAAAATCAAAAAAGTACAAAACGGTCTTTATACCGAAAAATCTCAGCTGTTCAATGCTAAAAAAATCATTTAAAAATATTAAAATACAAACAAGATATCTTAAAAATTTATATTTTGGGATTTCGCTCTATTGATGTAAGCCACTATAAAATACTCATAGCAAAATCGAAAAAATATAAAACGGTCTTTGTACAGTTCAATGATCTCAGCTATTCAATGCTAAAAAAATCATTTAAAAATATTAAAATGTAGAGGAGATCCTTTGGAAAATGTTTAATGTGCAATCTCTGACATAATAAGCACGATCTGTATGTTGTCTTTTAAAATTACATATAAATGATTCAATTTCACTTGAAACTATCTAACAAAAAAGGTCAATGTCGACTTGTTTTAAAATGGATCCGAGTGTTTTGGTCAGAAATTATCTCAAAGAAACTATCCAAAATCACATATCCCTCGGGCTATCAGTATTGAAAAGGTGGGAGAATTTTTAGCATTTGCTAATGACTTTTTTCTTCCTGGGGTATCTTATCCCCTTTTTATCGCCTGGAGGTAAAGGGTGGCGTGAGATGACCATTTTCTTATTAATTACAAGCTTGGAAAATATCATTGGTCTTTTAAAGTGTCAATCTTTGGGTTCGGGATACGCCTTCCTGGTGGCAACACGCATAGGTTTGTGATAGGATTTTGAGTTTCCGTTTGACTGATGCAGGCTCTTAACTCCATTGTTTTTATCAAGTAACAATTGTAACAATGAAGAAAATGTTTAGCGATTTATCACCTGCAGACGGCTAACTGTGTAAATGACTTAAAATTAATTTATTAATTCGTATCTAAGGTCTAGGAATATTAAAATGCTGTATTGTCATCGGAAACGCACCTGCGGACATAATTTTTATAATTCTAGCTTATTAGAAAACGAGTAAAAAACCGACTGAAAAATTAAATTTTATTAACAACTTCTGCAAGCATTGTTATAGGTTATTTCTGTCACGCAAAACGACCTGCTAGTCCAATAGAGGAAATTTATAACGATATCTCGGTTGAATTTCAATATTTCTAAATGGTACTTTTTTTCCAATCGATTAGCTGAGATCGATCTGCAGAAAGGTCGTTGTTACTTTTCTGATTTTGATTGTTGATTTATTTATTTATTTATGAGGATGCTTTCACTTTCGAAACCGGTTCCGAAAATGAACGTGTCCTCACTAAAAATATCTGCAAACAAAATAGAAAAAAAAGCTCTTTATGCAGATCAGCCTTAACTATCTATTGAAAAAAATAAATAAATAAATAAAAATAAATAAATAGAAATATTAAAATGCAATCGAGATATCTTTATAAATTTTTTCCATAGGATTAGGATTAGCGAACGGGTTTTTTTGCCTTGACTGAAGTAACCTTTTAAATAAAAGAGTGCACATTTTTAAGTTGGCAAAGTTGCATTGATCACTAAAATTTACATCGAAAATAAATAAATAAATAAATAAATAAAAATAAATAATGACACCTACTATGTGACGCAATAGTTTTACAGAGAAATTCTGCAGCTTAAAGTGTTATTGTGTGCTAAAAACCATCCTTCTAATCTTGAAAGAATCAAATAAATTATCTTCTACACTCTATAATGAGTTCCTCTTAGTTTCTGGACCACCCCTCGTTATCTTTGCTGCAGAATTCTTCCAGAGAAAGTTCATGCTCGGATGCTTCCGTAATGTGTCGAATAATATCCCTGCCACCCCCTTTTATTTCCGTAAATTTACGACATGGCCAAAAGGGAAAAAAAAATCTCTAATTGGACTGCCATGCCATTACCGCGAGGTGATGGGGTTGTAGCATGTGTTGCATATAGCTCGCACTATATAAAAAAAATATTTTAAAGGGTTTTTTTTTTTTTTTTTTTTTTTTTTTTGAGTTTAAATTTTTGGTTGTTTATGGAAGGTTAATTTATAGCTATTGTCGTCAAAACATAGCTAAAATGCATAGATGTCAGATTAGAGCTACTTTATAAAACTCACGTAAATATTTTATTTATTTAATTCCATTTTATTTTATATTTTGTACATTTAATTGTGAGGTGGTTATTTTTATTAGTATCATTATTATTTATTTATTTTTATGGAAAGATATAGACTGTAAAAATATAGCATACTTTTTTTTTAAAGATATGTAATTATACTTAAATTATAACTATATCACTCGATCCATTCGAACGTGACATTGATTACTTTTAGTATAAACATTTCATTTCTGTTAAAAAAATTCTGAAATTCACGAATATTTTTTTCCTTAATTTCACAGAAAAAGCCCCTTTTCACAACAAAAGGGCATTTTCCGTTAAAAATCAGAAAACTCCACCATATTCCCTGGAAATAACGAAACGGATGGAAATAGAAACAGAAAACGGGGATATTCCGTTGTGTGGCCGAGTGGTCAAAGCATCACACCGCGAATCGCCTGCAAGCACTGATTGTGGGTTCGATTCCCACTGGTGGTATGAAATAATGAAAACAAAAAAAACCTTTTGAATTACATTTTTTCGTTTATTTTTTCTTAATTCTTATTAAAAAATCTTTTAACTAATTAGCCAAAATAAATAAATAAATAAATAAATAAATAGTGTACGACAATTTCAAAAAATTGTCTATAATATTATTTTTGTAAAAAATGGATAAATTGTTTTCCATTCATTCATTCATCCCCCCCCCCCAAAAAAAAAAAAAAAAAAAAAAAAAGCGAAATAAAAAACATTGATTTTTTTTTAATTTAAACTAGTTAAAAAATTAAAATTGATTTTTAAAAATAATAAGTATTATACATCAGTCTAAAATAAAATAAAATAAACCGTTTACAAATATTCTAACGAATATATTTGAAAGGAAATCTTTCAAAAGCACAATAGATTTTCCCATTATAAAAGACATATTTTGTACATTATGACATCAGCAGCTTTGGCTCAGTCAGTAAGGATTTGTTCCGATATTAAAAGGTCTCGAGTTCGATCCTCAGGGTGGTTTGAGGTAAAATAAATAAATAAATAAAATACATAAATAAGTATATCAAGTAAAATAATACAGCAGCTTAAAATCACTCGGAAATTTCGTATTCTTTGACAATTAGTCGATTCATTTGTTAAAAAATTATACTAAATTATTATCATTAAAAATCAAACTTTGTAACAGAAAGTTATCGCTTCTTCAAACGGAGTTTTCCTTTCTTTCATTTTTCACAACGGAAAATCCACTAACGGAACGGTAAAAGTTCGGCTACTTTGCTGCCGGTAGTTTCACCGTGAATTCACAGATTTATTTTTAACAGTGTATCAGATATTAAATTATATAATAAACAAACTGTAATTGAGTTCTGCAACATCTGATTGAAAACACACCACTTGAAATAATACAACATTATCAAGGACTTATGTGGAAAGACTGTTTATCTACGTTACCAGTGATGAATATGAAGATCACGTAATCAACGAAACGCCGAAACAAGAAAGATTAAATAAACTTTTTAAAAACTCTTTTTTTTTTTTTATCTCTTCTGTTTTGTTAATTAAAAAAATAAAAACTAGCACTGCTATAATCCAGCTTAATTTAACATATTTGTAACTCGTTTTCTCACAATATAATACTTAAAAAAACTCCAATAGAATGGAGATTATTTTATTGCATCTTTAATTCATTTTCTAATTCACTTATGGAACAGCCATAAAATAAAATAAAATTTAACAACAAATTCCAGCAGTATGAATACTCATATGGATTATATAACGATAGCTTGTTTTAGAAGAAATTCAATATGAAGATTCATACAGGTAAGAATCTTATGTTATCAATATTATTTTATATAATGTTTAATTGAATATCTATATTTATAGTTGAAATATACAGGCCAAATAAGTGATTGTTAATCTTGTTATGTTAGGGTAAAACTTCTGCTGCACAATTGAGGTGGTGTGACATAATTTTTTGTAAAAAAAAAATCCCCCCCCCCCTCTACACAGTCAAAAATATCTGTCAATATACAGAAAATTTCCGTAAAATTTTACGGAATTGTTTCATTTTTCTAAGAAAACACACTGTAAAAAATTTTGCCGTTAAAAAACGGAAATAGTACTGGTAATCTAGACGCCAGTACTACTTCCGTTTATTAACGGAAAAAAATTTCCAGGAATAGTTCCGTTTTTTCACAAAATATTTCCGTTTTTTAATATTTCCTTATGTAAAAATTTTCGTTTGAAAAGTTAAAAGAATTTTTCAAGGACAAACTAACATCTTTGTGATTTTTATTCTTTACTTTACAAAGGCACGTTAATATCAGGGACACATTATATACATTTAATTTAAACAACAGAGAAGAAATGTTACTAACCTTCCATGGGGTTTGAACTCACGACCTTGTCTGTCGTAGCCGGTAGTGTAATACCATTACGCTATGATTTCATATAGCACCATTTCAAATACCTTTACTTATTTCGAATGCATTTCATGAAATAAAAACAAAATTTTTGAACGCGTTTTTTTTTTTTTTTTTTTTTTTTTTTTTTGTAGGGATAATATTTTTTTATTGAACGGACAGTTCTAAATCAAGTTTTACAGATTTTCTTTCTATAATTTCTAATAGTTAGCTTTTAAATTTTAGCTTTATAAAAAAAAAAGTTTAACCTTTAAAATATTACATGCATAAATGAAAGTATTATTTGTTTCCTTCTTTTTTGGAAGAGTCTTAAAGCTATTTTATTCATATTTATTTATTTATTTTATAAAAGGATACTAACACACTTAAAAAAAACCAAAAAAAAAAAACATGTATTTTAAAAAATATTTTGTATGACGATCTATTGTAAACTCAATAAAGGTAATTACTATGGGTTATGGGTTATTAAAGTTAATTACATTTATTGATTTTTATAACTTAGGTAATCGCCAAAATGATAATAATTTCGGTAATATATTTCGATATATTTTAAATTTTAAGAGCGAATTTCTTAATTTGAATATATTAAAATATGTATATTAAAATTAAAAGTAGATTTCTTTCCACTTAAAGTATCTTTCGCACTTTTTATATCATGATATAAATAAATTAAACATATTTAAAAATATACTGAAAAAAAAAACATTCATTAGCTATCTCAAACTTAAAAAGAATTAATAAATCTTATTATTATTTTTTTTTAATTTGTAAAAATATGCTATCTTTTTAATGTACTTTAAATTTTATGTGCGAACTTCTTAATTTGAATAGATTAAATAATATATTTATTAAAATTAAAAGTAAATTTTTTTCCACTTTAAATAACATACGCACTTTTTATATTATAATATAAATAAATTAAACAAAATCAAACTGAAAAAACAAAAAACTTTCCTTAACTATCTGAAACTTAAAAAGAATTAATAATAATAACAATAATAATAATTATTATTATTATTTTAATATTGTAAAAATATGCCATCGTTTTATAATTAAAACAGAAAAAAATAAGAGAAATGTTGCTATGTTTTTTGTCATACAGATGGCGCCACGACACCTATCAGTTAGAATACTGATAACTTGTGCTGTTTAAAACGGAAGATGTTCAGTCTGCGGTGAGATTTACGGAACAGTTACTGTATTTTTAATCTCAAAATAGCAAAAAACGGAAATACTGCTGTTTTCCTTGAAAAATCAAACTATTCCGTAAAATTTCAGGGAAAATTTTGTGTATATTAACGGATATTTTTTACAGTGCAGTACAATTTCCGTTATGCACATTATGCGATTATAAATCTGTATAAATCCAATAAGTTTTCCCTAAGTCTTACGGAATATTTTTGTTATTGCTTACAAAACAGTAGTTATTCCGTAATTGATATTCAACAATAATTGCCATGTTTGAAAAGCAAAGTAATTAATTGTTGCATACAGTGACATTATTTTCAATGCAAGCTCAATTTGGCTAAATAAGGCTCTATATTGAAAATATATCCAATTATTTCCCAAATGCTAAGATTGTGTTGGTGTAATATCGGTTTTCAAGTTATGTTAAATAATACGATAAATGTTAAGGCGCCATCTATGAATTTACATTTAAACAATTTACTATAACACTTTTTTCTTTCTTTCTTTCCTTTTATTTATTTATTTATTCATTTATTTTTCAAATAAAAAGCTATAAAAAAGTTTTTAATTTTTACGATTTAAAAAAAAGGAAAATCTTATTTATTATTTTTGTGTGTTTGAAACTGTTGAAAAGGAAGTATTACACTTTACTTTTCATCATGATTTTAAAATAATGTTTGACTCGTTATTACTATTATTATTATTATTTCAAAAAAAAAATAAATAAAAAAATCTCTAAAAGATATTTTAAAATGAAAAAATCGAGATTTAATTTTAATATTTTTTTAGTCCATTCACTTTAACAGATTCGCACATAAAACTTAAAACAAATCTGAAATATAATAATGAAATTATTATAAAAGTGACGTTTATCAAACTTATAATCTTATAATAAGGAATAAAAGAAATTTATTTTACTACCATGCACGGTAGCTAGAATACATTTAATTCTAATTTAATTCTAGTTACCGTGTTACCATGTAATAATCTTTTATTTGAGTTTACAGTAGATCATCACACAAATAATTTGGAACAGTGTGTGGAAAAAAAAATGTTGGTATTCCTGGAAAAATAAATTAATATATAAAACAATAAAACTAATATTACAATAAAATTATAAAAATCTTACTAAAAAGAAGGAATTATTGCTTATAATATATCTTTTCATGCATGTAATATTTTCAAAGACGAAAATTTTTCTTGTATAAAGCATGAAAATAAAAAGCTAAATATTCAAAAATATGGAAACTTTAGAATTGTATACTCAATTAAAAAATACTATATCTACGAAAATATGTTCCCTTTTCAACATCTTAGCCTTACTTCATAAAAAGCATCTGCAATAAATAACACTATTTGACTACGTTGCCAGTGGTTAAATAACATGGGATTTAATCTGTGTACATCAGATTTATGCTTGTTCAAACGAAATAGAAACGGAAACATGTCATATGTTATAGTATATGTTGACGGCATTTTAGTAGCAGGAGAGAAACGGGATACGGAAGAGATATACAAAAAGTTATCAAGGGAATATGAAATAAAATTGTTAGGTAAGGCATCGCACTACTTGGGGATAAATATCAAACAAACAGAAGATGGAAGTCTAATGTTAGATCAAGAAAATAAAATTAACGAAATTGTTAGGAAATTTAACTTAGTAAATTCTAAACCAACTTATACTCCCATGAATACGGATTATTTTAATTTGGATCCTAGTAAACTAATGAATAATAATACCCTTTAACGACAAGCAGTGGGGGCACTCTTATATATTTCCACCATCACGAGGCCTGACATATCAGCCTGTGTGAACATATTAGGTAGAAGAAATGAAAAACCAAGAGAAGTAGAGTGGCTAGCTGTTAAAAAAGTTGTTCGTTATTTGAATACAACCAAAGATCTTAAATTAATAATCGACAAAGATAAAGCGCCCCTATTAACAGCATACTGTGATGCTGATTGGGCATCAGATAAATTTGTCAGGAAGTCAACTACGAACAACATCTTTAAACTAGGCAACAACTTACTAACTTGGTCAAGCAGAAAACAGACAAGTGTGGCACTGTCCTCTACTGAGGCAGAATATATATCTGTCTCAAACACCTGTCAAAAAATAGAATGATTACTCGCAGTGTTGACAGATTTAGACCTACCACAAACCTTACCGATTGTAGTCTACGAAGATAATCTTCCGTGTATAAAAATATCGAAAAATGAAAAACACCTATCCAGAAGCAAACACGTGAGTGTTAAATATTATAATGTAAAGATTTTGATCGAAAATGGAACTATGTGTCTACACTATTGTCCTTCAAAGCAAATGGTTGCGGATATAATGACAAATCCCCTTGCGAAACCTCAGTTTGAAACTTTGAGATCTCAGCTGCAACTAAGGCTAGCACTTTGAAAACAAAAGGGGGGGGGATATTAGAATGAAAGTCTTTCTTCATGAACAATTTGTTTACAAAGTGCTCACGAGATGGCAGCACTACAAAGATGTTTTGAAGAAAAGGAAATAATTTCTCTTAAAAAAATTCGATCTGACTTCACAGATACTGCGGACTTTTTCTTCCTCTCATAACATTTTTATTGCGTGTTGTTGAGTGTTTCTCAAGCTGACATTTGGAATCAAAAGTTATGAGCTCCGAATTTACTATCTTTTTTAAAAACTTTAAAGTATAAACTTTTGAAGCTCTTCTCTTTTTTTTTTATGTTAACATACAACTGTTCTGTGTTTCGTCGAATTTATGTCAATTAAAGAAGATGTTATTTGAATCCGGAAGTCTTCACATTTTTGTTCTTCAGCACACAATTAATGTTACAACAATCTATTAATTTTTTCAGCACTATCTTACCGAGTTCAAATATGTTTTTCCTGTAGAAGAAGTGAAATTTGTCTCAAAGAAGATGCCAAGGTAGGATCTAATTTACATATATCCTTAGAACGATTTTAACTTTAAATTATGACTTACGACCTTTAAATAGTGAAGTTTTCCACGTGAATCAGAGAAGGATTATTTTCTAAAATCTTACATTATTAATAAATGTAACTTTCATGATGACTTTTAATTTAGCCAGTCAAAATTGATTTCAGTAATATTAAATATAAAATGTGAGGTGCATCAGTAGCCCTCCGAACTTTTTTGCAATGAGCTTCTCACATTTTTTCCCCACTATTTTCTAATAATAATTTTCACATTCTTTAATCATTGAAATTCTGCGACCAGCCAAGACTAACATATACATAATATTCATTGAGTAGAAACACCGTCAATATAAAAAATTCATCTTGTTCATAAAATATTCCGAAAACGTTCATTGAATTCCATGTATGAATTCCGCTCGTCATAAAGCGGTCAATTGAACGGTTGCCGATTATTGACAGTGTATAATGTAGTTTACCCAAACGGTCATTTTTACTTTAAAAAATTTTCACTTTCCTCCCGCCTCCTCCAAAAAAAGTCCAATTAAAGAACACATGCAATACACCATTATATGATCAAAACATATTTCCATCTATATTCGAAAAATATCAAAACACTAACGTGATCCCCAAATCGAACGCTGAAATAGAGCTTCCTCACCCGTACGTGACCGTTAATATAAAATCTGGACACTCTTCTCCACCCCCCAAAACCCCATCTGTTTTGTCTGTCTATCATCATCCTCCACCCGCTCTTCGAGGAAAAAAAAAATGAATAAAAACAACGGACCAAAGCAATACCTATAAAACTAGCCTTTCGGCAATGCACCCTAAAGAAAATATGAATGTATAAAAAAAACTGTAGAAAAAACATTTTCGTCAAAGGTTTCAGATTGAAATATATATATATTCTCCTGTACCTTAGGAGGCAAATTGAAAGTCGGCGACTTTTTTTTTTTTTTTTTTTAATAACGTAAGTCTGTGTAGCTGAGGGAGGGAAACGTAGCTTTTTGAAGGGGTGGGGCGGTAGGCCTTATTTCACACCCGAATGGTTCGCTGTCCGGCGCTCTAGCACCGCCTTCCGGTTCAGTGAGCAAATGCCCGCGCTTCAATCGTTGCTATGGAGACGCGCGGTTCCTCCCTGTTCAATGTACGAAAGCGTACGAAAGGAGTGCGGAGGAAAAAAACATTTTGGATACACAGGGAAGATGTTTTTACAGTTTGTACTAGGAAACATACACAAGTCAAATCATACATATGTTAAATTCTTTCAGTAACACATAAGGAAAACATGTCTTTTAAATGAAATAATATTAACTATTTAAGTAGTTATTAGTACAATAAATAAATAAATAAATAAATAAATAAATAAATAAATAAAAATAAATAAATAAAAATAAATAAATAAATAAATAAAAATAAAAACAGTATTTGGCCAACATGAAACAATAATAAAAGAAAAAGAGAATAATAAAAATAGTAATAGCTTATTTTCAGATTTTTGTTGCCTGTCAGAATGGTGAAGAATATTTTTTACTTTATTTATTTATTTATTTGAATTTTAAATCAACTCCAATGAGAAAATTACATAATTAATACATTATCATATTTGATATTGACAATAATATATTTATCATTGTATTACTTAAATGAGAATGCATCTTACAGTTCTAGTATCTTATAAACCTAGATCAAAGTGATCCACACACGCACTTGATATAAAACCTGTTTTGGCTCGTCTTTCCAATGTTCAAACCTGCCGAAAAATTAAAAAAAAAAAAAAAAAAAAAAAAAAAAAAAAAAAAAAGGGAGTGGGGGCATTTTAAATTAAAATTTACTTTCATGATTTTAAAAATCTTATTAACAAAATTTCCTTTCATACATAAAAAAAAAAAAAAAAAAAAAAAAAAAAAAAAAAAAAAAAATCAGATTCTAAAAACACTGCCGAAAATATTTATTTAAAAATGTGACAAATAGTACAAGGGAAAGAAAAATCTATCGATGTAAAATTACGGAAATCTGTAACTAAAATTGTATCCGTATACTGTAAAGAAAAAAAAATTAAATCTACAAAATTAGTTTTTTGTAAAGCTACAGAAATCTGTAACTTTACAAAATAATCTACTAAAATTAAAGTAATTTCATTAAAATTTTATCTGTAATCCAGGTTGCAGTTACATAAAAAATTCTAGACACCCCAATTTCCTAAAAAATTTTACAAAACTTAGAGATTTTTTGAATACATACACATTGACAGTGCAAATGTGTATATATTACACATTCTACAAATTCCAGTTTGTTTTTTTAATTTCAGTCCTTTTTTCTTTTTCTTTTTCTTTTTTTTTACAGTGTATAAACTAATGCTATGCGAAATTTTTGTCTAAGGAGTTCACTACATTTACAAAATGTAAAAGACTTTGAAATTTTAAATAGATGACCACTCATTCCGACATCATAATTTGATAAATTTTACATTTGGATACCAAACAGGAATTAAGTTAACTATTTAACTCATATTGCTAAATTCACTTTTAATTGTTGAAAAACCATGCACAAAGTTTTTTAAACTCTCTAAAATTGAGAGGAGTGCAAAGTTGACTATCTGAAAAAGTGACAGGCATTTTCATTCTTTTTGGAGTGAGTTTTATGAATATATATTTTTTTAATATCCAGAGATGATACCACAGTAGAACCCCGAAAGTTAAAATTTCGGCCCGAGCCCGGCCCGAATGAAAAAAATATTGGCCCGGCCCGTCCCGAGAGTTAAAATTTCGGCCCGAACCCAGCCCGGCTCGGGTGAATTTCTAAAGAACATTGATCTTTACTCTAACGGAAGAGTTCAGACAAAAAAAAAACTTGTTTTAGTCTTTTAATTTCTTCCATGTTTATAATTTCTATTTATACAGAAATGCCATAGGGTGCGATATTTACGCTTTTAATGAATCTTTGTTTGTTGTATGTAAATGTTTCAGTTATCATTAGTATTATTAATACATAAAAAAAAAAAATCTAAAAAATGGTATATGGTAAAAGTAAAATCTTCTAAGACACAGAAAAAAAAAAAAAAAAAAAAAAAAAAAAAAAAAAAATACGTTTTCTTCTTAGCAGATGTAAATGTTTAATATAGATATTTTTTCGCGTATTGTTGTATTCATTTTGCACGAATGAACAGTTTAAAAGAAATTTGCAGTTTTCAGTTTAAACAAAAATTCCGCAATAATCATGTTTTTTTTTTTTTTTTTTTTTTTTTTTTTTTTTTTTTTTTTAATGTGTTAAATTCTACTTTTAGTGATCTACGATTCTTTAAAAAGAATAAATTCTAATGTTTAATTGTAGAATAATGACGACTTAATAGTATATGTCTATTTTGCAAAAAATTTTGGATCAAGCCAAAGTTTACTGGTTTATGAACAGACTTTTCCACGTCGAGAAAAGGATTTTCATACGGAAGGATTCAACAGGAACTGATTATTTAGGTGCGTGAAGACTAGAAAGAACAAAATTAGTCTCGGCTTCATACAAAAAAAAAAATAAGTTAGACTCGGCCCGGCCCAATACTGCGGGAAAAAAAATTAAGGCCGAGCCCGGCCCGAAAAGATTAGTGACCAGGCCCGTTCGGCTCGGCCCGAGTCTTCAGAAGCAAGGCCCAGCCCAGCCCGAATGCCGTTAATGAAAATCGGCTCGAACCCGGCCCGTGCAGACCTCTACCACGTCTATCATAATCTGTAATATGTTACCACCACATTTTTATTGGAACAATATTCTAAATTACTATCACAACTTTTCAACAAGCAAGTTTTCATAGTAAGTTCCCGGTTATTCGAAAATTCCTATGGAACCCCGTTTAATGGAAAATGCTTAGGTCCCATGCTTTTCGGATAACAGGGGTTTTACTGTTTCAGCAACGATGGAATTTAGTAATACATTTTTCATTCTGTTCTTTTTAACTAGAATTATAAATACTATAGGCGTGTTTCCGATTAATTTTAGAAATATTTTTAACAGTAGGATTTTGCAAAATAGCGATAATTTACTGAAAAATACCGTATTTTACGGAAGAAACGCCGCACCCGTCGTAAACGGCCGCATATCTCAAATTGGCCCGAATAAGCTACATCGTAATCATCGCACCTGTTGGAACGCTTACTTTTGTCGACAGCGTCACATTGACCTAACTTTAATCAAAAGTTTTTTGAGTTGTGTAAGGTGTCTCATTTTTAATATTTTAGGATTTCTAAAATTTTATTTAAAACATTTAAATATTTTTATGAATTTTTAAAGAAACGTCAGTTGATACTTAAGGAGACGTCAACTGATATTTAAACTATCCAGAGCGCGGGATGAGGATCTCTCTCCTTAAGTTCCCTATACTTTTTTTTTTTTTTTTTTTTTTTTTTAATGGTTGGGACAATTTAGCACGCTTTTTATATGTGGGTCGCTCAAAGTCCTCAAAATCTGAGTCATCAATATTAGAGTGGAAGGGTTGTAAATATTCTTCATTCACGTTGTATGATTCAGTATCATAATCGGAAATGTCACAGTTTTCGTTATTCGCAAAAACAATGAGGAAAAAAGTGAAACGCCCAACTTAAAAATAATTTAACTTTCAAACTCGTAATGATAAGTAATAATATTGCACAGAATGCTATTAAAGCAGAATTAATTGAGCTTATTACTACACTATATGGCCGAAGGTGACCGGCCCTTGAGATTTTAGACATTTTGTTAAATATTTAGAAAAGTACATCAGGAATTATCCCGAAACTCTAAGAGTATAAACATAATAATAAAGATCATGCATTTCCATGAAGATTTTTTCTCGAAACTCCATAGGGGACCATCATAAAATTGAAAAATAATAAATATCTTTTGAATAATCCTGTCAAAATAATGAAGCAAGAATGTTCAAACTGTAGATTATGATTAAGTTGTTTATTGTAATAAGCTGTGTTCATTTTTCTGTGGATAGCATGTATACTCGTAGAGAAATTAAGGTTTTTATTAAAAAAAAGACTCAAATATTTCCAAGTCTTTTTCTTATAATTTGTAGAGTTTTAAATATAAAATAATGTTCTTTTCCGAAAGTATGAAAACAACATTGTACATAATAATCTGAAATCAGAATTAAAAAATAATAAAAATTGTCTGAAAAATAAGCAGGTTTACAATTTAATTTTTCATTGCGCATCCTTGAAAATTATCAAAGTTACATTTGCATATTGTGTTAGGTAAATATTAGAGCAACTTTTGTGAAAGTCTATAAATATAGCTTGAAAATTCTAAAAGTAAATCGGCGATAGACTAAGCTCAAAACACGTTACTCCCAAAATGAAGAAAAAAGATGAGGGACTGTATAAATATATCAATTGATTAGTGTCAATATGGAATTCACAATATGTAATACTATATTTGGATACAACCTCTCATTTTTTTTGCCTTATTTTGGGAACAACGGCTTTTGAGCTTATTCTATCGACGACCACTTTCCGAATTTTCAAGCTATGTTTTTTAGACTATCACAAACGTTGCTCTATACATTTAGCAAACACAATAACTGAAAAAAAAAAATCCGTTAAAATACGGAAATTGTACTGGTAATCTAAACGCCAGTGCTATTTCCGTATTTTAACGGAAAATTTATTCCGTAAATTCCAGATATATTTCCGTTTTTTCACAAAATATATTCCGTTTTTTTATGATATTTCCTGATGTAAAAATTTTCGCTTGAAAAGTTAAAAGAATTTTTCAAAGACAAACTGACAACTTTATTAGTTTTATTCTTTATTTTACAAAGGCATGTTAACATCAAGGCCATATTATGCTCTGTAAAAAAAATTCAGAAACGTTTCTGAATATATAGGGCAGCTACGGTGCATGTAATTTTCAAAAACATTCCTGAGTATTTTGAAAATTTCTTTCTACAATATTCAGAAACGTTATTTCCTATTTTAGAAATTTTAGACAAATATTATAATTTCTAAAATAGCCAACAATGTTTCTGAATATATCAGAAAGAGGTTTCCTATATACTCGAAAACGTTTTTGAAAATTACATGCACCGTAGTTGCCCCATATATTCAGAAACGTTTCTAATTTTTTTTACAGTGTGTACAACAAGACAAGATTTTGAACGCCTTTTTATTTTTGTAGAGATAATATTTTTTCTATAGAGTGGACAGTTCTAAATGTTCTACAGATTTTCTTTCTATAATTTCGAACATTTAGCTTTTTAATTTTAGTTTATATAAATAAATAAAAAAAAATAGCCTTCAAAATATACATGCATGAAACAAAGTATTAAGAGTATTGTTTCCTTCTTTTCTGGAAGAGTTTTAAAATTCTATTGTAATATTATTCATATTTATTTATTTTTGAAAAAATACTAACATACTAAAAAAAAAAAAAAAAAAAAAAAAAAAAAAAAAAAAAAAAAAAAACATTTTTTTGTATGACGATCTACTGTAAACTCAATAAAGATAATTACTATGGGTTATTAAAATAAATTTCATTTATTGATTTTTATGGCTTAGGTAATCGCCAAAATTATAATAATTTCGCTAATGTATTTCGATATGTTTTAGATTTTATGCTCGAACTTCTTAATTTGAATATATTAAAAAATATATATATTAAAATTAAAAGTATATATTTTTCCACTTTAAAATTAAAAAAAATATATAAATGATATAAATAAATTAAACATTATTTTAAAACCATAATGAAAAAAAAAACTAACTTTCCTTTTTAACTATTTCAAATTTAAAAAGAATTAATAAAATTTTGTTATTACTTTTATTATTATTTTAACATTGTAAAAATATGTTAGTTTTTTATTATTAAAACATCTCGCTATAACGTTTTTCTATTCCTAATACAGATGGCGCCACGACACTTATCGGTTAAAAATATTAATTTAAGATCAAAACTTTATAGTAAATATTTGGAAAATCGGAATTCAAATGAATTCAACATAGAACCATATTTAGCTAATATATAGAAGTTTTATTGAAAATGATATCACTGTAAGAGAAGTATTACAACAAGTACTTCGCTTTCCTAACAGAACTACTATTTCTAAACATCATTCACGGAATTTGTGCTGTTTTAATACAGAAGTTGTACTGTTTGTGGAAAATTGACGGAACACTTCCTGAATTTATAATCTGAAAATGTGAAAAACGAAATTAGTACTGTTTTCTCGGAAAAATGAAACTATTCCGTAAAATGTTACAGAAAAGTTTGTGTATATTAACGGATATTCTTTACAGTGATGTAAATGAAATTTTTATAGTGATCACGTATGCGCAGTGAAAAATTATTTAGTAAACCTGCTCATTTTTTATACATTTTTAATTTTTTTAAAAATTCTGATTACAGAATACTATGTACAATGTTGTTTGTCATATTTTCTGGAAATAACTTTTTTTATATGAAGAACTCTGCAAATTACAAGCAAAAAACTTGGCAAAATTTGGGACTTTTTTTTTTATTTTTTTTTTTATAAAAATCTTAATTTTTCTACTAGTATACATGCTATTCACACAAAATGAACGCAGTTTATTTCAATAAGCTACTTAATCATAATATACAGTTTGAACGCTTTTGCTGCATTAGTTTTGACAGGGTTATTCAAAAGATATTAGTTCTTTTCTAATTTGTTGACGGTTCCGTATAAAATTTTGGAAAAAATTCTTGAAGTTAATATATGACGTGTTCTATTATTCTTACATGCATGGAGTTTCAGAATAATCCCTCGTGTATTTTTCTAGATACTTAACAAAATGTCTAAAATAGCAAATGGCCGGTCACCTTTGGCTATTTAGTGTAATAAATACCAAATAAGATTAAAGAAACAAATTTAAAAGTCACCTGATAATAACTGGTGACTTCTCAATTGCCCGAAGACAACGCAGCATAGCATTACCTGAAAATGAAATCCTTGACAACCATACAGGAGTGAATAAATTTGGGAATAGCAACGGAGAACAATTCTAATTATGCATATCTTATTGTGTTAACAAATTAAAAAAAAAAAAAATTTTTGTCGATTTTGCATAGATTACCGAAACCTTAACAAAAAATTAACTGAGGATTATTTTCCCTTATCAATAACGGAAGATGTTTTAGATAACTGAGAGACACGAGAGAGAAATGTTTTTTCCTACCTTAGATGCATAACATCCCCAGTAATGAATGCACCAGTGATTGGCACATCCTACAAACATGCCTTAAAATAAGATTTATATCCAGTCTTTTAAAAATGCAAGACCATATACCAGTTATATGCTTATTTACGTCAAAGATTATAACTTTGACTTATGCTACTAGTTGACAATAGTGCCTAGGAAAGAGAAACAATTATGGCTTGTATGAAATTAGCCATTTTTGTTGCAAATGCTTCTTCTTTGGTTTAAGGAAGGCATGCTTTTCAATTCATTATTATATGATTTATAATACATTTTAAATTTTAATTGACAACAGTTTTGTTTAATTAAAAAGGTTTACTTTAATTGCGTAAAAGTATTTTCGACACAAATATTTGGATTTCTGAATTAATTATAGATTCCAATTAATGGTACTTCAATTTTGCTAGTTCCAAGTAATTGGCACCTATTCCAATTACAAGGAATTCGCAAGGAATTTGAGATTAAACAACTTATTTTGGAAGTACTTTTAAAGTTATAGACTAATTTTGTTTTTATTTGAAAATATGATGAAATATTATCAGCAAATTGGAATCCATTAAAGCTTCATATGACAATTACTGGGGACAGCATGACAATTACTGGATATTAATATAAGTATATTGAATTGTTTAAAGTGTTCACATTTCAGACTAATATGCTGATTTCTTACTCTCAAAAACCTGAAATATGGCATCTTCATCTACAGTAAATTCATTTAAAGCGATTAAACCCAATGCAAAATGTAAATTTTTTTAAAAATATAAACTTGTGCCAATTACTGGATCACAAGGTGTCATACATTGGTGCTCTAGGTGCCAATTACTGGTGATTTCAGCAACTTTTTATAAATATATTTTTATAAAAATACTTTTTCAAAATTTTTTGCTTTTAGTGGGCAAAATAAATGCACAGATATGCATTCTTTGATTTAAAAATATTTCCAAGTAAATATTTTATTTCTTTGTAATGAAAATTGTGTTGGAAATGTATTAAAAAAAACTATGCCTTATAGCGCATTACTCCTTTACGCAACATAAGGATTTTTGTTTAATATCGTTTTATCACATTTAATTCAACATATTATATTATATCTTTCAATAATAATAAAAAGGCAAGATAATCTTACCTTTCATTCTTCTGGTTCTTCAAAATATTCCGTTCTTCATGGCCTCCATTCTTTTGGAATCTTCGATTTAACGTCAGCTTTTTATTACTTATTAGTTACTTAAATATAGCTGAAATTATAAATAGTTAATTAATTTGTGTTCTTAATGAACAATGGGGTCGAGGCAAATTTTGAAATGAATAATAATATTGTATTCACATAAATTACATGGCTGCTTTTAGCAGCGAAAAATAGACGTTGTTACATGACTTACATCCACACAGAAAAACTAAACAAAAACTGAAAAAATTAGAATGTCAAAAAAGAGTTCGAATGTTCTTTTTCATTTGTTTTGTTTTTTGGTCGTTGTCACGTGACTTCACTGCAGTAGAAAAGGAATAAGCGTCCTTGAATGAAACAGTTTATTCGTTGTTGAATTGTTCTGAAATAGGGAAAAAATAATTTCTTTTCCTCTTTTTTTTTTTTTTATGACGACAAAAAATGAAATCTTTTTATCGTGAATAGGTCTAACTTGATTTTATTCAGCTGAAATAGTGATTAGTTTATTTCAACACCCTTCCTTAATCACTTCAGATAAATAACACTGTAGGTTCATAGATTCTCGATGTTTCACTAATTGAGTCTTTGGCAGGGGTTTTGTAAGCGCGTCGGCTATCATATCTTCAGATGGGCAATATTCTAAATTTATTATTTTGTCTTCTTTGAGTTGTTTAATGGCGTGGAATTTTATATCAATATGCTTCGTATATTTCGAAAACTTCGCATTCTCTACCATTTTTATCGCACTCTGATTATCTTCGAAAATCGTTATAGGTTCGTCTTGTTTCAAGTCTAAGTCGTTCAATAACTTCTCCAGCCAAATAATCTCTTGGGCTGCTGCGGCTGCTGAGATAAATTCAGCTTCTGCCGAAGAATACGCTATACAGTTCTGTTTCTTCGTGTACCAATTAATAGGTGTTTTTCCTAGAAAGAAAACGTTTCCAGTTGTTGATTTCCTTGTTCTGGTGTCGCCTCCCCAATCGGAGTCTGCATAAGCTACCAATACTGGTTGGTCGTCTGTGCTGATTGTTAACCTTAGTTCTCTTCTGCAGTTGAGATAGTTGACCACTCGTTTTGCTGCTTTCCAGTCCATCTCACGGGGCGTTTCGCATCTTCTGCTGAGGATATTAACTGCGGCTGATATATCTGGACGTGTGTTAGTGGCTATGTATAACAAAGATCCAATGACTTTTCTAAAATTTGTATTGTTAGGCAGCAAATTTTGTTCGTCTTCTATTTTATAAAAGCCGGGGTCCATCGGAGTTCCTACGGGTTTAGCTTCTTTTAATCCTAGTTTATTTGCCAATTCTTCGATTTTTGATTTTTGGCTTAGTGTATATCCGTTCTCTGTTTATTTCCGTACCGAGAAAATATGCTATATGACCGAGATCTTTAAGCTCGTATTCTTCTTTAAGTAGTTTCACTATAATGTCAACAGTTTTTTCGTCACCGGAGAGTAATATATCGTCAACATATATAATTATGTAAGTGTAATTTTCATTTTCTTTTCTGGTGAACAAGCAGGGATCAGCTATATTTTGATTAAAATTCAGTTTTTTTAAGGACTGTTCGATTTTTTTGTGCCAAGTTCTGGCTGCCTGTTTTAGGCCATATATTGATTTTTTCAGTCTGCAGACTTTGTTTTCAGAATTCTTTTCTATGTAGCCTTCCGGCTGTTTCATATACACTTCTTCCTCGAGCTCACCATACAGAAAGGCGGTGTCAATATCTATGTGTCTAACGTTTTGTTTGTGGTATGCGGCTGCTGCTAAAAATGCGCGAACTGTTGTTTGTGAGACGACAGGGGACTCATCATAATTTTCACCGTATTTTTGACTATAGCCCTTCGCTACTAGGCGTGCTTTATATTTTTGAACATTTCCGTGACTATCTAATTTCTTTTTAAATGCCCATTTTGATCCTATAATTTTTTTGTTTGGTGGAGGATCCACTAATTCCCATGTGTTATGTTTTTTTAGCGAATTGATTTCCGCTTGTGTGGCTTTGAGCCAATTTTCTTTTTCACAGGGATTATCAATTTCCTGTATGTCATTCTAGCTAGTGGGTTCATTCATTTGGTTATTGTTTACATAACAGACGTATTTGTCTGGTGGTACCCCCCTGTTCGATCTTTGCGATCTTCTAAGTTCAGTGGTGGGTTGTTTGGACGAGGTTGGTTCCTCGATTGTGTTGTTTATCTCAGCTTCGATGCAATTTTTATCATCATATGAATTTTCTGCATCTTTACTTTCTTTTAAGTTAATTTTGCTATTCTCTAGGAATTTTACGGTTCCTGCTATTACTATTTTGTTATCTTTAGTGTATACGCGGTATCCTTTTGAATTGTTATCATACCCTACAAATGTCCCTTCCTGAGCTCTATCGTCTAATTTTCCTCGATGTTGTTTGTTTACATATACGTATGCTTTGCAGCCGAATGTACGTAAATAGTGCAAATTTGGTTTGCGTTTAAACCAAAGCTCGTACGGGGTTTTATTCGTTGATCTTGTTGGTAAGCGATTTTGTAAATGATTTGCTGTATTAATTGCTTCTCCCCAAAATTTTTGCGGTAAATTGGCTTCGCGTAATAGACTTCTAGTCATGTCTAATAGTGATCTATTTTTCCTCTCAGCCACGCCGTTCTGGCTCGGACAATATGGCACAGATAGTTGGTGTTTTATACCTCTTTTTCTTAGATAGTCATTTGTTTCTCTACTCATGTATTCTCCGCCATTATCGGATCTTATTGCTTTCGGATATGAACCGAATTGGTTTCGTACCATAGTTATATAGTCGATTAATTTATCATGCACTTCGTCTTTATGTCTTAATAAGTATATTACTGTAAACCTAGAGTAATCGTCTATGAAGGTTACAAACATTGTTTTTCCGCCAATTGTGGGGGATCCTATAGATGTGCATACGTCTGTGTGCACTAGATCGAGTACTCTGCCTGTTTTGTTTTTATATGTTGTTTTTGGATAAGGTGCATCGCTTATTTTTGTTTGTATGCATGTTTCGCATATTGTTTCATGGCTACAATTATTTAGTTCTATTCCATAGGTTAAATTTTCTTTAATCATTTCCTTTATGGAATTGTAGTTTCTGTGACCTAGGCGTTTGTGCCACAATTCTATGCAATTTTTATTTTTGCATTCATGCGCAATGTTTACTGTGTTTGATTCTGTATTCTCTAACAATTCAACCTCATATAGATTGTTTTTCATTTTTGCTTCCAAGTATATTTTCCCATTTCGGGATAGGGTGCATTTATCTTTATCAAAAACTAGTTTATAACCGTTCTTTGTTGCCTTACTTACTGAAATTAAATTTGATTCTAAATCAGGTACGTATAATACTTCCTTTAATGTAATTTTGTTTACACCTCCGTCGGATGTTTTTGTCATAAATGTGGTTTCTCCCACACCATGCGAATTTAACGATTTTCCGTTTGCAATAATAACGGTAGTTTTTTCGGTGTCGTTTAATTTAGTAAACAAGTCTTTATCGTTTAAAATATGTGTGGAAGAACCAGAATCAATAATCCACGTTTGTTTTCCAGTTTTCTCAATTAGAAAGGCTGCGTCGCTGCTTCGATCTGTTTTTAGTTGTGTTTTGTAATTTGGCTTATATTCTTGTTTACGATCATTAAATTCATTTTGGCTATACGATTGTTGATAACAGAGAGACGTTGTATTGTTTTTGTTTTTGCATGTTTGTTGTTTTTGTGTATTTGGGTGAGTTTGTCTATTTTTCAGATGCCAACATTCCCTGTAAGTATGACTTTTCAATTTACAGTACGTACAATATTTTTCCCTTTTGCTATTATCATTTGGGAACCTTTTTTGTGTTTTAAACGCTTTGGTAGAATTGTCACCCTGATCCGCGTTTTCAACCCTTCTGTTATATTCATCAGTTAGTTTATTTATAATAAATTCTGGTGTTAAATCGGTTTCATCGCGAGCCTCAAGTGCTACAATCAATGTATTATAGCTTGGGGGTAATGAGCACAGCAATAATGCTGAAAGGTGCGAATCGTTAATAGTTTCCCCAATCGCTAATAGTTTATCTTTTAATTCTAAAATGTACGTTATGTGTTTAATTAAGTTACCATTTTCTGGCAGCCTTGCCCCATACAGTTTTCTCAATAAATGCAATTTACTAGACAAATTCCCCCTTTCATGTATGGCTTTGAGCGCGTCCCAGGTCTGTCGGGCAGTATTTAGCCCTTTTACATGCACAATCTGGGAGTCTTCAATTGCCAGGTTTATAATTGCTCTGGCTTTATTATCCTTCTTTTGCCAATCTGTGGTAATCGGATTTGGCTGCAACAAAACCCTGTATTTCGTACACAATGGATTTGAAAGAGATCTTTCATCGAGCTTTACGTCAGGCACAGTTTTGATGAAGGGATTCTTGGGAATGGTGCCACATGTCAGGACTATGACAGCAACGTTCTCTATAACATGTCACTGATAGAGAATCACATTATGGGAGCATTCTCATGGCATATATAGATGACTGGGGAATTGCAGTTCGTGTATGTTTTAGAGATGATTGCGTATTTTTCATCCTGCCGTGATCGCTTCGCTTCGTCGGTGAATGTTAAATTAACAATGTACGTGAAACTGGTTGGATCATTTTATAAAAAAGAGCTTTGTTCCGTAGTTATTAATTTTATAACCTGGAGTTGTTTATTTGAAAAAGAGGAATTTGATAAATACAGTCGAATTCAGGTAATACATAAGCAACGGTAATATAAGTCCTTTTATTAACCATTTCTCGTAATAGCCGTAAAAACCTTATAAATCACCAGAACACACGTATAATTAAACTAGCTACTACTATTAATAGTTCTACACTGTCAGAAAAATTCGTCAATATACACTAAGTTATCCTCATTTTTTCACAAATAATTTCCGTACTCCCAGAAAACGTATTTGATCTGTGAATCCATTCCGAACGTCGAAAAATGAAGAAGAGATTCCGTTTATTTCTAGCACGCATGCGTATTGGGTCTGTTAGTAATAAATTCGAATTTGTTTTTAAAATGAAAAACAAGATATTCTGTAGATTATAATGTCTAATTTAGTTTTAAAAAGACAAAAATGTTTTCGAATTTAAAAATAAATAACAATTACTTTCTTTATTCATTGAAAAATTCTCACAATTTGTTATTCAAAGTTGGATAAGTTGAATAAAGTTAAATATACTAAGTTATTTATATAATAAATATTCGCATTTAAAATATACTTTAAGTGAACACATTTAAAAGATATTTTAATTAAAAAAAAATTTAAAAAAATTCATATTATTAAAAAAAAATCTTATCGAATAAAAATATAATACCTATACTTTCCTTTAGCAATCTACGTAATATATTTGAAATTTACATTTTTATAGTATATTAATACTAAACGTAAAAACACCCCAGTCACAGTTTCATTAAAGATGAAATCTTTCCGAAATATACTTCAAAATTAAAAGCTTTGTAACGAAATACACCAATCACACCAGTGGTGTAGTCGAGGGGGGACGCAGGGGGACGGCGTCCCCCCACTTTTTTATTTTCTTTCAAGCGTCCCCTTACTTTTTTATCTCAAGGGGGACGCTAAAGACGCGAGGGGATGCAGATTTTCCTGATTCATTAAATGATTAAAATTTTTAAAAAAATATTAAAAAATTAACAATTTTGTAAAGTATAGAATTGATATTTTAAAGCATTTTAGTTTTCGTTAAAAACATAACAACGGCACTCAAAAAAATAAATTACCACTTATGAAATACCGCACTAACATTAGTTCTTTCAAAGGCATACATTACTTTTACTTGGAAGTCTATTATCCCCTTCCTGTTTCCTATCAGAAAGATCATACAAGCTCCCGAAAAAGACCTTGGACACACCACAGTCTCAGTTTAAAAAATATCCAGATGTTCGAGAATTGAAAGTCTGGTCATTTTTATACTCACATGACAATTAGCAACAGCATGCTTCCATTAGTCAATAAATAAGGTCTTTAAAGACATTCAGGGTAATTGTCATAGCTATCACATGCTGTTAGTTAATCATGGTCATCAACTGGCCGGTATATGGCGTCTGCAGTTGAATATAGACTAGTCAATAAAAGATCATCAATGCAGACCGACAACTTCTGATACTGTTCAGTGAAAAAATCCCCCAGAACGATTATTCTCTTTTCTCTCGTTCACATTGACAATTATTTCTTGATTATAAGCAAGCTTGATTTCAAGCATTGGACTAGTTTAAAGTAAAGCGAGTATCTCTGAGTTGCCTCGTTTTTTCTAGCGATAAATATTTTATATCATAATTTTAATTTTTGAAGGAAAAATAACAATGAAACGATGTAGGCAGCCAGAACTGAAAAGTTTTGCAATTTCTTTCAAACGTTGCGGTATACACAATTGCAGATTAAAAGTCAGATCCAACAGAATTGTAAGTATCTTTTGAGTTTTGATGAATAATATCTTAAATTATTTGCTTATATTTTGAATTTTTGATAAGCGTTATATATTTTCCAAATATCAAATGGTTTTTGTTATAAAACTATGTTTTTTATTGAACGGGATTAAAAAAAGGGGGGGGGACGGAAAATAAAGATGTTCGTCATAAATGGTGGTGGAGCAGAATTGCCCCTCTAAATTTTCAAATTTAATTAATTAAATTTTCTCTTTCTCTGAAAATTTTCAAAAAATATTACAGCTTGTTTTTCTCAGAGGATTTAAGTAACTGAACAATTAAAAGAAAAGATAACCAAGGATTATTCATTAGGGAGAAGTGGTACACGGAAAAAAAGTGACCGGAAAAAAAGTTATCGGGGGGAAAAAGTGACATAAACTACAAAAGCGGAAAAAAAAGTGACATAAAGTACAATAGCGGAAAAGAAAAGGACACGGAAAAAAAGTTACTGGAAAAAAGGTGACAAGGAGAAAAAAGTTACCGGAAAAAAAGTGACAAGGACTTCATTTTGGAGATTCATTATTGATTTTTGGGATTCATCGGTTAAGTATGAATGGGGATCGGGGGGGGGGGGGGAGCTCTTAATTTAGGTAAATGAGTTTTTCATGCTGAATTAACTGTTTTGGTTAAATTTTTGGATATACGTTCATACTGAGACGCTTGCCTGATTAGTTTTGGGAACGAACGATCCCCCCCCCCCCCCTCCTGCCATCGCCGTAAACTAGATGAATGGGTTCCTATGCAGAATTATCCAAACTGTGTCAAATTTTGGATATAGTTTCTTTCTGATAAGGCTTATATATGATATATAATACCTGAAGAATTTTGGGAGTTTAATGGTTAAGTATAGAGGGGAAAATGGGGATAATTTTTCTTAAATTAAATTAATAGCTTTTTACGCAGAATTATCCAATTTGTTTGGAATTTTGGACATAGATTCATTATGATAAGCGCTATATCTCTGATTAGTTATGGGGCTCTTTTGCTTATTATAAAGGGGGGGGGAGGCAATTATCTCCATCTCAAAATAGATACATCGGTTTTTATGCAGAATTATCCGATGTATTTCAAATTTTAAATATAGGTTCTCTCTGTTAAGGTGAATCCCTGAATAATTTTAAAGGTTTAATGGCTAAGTCTGAAAGGGGGGCGGGGGATAGCCCCTCTTTAAATAAACAAATGGCTTTTTACGCAGAATTAACCGATTTGCTTCGAATTTTGGACATAGGTTCATTATGATAAGACGTATCCCTGATTAGTTTATGGGTTTCTTTGCTAATTAAAAAGCGGAAGGTGATTGTCCCCCGCCCCTTAAGTTAGATAAATTGTTTTTAGGCACTATTATTCAATATATTTGAAATTTTTTATGTAGGTTAATTCGCATAAAGTGAATCCCTGAATAGTTTTAAGGGCTTAATGGCTAAATACAGAGGGGGAAACGGGGGATAATCCCCGTTAAATTAAATGAATACTTTTTATGCAGAATTATCCGACTTGCTCCATATTTTGGATGCAGGTTCATTATGATAAGGCATATGCCTGATTAGTTAAGGGGTTCTTCTGCTAATTAAAAATGGGGGCGAGCGATTATTCCTCCCTCTTAAATTAGATTTTTTTTTTTTTATGTACAATTATCCGATGTACATCTCTGATTAGATACGAGGTTCTTTTGCTAAGTATAAATGGGAGGAACGGGCGATCCCCCACTCCTTAAATTAGATAAATTGGATTTTTTGCAAAATTATCCATTGTATTTTAAATTTTGGATATAGGTTTTTTCTGATAAAGTTAAATAGTTTAAAGAAATAGAACCCTGAATAGTTTTAGAGGTTTAATGGCTAAGTATAGAGGAGGGGAATGCGGGATAATCTCTCTTAAATAAGATAAATAGCTTTTTTACGCAGAATTATCCGATTTGCTTCAATTTTGTATATAGGCTCATTATGATAAGGCGTATCTCTGATTACTTATGAGGTTCTTTTGCTAAGTATCAATGGGGGAACGGGCGATTATCCCCCCCCCCCCTTAAATTAGATAGATTGCTTTTTATGCATAATTATCCGATGTATTTTAGTAGTGGGAAAAGGAGAGTTCGATTGAGGAAGTGGTGGGTGGTGGGTGGTGTGTGGTGGAAGTGGAACCACCACCACCTCACAGAGAGAGGGAGCACCCACCACCACCTGAAAGAGAAGCTTATCTGATGGAGAGTGTATCATACTATAGTAGGATGATGGGGAGGGCTTAAAATTGAGGGGGCTTAAATTTTTAGGGTTTGAAACTTATGAGATTATACTGTAGTAGAGGGTTGGATGTTTGGAGTCTGTTCGAGTATGATGGGATTTTTGAGAGAGAGAGAGAGAGAGAGAGGGGAGGGCTTTTTTTTAGGAGGGGCTTAAAATTGAGGGGGGGGGGCTTAAATTTTTTAGGAGTTTAAATTTAAGTAGAGATTGGAATCAACTTAGAGTAGGAAAGATATTTGAAAATGGGTGATGGATGTTTTAACTCTGTTACAGTATGATGTGATTTTTAGGAAAGGGGGAGGAGGGCTTAATTTTTAGGGGGGCTTATTTTTCTGAAAGGTTTAAATGTATTTTTTTTTTCTTAAAGATTGGAATCAACTTAGAGTAGGAAGGAAATTCGAACATATCGTAAAATATGTTTTAGTATGATGAGATTTTAGGAAAGGGGAGGGCTTAATTTTTAGGGGGCTTATATTTGTGAAAGGCTTAAATGTATTTTTTTTTTCTTAAAGATTGGAATCAACTTAGAGTAGGGAGGAAATTTTAACATATCGTAATATATGTTATAGTAAGATGAGATTTTAGGAAAGGGGAGGGCTTAATTTTTAGAGGGGCTTAATTTTTAAGGGCTTAATTTTTTCTATTTAGGATCTGAAGCTTATATCATATTATAGCAAAGGGGTAACCTCCTCATTTTCCAAACTTCACCCCCACCCCCGGAAGATTTTTATTTGGGTGTTGCTCTTTGTTGGATCGAATTTTCGTTGGAAATTAATAATTTTAAAAAATTGAGTCTGATCAATTAAGCATTGCTCATCACGTCTGTGAGATAATCGAGTATTGCGATAAGGAGGAAGGTGAGTCTGCTTAATTAAACATTAATCACAATTGCCCATTGCTCATCCCGCCAGTGGCCGCATAATGTCTTATATTACAATCGAATCATCTCTAACTTAAAATAGTATGTTATCAACACGTATTCACTGCCTTGCACAAACATCCGTTATCACAAACAATTTTAACAGGAACTAGCTGATATAAGAAAAATAACAACTAAGATTAGATGTCACTTATTTACAAAAGTCAAGAAAGAGAACTTTGTTTGATGTTTCAACTAAGCTTTTTAAAACGACAATTTAATTTTACCAAGCCATTACATATGTTTTTTTGTAGGTTCCCTGTTTTATCCAATTTTCATCAACGTTAGAGCAACAATGAAAATATTTTTTAAACAGTAATATTGTAAAATATGAATTTTACATTTTTAACTTTAGTTTACCTAAACCTTGATTATTCATACACATTGATTTTTACACCTTTCAAAATATATAAACTACTTCATTATTAATTATTTTTCGATGTATAGTTCTAATAATCGGTTAATTGTCATACATTCATTTTAGTAAGTTTGCTGTATTCACATAAAAAGTGTTTTTACAAGTTATCTTCTATTAGTCGATCACGACAAATGTAAGCAATGTATTACTTTAGTATAGTATTGTTTTATCACTGTGCTGAAAATAAGTAATTCTTTTTCCGTTAATTTTCACATGAATTTTCTTATCAATTAGAAAAAAATTACAACAGCATGATAAACACCAGATAACATTGAGCCTTACCTATCAAATACCATCATATTATCAGATTACTTTGTAAACCAATCCTATTATTTTTTTTAAAAAAAACAGTAGCGCCTCCTAGAATTCATATCAGTATAAATCGGTATAATCAGTATAAATTCATCACACTGTTTATTGTTTTTTTGTCATATGAAGATATTAAGCGCTGTTCTTTAAGTGAGTGCTGTACAAGAAATTTCTTACTTCATGAATATGGAATCGGATTTACCCAGTCAAGAGGTGCAAGTTTCGAATAGTGAAAGATCACCCTCTTCATCAACCCAACCATCCTTTTCTTGTAATCAATGTCAAAAATGCTTCTCTAGAAAGATTGCGTTAACCAGACATCAAAGATCCCACTTGGATAAAAAGCCCTTTAAATGTGAAACTTTCATTCAAAGTACTGATTTAAAACGACATAGTGTTACTCATTCCAAGACACCCATTTTATATAAATGTGATCAATGTGCAATGGAATTTTATAGAAAGTATTCGTTAAGAATTCACAAGAGATTTCATAAGACATATAAATGCAATGAATGTTCACTAGAACTCTCTAAAAAATATTTGTTAAAAATTCACAAGAGATCTCATAAGAAGTTTCATGTTTGTGAAAAATGTTCTAACTCGTTTCTATCAAAGTCTGCTTTAACTAAACATAAAAAAAGTCATCATCAAAAGGAATATAAATGTAAACAGTGTGGTGCTATATTTTACTCTGATATCGATTTTTTATTTCACAAAAAAGTTCATTACAGGAATTTCGAATGCAAACACTGTAACAAAACATTTAATGTTGACACCAAGTTTATTCAACATTTGATTAAAATGCATAAGTGAAAAAATGCAAACTTTGTCAAATCATGTGAAATGGTTGATTTTCTGTACAGTTTTTAATTTTTTTGTATTTTTATCATTATCGAGAATGATGAATAAATAATGTGTAAATGAAAAAAGCTTTAGTCTTGTATTTTTGTTATAACAATTCATGAATTTTTATAATTATTTCACGATATTGTAAAAAATTTACTTAAATTTTAACCTTTAGAAAAAAGTTTCTTATCAAATAAAATTAGAGTTCACTTTAATTTATTAATTTTTCATTTTAAAATATTGAATTAATTTTCAAATACTTTTAATTTATTAGAATTATTTACCAAGTTTAATTTATCATTTATATTAGCAATTGTTATTCACATAATCATGATGGATATTACCTAGTGTTGCCACAAAAATTTTCAAAAAGAACGAAACTGTTAACATTGTGTATCATTAACCACTCAGATTAAAACTTTTACCTAGTGTTGCCACAAAATTTTTCAAAAAGAGCGAAACTGATAACATTATTTATCATATACTTACTTAAATTTAAACCTTGTGTTGCCACAAAGTTCTTCAAAAAATAGTAAAACCATTGACTTAATATATAAACTACCATTTATGTACAAAGACTGTTTTTTTTTTTTTAGTTTATAAAAAATGGTTGACTAAAACTAATGGCATTACTAATTTTTTAATGTTTAACTGTAACCGACGCTGATTTTTTAACATATATTAGGATATGTGTTGTTTTTAAGCATTCAGTTTGCAAGTGATTTCCGTTTGAACTTTCATCAGCAACTATTCTTATTTTTTGAAAATGGATTCTGTAGCAAATTTGTTAAAAAGACCTCTCGACGAAGTAGTTTCTTCTTCAAAGTATCAACGTTTAGAAGAATGTAATGAGCCTGCTTATGTGAATGAATTAAACTTGCCGAGATTAGAAGTTCCCAATGCATTGAACACTAACAATGAGACGATATCATGTGATTTATCCACTACTGATTATCCACTGAATGTGAAATCTGAGATTAATACGAATTTTTTTAACTTAATTTCCCAAGACGAATATTTTCAAGATCCCACTACTAGATGCGAAGAGACTGTGTTCCAAGCAATCAACCTTTCCCAAGCAAGTGATGAAAACCAATCCACCACTTCACGAACTAAAAAGAGCAAATCCAGTAATCGTGTTATATTTCGAGAAGAACTCAGTGATTGTATCTTCTTAATTTTAAAACTGTATAACAGACAATTTTATATACATATTCAAGAGTTTAAACGCAGTGGGCTTACTAATGAAGAAATTGTAACGAAAAATGCAATTTTTATGGATGTTAACAGTTGGTACGAATTTTGCAATAAAATTTTTCCATTTAATTTGAAGTATAAAAGTTCCTCGTTTGTTGCTAATAACATGATATTAGTGTTAAATTTTAACAATTCTATCATGCGAATTAAACATTTAAAGAATTATTCTCACATTGACTTGAACGAGCATCAGTTAGAAAAGTTAAAAATAAAAGCCTTTGATCTGAATAAAGAACTTCTTCAACATATATATGTAAAGCATTTACCAAACTTAATAAGACAGAAATGTATCGTTAGTCACACATCTTTAGAAAATGAACGCATGTGCCAACATAAACTTTTAACGTGTATTGAAAATAGTATATCGAGTATACTAAAGCGCATTTTTGAATGCAATGGATGTATTTTTAACCACGAATCTGTAATCTTTCATCCCTGTTTGATATTAAATAATCGACAAAAATTTGAACAAATGGGAGAAATGTTATTAACTCTAATAGATTTCGACTTTGTTATTTCCTCGTTTTTAAACGAAGTAGATTGTATTAGTGAAAACTTCTTATCTAATATTAATGTAGAAACCATTCAAAACGAATTGTTTAAAATAATGAAATAAAATGTTTTAGTATTCTCTTTAATATGTGTGTTTAATTATTTTCAAAATGCATGTTTATTTCGTTTAGCTTTTTCAAAACATTTATAAATTGTTTCAATTTGTATGTGTATAAAAAAAGAAACACTTCATTATTAATAAAAAATATATTAACTATCTTAAATAAATAATAATCTTAATATTTTAATTCATTCTTTTCAAAAATTAGAAAGTTAAAAGTTAATAAAAATTAATAAGTTAAAAAAACTTTATACAAAAATTAATATTAATAGAAAGTTTTTTCAAATATATTTCGAAAAAGTTAAAATGTATTACATCTTATCAAAAATGAGTTTATTGCTTTATGTGTGTATGTATATTATTTTCACTCTATTATATTACTGTAACATTACAACAGATTCATAGTTAAACACATATTAACATTAGGATGTGTATAAAAACAACGCATTAATAAACTATCTTGTTTTATTAAAAAATAAAGTAACTTCATAAAAAATGTTTAAAAAATAAAAATTTTATGAAAAAGTTTTAAAAATAATTCATTAGATTTAAAAAAAAAAAAAAAATTCACAAATTAAAAAAATATATTTCATAAGTTTACAAAAAAAAAAAAAAAAAGAAAAAAAAAAAAAAGTAACATAAAAAGTTTTAACAAAAAAAAAAAAAGTATCATAAAAAGTTTTAACAAAAAAAAAAAAAAAAAAAAAAAAAAAAAAGTATTATAAAAAGTTTTAACAGGAAAAAAAAAAAACACAAAAAATAATATCAATAGAATTTTTTTCAAATGTTTAAATTATATTTTGCAAAAGTTAAAATTAGTTTTCTGATTTATTTATATTATTTTTTTATTCTATTATCTTACTGTAACATTGCAATTCATTCATAGTTAAATTAAATAATAAATAAACATTAGGATGTGCATAAAATCAATGCATTAATATACTATCTTGTTATTAAAAGATAAAATAACTTCATAAAAATCTTTTCAAAATTAAAAAAAAAGTTTCATAAGTTTACAAAAAATAAAAAGTTTATGAAAAAGTTTAAAAAATATTTCATAAGATAAAAAAAAAATATATTTCATAAATTAAAAAAAATACATATGTAAATTTCACAAGTTTACAACAACAAAAAAAAAAAAAAAAAAAAAATCATAAGTTAAAAGTTATTTCAAAAGTTCTAAAAGTATTTCGTAAGTTCAAACGTTTAAAAGATACTTTCCAAAATTTAAAAAATATTACAACTTACCAAAAATGAGTTTACTGATTTATGTGTGTATGTTATTTTCATCATATTATCTTACTACCGGCATTTAAATAACGTTCATAGTTAAACATTTATAAACGTTAGGATGTGTATAAAAGCAATAGATTAATATAGTGTTTTGTTCTATTAAAATTTAAAAATTTAAAATTAAATCAAAGTTAATTCTTTTGTTTTATAAAAATTCAAAAGTTTAATAAGTATTAGAAATATTTTGTAAATTTGAAGAATGAATTTCTTCCAACTTATTAAAAATGTGTTGACTGATTTACCTACTTATATTTTACTTTCATAATATAATTTTTCTATCGATGTAACATTTTATAGTTGTATAAAAACATTCATTAATACACTCTTTTGTTTTATGTAAATTATAAAACTTTTTTCTTAAAGATTAAAAATTGTGTTTCGTAAGTTAAAAAAAAAAAAATCAAAGTTTAAAAAAAATGATTTACAAGTTTAAAAAAAAAATATTTTCAAAAGAGTCTACATATTTATATTATCTTACTACCGTCATTACAGAACGTTCTTAATTAAACACTTATAAACATCAGCAAATGTATAAAAGCAGTTGATACTTTCCTGTTTTTATTAAAAGTCATACTAACTTTATAAAAATGTTTTGAAATAATAATAAAAAAGCTGTTATTAGATACTCCCCTTTAATTACATCTCATTGATAAGTTTTAATCAACCATCCAACCATTCAACTATTATGTGAGTTAGGATCTCATTGATAAGTTTTAATCAACTAACAGACCAACTATTTATTTTCCCTATCAATCAGCTATTTATTTACCCTAGTAACCAAAAAGCTTTTATCGACACATGAACAAAATTTTAAGATGCAAGACTCGTCCTTTTAATCGAAAAAACAATGACTAATATTATTTTTTTTTCTTACTTAAATGAAACCTTCGCATGTGCATGGTAAAACTTGGAAAAATTCATTTAATACACAAATTTAAAGAAAACAGACAAAGTCTTTACACTTCTTTTAGTATTGTACTAACATTTTACCAAATATCTTTAGAGCTCAACAAGGTTTTAAATAATTATTTTAATAAAAATTGTCATTTGTAAGTAACATTATTGAACTAACTTGGAAAAATTAACTTGGCAAAACAGGTTTTCGCTGTTCCAACTTAGTAATATTCATAAGTTTATATGTTAATTAACCTGTTTGGTTATGTTCCAGCATGGCTTTATAAAATATATCTAAAAAAACCTTTAATATTAATGTCTAAAAATATGCAGTTAGTCTTTTATAGATAATTATTTTCACTTCTTTTATTTAAAAACATTTTTAAAGTTGCAATTTATCTGTGTGTTATGAAATGTGCATGCAAAACCTTTAATTATAATTTTCACATTTTTAGTATTTCAAATTATTGTTTTCAAAGTGTACTAAAATTTGGAAATATATTTAATTTTCATACATAATTAAAATAAAATAGTTTAATAATAAAGGCACATTTAACATTCTGTACTCACCATCGCAAAAGCACGTCCGACGCAGTCAAGAATTTGGGAAGAAATGAAAACTTCAAAGTCCTTATCAGAAAATGTTATCGGATAATCATATCAAAAGATCTGTGACGTCAAAGAACACGTGTCATCAACTGATCACGTGATGTATACCTAGTGCTTTGTTTTCTAGATTGGTTCTTATAAACATCCATTTATTAAGTAATTTAATCATTCTAATAATTATTAATTAATTAATTAATTAGTTTAATTAAATCTTTGTTAAAATGTTTAACAAAACATGATATCACAGATATTAGTTACAATCAGCACTTGTTTTAAACTAGTGAATTTTCATATCCTGTTTTTTAAGATATCTAGCACTAGGTATACATCACGTGATCAGTTGATGACACGTGTTCTTTGACGTCACAGATCTTTTGATATGATTATCCGATAACATTTTCTGATAAGGACTTTGAAGTTTTCATTTCTTCCCAAATTCTTGACTGCGTCGGACGTGCTTTTGCGATGGTGAGTACAGAATGTTAAATGTGCCTTTATTATTAAACTATTTTATTTTAATTATGTATGAAAATTAAATATATTTCCAAATTTTAGTACACTTTGAAAACAATAATTTGAAATACTAAAAATGTGAAAATTATAATTAAAGGTTTTGCATGCACATTTCATAACACACAGATAAATTGCAACTTTAAAAATGTTTTTAAATAAAAGAAGTGAAAATAATTATCTATAAAAGACTAACTGCATATTTTTAGACATTAATATTAAAGGTTTTTTTAGATATATTTTATAAAGCCATGCTGGAACATAACCAAACAGGTTAATTAACATATAAACTTATGAATATTACTAAGTTGGAACAGCGAAAACCTGTTTTGCCAAGTTAATTTTTCCAAGTTAGTTCAATAATGTTACTTACAAATGACAATTTTTATTAAAATAATTATTTAAAACCTTGTTGAGCTCTAAAGATATTTGGTAAAATGTTAGTACAATACTAAAAGAAGTGTAAAGACTTTGTCTGTTTTCTTTAAATTTGTGTATTAAATGAATTTTTCCAAGTTTTACCATGCACATGCGAAGGTTTCATTTAAGTAAGAAAAAAAAATAATATTAGTCATTGTTTTTTCGATTAAAAGGACGAGTCTTGCATCTTAAAATTTTGTTCATGTGTCGATAAAAGCTTTTTGGTTACTAGGGTAAATAAATAGCTGATTGATAGGGAAAATAAATAGTTGGTCTGTTAGTTGATTAAAACTTATCAATGAGATCCTAACTCACATAATAGTTGAATGGTTGGATGGTTGATTAAAACTTATCAATGAGATGTAATTAAAGGGGAGTATCTAATAACAGCTTTTTTATTATTATTTCAAAACATTTTTATAAAGTTAGTATGACTTTTAATAAAAACAGGAAAGTATCAACTGCTTTTATACATTTGCTGATGTTTATAAGTGTTTAATTAAGAACGTTCTGTAATGACGGTAGTAAGATAATATAAATATGTAGACTCTTTTGAAAATATTTTTTTTTTAAACTTGTAAATCATTTTTTTTAAACTTTGATTTTTTTTTTTAACTTACGAAACACAATTTTTAATCTTTAAGAAAAAAGTTTTATAATTTACATAAAACAAAAGAGTGTATTAATGAATGTTTTTATACAACTATAAAATGTTACATCGATAGAAAAATTATATTATGAAAGTAAAATATAAGTAGGTAAATCAGTCAACACATTTTTAATAAGTTGGAAGAAATTCATTCTTCAAATTTACAAAATATTTCTAATACTTATTAAACTTTTGAATTTTTATAAAACAAAAGAATTAACTTTGATTTAATTTTAAATTTTTAAATTTTAATAGAACAAAACACTATATTAATCTATTGCTTTTATACACATCCTAACGTTTATAAATGTTTAACTATGAACGTTATTTAAATGCCGGTAGTAAGATAATATGATGAAAATAACATACACACATAAATCAGTAAACTCATTTTTGGTAAGTTGTAATATTTTTTAAATTTTGGAAAGTATCTTTTAAACGTTTGAACTTACGAAATACTTTTAGAACTTTTGAAATAACTTTTAACTTATGATTTTTTTTTTTTTTTTGTTGTTGTTGTAAACTTGTGAAATTTACATATGTATTTTTTTTAATTTATGAAATATATTTTTTTTTTATCTTATGAAATATTTTTTAAACTTTTTCATAAACTTTTTATTTTTTGTAAACTTATGAAACTTTTTTTTTAATTTTGAAAAGATTTTTATGAAGTTATTTTATCTTTTAATATCAAGATAGTATATTAATGCATTGATTTTATGCACATCCTAATGTTTATTTATTATTTAATTTAACTATGAATGAATTGCAATGTTACAGTAAGATAATAGAATAAAAAAATAATATAAATAAATCAGAAAACTAATTTTAACTTTTGCAAAATATAATTTAAACATTTGAAAAAAATTCTATTGATATTATTTTTTGTGTTTTTTTTTTCCTGTTAAAACTTTTTATAATACTTTTTTTTTTTTTTTTTTTTTTTTGTTAAAACTTTTTATGATACTTTTTTTTTTTGTTAAAACTTTTTATGTTACTTTTTTTTTTTTTTTTTGTAAACTTATGAAATATATTTTTTTAATTTGTGAATTTTTTTTTTTTTTTAAATCTAATGAATTATTTTTAAAACTTTTTCATAAAATTTTTATTTTTTAAACATTTTTTATGAAGTTACTTTATTTTTTAATAAAACAAGATAGTTTATTAATGCGTTGTTTTTATACACATCCTAATGTTAATATGTGTTTAACTATGAATCTGTTGTAATGTTACAGTAATATAATAGAGTGAAAATAATATACATACACACATAAAGCAATAAACTCATTTTTGATAAGATGTAATACATTTTAACTTTTTCGAAATATATTTGAAAAAACTTTCTATTAATATTAATTTTTGTATAAAGTTTTTTTAACTTATTAATTTTTATTAACTTTTAACTTTCTAATTTTTGAAAAGAATGAATTAAAATATTAAGATTATTATTTATTTAAGATAGTTAATATAATTTTTATTAATAATGAAGTGTTTCTTTTTTTATACACATACAAATTGAAACAATTTATAAATGTTTTGAAAAAGCTAAACGAAATAAACATGCATTTTGAAAATAATTAAACACACATATTAAAGAGAATACTAAAACATTTTATTTCATTATTTTAAACAATTCGTTTTGAATGGTTTCTACATTAATATTAGATAAGAAGTTTTCACTAATACAATCTACTTCGTTTAAAAACGAGGAAATAACAAAGTCGAAATCTATTAGAGTTAATAACATTTCTCCCATTTGTTCAAATTTTTGTCGATTATTTAATATCAAACAGGGATGAAAGATTACAGATTCGTGGTTAAAAATACATCCATTGCATTCAAAAATGCGCTTTAGTATACTCGATATACTATTTTCAATACACGTTAAAAGTTTATGTTGGCACATGCGTTCATTTTCTAAAGATGTGTGACTAACGATACATTTCTGTCTTATTAAGTTTGGTAAATGCTTTACATATATATGTTGAAGAAGTTCTTTATTCAGATCAAAGGCTTTTATTTTTAACTTTTCTAACTGATGCTCGTTCAAGTCAATGTGAGAATAATTCTTTAAATGTTTAATTCGCATGATAGAATTGTTAAAATTTAACACTAATATCATGTTATTAGCAACAAACGAGGAACTTTTATACTTCAAATTAAATGGAAAAATTTTATTGCAAAATTCGTACCAACTGTTAACATCCATAAAAATTGCATTTTTCGTTACAATTTCTTCATTAGTAAGCCCACTGCGTTTAAACTCTTGAATATGTATATAAAATTGTCTGTTATACAGTTTTAAAATTAAGAAGATACAATCACTGAGTTCTTCTCGAAATATAACACGATTACTGGATTTGCTCTTTTTAGTTCGTGAAGTGGTGGATTGGTTTTCATCACTTGCTTGGGAAAGGTTGATTGCTTGGAACACAGTCTCTTCGCATCTAGTAGTGGGATCTTGAAAATATTCGTCTTGGGAAATTAAGTTAAAAAAATTCGTATTAATCTCAGATTTCACATTCAGTGGATAATCAGTAGTGGATAAATCACATGATATCGTCTCATTGTTAGTGTTCAATGCATTGGGAACTTCTAATCTCGGCAAGTTTAATTCATTCACATAAGCAGGCTCATTACATTCTTCTAAACGTTGATACTTTGAAGAAGAAACTACTTCGTCGAGAGGTCTTTTTAACAAATTTGCTACAGAATCCATTTTCAAAAAATAAGAATAGTTGCTGATGAAAGTTCAAACGGAAATCACTTGCAAACTGAATGCTTAAAAACAACACATATCCTAATATATGTTAAAAAATCAGCGTCGGTTACAGTTAAACATTAAAAAATTAGTAATGCCATTAGTTTTAGTCAACCATTTTTTATAAACTAAAAAAAAAAAAAACAGTCTTTGTACATAAATGGTAGTTTATATATTAAGTCAATGGTTTTACTATTTTTTGAAGAACTTTGTGGCAACACAAGGTTTAAATTTAAGTAAGTATATGATAAATAATGTTATCAGTTTCGCTCTTTTTGAAAAATTTTGTGGCAACACTAGGTAAAAGTTTTAATCTGAGTGGTTAATGATACACAATGTTAACAGTTTCGTTCTTTTTGAAAATTTTTGTGGCAACACTAGGTAATATCCATCATGATTATGTGAATAACAATTGCTAATATAAATGATAAATTAAACTTGGTAAATAATTCTAATAAATTAAAAGTATTTGAAAATTAATTCAATATTTTAAAATGAAAAATTAATAAATTAAAGTGAACTCTAATTTTATTTGATAAGAAACTTTTTTCTAAAGGTTAAAATTTAAGTAAATTTTTTACAATATCGTGAAATAATTATAAAAATTCATGAATTGTTATAACAAAAATACAAGACTAAAGCTTTTTTCATTTACACATTATTTATTCATCATTCTCGATAATGATAAAAATACAAAAAAATTAAAAACTGTACAGAAAATCAACCATTTCACATGATTTGACAAAGTTTGCATTTTTTCACTTATGCATTTTAATCAAATGTTGAATAAACTTGGTGTCAACATTAAATGTTTTGTTACAGTGTTTGCATTCGAAATTCCTGTAATGAACTTTTTTGTGAAATAAAAAATCGATATCAGAGTAAAATATAACACCACAGTGTTTACATTTATATTCCTTTTGATGATGACTTTTTTTATGTTTAGTTAAAGCAGACTTTGATAGAAACGAGTTAGAACATTTTTCACAAACATGAAACTTCTTATGAGATCTCTTGTGAATTTTTAACAAATATTTTTTAGAGAGTTCTAGTGAACATTCATTGCATTTATATGTCTTATGAAATCTCTTGTGAATTCTTAACGAATACTTTCTATAAAATTCCATTGCACATTGATCACATTTATATAAAATGGGTGTCTTGGAATGAGTAACACTATGTCGTTTTAAATCAGTACTTTGAATGAAAGTTTCACATTTAAAGGGCTTTTTATCCAAGTGGGATCTTTGATGTCTGGTTAACGCAATCTTTCTAGAGAAGCATTTTTGACATTGATTACAAGAAAAGGATGGTTGGGTTGATGAAGAGGGTGATCTTTCACTATTCGAAACTTGCACCTCTTGACTGGGTAAATCCGATTCCATATTCATGAAGTAAGAAATTTCTTGTACAGCACTCACTTAAAGAACAGCGCTTAATATCTTCATATGACAAAAAAACAATAAACAGTGTGATGAATTTATACTGATTATACCGATTTATACTGATATGAATTCTAGGAGGCGCTACTGTTTTTTTTAAAAAAAATAATAGGATTGGTTTACAAAGTAATCTGATAATATGATGGTATTTGATAGGTAAGGCTCAATGTTATCTGGTGTTTATCATGCTGTTGTAATTTTTTTCTAATTGATAAGAAAATTCATGTGAAAATTAACGGAAAAAGAATTACTTATTTTCAGCACAGTGATAAAACAATACTATACTAAAGTAATACATTGCTTACATTTGTCGTGATCGACTAATAGAAGATAACTTGTAAAAACACTTTTTATGTGAATACAGCAAACTTACTAAAATGAATGTATGACAATTAACCGATTATTAGAACTATACATCGAAAAATAATTAATAATGAAGTAGTTTATATATTTTGAAAGGTGTAAAAATCAATGTGTATGAATAATCAAGGTTTAGGTAAACTAAAGTTAAAAATGTAAAATTCATATTTTACAATATTACTGTTTAAAAAATATTTTCATTGTTGCTCTAACGTTGATGAAAATTGGATAAAACAGGGAACCTACAAAAAAACATATGTAATGGCTTGGTAAAATTAAATTGTCGTTTTAAAAAGCTTAGTTGAAACATCAAACAAAGTTCTCTTTCTTGACTTTTGTAAATAAGTGACATCTAATCTTAGTTGTTATTTTTCTTATATCAGCTAGTTCCTGTTAAAATTGTTTGTGATAACGGATGTTTGTGCAAGGCAGTGAATACGTGTTGATAACATACTATTTTAAGTTAGAGATGATTCGATTGTAATATAAGACATTATGCGGCCACTGGCGGGATGAGCAATGGGCAATTGTGATTAATGTTTAATTAAGCAGACTCACCTTCCTCCTTATCGCAATACTCGATTATCTCACAGACGTGATGAGCAATGCTTAATTGATCAGACTCAATTTTTTAAAATTATTAATTTCCAACGAAAATTCGATCCAACAAAGAGCAACACCCAAATAAAAATCTTCCGGGGGTGGGGGTGAAGTTTGGAAAATGAGGAGGTTACCCCTTTGCTATAATATGATATAAGCTTCAGATCCTAAATAGAAAAAATTAAGCCCTTAAAAATTAAGCCCCTCTAAAAATTAAGCCCTCCCCTTTCCTAAAATCTCATCTTACTATAACATATATTACGATATGTTAAAATTTCCTCCCTACTCTAAGTTGATTCCAATCTTTAAGAAAAAAAAAAAATACATTTAAGCCTTTCACAAATATAAGCCCCCTAAAAATTAAGCCCTCCCCTTTCCTAAAATCTCATCATACTAAAACATATTTTACGATATGTTCGAATTTCCTTCCTACTCTAAGTTGATTCCAATCTTTAAGAAAAAAAAAATACATTTAAACCTTTCAGAAAAATAAGCCCCCCTAAAAATTAAGCCCTCCTCCCCCTTTCCTAAAAATCACATCATACTGTAACAGAGTTAAAACATCCATCACCCATTTTCAAATATCTTTCCTACTCTAAGTTGATTCCAATCTCTACTTAAATTTAAACTCCTAAAAAATTTAAGCCCCCCCCCCTCAATTTTAAGCCCCTCCTAAAAAAAAGCCCTCCCCTCTCTCTCTCTCTCTCTCTCTCAAAAATCCCATCATACTCGAACAGACTCCAAACATCCAACCCTCTACTACAGTATAATCTCATAAGTTTCAAACCCTAAAAATTTAAGCCCCCTCAATTTTAAGCCCTCCCCATCATCCTACTATAGTATGATACACTCTCCATCAGATAAGCTTCTCTTTCAGGTGGTGGTGGGTGCTCCCTCTCTCTGTGAGGTGGTGGTGGTTCCACTTCCACCACACACCACCCACCACCCACCACCCACCACCTCCTCAATCGAACTCTCCTTTTCCCACTACTTATTTTAAATTTTGAATATAGGTTCTTTCTCATAAAGTGAATTCCTGAATAGTTTTAAATGTTTAATGGCTAAGTATTGAGGAGGGAATGGGAGCTTAGCTTCTTTTTTTCTGTGTACTCTTCTAAAGGCTTTTCTCTGCTCAACATACGCAAAACATTTTGACACATTTACGAATTCATATTTCTACGCAAAGTTATAAAATTGGAAGATCTGATTATGGAAGTATAATTTCAAAATGAATTGTGTTTTCTATTTTTTTTATTAATTAATTACCTATTGATTTATAAGCGTTTTTGATCACGCAACGTAACGTTTTTCTGCCTTTTTTAATTGTTTTTTTCTGTCCTCATCAGGAAATTCGGTTCAAAACTCCAGCTTTGAAAGCATTTTCTGAAACATCTACCGCGTTTGCCAAAAAAAAAAAAAGTGAAGACCGTTACGAAAATTACATTTCTATTTCTCTGTTTATATATAAAAATAATAAATGCGTTTTTTTACTTGTTGTACAATACCGATAATAAAAAGCATAATTTATATTAAAAAAATCATTTAAGAATATACAAATTCTAGAGTATTCTATAGAATATATAGTAACCTGTTTTTATCTAAATTAATTCATGTTAAATGTTTGTGATTTGATTGCACTTTTATTGCAGCAATATAATGAATTTTATGTGATTGGGTTGCATGTAAATCCGACAAAAGACTGGAAGTTGAAATTTTTCACGAATACAATATTTTTTCTTTGTAAAGACAGAAGAAATTAAAAAATTAACAGACTGCTAATTTTCTAATTTTAGGAGCAATTTAACAAAGGTCTTGTTATTTACTTATTTTATTTATTTGTTCGATTAATACCTGAAAATTATAATGCAACTGGTCAAAACATAAATAAAAACAATACTGCAAATTTAAATTAATGGCAATGAGCTCATAGACTATTCAGACTAACTGCATAATACATCCTTTTTTTTTTTTTTTTTTTTTTTTTCACGGAATAATGTCCCTCGAAAAACAAATTAAGTAGGGGATTAGCTCCCCCATTTTCCCTGATTATACTTAAACATTCAAGCCACATACATAGTCAGCGATACGCTTTATCATAATAAACCTATATCCAAAATTCGAAGTAAATAGGATAATACTGCATAAAAGGCCAATTATTTAATTTAATAGAGGTTATCCCTCATTCCCTTCTCTATACTTAGCCATTAAACCCTTAAAATTATTCAGGATTCACAATAATTACAATCAACGTTTAACACACAATACACAAACACACACCACATACGTATACGTTTCGCGAGCACCAGGGCTCGCTTCCTCAGTGTATAAAATTTAAAATGTTAAAAACAGAAAAACCCCCCAACTGACAGCAAGTCAGAGACCCAAATGATCGCAAACACAATACCAAAATACCCACAAGCCTCAGCAACCAATAAGATTAAACCGGAAATGAGGTGTCATGTCAAAATAAATCTAACCAGAAAGTTATATACATAACGCAAATATACATAAAGCAAAAAACTCCTTGGTTAATGATCTTTCAAGTGTACCGTACATCTCAACTTTCTGGTTAGATTTATTTTGTCATGACACCTCATTTCCGGTTTAATCTTATTGGTTGCTGAGGCTTGTGGGTATTTTGGTATTGTGTTTGCGATCATTTGGGTCTCTGACTTGCTGTCAGTTGGGGGGGGGGGGGGTTCTGTTTTTAACATTTTAAATTTTATACACTGAGGAAGCGAGCCCTGGTGCTCGCGAAACGTATACGTTGTGGTGTGTGTTTGTGTATTATGTGTTAAACGTTGATTGTAATTATTGTAATTTCCACACAAGGTTTTATCTATTATTCAGGATTCACTTTATCCGAAAGAACCTATATCCAAAATTTGAAATACATCGGATAATTTTGCATAAAAGCCAATTTATCTAATTTAAGGACAGAGGGATAATCGCCAGTTTCCCCTTTTATACTTAGCAAAAGAACCCCATAACTAATCAGGGATACGAATTATCATAATGAACCAACATCCAAAATTTGAAGCAAATCGTATAATTCTGCGTAAAAATCCATTTATTTTAATTAAAGAGGAGCTATCCCCAGGCCCCCTTTATACTTAGCCATTAAAGAATTAAAACTATTCAGGGATTCACCTTATCAGAAACAACTTATATTTAATATTTGAAATACATCGGATAATTCTGCATAAAAACCGATTTATCTAATTTGAGAGGGGAGGTGATTGCCGTCCTCCAGCAAAAGAACTCCATAACTAATCAGAGATAGGTCTTATCATAATAAACCTATGTCCAAAATTCCAAATAAATCGGATAATTCTGCTTAAAAAGGGATTAATTTAAGGGAGGCTATCCCCCGTTCCCCCTCTATACTTAACCATTAAACTCCCAAAATTCTTCAGGCATTATATACTATATATAAGCCTTATCAGAAAGAACCTATATAGAAAATTTGACATACGTTGGATAATTCTGCATAAAAACCCATTTATATAATTTCGGGCGGATGGGGAGGGGGAGAGTAATTGTCCATTCTTAAAACTAATCAGGCAAGCGTCCTTTCAGTATGGACGTATATCCAAAAATTGAACCAAAACAGTTAATTCAGCATGAAAAAACCATTTACCTAAATTAACAGCCTCCCCCGATCAAAGAAATCCGACTTAACCAATGAATCCCCAAAATCAATTAATTGTCACTTTTTTTCCTGGTCACTTTATTTCGGTGACTTTTACCCGTGTAACTTTTTTTCCGCTTTTGTAGTTTAAGTCACTTTTTTTCCTAGATTCGGGAGAAGAATTGTCCCCCTGAAGCCTCCGTAAAAGACTATTTTTAATTTTGTTTCTCTTTTACATTTGCGATTTTTTTCCCCCGTAAACCAAAGATTAAAATGCACCAAGTGTTCAGAAAAAGAAAAAGAAAAAGAAAAAAAAAAAAAAGATCTCTTTCATTACTTTATTTTGTAAAAAAGCCGATAGAAATTTAATTTGGGGTTTGTAATATACATCTTATTTTTTATATTTCTAAATAAAAATTTTATTGAATTACTGCAATATTGTTTAAAAATGTCTGCAAGCTCTATAAAGTTTGCAGCACCATAAAAAATACAACATTTTAAACTTAGACTGTCTATATATATTATTATAATTTGCATTAAAGAGATTCTTTAATGCAAATTAAGTATGTGGCACTTGTAATTCGTTTACATGTTACCACAGAACTATTTCATTAAATTATGCCATAAGGAAATAAAACTCTTTACATTCTATTTTAATGACGTTACACGCCTTCAAACATAATGAAATTTATATATATTACAGAAATGCGTAACAATACGCTTAATATAGAATAAGGATTGAGTAGCTTTTATCGTTCATTAACAGGGATATGCAAAGAAATTACGTGGCAATTTGTCCCTTTTTATTATTCCAAGTTTTCTCATTCACATCAGAAAATTCTTATGCTATTATTTTCTTTATTTAAAAGAGAGACATTTCAGGATTACTTAAAGGAACAATTCTTTGAAAATCTCTGTTATGAAATCAAACTTCCTCATTTAAAAAAACTCCATTTCTATTTTTTTTAATGTATTTTCTGTGTTTGACAAATTTACTAGTTTTTCTTTTTTCTTTTTCTTTTTTTTTTTCTTTTCTTTTTCTTTCTTTTTTTTTTTTTTTTTTTTTTTAATTTAAAATTTTTGATTTCATACCAGAAAATTTCAAAGGAATTTTCTTCTAATTGTAATCATGAAATGCCTATCTTAAAGAAAGAAAAGAATATTACATGATTTTTCTGGTATGAAGGGAAATTTTTGAAATAGAAAAGGGCTAAATTGGCTACTTAAACTTTTTATATGAATTTAGAATCACCCTGTATTTAAAATTGTGTTTGAAGTAAAAAATTGTTAAAATTGTTGTAACATACAATAAATTACGTTGAATGAATTTCTTTTTCATTTTGAATAACTAAGTACAAAATAAATAAATAATTTAAAATGCAACTTTTTTTAAATTTTTAATTAAATTATAATTTAAAAATTTAATTAATTTTAAAGGTAAATTTAATTTAATTTAAAATTTTAATTAATTTTAAAATAAAAATTATTTTTTTTTTAGTTTATATTTAATTTTTCAATTATTTATCCCTGGAATTCACAATCAAGTTAGCCGTATGGGTGATAGAGATCCTAATGTTCGAGACTATGAGCGTCCCCCCACTTTTTTTTCCAGGACTACACCACTGAATCACACCCATATGAAATGAATGGTTCCACTTTAAAGCACTCTTTGAACGTACGACGCGACGGTGGCGTCGCGGTAGCGCGTTTGGCTTCCAATACTGGGAGTTCGATCCTCAGGCGTGCCGGATTGATCTTTTCAAGATTTTTTTCAAATGATGGATATTTTACTTCTTTTGACGGACCAAAAAAAAAAAAATAAATAAATAAATAAACGGATAATCGTCAATCTACAGACAATTACTGGTAACAGTGCTGCCAGTACTTTTTCTGTAAAAAGACGGAAGTTTTTTTGAGAGTGTATTTACCCCCAATGCTAAAATGAACTTAATATCATAATGGCAATGTAAAATATTTAGTTTAACATTAGTGACTGTTATTTTCTTTAGCCAAAACCACAGCTTTGAAAGAAAAAAAAATCACAGAACTTTACATTTCGCAAAAAATTAATTAAAATGCACGTTTGCATAAGAAAAAAAAAAGTTTGAATTACAACGTATTCCAAGTTCAACCGAAAGACATCCAAAGCATGCGCAACCCAGTGCTCCCTGGTGGTTATTATTTTGGAACAGCGGAAAAAACAAAGTCTTATTCTCAGACATGTTTGAAGCAATGAAGCGTCTTAAAAAAGACGTTTGCAGATACTTTAGACACTATTCTCAGTTTGTTTATGCCATGAAATAGTAAAACACTTATGTGTCTAAAATTAAGACATCTATAATGTCGTAATTTTCACAGTCTGAAATTCTTTTTCAGTTACAAATGTGTCTAAATTTAAGACGCCTCTATCTGCAGTATGAAAGTTGCGTGTTGCTGCACTGTAAAAAATGCCAAAAAGGGTCTTTACACCAAAAAGGGTGGCAACTAAGTTGCCATCAAAAGTAGAGTAAAAAATCACCACGAATAAGTTGGTGTAATAAACCACCACCAACTATTGGTATAAATAAACACCACTTTTGGTGGTAACTTAGTTATCACCATTTTTGGTGTAAAGTAAGTATTATGTTTAAAATGTTCGTATAATAAACTGTCTCAATAAAAAGAAGTTTAGTAGCCTCTTTGCATGAAGCTATTTATTTTAAATTATGGCTGTATTAAATTTAAAATGTAATCTTTAAATTATTTTTTTATTTCGCTACCACTTAATAAAGTACACTAAGTAAGTGGTAGTGTGACTAGGTAAAAAAAGAAATTTCCTAATATTTACGTGACTTTAGCAGCAAAATACAAAATAATTAAAAGATTACATTTTAAATTTAATACAGACATAATTTAAAATAAATAGTTTCACACAAAGAAGTTGCTGAACTTCCTTTTACTTGAGCAGGGGCGGATTTAAGGGGTCGCGATGGTCGCAATCGCGAGGGGCCCCCTATCCCAAGGGCCCCCAAATCCTTTTAATAGTTTAACAAAAGTGTGATGTATTGAAAAAAGAATTTTCTTAATGTTCCCTTTTAATTTTCAGTTAATATTATACCATTTTCATATAATAAATATTGTTTTTCTATCATTTGCCACTACTCCAGGGATTTTAGCTTTCACTTATCTTTTTTTTTTTCCGTTATGAATTATTAAGACATTTTAGGCAAGGGGTGGGATTCACAGGAAACTTGAGTCTCAGCCGAAAAGAAGTCTGTTAGCGACCTTCTGTAACGATTTAATTATTCAGATTGAGGGGCTGATTAAATCATGGGCCATCACTTGGGGCTCTTGACTGTAAGGGGCCCCATACTTGGAATGCAGTTTTCATAAAACTGATATTTTAAACGCGTTTTTACTTTGTTACCGATTAGCTATGCTAATAAAAGAAACTTTCGTTATGTGTGTCTGTGTGCGATGGCTAGAAAAATGTACCGCACGTCGAAGTCTAAAAATTTGGGTAAGGATAGTCTAAGGCAGTTCCTGGAGCACTTGAGGATCAGATCTTTAATTTCTTTAGACCTGGGCCCCCTGGACCTTTTCAAGTTCTTATGCCGTAAATTTTTAATACCCCCCCCCTTTCTATCTGATCTTCTTCGTTTTGGGGGCCCTTTCTTCATTTCGTTATCCACCTTTGTATATTTTAGTTAAGATCTTGTCCTAAATCTGTACTAATAGAACAAAGTTTCGTTTTATCTATGTGCGATGCTAGCGAAATATACCGCACATAAGAAGTCTGAGAATTTAGATGAGAATATTCGAAGACAGGTTCTAATATAAACTAGGCTCAGATTTTTAATACTTTAAGGGTTGGGGCCTCTATAAAATTTTATTCACAAAATTGTTAATAACTTGCCCCTTTCTATCCAGTATTCTTTGTTCTGAGAGATCTTTCTCCATTTAATTATTCTCACCTTTTAATCTCCAGTTAAGATCATGGCTCCTTGGGCCCCGATATAGGGCCTTTTGAAGTTTTTCTGCAAAATATTTTTTAATAAATTGCTTTTCTTTTAATCCGATCTTAATTTTTAGGACTCTTTTCCATTTAGTTATCCTCACGTTTCTACATTCCAGTTTAAATCCTGGGGCCCCCTAATGTGTCGTAGAGGCTAATCCAGGATTCGCTGAAATTTTTGTGCTCCAAGCGTTTTTTATCCCTTAATTTCCTCACCTTCTCAGTACATAATTTTAAAGTTGATTCTTGGAATCTTCTTCTAAGATCAACACCTTCATATTTTAAATCAGACCCTAGGGCCATTTTTCAAACATTTACCCATTTTTGTGCATTTGTTTTAAATATTTTTTGAACCCATAACACTAGTATGCAAATTTAAATATTTTTATACACTTTTAATGAAATACCTATTTTCTTATTATGCTCCTTCTTACTAAGGTGGTATATGAAAAAAAAAACTATAATGTCACATGTTTTACTTTCTTCTATACAAGTTGTCTGTCCACTCTTAGGGGTATTCTTAAATCAAAAAAATCCTTGTCGGCTTGGCCTATAGGCGGAGGTAGATTTCGAAGAGTGCTCATTTCAACAACAAAAAATAAAATATGATTAGAGAAAAATTCAGTTTAACAATTTTCTTTGGCCGCTTTTGAAAATTTTTTAATTTATTTTTATGTAAGAACTGGTTTTTATCAAAATCATCTTAAGTGAAATTCGGCTCAAATGCCCATTTTGACAACATATTTTGAAATATATTCTGACTTTATTAATAAAAAATCGACCAATACGCAAACTATATAGTTCCTAAATAACAAAAAACTGTCAATTGAATGCTTTTGAGAGCAAAATCGAATTTAAAAATGAGTCATAAAATAACCAATTTGTTATTTGAATATATCCTCAATTCTTAAATCATGATCACTTTGGGAAATTTTGTGCGAATTGCTCACTTTGACAGCTTTAAAAAATATATATATTTAACCTTTATCAAAAAACTGACCAATACGGCATATTACACAGTTCCTAAATAACAAATAACTGTCAATGGAATGCATTTGAAAGCAAAATTGAATTTAAAAATCAGTCATAAAATAAACAATTTGTTATTTTAATACATCCCCAATTCTTACATCATGATCGCTTTGAGAAATTTTGTGCGAAATGCCTACTTTGACAGCTTTTTAAAAAAATATAGTTAGCCTTTATGAAAAAATCGACGAATTCTCACATTATATAGTTCCTAAATAATAAAAAACTGTCAATTGAATGCGTTTGAGAGCAAAATTGAATTAAAAAATGAGTCATAAAATAACCAATTTGTTATTTGAATACATCCTCAATTCTTTAATCATGATGGCTTTGGGAAATTTTGTGCGAAGTGCCCATTTTGGCAGCCTTTTTTGAAATATATTCTGCCTTTATCAAAAAACTGGCCAATCCGTCACATTATATAGTTCCTATATAAGAGGACCTGTAAATTGGATGCGTTTGAGACCAAAAATGGATTTAAAAACGAGTCAGAAAAAATGCAATTTGTTATACTTCCTCAATTTTTTAATCACCATCACTTTGGGAAATTCTGTTCAAAATACCGTTTTTGGCAGTCTTCTTTGAAAAATATTCTGCCTTTATCAAAAAACTGGCTAATACGCTACATTATACAGTTCCTAAATAAGAGGATCTGCCATTTGGATGCGTTTAAAATCAAAAGTGAATTTAAAAATGATTCAGAATATAAGCAGTTTGGATTTGAGTTTTTTTCTCCAACTCCTATTTTTGTTTAATTTATTTTTCTATAAGAATTGGTCCTATGAAAAACTTGTTAATATAAAAGTCATAGATATTATTCAGAAGATGTAAAATAAATTTAATTAGATTTGATTGCTTAAGAATTGACTAAGTTATGGATCTTTTTCTTTTTCCACCCCCCTTTTTCTTTTCGTTTTTAATTTTTTTCATTGGTAAAGGTTGTTCCTATCAAAAACTTGTAAATACAAAAGTTTTAGATAATTTCAAGAACATTTATAAAAAATTTAGTTGGATTTGATATCTAATAAACTGACGAAGTTATGATTTTTTTTTCTCCCAAAAACCCTGTTTTTTTCGCCCCTTGAGCCCATTTTTAACTTTATCAAAAATCTGTCATGCATAGACTTTTGGCGCGTTTTTTAGAAGTAATATAAACTTTAAACTGATTCTCTATCTATTTTAATTTAGAAGTTATCGCGTTTTTTCTGTTTTCACAAAAATCCTCCTAACTTCCACCCCTTTGGTCCGATTTTGCCCATTAACGAACTTAACCGAGATTTTATGCCCTTTGATATTATGTAAAAGTTTGAAGACGATCTGAGCATAATTATGGAAGTTATCGTGTCCAGAAGAAAGTGATATACACCGATAGATAGATAGATAGATAGATAGATAAACGTTTTTACTAATGGTCGTTTTGGGGTCTAGGGGTCGTGATCGGTGTAGATCTGCAAAAATTTTTCAGAAATTCCAACATGGGAGCGATCGCAATCGGTAGTATTTCATACGAAATCTACCTAAAAGGGCCACTTTGTGACACATGCATTAATTTATTTTTGTTCGGAAATGCATGAAAATAGCAGGTGACAAGAGAATTCAGAAACTGTCTAATTGCACTCAATTTTCTGTTTTTTAAAAAACACTATAGAGTTTTCATAACAAGCCTTCAAAGTTGATGTTTTTGAGCACATCTCCCGACGAAAGCAGAAAAACAGGTCGAAAAGCAGGTGAAAAACGGGTGATAATGTGATCGAAATAGCTTAGAACTGGATAAGTGATTTGACTATCATAAAATGGAAAAATAAGTTCGATTCGAAATCGCTTCCATAGTCAGGCATTCCAATTTTATATATTTCCGTTAAAAAATGAATTTGTATATGTGTGAAAACGTTTTGCGCTTGTTGAGCGGAGCAGTTGAGAACGCCCTTAACAGTGTCCAATGGCTAACTCCTAAATCGTTAGTCATAGAAATATAGTTCCAGTTAGAAAAATGTTTTAAACGGGGGAAAGAAATACACAAATGGATTTGGGTCAGTAAAAACATTTCTTAAAAAATTACGAAATTTAAATTTATTATACGGGGTTCTATAAGTTGTACCCAGTAAAAATTTCCCTTCACGCTGACAAGTAAGACAAAAAAAGTCTCGTTATGCATAAAGTAAGTTGGAGCATATTTTTTGCTACAAATTAGGGGTCATTCACAAATTTAGCAGAAAAATATTTTTTTGTCATCTATATTAAAAAAATGGTTGAGAGTAAAACAAATATTCCAATGTAAACTTGAAATCTTTAATCATTTTGACATATTAATTCAAAATATACAATTTGTAATACACATATAAGAAACAAGTCGTTGGAGGCCACCGTAATACTTACCCATCATACATATGCATAATATAAAATATGAAAATAAAACATATGTAACTTATTTATAAAATGCATTGCAATTCCAAAATAAAATTTTAACGCATATTTAAATAGTTTTAATATACATAGAAATGATTTATTAATGAATTGCTGATGAGCCATTTTCGACAAATTAGTATATAAAACGCCAAAATACTCAAGTAATACCGGATTGCGTAAAATAAACATCATTATAACTCCAAAAATAATAATAATATTAACTAGCAATTTACTGCGTCGGATGAAGCATCTCATTTCCAATTAAAATATATCTTTGAATTCAAATTTGAATGAAATACAGGGTCATGAAAAATCAAAGAATGTGAAAAACAGGATTACACGTATCTCAGCAACTAATCATCCGATCGACTTCGTTCTTTATGCAAAATTTGTGTTATTTTATTGCCTTTTATATCCACTCCTTAAATTAAAAAATTTCGAAAATTTTTATATACGTTTCATCAGAATGAATTTTTCGAGAGTCCGAAAAAAATAGTTCCGGATAATCGAGGTTATTAAATATATCCGGATATTAAATAGGCTTCGTCCCATTCTTATATACTAAGTACATACAAAATTTCAAGTCTCTATCTCAATTTGTTCGGGAGACTTGTCGGTTACAGATAGACAGACAGACAGACAGACACACAGACGGACGGACGGCAAAATTTTTTTCCTTAGAAATATGTTCTTTGGAATCTCCAGTATCTGAAACGTGTAAATGCGTCAAAAAAAATTTTTCGATTTTCAAAACGATTGCAAGACCTACCCTATACTACGTATGATGGGTAAGTAAAAAAACAGTGAAAATTTGGAAGGGGAGAATGGAGCACATTGGAATATGGGGAAGATTGGGACGAAGCCTGTGTCTCATAATATCTATGGTAAAAAAAAATGGTCGTCCTTGGATTTTTAGAAAACCATAAAAAATGAAAATTATGAAAATATATTGCTGCATTATTAATCATGCAATAAGTGTGTATAAGTGTATCTATCATGCAATAAGTGTGAACATGTCTCTGACGATACATTTTCTCCATTCACACCAGGATTTTTTCCTGAAAACTTGGACGCAGCGATTTACCAGCAGGGTGAGCGTTTTCACCAAGATTTCACCAAGGTCTATTACTTTTTGAAGACAGACACAAAGGATTTTGGTACAAAAGTATGTTAGGGGATACTGGTTTATTTTAAGCGAAGCAAATAAAAAAAACTACAAAAAGATGAATAAAATCCATCATTTCTCATTAATTTTTATATTTCATGTTATTATTCTTTTAAGTATTTAATAAACATTTATTTAAACTAGACATCACATATTTTTTACAATAATATTTCAGTACTTAGTACACTAGAATCTATGAAAAAATACACATTTCGGCAAAAATATATAAATTGTGTAAACCAGTGGATTAACTTTCTTGGATTTTTTAACCTCACGAAGTATTAAGATTGTTTAATATATTTTCATGTTAGGTCTCTAATTTTTAATTATCTGTTGGTCCCTTTTGGGCTCACTATTATAACTTCCTTTAAAGTGATCCGATTTTTCCCGAACAACTTCTTAAATCTTTCAGCTACCACATGAACAGCAAAAAATTTCTCAGACTTTAGCTATCACCAATTTTGAATATTAATTGCTTTCTTGGAGTCCTTGCTCTAACTTCATTAAAAATTATCCAACATGCTTTTTTTTTTTTTTTTTTTTTTTTTTTTTTTTTTTTTTTTTTTAACATAGTTCTAGCGTTTTTCGTATAATATAATTTTGACTAATTGTAGATCTAAAGGATTAAGTACTAAGACTTTTTAATATGTTTTCATGTTAGGACTCTGTTTTTAATATCTACTGGCCCCTTTTGTGCCATTTATTATGGCTTACTTAAAAATGGCCCAATTCACTAGCTTCTTTTAAACCAACTTATTAGGCCCTTCAACTACTTCATGAACGACAGAAACATTTTTCAGACTTTAGCTAACACTAATTTTGAATATTAATCGCCTTCTTAGGGCTCTTGGTGCAGCTTTTTAAAAAATGATCCAAATAGCATGCAATTTTCTTTAATATAGTTTTAACATACTCCAATTAACCCTTTAACGATCAGAGCATTTTCATTGCTAAGATGTCGAAATAAATGAATGACACTGGTAATTAAGAACAGATATATTTCTAAATAAGAAAACGTGATTTTTCACATACATAATAAAAGGGATATTTTTAGATAAAAATACCGGTGTAAGTGTTGCATATTGGAATTAAAATTTTGTGGTTTCGTGGCGAAACCAATGAACGTTAAAGGGTTAATTCAATGATTATTAACAATAACAATAACTTTATATCAAACGACGTGCCAATTAACCCCTTCGCGACGGGAGCCTTTTACGAAATTTTTAATGTTTTGTCACCAGTCTTAAAACACAGAAATTTGTTTCTTGTTAAATCGAGAAAATGCTCCGATTGAATAAGGCAAATTTTACAGTATAATTTTACCGGTGGGAATAAACGAGGATTCTGAAGCCTTTTTACGGCACGTATAAGTGTCGCTCGTCCCCAAGGGGTTAAGTCTCTGGTAACTTTGGGCCCTTTGCACTTTGCAGTTGTTGCAAAATTGTTAAAAAATTACTCCCTCTTAACCCAAACTTCATTTTTGGAACCCTTTACCATTTAGCTACTCTCCCATTTCTAGTTTCCAATTTAAATCCTGTGTACCCTAGAATCATGAAAGGAACCTTGAACTTTTTGTGCGGCATGCATTTTTCACCTCCAAATTTTCTCGCATTCTCACTGCAAAATTTTAAAGTTGTGTCTCGGACGCCTCTCTCTGGACCAATACCCGCATATTTTTATTGGTACCCTAAGGGCCTATTTTAAGCGTCCCCCTTTTATTTCCCATTTCATTTTAATGATTAATCCTTACCTGTGCTTAATTTTGACTATTTGAAGATCTAAAGTAAGAAAAACTGTGACCATTTAACAATTTGGAACCTGCTTATAACGATCAGTTGCCCCCCCCCCCCCTTTGGTTTTCTCTTATAGCTCCCTTAAAAATAGGGAGATGCACTATTTTTTCACTAACAACTTCATATATCATCCAGCTAAGTATTTTCCAGACTTTAGCTACCACTAGTTTCGAATATTAATCGCTTTATTAGGGTCTTTAGTGCAGCTTTTTTAAAAATCATCCAAATTGCATGCAATGCCTTTAACATAGTTCTAGCTTCCCCCCGATTGTTTTAAAAACTACTAAAAATATCTTTATAACGCAACTATATGCCAATTAAAAACCCAAGAATTTTGGAGCCCGGTATCGACCTTTGAATTTTTTTTACAATATAAATTGTTAATAAATGGCTCCCTCTTAATTCTATCTTCATTTCGGGAATCTTTTCCAGTTAGTTATTCTTCCGTTTTTACATTTCGGTTAAAATCCTGAACACCCTAGAATCACATATAGAGCCTAATCCGTAACCTCTAAAGTAATTTCTCCCAATTTTCGCACATTTCTTCAAAGTTTTATTCTAATGATTATTTCATAGCTATGCTTAATTGTAGTACTTTAATCGATTTCTTTTGTGTGTCCCTGTAAATAAATAAAAAATGCTATGAATGCTCTGTTTTAACGTGATAGTAGTGACATTCAGTAATTTATATCAGTTTCAGTATATTTCAAATAGCGTAATGTCATTAAAATACTCTGCAAACGATTTTTCCTTATGTACCAGCATAATGTAATCGCATTCTTTTGAGTGCTCTTGTAAATGAACCATTAATTGTACATATTTCATATGCAAAACCAAACATGCTTTGGTGACCCTAAATAGTCTATCGATAGACTATTTAGGGTCACCAAAGTATGTTTCATGCAGGATTTTCATGCAATTGGTCAATTGCGTGAAAATCCGAGTATATTTAAGGGAGTTACAGCGTGGACAGACAGCCAGACAAACCGAATGCATAATCACTTTTCAACTTTATTGAAAAATGAAAAGGAAAATAAGATACATAATTTTAACACATTTATCCGCCATAGTATATAAATTCATGTAAAATTTTGATGTAATTTGAACATGAAATGAATTTGTGCATCAAATCTTTAACGATTTGAATACATTTAAATTAATTTGTAAGTAATTATTGTAGTTAAGTTTTAAAGGTATATTATTTTTAAAATAGAAATGTGCATAATTTTGCAAGATGGAAGGGCCCCAAAAAGTTCCAGTGAGAGGGGCCCCTCACTTCATAAATCCGCCCCTGTACTTGAGACAATGTACTACTATAATCATTTTAAACATAATACTTAGTAAACAATGAAATTTTCTTTACATCTTAAAAATATCTTTATCACAAGTCCCATAGTGTGTGTGTGTGTGGGATTGGAGGGGAAGAGGGTAGAATGGAGCTGCAGCAGCTCTAAATTTTGGTATAGTCTCATTTATTATGCATGTTTAGCATTAAATTATGCTTGTTTTGGTGGATCTGACAAATTACTTACTGAACATACCCCCCCCCCCCCCTTTCCTATAGAAGAACTGATAATTTTTCATTAAATGTAATAATAAGAGTATGACAGTCTCTATAACTCTTTCAATATATCAACATCTAGAATTTTACACGTTGTTAATATTGCTCCCAATAATCTAAAATAAATAAAAATGCAAATATAAATTGAAAAAATGTGTTGTTAAAAGGAAACAAGATATAACACCATGTTTATTTAACACTCCTATACGTTCAAGCTCACGAAATAAGCATGTAAAGCACTATAACATTAAAACTAAATATTTCAAAGTTTTGAACAAAAGTGACAATTTTAGTGCTTATATTATTAAATAATTTTGATTTCTAAAATATCGAAATAGCTAGACTACAAAATAAACAAAAGTATTATGTATCAATTTATATATGTAAAACAAATAAATCACAAAAGCTCGAGAATTTAAAGTGATTGTACATATACGTCAAAATAAATATACGTCACTTACTTATTTTAGGAATATCCAAAGCTTTGATTAGCGTAAAAATAACCCAGTAAAAAAAGCACAGTAACAGTTTTTTTCAGTTCATAAATCATTCGTTTATTACATCTTGGACTTAATGTCACGTGTATTCTCTTTTTTCTCTTTTTCTAAACAGAACACTCGGTAGTTGCCATCATAGAACGCCCCAGATGTTTACCTTTGATTTCGAAGCAAATCAAATGCATCACAGCTGTAAGTCGATAAAAATGGAATAAGAACTATGTCAACAGTTTTTTAATCAATAACGGATAATATAATCGAAAATCAGACATTTTTTTCCCCTGGAAACATGAAAACCACGCAGAACATTTCAAAATGGAGAACTATTTCGTTTAGAATTGGTGTTGATTTCACTAGAACTGGTGTAAAACTTGTAAAAATTGCTCAAAGGGGTAAAATCACACCATCTTTAATATTTTAAACCACTTAAAAGTGTGTTGACATGAGAAAGAGAGCATATTTATACTTTTTTAGGCATTTTATAAACCGAAGTTAAGTGCAATAATACTTTCTTTTGTTTATAGTGTGGTTACAACAATAGGTAAATTTGCGAAAAACCGCGTTCGCTAAAATCGATATAGTATGGAAGAATCCCTTATCTTTAATACGGTATAATGTTTCAAAATAGCAGCCACAAAGAATTTTAAACTGTTGAAATAGAATTTATAGATATCATTTTTAAGCGCAGTGTCGCAATAAAAATGATGTGAAACCCTCATATCAAGGCGCTAATCTGAAAGTAAAATTTTTTTTTTTTTTTTTTTTTTTTTTTTTTTTTTTTTTTTTATGTTTATTTACTAATTTTTTAAACAAAATTGTGGATGAGGTGGTCAACAAACTCTGTCGAGATCTTACTTGGACTATTACACATGTTTAGTAGTAATTAAATTGGTTTATAAATACAGGTGTTACAGCATGACAAAAATCACACACACACACATATACGTATTTACACATATCAAAACCCTTGAACGAAGGGTGATTTAGGAAATAGGGGTAGGGGATCATAATCGGAAAAAATTTCCGGAACTTCTCGGAATCGCTTTCCTCCGGATCTCTGTAATCAGTGGCGCAGCCAGAAATCGGCTCTGGGGGGGGATAGAGTTGCTTCAGGAGTGATTCTGGTTGAATTTTTTTTTCGAAAATTGGCGGAGGGGGGGGGCGCGAGTTACCCCCTCCCCCCCCGCGAAAGAGGTTTATCCGCGATCTTCAGACGAAATGGGCGTTTTTCTGCGACCTTCAGACGAAATCAGCGATTTATTTGCGATATTTTAGCAAAATTGGCGGTTTTTCCTCGATCTTTTGACGAAATCGGCATTTTCCCGCGACCTCTAAACGAAATCAGCAATTTATCTGCGATATTTTAGCAAAATCGGTGATTTATTGCGATCTTTGGTCGAAATCGGTGGTTTTCCGCGATCTTTTGACAAAATCAGTGTTTTTTTATGAAATCGGCGTTTTTTCGACGATCTTTAGACAAATTTTGCAATTTTACACGATTTTTTCTTGAAAACGGCGCTTTATCCTCGCGGTTTTTCGACGAAATCGGCGTTTTTTCCGTGATCTTTTGATGAAAGCGGCCTTTTCTTTCAATGATCTATTGACAAAATATTTTTAAGCAATCTTTTACCGAAAACGGCGGTTTTTTCACGATTTTTTTTTAACGAAATCGGCATTATATCAGAAATCTTTAGACGAAATCGACGTTTTCCCGCGGTCTTCAGACGAAATCAGCGTTTTATCTGCTATATTTGGTGAAATTGCCGTTTACTCCGCGATCCGCACAGGAAATTCGCGTTTTTCGGCGATCTTTTGACAAAGTTCGTTGACAAAAACATTGACGAAATTGTCTTTTTTTCACGAAACATTGACGAAATGTGTGCTTTTTCGGCGATCCTTTCACGAAATTTTCATTTCTCCTCGATTGTTTTATCCGCGCTCAAAACCATACCAGTTGGCAACTATGCGGAACTGATAACCCAGTTTCAAATTTTCGGAAGAGATAGCCTTAAATTTTCGGACGAGAATCACCCCTGAGTTGCTTACAGGTAAACAAAATAAATAAAAGAGTCAACGAGTTATAAGCGATTTTGATCGCATGGCAACCATTTTTTCTCCTTTTTGTTGCTACTACGTCGTAAATTCGTTTCAAATCATCCACTGTGAGAATCGTCTTCTGAAAGATCTTATCAAAGAATGAAGACCATTTCTCAGTTACATAGCTTTTTAATCATGATATCTACTTGCCTGAATCTAGGAAAAAGTGTTATCGGAAAAAAGCAACAAACTACAAAAGCGGAAAAAATGACACGGAAAAAAAGTTACCGGAAAAAGGGACAAAATAAACATGTTACTGGGGAAAAAGTGACAAGGAATTGATTTTGGGGATTTATTTTTGATTTTGGAGATTTATGAAAGGGGGGGGGGGGTCGGGGTCGGCTCCTTATTTAAGTGAATGATTTTTTCATGCTGAATTAACTGTTTTGGTTCAATTTTTGGATATACGTTCATACTGAAAAGACGTTTGCCTGATTAGTTTTGGGAACGGACGATTACCTCCCTCCCCCCTCCGCCCTAAATAAGATGAATGGTTTTTTAAGCAGAATTATTCAACGTGTGTCAAATTTTGGATATAGATTCTTTCTTATAAGGCTTATATATAGTATTGTGGTGTCGCGCCCTGAGTTTCTCTTTACTAAGTTGGTTTATTTGTTAAGTTCATGAATAACACATTTTTAATTCCTGAAGTTCTTTATTAGAACCATAGATCAATTATTAAAAAAATAAATAAAACGACATTACAACTACGTAGGAGCCACACTCAAATATTACATTTCGCTTAGCACGTCTAAGCCATCTTACATCAATGTATTTTCTTGTACATTACCAGCACATGTCTCTCTTCCAACTACCTTCCTTCCCTCTCGGTGCTCAATAATCCCAGTGTCCCCCTCAGGTCATTGCCACTAGACCAGTGCAATTACTTTCTAGGTATGTCCCTTGAGGTCAATAGCACCTATTCTTCTTAGCTTTTGAATGAAGATAATTTCACCCCTGCATGCCTTTTCACAATAAGACTTCGCTATCTATCTTCTGCCACGATTAATGTTTTCAGTTAGTCGTCAGAGTATATAATGCCTGAAAAATTTTGGGAGTTTAATGGCTAAGTATAGAAGGTACATGAGGGGATAACCTCTCTTAAATTAAATAAATGGCTTTTTACGCCCAATTATCCGATTTGCTTCAAATTTTGAATGTAGGCTCATTAAGATAAGGGGTATCCCTGATTAGTTATGGGGTTCTTTTGCTAATAAAAAGGGGGCCGCGATTATTCCTCCCTTAAATTAGATAAATTGTTTTTATATGTACAATTATCCGATGTATTTCAAATTTTGGCTATAGTTTCTTTCTCATAAAGTAAAACCCTGAATAGTTTTAAGGGTTTTTTATATATCCTCAATAGCTGTTTGAATTGAAAACTGTGAATTGTGTTTCTGCATAGCATTTTTCAGTAGTCTACAAACATCGTAACAAAGAAAAAAATATCCTGTTTTTCTTAAAATCGTTTTCTTTTATTTAAATCCGTTTATTTTTTTTAAGCGTTCAAACCTGAAAATCTATCAAGAACTACAGGTTTTTAAACAATTAACTTTCTAATTACTAACATAAGCTAGTAATAAAAAACTATTTTTATTACTACAAATTAATGAATTCACTAGTTCATTCATTCGTGACATACAACATAATTTGTACATTAAAATTTTCTAACATATATTTTTTAAATGTTTTATATTATATTTTGTGATGTGTAATATGGGACATTAATTAGTAAAAATCCAGTTTTAAATGATAAATATTTGGCGTAAAGTAAAATGACAATTACACCAAATAATTTAGTATATTACTTTTTTCACAAATAAAAAAAATAAATAAATAAACCAGTTTTAACTGCAAAATGAATGGAAATTAATCATTATCAGAAAAAAGGTAAAATATGTTATAATGTTTTCTGACAAATAGTTTTCAATCATTAAATTAAAAAATAAAGAAAAATTGTTTTTATTTGTTATTTGCGTTCAGTTGCGTTCAAATCGTTTTTTTTTTAAATGTTACTTGAGTATTTTTGCGGCAAACCTTTACCGGGAAATCCCCTGATCGACAAATTTCCTAAGAGACTAGCCGCCCGCGATATCTACCAAACATCCCCCTCCGTCGAATGGGGAAAGCAAGCTTCTTTCCCCGAGAAGGTTTCCTGAATGGACTGCTGCATCCCTCCCGATTTTAACTATATTAATTAGCTTATACGCCTTACCATAATGAAACTACATCTAAAATTGAAGCAAATCGGATAATTCTGCGTAAAAAGCCATTTATATAATTTAAGTGGGGGTTTTCCCCAGTTCCCCCCTCTATACTTAGCCATTAAGCCCTTAAAATTATTGAGGAATCCACTTTATGAGAAAAAACCTATATCAAAAATTTGAAATACATCGGATAATTATGCATAAACAATTTATCTAATTTAAGGGGGGGGGGATAATCTTCCGTTTCCCTATTTATACTTAGCAGAAGTACCTCATAACTAATCCGGGATACACCTTATCATAAAAAACCTACATCCAAAATTTGAAGAGAAATTCTTTAAATCGGATAATTCTGCATAAAAAGCTATTTATTTAATTTAAAGGGAAGGAGGTTTATCCTCTGTTTTTGCCTTTATACTTAGCCATTAAACTCTTAAAACTATTCAGGGATTCACCTTTTCAGATAGAACCTATATTTAAAATTTGAAATACATCAGATAATTCTGCATAAAAACCGATTTATCTAATTTGAGAGGGAAATAATTGCTTGTCCCCCCCCCCCCTTTATAATAAATAAAAGAACCCCGTAACTAATCAGTGATATGTTTTATCATAATGAACCTATGTCCAGAATTCGAAGCAAATCGGATAATTCTGTGTAAAAGGCCATTTATTTAATTTAAGACGGATTATCCCCCATCGCCCTCCCCTTTATACTTAGTAATTAAACTCTTAAAACTATTCAGGGATTCGCCTTATCAGAAAGAATCTATATCTTAAATTTGAAATACATCGGATAATTTTGATCCGATCTTAAAAACCGATCTATCTAATTTGTGTGTGGAGGGGGGAGTAATTGACCATCATCACTTTATAATAAGCAAAAGAACTCTATGACTAATCAGAGATACGTCTTATCATAATGATCTTATGTCCGAAATTCCAACCGAATCGGATAAATCTGCGTAAAAAAACTATTAATTTCATTTTAGAAGTTATGGATGAAGGAGGGGGTTATCATATGTCCAAAAACTGAACCAAAACAGTTAATTGAGCACGAGAAACCCATTTATTTAAATTAAGATCCTCCCCCTGATACCCCCTAAATACTTAACCAATGAATCCTGAAAATCAATAATGAATTCCCAAAATCAATTCCTAGTCCCTTTTTTTTTTTCGGTAACTTCTTTTCAGCTTTTGTAGTTTACTTCACTTTTTTTCCGATAACTGTTTTTCCGGTAACTTTTTTTCCGTTTACCCTCTTGCCTATTTCACGAGTTTTTTAAATAAGAATTAATTAAAAAAATTGTTTGAAAGTAGTCCCTTTAAAATAGCAGTAAGTAGAAAGTAGTTAGAAATTTGGCGCCCCCTAAATCTCTGCGCCCGGGGGGACCGCCTTCTCCCCCCCCCTCCTTTCGCACGGCGCTGTTAATATCTTTCCAGAGACATAAATATAAACGAATTATATACTTTCCAAACATACTTGGATTTTAAGAATGCTTGAAGGAATTCGAAAGATTTTAAAAAATGATCTCTTATATCCATCTTTTTCACAATTTTTTCTCTGAATAGGTTTTAATATCCATAGCGAAACGCACAATAAAGGAAACCTTAGCATTACAGCAACTAACAACAGAATGTTAAGCCTATCCTTCAAAGCATGCGATTTTGTGTTTTTCCTGGAAATGGAGTGTCTAGTCCCGTTTCCAAAAAAAGAGCAAGAAACAGGTGTAACTAATTAAGACCCCCCCCCCCCCCCCCCCAATGGTGCAGTATTGAAAAACCCGAGACGGCATTGGCAGTGACAGGAAATGACCATTCCTTTTAGCCTTCGGCTGATTTCCAATAGTATAAATGGATGCCGGCCTTTTCCGAAATGAGTGACCAGTTTTCGATACTGATACCGTTACCACGTACTTTCCCCATTTTTAAAAGAAAATACATTACTGCCGCTTAAACGAGTCAAATTCTTAAATAAAATTTGATTCAATAAAGCGGCAGATTTCGAGAACAAAACAAATAAAATTTTAACTTTAGTTTTGTTTTTTATGATTTGGTTCATAAAAATGGAAATTTCTGTATTTTTGTCATGGCTCTGGGGGGGGGGGTTTAACCCCCAAAACCCCCCCCTCGCTGCGCCACTGCTGTAATAGTTTACCTTTTGCAATAGAAGCTGCCTGAAAATGTATTATATGTTAAAGGTATAGCTCAAATTTTAATGGTTCGTTGAAAAACGTTTAAACGGCGTTTTAGCAGTATAAGTTTTACAGTATGCAGTTAGGATTTTCACCAACTTTGCATATGAGAGATTTGAAGTTCGGAGCATTTCCTTTGCCGTTCACAATTATAATTCACTTTTCAATTTTACCTTTCATTTTATACGTTTGCTTTGATTTAATGATTACACTAAGATTCGTTTAAAATTTAATGAATTTGTATTCCTTGCTGATTTTTAATTGCCATATTTTTACTCTTCAACTGCGTCTATTGAAGTTTAAATTTTAAAAGCCTAAAATATAACATAAAAAAATTTTTAGAGGCTCATTGGTATCATATCCTGAATATGTCTTTGCTAAAAAGGATATTTGAACACAAGACTTTGGTAATAAAGATGAAATGAAATATTTCTTGAACACTTTCTTTTCTAAAATATCAATAAGTTCAGATCCATACAACACTTAAAAATAAAGCAGTTAACTTTTACTTTTATTTTTTTTCTTTTACTTTAAAAAAAATTACTTTTCTACCCCCATTTTTTATTCAGTGGCAAAGATTCATTTTCTGCACACATATACCCTGTTTTTCTCTTGAACCTTTGCCAGTGGAAAAGAACTACAAGGGGGTTTTCAACCCCCCCCCCCCTGAAGAAAAACCCATAAAAAAATATGATATAAAGTCGTCGGTGACGCAAAGCAGACCAGAAACGTCCTCAGCCAAGTGGCAAAAATCGAATAATTGATGATGGGTGGATTCGATTTGGGGTTCACTTCTCTATCGCTTCATCCCTTCCTTCGTTTTATTCTATGACATTCTTTTGATTTTTTTTTTCCAATTTATTTATTTATTTCCCTTGAAACGAGAGTGTGGGGGTAAAAGAGCAGGCAGACGATCGTGTAACTTTCGGTTTTGAATCCTCTCTGGGTTTCTTTTTTTATTATTATTATCGTTATACAGAGAACATCTTTTTTTCATTGGTGATGAAAAATTTTTAATACAATTACAGTCTTGCGGTGGAAGATTTTTTTCTTATTTTTTTCCCCTAAAACTTCTGTGTACGTTTGTTAAAACTGTCAGACGTTTGCGGTGATAAACTTTAGCGTGTATCGAAAAATACTGAAGTATTTTTTCTTTTTCTTCTTTTTTTAAAATTTTTTTTCTGTTTTGCAGATAAAGCAACAAAATCATTATGCAAGACATTCGTAAACGATCATTAAATTATATATTAAATAGGGTAAAGTGCCCAATACCGACACGTTAAGTTTTTTTCTTTTTTACATGTTTTACTGTTATTTTCTAATAAAATGAGATTCTGAAAAGCTCAAAATGTTCATCAAGATCTTTTCTACAAAATGTGGTAGCAAAATTTTCATAGCTGATAGGGTTTTAAATTTTAATGCTTAAAACATAAAAGTGTGTTTGAACTTTCAATTCCAACACTTTTAGAGGAAGTTGTTCCTAATGTCGATGGTTCGAACCCGATCGGGGCCGCCGGCCTAAGCGTTTGGAGTTCTCGTTGTTTTCTTTGAACCTTGCGTAACTACGGGTTAGGTTCCCTTAGAAAGACTCTCACGAAGGGCACCCCCCCCCCAGGGCCTATATCACTCAAGTAGATAATCGGCCGACACAAAATAAACCAAAAAACCTAATGTCGACGCCTAACATACTTTATGTCATTATTCGAAAGTAAAATTGAAAAAAAAATATCGACAACTTTTTAACAAATATTTGACACATTTGATGTGTGATAAAGACAGATAAGTAAAAATATAGTGACAATACAATGATTGCATTTCAATCTTTTGACAATGAGTTCGGTATCGCTTAGTATGAACCCCAAAAGCAAGATGAGTGGTGAGGTTATATATTAGTTGGTCAATAAATACCGTGACGAGAGTTTTCTTCCATTAGGAAACACAGCTTTAAACAAGATGCAGGTATGTAAGGGCATCCCCTTTGCTTTATCGTCAGAAAATATTTTTTTAAATTTAATATCCTTGCTTTTTGCTCGCCTAATGTCTTCCTTGTATTCAAAGTAATCATAAAATCATCACTTTGATGAAATAAACTAATCGGCTTTCAGCTACAGGAACACTTTGCGCAACAGAAGCTTGTTCGAAAACAGGAGCATCGTCTAAAACAAAGACGTTTTCGAAAACAGAGAAATCTTTCAACTGCAGAACGAATCCTTACGAAAACCCCAATTTATTCATATGGCTCATACCCTTTCGAGTATTACACTGTTAAAAATCTTGTCCTAGTTTGAACCAAATTTTAGTGCTCAGTAGACGATCAAGATCTTCTACTAAGCTTGCGATCTTCTGGTGGCAGCTACTGAGCAACAAAATTTGGTTCAAACTAGGAATTTTTTTTAACAATGTACTCCCTAATGTCGGCAGTTTTGATGTTTGTTACCAACTGGATATCAGGGTTGCTAATGCCGCCAGAAGTTTAACTTCCGAATCTTATTCGACAAAAGCAATTTCAATATCAAATTATGAATCTGCAACATTCATTTTCTTTAACACAATGGTTCTAATGATACTGCTACTTAAAAAAAAAAGGAAAACATTAACTATTGTCAATACATTTTCTTAGTAAGCAAAAACACGTGATCTACTGAAATCTAGGTACACGTCTGAAATTTTCAGTTAGCTGTTTCTAGTATCTTGCTAAACTAACGCCCCCTACATGATAGAGAAAGCCCACGCACGCTTTGCTGTAACGTTACGAAATGTCACATGGAGCATCTAGCATCTAGCATGTTTTGATTTTGCTATTTTATAGAATTATTAATTACTGTTATACTGTAAAAAATATCCTTCAATATAAAAAAAAAATTGTGCAACATTTTACGGAATTACTTCATTTTTTCTAAGAAAACAGTACAATTTCCGTAATTGACATTATATGATTATAAATCCAATAAGTTTTCCCTAAATTTTCCGAAATATTTTTGTTATGGCTTACAAAACAGTAGCATCAATTTTGAATTTATACGATCATTTAACACATTTATTTTTCAAATTAGCGTTAAAAGTGTACTCAAAAAAGAAAAAAAAAAAATCAAGTTTAACTGTTCGATATTTTCGGATACATTTTCAGACTCGTTTTTAAAGGTGAAAACATGTAACTTGCAGACGGGATTTTTGAAGAGATCTATAAATGAGTTTTTTCGCTGAGTTAATTAGAACTTGATTCATAAACAATTATTTTCTCAGTAAGACCATTTTTTTTTATCCCACCTCTCTCGCTTCGGGAAATCTAATTCAAAACGCTAACTTGACAGCATTTTTTGCAATATATTTTATCAAAAAATGTACAAACTGCACACATTGTACAGTTTCTTTATAAGAAAATCTGACAATTTGATGCGTTTCAGAACAAAAATGAATTACAAAGCAAGCAATTTGGATTCGAATATATCCTTAATGTGTCGTTACTATGATACGTTACTCTTAAAGTAATTTTATTTTATTTTTTAAATCATGCATTCTTTTTAACTCATTAATAAGACTTGAAATCTCATTTGATATTAAACAGTAGAAGGTAATCCAAAAGTCAGTTAAAAATAAAATTCAATCATTCAGGGGGAAAAAAAATCTGTAACGTGACGTGGTTTTTTTCATAAATACACAGCACTAAACTTCACAATAAAATGAAGCGAGAATATCCTATTCTATTCTATTGCATGAAGCTCTCCACTTATGAGTAAAATGCCATACATTTTCGAAAAGAAAAAATGACAATATACACATTTCTCCAGAAGGACAGTATATAATATTCCAAAATTCGATTTTTTTTTTCTTATAAATCTGACGAAATGCTACAATTTGCTATGATTTGTATTTTTCTTTATTTAAAACAGTTAAGATTTTATTAAATTTTTTCACAAATATTTTATTTTATCGTATCTACACTACATATAACGTGATATACTTACTGATTAATTTAACTGTGAATGGTGACACGGAAAATTTTCAGATAGAAAAAAGAATGCGTGCAAAAAAAAAAAAAAAAAAAAAAAAAAGTAATAATCTTTTGCTCAATAAACTTTCCACATCTCAAATTTACATTTTGTCTGTTAAATGTATGCCTAAATGTAATTTTAAAGGATTTAACTGAAACATTAATAAAGTTGAAACAAAAGAAAAACTTAATAAAACTGAATCAATTCAATAGCATTTTCTTCCCTTACTATATATTTCAGAACTTCCCGAACAAAAAATTGTTCACCATTTTTCGTAAGCTAAATTCTCTATTTATTCTCCTGTTCTGAAAAACACCCTAAGAAATTTTAACTTTTCCATATAACACATATTAACCTTTTAGCAAATGAATTTCAGAATGTTCTATGCGACTACCACGTATGTATACAACGTTACACCTCTAAAGGTTAATATATATATATTTTTTTCCAAATGAAGCTCACCCAAAACTCTTATCACATTTGTCATTTTAATGCATATTTAAATGTAATTAAAAATGTTTTAACTGACTCAATAATGACAGCTGAAGAAAAATGAAAACTTAATCAAATTAAATCAGTAATATTTTCTTATGTTACCATCATACAAAACACCTCGACTAATAAGTAAATAAATAAATAATAAAATAAACTGGTCATCATTTTTTATAGCTAACTTCTTTATTTATTATTCTATTCCGAAACACACTGGAAAGAATTTAACCGATTATGTCCATAATTATGAATTCATGAAATTTTTATCTTCTAAAACATTATTCGTGATTTTTTTTTTAATTACATTAGAATTAGAAGATTTATATAATCATTTAATTATTAAAAAGAATTTTCCAATAAAAATTAAATAATTAAATTTGATTTATAGAGATTTTGTGCAATATTTGTAATTCCGCTCAAATCTTTTATCTAAAATTTATCTTAGTATATTATAGAATTAAGAAATGTACAAATGTAATGATCTTACAATAGAAAAATAGAAATATTTCCAAACTGAACCCCCCCCCTTTCCCTCCAACAACTTTTCAACTTCAAGGAAGACGAAAGGATCTTCTCTTAAGGCGGTAATCCCCATTAAGGTTAAAAATCCTTATACAAGATGAAGCTTACTCACTACTCAGGTTTTGCATCTTTAATGCAATTTTAAATGTAATTTTAGAGAATTTAACTAAATCAAAAATAGCAAATGAAACAAAATGGAAACTTAAAAACAACAATTTCTTATATTTAGCTTAAATAGATAGATAATCAAATTTCTTAGATTATCATCATTCTAAAACACCTCCATCGAAAAAATAATTGAAAAAAAAGTTTTTATTTAATTTTTTCTAGCTAACTCGTTCATTTATTATCCTTATTCAGAAACACACATTGAGACTTTTTTACATTTACAAACAGAACATATTGATAATCCTTTGGCGAATGAACGGAGTGAAATTACTTTTTTGCTTGTGATTTCCTCCCCCTAACTCTAATTTTAAGTGCTTTATTCCCTTCCTCTCCCTTAATTCAAATTGGAATATCATCAAATTCTAACCATTCCTCATCATTTTTATAAGGACAGGGAAAAAAATAATCTAAGACAACAAAAAACGGAGAAAAATATTTGAAATAAAAATTCACTTTTATTTTCTGCGACTTTAAAATGATTTATTTTTAAGATAAAATCTAAAAACAGGGACAAAAAAATGCATACAAAAGAAAAAAATTGTTATCAATGACTCAATTTTTTCTCCTTGCTGTATTAATGTCGTATGCCTATAAAAAGATACTCTTGTTTATTTGTTGTTTTTCTTTCTTCTTTTACTGTCTAAGATAGAAAATAATGGATTGTTCCCATGCTATCAATCAAGGAATTTTTTTTTTTTACTTTTTTTTTTTCTGAAGAAAACTTTCTTATCTTGTCTTTTTTAGTACAGGAGTTAAAGTATCTATGAAGTGTTATAAAGAGAATTTTTTCCCCTCTAAATTACTACTTTCTGTATCGATAAGAGGTTTACATAAAATCCTTAATGTATAATATTGAATTTAAAAAAATAGTTTATGTGAATATAAAATAATTTTAGTGGTTTTGGTTAGCTAATTTTCATATCCATAATTTTAGTGTGAGGTTAGAAATTTTAGTTTGCCGTAAAAGAAGTATCAAATATTTGCTATTTCTAGAAGACGACCCTTTTCATATTCATACCTACGTATCCTTATCACGTAAAAATAAATAAATAAATAAAATTTAAATCTGTACAATCTGTTTAAATTCCAATCTTAAAATTCGGAAAAGTAAAACTGTTTGAAGCAATCTTTCATCTTTCTTCTTTTGTACACATTTTGAAAACATTATTTTAAAGAAGGATTTACCATATATTTATTTTTGCCCAGGCTTTTGTGGTTTTAAATACAAACCCCACTTTTATTATGTTCTTTTATTCGACTTATATTCTTTATTTACACGAAATATAAATTTAAACATTATGTTTTTTCAAACACCTCAAATATGTGCTAAAATATCTTGAAAGATATTATTAAATGAAAATGTTGTTTAAAAGTTGAATTTGTTTAACAGAAAATCGAAGTGTTCTTCAGCCAAGCTAATGACAGCATATGCCTATTGCTTTCTTCATGATTTCTAGGTTCTGACATCTTTACCTATCAATATTTGCAACTCAGAGTCGTACACCTCCATCAACTTTTGGTATTACTATCAGAGGTGAACTCTAATTACTCGTAGTTATCTTCGAGATTATTCCTTGTGGTTCAAGTGAATCTAATTCCTTCTCAACTTTTTCACGATGAGCATATGGTACTTCTCTTTCATTATAGTAAACTGGTTTGCTATTTTCACGGAATTTTAATGAAACCTTGAAATCTATAATACATCCTACATTTTGTTCGAAAATTTCTCGATACATAGAAATAACATCTTCGAGGCTAATTATAGCTTGTACTGCTAAATTAATTGAATTATTCTTTTTTAAAATCAATTTCTTGAAGGTTAATTGCCGAATCCAAATACGTCCCCATAATGCGGCATATTCGTTAGGAACGACATACAATTCTTCTCGTGACGTTCTACCTTTACTTAAACTTTCCCGTCAGGTAAAAATACATAGTGTACGATCGAAAAGCGACTGTTGATTTTTGAAGATTCGCCGAAGTGTTCAGTTTATGGAACTGATTTCGTGGAATGAACGCAAATCCTGTATCCGAATCTACTTCAAAAGTTTGATTTTGTCCTTCGATATACACAACGACGAAATATTTATCAATATATGGAGACCCCTCTTTTCGGTCTTGAAAAATATCTATAACTTTATTTACACCAAAATCTGGAAAACGTTCTTTATCGGCAAATTGATTCGTATGGTTTCGGGTTGAGAAGTTGGATCTGCCTTTTTCTTCTAGCAGAATTGAATGCATACTTTACGTATATGACCCAATTTTTTGCAAGCCATACACTTCAGTTGAATACGATCACATTTACAGTCTTTAGCTATGTGTCTGCCACAACGAAGGCACAGATACTTTATTCCTAATTTTAGATTGAGACTTCGAACAACGATGAAATCTGGAGCGGATCTGAGAATTAGAACACGTTTTATTAAAGCGCGATCACACACACTGTGTAAATGAAACTTTAAGCTCAACATGCAGCATTGGCTGCAGCTGCTTCGCGAAAAACGCCGTGCGATTGAGATTTCATATGCGAAACATTAGCTGAAACTTTTTCCATTCCAAGTGGAAAATGCTGCGTGCAGCGCGTAATCTGACCAATAGCGTAGAAGCAGATTGTCTGCGTCACTCCTTTGAATGGCCGTCTAAATCAAGATGGCGACTGTCAGTGTATGTGGACGCTCGTTTGTATAGAAAACAAATAAAGTATTTAAGATCTAAACGCAAGAAACGGTTTTTTATGCGTCAAAAAGACTTCACATTAAAAAAATATTTAATCGAATTCATTGCGGAACAATGAAATAAGGATCCTTCGGCACTTAAAAATAGCAAAATCCAAATACCGTCGCCATGAATTTTCGATGATTACAAGCTGCGAATGTTCTAAGTATAGTAAGTAAATATTTATAAAATTTAGAAGTATTTTTAACTATTATTCTTACATTTTGTTTAACAATAAGTTTAATTGCAATGTTAAGGAGTTTTGAATATATTTTTACTGTTTATGAAATTTGATTGTGTTTTGTCCATACTTGTCGCCAAATTCGCCAATGTTTAGTAAACAAAGTACTTTCTTTCATCTTGAATATATAATTACACAAAAATATTAGTTGAATGCTTCTGTCAGCTTTATAAATCAAACAATACACCCGATTCTTCTTTTTTTTTTTTTTTTTTTTTTTTTTTTTTTTTTGGTGTACCCTATTTTTAAAAACATTGTACTAATTATCTTTTTACCTTTTATGCATGTCATATGTCGTGTTAAATTATATTGGTTGACTAATCGTATTACCAACAAATTAATTAACTGCAAAACATTTATCAGCTATACTGCTTAAATCTCTTGTTAAACAATGTTTTGAAATTTTATTTGATGAATTACTTGTGTAAACATTGACTTTATTTCTTTATTATGCATATATCGATACAGTTATTTTCATATGGATTATTGTAAAACATTAAAAATGAAAAATAATGAAAAAGGCGTCTGTATTATATGGCGATAATATTTAATTTTTTTAAATTTAATTATAATTATTTAGGGATTTTTTTTTTTTTTGATGGGGACAAAGTGAATCGTATTATTTTCATTATCTAATTCTGAGGTATTTACACGGTTTGTGTTAGTAACATAAAGATGCCGTGGGATATTCCTTGTCATTCCTTGTTTCCTGTTTTAAGTCCTTTTTCAAAAATAATGGAATTATATCTGGTGTCTTTTCCTAATTATATAATAATATTTTAAAATGATAAGAATTATGTTTAGCAGATTTTTGTCAGTGATGGAATGCAAATAACAGATTTATTATTTTTACAAATATGAAAACCGACAAAACACCATCAAAGCACATAAAAAGTAAAAATACAAAAACCTCTTAACATTGCATTTAATTTTATTGTTAAATAAAATGCAAGATTAATAATTATAAAACTTTTAAATTTTATAAAAAAATATTTACTTACACAATTGATTTTAAACATCTATAAACACTAATATAATGTAAACTAATGTTTCAAATATATATATTATTTTAAACTATTTCAATATTTATAAATTATTTATTAATTTATATTATTAACAGTGCATAACATTTTATCTGATAACCTTCAAGCTATTACTAGTTTGGTGAAAAACAATTTTCCTTATTTAATGGCAGAAACTTAGTAGTTAAAAGGCGAAAAATATCTTTCCTAAATCATGGAGCAAACTACTTTCAAGAAAAAGGGTTATGCTGTCATAATATGATGTACTTCAACACATGAAAATTAATTAAATTTGTAATTAAAAATCTCAGTAAAAAAGCGAGACGCTTGGCAGAAAGAAAGGAAAAAATATAAATATATTTTATTAAGATATATGTGTTTATATTTTAATAAAATATAAATATATTTTATTAAGAATTCCTCCTAAAGGTGGAATTCTACTTTTCTTAAAGAAATTTTTGGGTTTCTCTAGATTGATGCAAAAATGCAAAGAAAAACTTTGGAAGGATAATAAGGGAGGGGGGGGGGGATGCCTGGAAAATTTAGTAATTCGACATTTTGTTTATTTAAATGCTTGTAGTTTGTTCTTGAGTTATTGTGCAAAAGAGATATAACATGAAAGGTGAGCTTATATCATATAAGCATCTGAAAGTTGTGTAAAAAAGTCATTCAGGAAAGATGCTTAGAGTAACTACTCTAAATATCTTTCATGGATTTTTTTTTTTTTTTTTTTTTTTTTTTTTTTTTTTTATATCATAACAATTCAAAGTGAAAGGAAGTTTTTCTTGGAATAGAATATTTTGTGCTAATTATAAACACTTCTGGATAATTTCTGTTATACCTTTTTCGAGATGTATTTCTGAAGCAAAGATCAATTTAGTGAAGAGAATTTTTTTAAAGAAAGGGGGGGGGGATTTAACAGCTAAACCATTAAAGACTGTACTTCACATAGGTTGATCAGATTTATTTGGATTTATTACTTTAGCATTGTTAATACTTCATAGATTAAAAAAAAAAAAAAAAAAAAAAAAAAAAAAAAAAAAAAAAAACATATGCGCAATTATATTTAATTTTATTGCATAGGTAGCTATTAAAATGATACTTAAAAAAGTTTCGCACACTGTATTGATGGAAAAAAATTTCCACCTTTTTTCTCATTTCCCACTTTCATGCCTGATATATATATATAACAAGGGTCTGTCCAGACTTTTTTCACAGGGTCCTGTTTTTGTGAAATTGTGAAGTTTTTCTTATATTTGTGAAAATTCAGTCATAATTTTGTGAATTTTAAATTATCAAAATCTTCAGGTTCTATCCTTCATGTATGAAAAAGCTAAGTAATATGATCTTTGATGAGTTCAACTGTTTATTTACAGGCCAGTTTTTATTTTTAAATGATTAAATTTGTGAAAAGTACAGTTTGACGGTGAAAAAATTCTGTAAAATCTCTATTTAATAAAGAAATAATTTTGTGAAATTCCTATTTCAAGATAAAATATTTTGTGAAGGGTCCTGTTTGGAGATTAAAAAAAATTATGAAGGGTGCAGTTTGAGGATAAATTATTTTGTGAAGAGTCCTTTAAAGGACCTAAAATTTTCCTAAACTTATTCCTGTATAAATATATAGTATATTAAAATATATATATCAATGTAAAAAGCATGAAATTTCTTTAAATTTAATAAAATCCATCCAAAATTTATTGCATTTAAAGAAAAACATTGAAAAATTATATATTGACTTAAAAATCAACACATACACTCGCATTTTTTTAAAGTAAATTTAAGTACATATTTTATCCTTAAAAAGCAATTTTAACCATTTATACCATTTATTTTTCTTTTCCTGAACGAATGTTTACGAACTTTTGGAGTTAAAATAAGAATAGAACGCCAAATTATGGAGGAGGGGGGGGGGTGCTAAAACTTATTGAGTATTTGCAGTGTTAAAAAAAAAATCTAAGTATAATTAAAGGGCTACTTAATCACACGAAAAGACTCAATTTCTAGTGCTAATTCCATGGGAGAAATTTACAAAAATATCTGTAATTATATCTTTAAAGTATCCATATAATTTATGAAAATAATATGGTTGCATTTAATTTTTTTTTATTGTGTAGCTGAGTTCAATTTGTACAAAAGGCCGCTTTTTCAATTTTGATTGCAGATATGTAAATATATATTTTATATAATATATATTTTATGAGAATATTTTCATTTTCGAAACCGGTTCCGAAAATGTAAGTGCTCCCATTGAAAATATTTGTAAACAAAATTAAAAAACGATCCTTGTACACATCGTTTTGAGCTATTCAATGCAAAAAAATAATAATAAATAAAATAAAAATAGATATTGAAATGCAACCAAGATATCTTTATAAATCTCTTCCATAAGATTAGCATTAGCGAATGAGTCTTTTTGCTTGAATGAAGCAGTCTCTTAATGATTTAATGTAACGATATCTCAATTTCCAGTTTTTTCGAACAAAATGTTGCGACATCCTAGTTCCCCCCTGCCCCTTAAAAAAAAATAATAATTCATTTTTAATTATTGCCACTATTAGAGAAACTCAACTTTTTATTTTACTCATAACTTTAGATGCCGTGTGGGCGATAAACAATTTTCTGTTGTAAACTTCTTGCTGAGTTTTGTTTACCTAGACGAAACTTTCTACGCATCATCCAGTAACCCTTTCGCGGCTGACCCCATCTCTTTTGCATCAGAAAAAGTTGTGTGTTGTGCTTAAAGCTTCACCTATTTCCCAATGTGATCGCGCCTTCAGACTTATCCGAATTACATCTGGAAGATCGATAATTTGAAATCTTGTTAATATCTTCAACTGCATGGGTTTTCTTTGAAAGTTCTTGGCTATCTATTTTTGAAGCTTCCAATGCAATCGCTTTTCTGGAAATTTCATCAAATGTAATGATGCCTGACTGCAAAATAGCTTCTCGAATTGCATTGCCGCGGAAACCTCTAACAAACTATGAACGCAAAACTATATCAGCTATTGAAGTCTTACAATAACACGGCGAAATAAATTCGCAATCTATTATACCACGGAGAAGTACAGCAATATAATCGGCAACTGATTGGTTTTCAGCTTGGTAAATAGAAAGAAATTGATGCTGTGGCACAAGAATATTTTTTTAGGACAAAGGAGCATTTAAAAGTCTTTATTATTTCATCGTAAATCAATTCAGGTGGAGTTTTGGGAGAAACCAAAGTGGCTAACATATTATAATTAGATGCACCTATCGAATTTAGAAATAACTGAGCATTTAATTAGCTGTTTGAACTAATTTTCTTCATTTCAAGAAAGTTTTCAAAGCGTTGTCGATAATATTTAAATGATTCCTTTTTAGAATCAAAATTTTCAAATGTTTGAACCATACCGGATTTATTGTTTGCGTGTTTGAACTATTATTTCCGGCGCATTTGAAACTGATACGTGAAAATATTTTTCGAAAAATTTTTTTTGTTGCATTTCAAATGCAGACATAAATTATTTAAATTGATCAGGATCCATTATCAAAATAAAATTCGAAATTAATATTGGAAAACTAATGCAAATTATCACAAAGTAAAATGTAATTCAAAGTCATTGATTAAAATTTCATAGGTCACTTAACAGTTGAAACATGAAGTGTATATTAATTTTATCATAAAGATAGCTTACATTTTTCACGTCGTTGCCAAAACTGTCGTGATCTAGTGTTTAGTTTGAAAGTCGAAATAATTATACTTTCTTATTTTAAATATTAACATCACAATATTTATTTGAACTTGAAATAAAAGATAGCGCAGTGTCGAAAATACAAAACACAGGAAAAAAATGAATAAACACAAATATCTTAGAAACTATAGCAACCAAGAAAATATTGTTGCCATCAATATCAACTCAATCAAATATCGTTTGACAGCTACAATAATAAGAAATTCCCTGAGCTTTGAGTTAAAAATCTACCAAACTCGCTGTCGGACGTTCCTCTCAGTCCACACAACTTTGAAGAATGTCCGTGGTAGATATAGCTGCCACCACCGATATTACTAGGTGATATCGGTCACCCACTGTGAGGTTTGTGTAAATGAAGTCTTACGCCGTCAGATAATTGAATTATCAGTTTATTAAGAATATATGTACACACTAAATACGCTATTTACAAATATATACAATTACAACACGGATATAGGTGATCCGGTTCAACATTAAATTAGATACAGTAAAGATTGGCTGTGTACTATTCCAATTACACTTTCCACCTCACACTCAATGCACGTTAAATTCACTTTATCGGAGCTCAACCTTGAGTCTCCCAACACAAGTATGCTCGGCCTGCACTACTCGGCCCAGAGTGCTAAACACTAGGACGTCAGTGTCCTTTGCTCACCAGAAAACGCACTGCTTATGCTCTTCCACACAGAGCAACCTCTAGGTCCGAAACCTAGGTACGGAATGATTTCATCTCAGACCAACTTGCCCTTCTCAACTCACGGGGTCACACACATGCCAACCCCCTTTGGAGCTCCCTCATTGGGCACATTCCTCCACTCCTTTCTTGCCTAATGACATGTTGCTTATCCCCTGATCATCCGCATACCTCACTGACAGATGGACATGCCTGTCAGCAATCTTCTCTTCCTCCAACACACCACCTGCATAGGATTATCTGGCAATTCCCCTTTCCACAAAGAAGGAATGTCACCTTGGAAATTCAGTACACAACCATACAATACGAAATATTGAAATAGAGAAATAGTAGAATTTCCATTCTTTAGCACAGGTGCTATCAGAACCTGACACCCCCCCCCACCTTAGCGGAAAATATGCCTCTTAGGGGCTAATTTTCCCCAAACATATAGTAATATCGCAGAAGAGTTCAATAGTCTCTTGCCAGATTTCTTCATTAGGCTTATTACATAAGTATTTCCTGGTGTCTGAACACTATCTACTGACATCTCTACTGAACCTTGTACTAATATTAATATTACATAAACAATACACGTACTAATACACTATTATAAATACAAAATTCAAAAATATTTACACATACACAAAAAAAAAATTAAATGTGTGACGACATCCCTTAAAGGTTGTCCACTACCGGGTCGTTGATGCTGATGGGCTAACAACTGATTGGTCTTCCCAGCTCTTTCTATGTAGCCTAGAAATTGCGTCAGCATTTAAATGTTGAGCTCCTGGACGATGAGAAATACTCAGGTTCCAGCGTTGCAAGGCAAGAGCCCATCTAGTGAGTTTGGGTGATCTTGGGGTTGTTTCGGTGAGAAATTTTAATGGATTATGATCCGTAATGATCTCAATTTGAGATCCATAGGTCCATTTTTCAAACTTTCGCAACCCAAAGAGAACACTCCAAGCCTCTTTCTCTATACTCGGCCAAGCACGCTGAGCCCCTGACAATTTCTGACTGGCAAAAGCTATCGGTTTATACTGACCCTTTTCATCTTTTTGAGTAAGGCAAAATCCTACTGCCAGGTCGGAAGCATCTGCGTGGAGCTGATATTCCCGGCCTACGATAGGTGTAGCCAAACGCGTCACTTTACATAACTCATCTTTAAGAGTATTAAATGCTTCTTCTGCTCTTTCATCCCGTCGTAGAATTTGGGACTTCCCTATACGCCCATAATACAAATGGTATTTGTTCATGCCACTTTTTTCCTTCTTCTCTAATAGTATGATGTAACATACGTTTAAGGGTCTGATTAAATCGTTCCACAAGCCCGTTAGACTGTGGATACTGTGGGGTTGAAAATCTTGGACTAGCACCTAACCTTTTCTCAAATTCTTTCGTTAAGTCGGCGGTGAAATTGGTTCCATTATCACAGGCAATTATATTTGGAATTCCTGTCCTCATAAATATTTGAAGTAACGCATCACACGCGGTTTTAGCACTTAAACTTTTTAGAGGGATCGCATCCGCCCACCTGGTATGCTGATCAATTAAGGTTAGTATATACTGATGCCCTTGGGAACTTTTAGGATCAATAGGCCCAATTAAATCAACATTAACTACCTGAAATGGGAGTTCCGGCTGCGACACTGGGGAAATAGGAGCTCTATCATTTACTTTAACCCCTCTAGTCAATTGGCACTCTAAACATGACTCACAAAATTGTTTAGTTTCTTTCGCTATCCCCTCCCAATAAAATGAATACCTGATTCTCTGTAAAGTTTTCTTGGCTGCATGATGCCCTCCAAATACCGAACTATGCGCTAATTTTAAGATTTCTTCTCGCCTTATTTTGGGTACTACTAATTGCGCTATAGTTTCGCCTAACAATTTCTCTTTATGATACAATAAACCATTTACAATATAATAATCCCCCTTATCCATTTTAGCTAATTCCCAAGCTTTCTCTAACTCTTTACAATCTAATTGGGATTTCTTAAACATATCTGAATTGCTAACAATGGCTTTATTACCTTTTTCCACTTCCGTTTTTTCCATATTCTGAGTTTGTACATTTTCTGACCGCGCTTCTATTGCGTACACATTACAATTGTTGTCAATAATAATTTCCGAATTTTCTAATGCTTGGGCCTCTAGCAATGGCTCCTCGCGGTTGACACCTGACAACTCATTAATCACTTCGGGATGTAAAATTACTTGCTCATTAATATTATCAGTCACTGCGCAAAGTACTTCCTGATGAATTATATTAGTTTGTCCGAAATGCGGAATAGCTAACGGTAGTTTAACCAACGGCGATTTAACTGCTTCACCGAATAACCCTTGTAAATAAATACTACCCGCTCCTTTTAATTTCTCTTCCGGTACCAAATCTTTATGAACAACACTAATTTCACATCCAGAATCAACCAATCCCTTTTCTTTTTGCCCGTTTAGACTAACTTCAATTTTCTCAAGTTTATTTAATTTCTCATCAATAACGTTAGTTCTCTGTTCGGCCTTTGCCGATATTCTCGCCACAATAGCTCCATTAGGTAACTCTTTGTTTTCTTTTACCCCAATCTTATGCACACCCGCCTTCTGATCTCGCCCTTTATTACCATTATTTCCCTCATTACCCACTTTATTACAAAAACGTTGGTAATGACCTCTCAAACCACATTTAAAGCATTTAGGAGCTGAAGCATCACTAGGCTTCTTAAAATCTATTTTTCTATCCGAAAAAGAATTAGTCTCATTACTCCCGTTTTGCCTCCAATTACCATTAATTTTACTATCCTCCCTCGGTCTCATTTTTTCATTGTTTACATACTTATCTTTGCCTTTAAAACTTTTATACGTAACTCCATAAGATTTATTTTTATGGTCAAAATAATAGTCACATTCTCTAGCAATTTTAGAAGCTTCTAACCATTTACTCTGGTGAGTTAACCCAATATATGACGCAGTATCCTCATCTAACGTACTTACTAATTTATCAGTAACTATTAACTGGTTGACCTTTTCATAAGAGTCAGCACCTCTAATCTTACAATAATTTTCCCATGTCGCTATTAAACGCGATACAAATAATACATGAGTTTCATTCTGGTTTCTCTTAGCCTTCTTAAAATTTTCCAAACACGCCTTCGGTGTCGGCTCATGTTCCCTTAGGACTAACTCCTTTAATTCCTCATAATTCTCCATTTGTTCCGTAGTGGTATAAATTAACAAATTATCTGCCTTATCTCCTAACGTATTTAGTAGAATTTCGGCCTGCTGGTTTTCCGGTACATTTTTAGTTTTGAATGCCCTTTCTAAACAGTTGAAAAATAAATTCCATCCCTCAGTCCCTTCCGGTACTTTGATAGATAGAGTTTTAACACTTTTGATCAATTTTTCAATGTTACTTTCGTTACTAGATTCCCTAGACCCTTTGAAATTATTTGCCGATCCTTGAACTCTTAGCCTTTCCATTTCTAATTCATGTTCCATTCTTTCGCGCTCTAATTTTTCCTGTTTTTCTAACTTTTCGAGTTCTAATTTTTCCTGTTTTTCTAACTTTTCGCGTTCTAATTTTTCCTCTCCACATCTCCACTTATTATACTAATTAATACCCTTTCAGATAATCCATGCATTTCATTTCTAATTAACCTACTGAATACTCTAATTTTTCTCAACCATTGATATCACACAATTTACTTCCAATAAAACAAAAAGGTCTAATTTTTCCTGTTTTTCTAACTTTTCGCGTTCTAATTTTTCCTGTTCTAATCGTTCTGCAACAATAGCGTCAGATAATTCCTTAATAACCCCCTCGTCATACTCATCACTTTCACTCATCGTCTTTTTCTTAAGCTGAATTCTGGTATCACCTTCCACGAATTCAACACCCAATTCTTCAGCTATCACCTGAAGATCTCTCTTTTTTAGTTTCAATAAGAAAGCCATACCTTCACCGATTGTTATTACCCACAAGAATAGTTAAACCTACCAAATTAATATTTCCTAATTTTTTAACTTAGTACAGATACATCTCCACTTATTATACTAATTAATACCCTTTCAGATAATCCATGCATTTCATTTCTAATTAACCTACTGAATACTCTAATTTTTCTCAACCATTGATATCACACAATTTACTTCCAATAAAACAAAAAGGTCTAATTTTTCCTGTTTTTCTAACTTTTCGCGTTCTAATTTTTCCTGTTCTAATCGTTCTGCAACAATAGCGTCAGATAATTCCTTAATAACCCCCTCGTCATACTCATCACTTTCACTCATCATCTTTTTCTTAAGCTGAATTCTGGTATCACCTTCCACGAATTCAACACCCAATTCTTCAGCTATCACCTGAAGATCTCTCTTTTTTAGTTTCAATAAGAAAGCCATACCTTCACCGATTGTTATTACCCACAAGAATAGTTAAACCTACCAAATTAATATTTCCTAATTTTTTAACTTAGTACAGATACATCTCCACTTATTATACTAATTAATACCCTTTCAGATAATCCATGCATTTCATTTCTAATCAGCCTACTGAATACTCTAATTTTTCTCAACCATTGATATCACACAATTTACTTCCAATAAAACAAAAAGGTAAAACAATAATTCGATTTGACTACTATGCAATATAGATTCCAATATATACACTTAGATAACAACATACAATTTATATAATAATACTGATACGTTGAAATTGAATAGAAGTATTGATGTCAATCAAAAAATCCACATAAAGAAAAATTGTAACACCTGCATACATAAATTTCTACAATTATCCTCTCTAAAATATTTCCGAATTCAATATTGGTTCTCACACTTAAAACAAATATACCGAAAATCTTCACTTTTATTTTCCTCACTATGGCTCTCTTTTGAGCCCTTTTTTTTTTCTATGGCTCTCTTTTGGGCCTTTTTTTTCACTATGGCTCTCTTTTGGGCCTTTTTTTTCACTATGGCTCTCTTTTGAGCCTTTTTTTTTTTCCTCACTACTATTGGCCAATTAAAATCCTAAGCAAATGTTATTATACACTCTTCAAACTTAAAAAATATTTTTTTATTTAAATATTATTTTAACAATAACTTAACTTAGTAAATTTAATTATTCCTTCCAACTACTATTACCACAATTAGTAAAGAAAATATCTAGAGAAAGCCAATACTAGCTCAAGTTATTATGACCTTTCCTTAAATATGGTTATGAACACTTCATAGATAGGAAGTATTGATAAAACACATAAATAATATAGACAATTTACTTAAATTACTATTAATTATACAACAACAAATTTTGGTTCGAGATGTCAGTAGAAGGATGTGATCAAAACATCTTACCTTATACTTTATTTGCTGGGGTACTTTTCTAATCACAGGTAGTCCCACGATGTAGCGGTAATATGGCACAACAGTTTAGTTCTTTCTAATACTGATACGGCACAGGCACAACACTTTAACACACACTCGACGATATGGCAAGATACTTTAGCACACACTCGACGATACGGCACGATACTTTAGCACACACTCGACGATACGGCACGATACTTTAGCACACATTCGACGATACAGCACGACACTTTAGCATACAATCGACGATCCGGCACGATACTTTAGCACACACTCGACGATATGGCACGACACTTTAGCACACATTCGACGATCCGGCATTACCACGCAAGAATTCCACTGGATACTCCGGCATTAGCAGACTGCAACACGGCTCGCTGGTCACTGGTTTCAGGCGATTCTATCCCGACGCTGCCAACAATTTGTCGGACGTTCCTCTCAGTCCTCACACAACTTTGAAGAATGTCCGTGGTAGATATAGCTGCCACCACCGATATTACTAGGTGGTATCGGTCACCCACTGTGAGGTTTGTGTAAATGAAGACTTACGCCGTCAGGTAACTGAATTATCAGTTTATTAAGAATATATGTACACACTAAATACGCTATTTACAAATATATACAATTACAACTCGGATATAGGTGATCCGTTTCAACATTAAATTAGATACAGTAAGGATTGGCTGTGTACTATTCCAATTACACTTTTCACCTCACACTCAATGCACGTTAAATTCACTTTATCGGAGCTCAACCTTGAGTCTCCCAACACAAGTATGCTCGGCCTGCACTACTCGGCCCAGAGCGCTAAACACTAGGACGTCAGTGTCCTTTGCTCACCAGAAAACGCACTGCTTATGCTCTTCCACACAGAGCAACCTCTAGGTCCGAAACCTAGGTACGGAATGACTTCATCTCAGACCAACTTGCCCTTCTCAACTCACGGGGACACACACATGCCAACCCCCTTTGGAGCTCCCTCATTGGGCACATTCCTCCACTCCTTTCTTGCCTAGTGACATGTTGCTTATCCCCTGATCATCCGCATACCTCACTGACAGATGGACATGCCTGTCAGCAATCTTCTCTTCCTCCAACACACCACCTGCATAGGATTATCTGGCAATTCCCCTTTCCACAAAGAAGGAATGTCCCCTTGGAAATTCTGTACACAACCATACAATACGAAATATTGAAATAGAGAAATAGTAGAAATTCCATTCTTTAGCACAGGTGCTATCAGAACCTGACACTCGCCATGGCTGAAATCTATATGACACCTCGTTTGATCACACGAGTCTTGCTTGAGATATCATGCTCATTGAATCCTTGAGTTTATTATCTTTTATTGTCAAACACTTAATCCTTGATACCCATATATACCGGGAGTCCCAAAAATGACTGATGGATTTTAAAATTCAATAACTTGCAAACGGTGACAGCTATTTAAAAAAATTTTTGCACACTGTAAAAAATTTTCCCGTTAAATAACGGAAATAGTTCTGGTAATCTAGACGCCAGTACTATTTCCGTTATTTAACGGAAATTTTTTTCCGTTTTTTCCAGCAATATTTCCGTTTTTTTACAAAATATTTCCGTTTTCATATTTTTTTATATGAAAATTTTCGCTTGAAAGCCAAAAAAGAATTTTCAAGGACAAACTGGCTTTTTTATTCTTTAGACAAGGACACATCAGATTAGAACACATACATTTAATTTAAACAACTTTGAATAAATGTCACTTACCCTCGATGGGGATCGAACCAAGCAGCTGTCCCATGGCAGCTTGTAGTAGTGTAATACCATTACGCCATAGTTACGCATACAGTGCTTGCAAATATCTTTACTTATTTCGAATGATTTTATAAAGCAAAGGCCTTATGTTGAACGCGGCATTAATTTTTATTGAGAATTATTTTCTATATGAGTGTATAGTTCTAAATGTTTAACAGATTTTATTTCCATAATTTCGAATATTTAGTTTTTAATTTCAGTTCTATACAAAATAAATTTTAGACTTTAAAGTATTACATGTATTAAAAGTTGAATGCATTAAAAAGTTTTTTTTTTCTTTTTTTTTTTTTTTTCATTTTAAGGAGATTTTAAGTTTATTGTAATATTATTCATATTTATTTACTTATTTATTTTTGAAAGGATATTCTTAAAGTAATATTAAAATATGTTAAAATTAAAGTTATTTTATTAATATTTTATTATTACTTTTATTAAAATATATTAAAATTGAAAGTCGAACGTTTTTCCATTATCCAGATTCCAGATTTTATTTCCATAATTTCGAATATTTAGTTTTTAATTTCAGTTCTATACAAAATAAATTTTAGACTTTAAAATATTACATGTATTAAGAATTGAATGCATTAAAAAGTTTTTTTTTTTTTTTTCATTTTAAGGAGATTTTAAGTTTATTGTAATATTATTCATATTTATTTACTTATTTATTTTTGAAAGGATATTCTTAAAGTAATATTAAAATATGTTAAAATTAAAGTTATTTTATTAATATTTTATTATTACTTTTATTAAAATATATTAAAATTGAAAGTCGAACGTTTTTCCATTATCCAGATTCCAGATTTTATTTCCATAATTTCGAATATTTAGTTTTTAATTTCAGTTCTATAAAAAAATAAATTTTAGATTTTACAATATTACATGTATTAAGAGTTAAATGCATTAAAAAGTTTTTTTTTTTCATTTTAAGGAGATTTTTAAAAGTTTATTGTAATATTATTCATATTTATTTACTTATTTATTTTTGAAAGGATATTCTTAAAGTAATATTAAAATACATTAAAATTAAAATTATTTTATTATTATTTTATTATTACTTTTATTAAAATATATTAAATTTAAAAGTCGAACGTTTTTCCACTATCCTACGCATATTTTAAAAAATAGGCTATAAATGTGGTAAACATTATTTAAAAATGATAATGGAAATAAACTAACTGAAAATAAACTAACTAACTAATCTCAAACTTAAAAGAGATTAATAAAATTTTATTATTTTTATTATTTTTTAATATTGTAAAAATATGTTAGCTTTATATTATTAAAACAGAAAGAAATAAAGAACATTATTATACAAAGTTGTTCATGAAACAACTTTATAATGTTTTTGTATTCCAGATATAGATGGCGACACTGGTGTTATTTATGGAATTTATGCTGTTTTAATACGGAACTCCTCCGTTTTCAGAAAATTTTACGGAAAAGTTACTGTTTTTATAATCTCAAAATATCAATAACGGAATTTCTGCTGTTTTTTCGGAAAAACGGAACTATTCCGTAGAATTTTAGGGAACAATTTCTGTATATTAACGGATATTTTTTACAGTGCAGGAGAGTTATGTATAATGTCAGGCTTTTTTTTTACTGTAATTTTTTATTTTAGTTCGCTTCTCAAACAATAGGTGGCGCTGACGGCGATTGAAAGCCAGGTCGACGATTCACTTAGCACTGGTCACCTGGCCTTCAATCGCCGTCAGCGCCACCTATTGTTGCAGATGCGAACTAAAATAAAAAATTACGGTAAAAAAACTCCTGACATTATACTTAACTCTCCTGCAAAAATTTTTTAAATCGCTGTCACCGTTTGCAAGTTATTGAATTTTAAAATTCATCAGTCATTTTTGGGACACCCGATATTATATATATACATATATGCATATATATATTATATATATACATTTGAATACATTTACACAAACACACACACGCACACACACACACATATATATATATAATACATTTGAAGCATTATTTTGCATCTGAATCAAAAACTTTGAAAAAATAACTGCCTGTTGAATTTTAAAACTATTCAGTTTAGTGAGAAAAATTTGGGAAGAGTATAAATAAGCACTATTAATTTAAAAACAATTGAACAATGACTTACACCGCTAATGCATTTTTAATCTTATCTGTAAATTAAAAATAAGAATAATGCTTGTCAAATCAATATTTTTCTCATTTTTAGCTGGCGTGACGTACAAACTAATTTATCCTTCTTATTGAAAAAAACTTAATAAAAATACTTTTTAAGCAATATTTAGCATTAGAATGAGATATCTGAGGAAATAGATGCTTCTTAAGTTTTAAAATATACATTTTTAGATGGGAGATGTAGTTTCCACTCTCCCTGCCCTTTAATCGTTTTATTACTTCCTCGCTGTCTAGCCGTATGTATCTGAGTATTTTGTGATCTGATAATGTGAAACCGATATAAACGTTTTCATAATCGATAAGAAAGAAAAGGGTGGAAGTAAAAAACAGATATTTCTTTCCCCTATCCTCTTATGCAGTTTTTTTACTTGAAAGAGGAAATATTTAAAACAGATAATGTTCCAAAAATGCTTAGAGCATCGGAAAGATTTTCGAATGCACTATTGACTAATAGACCTTAAAGTATTACAACACCCCTAAGTTTTTCTTTTGTGCTTTTCTATGCTGCTTAAAAACTTTTGTTTTAGAAAATGGCAAGGACCTGACAATATAAAAGAAAAAAGTCAGTCCATGACTAAGAATTCTTAAAGTTTTTTGTTGGTGGGTTATAAAAAATTACTAAAATAAATAACTTTCATTTTTAATATCTTCTGGGATTCTTTTCTCTCTTTTTCTAAATACATTCAAGCTCGGTTGAAACGGGACTGAAAGAAACTAATTACTTGCTCATTCTATCTGAGCTCTTCGTTAAAAAAATATATTAAATATGTTATGAAACATAAAAAATTAAGTAATCATTTAATGAAATAATTATGAATTACGAAAATTACTAAATTACAGGAAAAGTTTTATATTTTTATATTAGTAAAACAAAATTAAATTATTAAGTATAACTTAACATTTAAAGAGTCAGGGATTACACAGTGACAAAGTGGATTTTATTATTATTATTATTATTATTATTATTATTATTATTATTATTATTATTATTATTATTATTATTATTATTATTATTATTATTATTATTATCATCATCATCATTATTATTATTATCTGAGTCATTGATCGCATATAATGCATGATAGCCTAAACTTATCTCTAAATATGCTTTGTTATGCATTTTTAACATAGGATCGAGTGAGATAGTTGAAAATACTAACCTCCCCCTCCTCCCCAAAATGCAACTGCACTGCTTTTTTTTTTTTTTTTTTTGAGTTTATTCAAATGTTAAAAGATTTTTTGAAATGCAATTGGTTAGAGAACATGTACTTAGTGTTTCGTTTTATTCGTTATTTTGTACTTGGAATTCAATAAAACTCAGTTAAATACCAAAAAACATTCTTGAACGCAGTTAATCCCAACTTCATTCACTTCTCAAATGCCTACAGCAACAGTATTGCATCACCGATTTCACGGAATAGTGCGGAATCTTAGTTTTACAAGACAAAAGTATTGAAAATTATAAAAATGTAAAAAAGTGTATAATAATGTAATGTAATGTAATGTAATGCAATAGTGTAATGTAAATAATAATAATAAAGGCTCAGAATATTATACATAAGAAACACAAAAATAATTTATAAAACTATAAAAAATCTGAATACCATATATTTACATATAGAGGGTGTTCAAGAAAAGACTTCCCAAATTTGAAATGGCATAACTTCAAAACAGTGAGAGATAGAAATGTGAAACAAATTGAATATTAGACAGATATGTCCGAAATTTCTTATACACTAATTTGAAAGAAAAAAAAAAAAAAAAAAAAAAAAAAAAATAGTTCCAATGTTGGATAATAGGTAGCAGCACAAGCACATAAAACTTTAAATGATATTCAGAAGTACAGAAATTTCCTTCGTGCGTCTGTTTCATTGCTGACACGTGTAAAAAAGTCTTTTTTTGTGGGTTTATTTGAAGGACGCTGTTTATTCTAAGAATCCCCAAACGTTGGAACAGCTTGAACAATTCATCTGTGAAGCAAGTGCATCCATTTCAGTAGAAGTATTGCAACAAGTGATTTCGAACTTTACCTTTAGGTTTCATCATGTTTTTGCAGAAAAAAGTAACCATATCGAAACTATTGTAATGTGATTTTTATCTCAATTCAAACAGCTCACTTTCCGGAACTATTTCAAAGACACAGCTTTGTGATTGCAGCGCCCTCTGATGTCCAGTATTGGAACTATTTTTTTAAATTGATGTATAAAAAACTCCAGACCTATCTGTCTAACATTCAACTTCTTCCACATTTCTATCTCTCACTGTTTCGAAATTATGTCATTTCAAATTTGGGATGTCCTTTCTAGAACACCCTGTATATATATATACATAATCTGCACTTACTCGTTTTTGTTTGCTTGTTTGTTTTGTTCTCGTTTCTTTCGTTACATTTCTGCTTCCTCACGTTCCTTCGTTACGTTTTTTTAATGAAAATAGGGCTATACAGTAACTAAAGGGGGGAAAAAAACAGAAAAAAAACATAGGTGGTTTTTTATGTAGTGGGAATCATAGAACAACTTTAATACAGTTACAAACCTTGGAGAAATAAGGTTGTCATCAATATAATGGAAATTCGTACTTTTAGAACACTGTGAAGCCATGATAGTCTACTTTATGTGAGATTTGATATAAAAATACATTCTATTTAGCTTGCTTTTCTAGAATCGTTTGGTGACTGTCATGATTTTGACTTTAATGAACATATGCCCAATGAAAATTACTATTAATTCTATTTTTATTTATGTATTGTATTTATCTCTATATCATTATCTATGTAGTGGGGTTAGGAAAACACCTTTTCTTATCTTTGAGATTAAAATGAATATTATTATATTCATATCTGCATCGCATGAAAAACTTTATTGTATAAAAGAAAACATCGGAAGGGATGTATTTATCCGAATTCGGATATTATATTGGGTAGATGTGAAGCAAGATGATGAGCAAAATATACTATCCTGCGATTCCTGGTCTATTTGCAAGAGGCTGATAGAAAACACATGGTCTGTCTGTATTTTACTTTACAGTGAGATCCTATAGTATTTGAACGGAGGAGAAACAGGGAGAGAGCAGTCTTCAATCTGCAATTTTGCGTTGGAGATAAAGCATTTAGTTTAGAAAGTATTTACTCCTGTGTAAAGTAGTGTATAAACTATAAGGCCAAAGGTGACCGCCAACTGGCGATTTTATACGTTTTGTTAAATATCTAGAAAAATACATAAGAAATCATACTAAACCTCCAGATGTGTATATAATACTACAGGTCATATCATACCGTAAAGATTTTCCTCCTAAACCTCATAGGTGACCGTCAACAAAATGAAAAATAATTAATATGTTTTGGATAATCCTGTCAAAACTAATGTAGCAAACTCGTTTAAACTGTAGATTATGATTAACTTGTTTATTGTAATAAACTGTATTTATTTTTATGTGGCTACCACTAGAATAAATTATGGTTTTTATAAAAACAGTCCAAAACTTGCAGAGTTTTTTTGGTTATAATTTACTGAATTTTTAATATAAAGAAATATTCTTTTCAGAAAATCTGAAAAACAACATTGCACACCCTACCGTCTAATCATAATTAAAAAGTAATAAAAATTGTATGAAAAATGAGTAGGTTTACTAAATAATTTTTTACTGCACATGCTATCAAAATTTAATTTGCATATTGTGTTAGAACAACTTTTGTGAAAGTCTCAAAGACATAGCTTGAAATTTCTGGAAATTATTGTCGATAGAATAAGCTCAAAATCCGTTGTTCCCAAAATGAAGCAAAAAATTAGGGGCTGTATCCAAATATAGTAGTACAATATTGTGTATACAATATTATGTATTCTATATTGATGCTAATCGATGAATACATGGATACAATCAGTTATCTTCCTGCTTCATTTTGGAAATAAAGGATTTTGAGCTTATTCTATCGACGATAATTTTCAGAATTTTTAAGCTATGCCTTGAGACTTTCACAAAAGTTACTTTATACATTTAGCAAACACATTATGTAAGTTATATTTTGATTGCATTCACGCATGCGCAGTGAAACGTTGTTTAGAAAAACCTGCTCATTTTTTGTACAATTTTTGATATTTTTTAATTCTGATTACAGGATATTGTGCACAATGTTGTTTGTTATGTTTTGTGAAAAGAACATTATTTTATATTAAGAAATCTGCAAATTATAAGCAAAAAAACTTAGTAAAATTTGTTTTGTTTTTATAAAAAAAAAATCTTAATTTTGCAACGAGTATACGTTTTATCCACATTAAAAGTGTACCCAGTTTATAACAATAAGTCACTTAATCATATTCCACAGTTTGAACGCTTTTGTTACATTAGTTTTAACAGGGTTATCCAAAATGCATTCGTTCTTTTCCAATTTGTTGACGATCCTTTATGGGGTTTTGTGAAAAAATCTTCTCGGTAATATATCACCTGAACTATTATGTTTACACACTTAGAGTTTCAGAATAATTACTCTTGTATTTTTCTAGATATTTAACAAAACGTCTAAAATCAAAAGTGGCCGGTCACCTTTGGCCATATAGTGTTTGTGGGAGCTAGAAATATACCCGTCTGATTATTCCATTGAATGAGCCTAGCTGAGTATGGTAAATTGCGAAGAGAATAGTATAAATTAATGACAGAGTCCAGTACGGATATATCTTAATGTGTAATCTAACGTTGATCAGGAGCTTCTGTATCCGTGCTTATGCCTATAAATGAAAATAATGGTTTTTAATGTAAATATTTTATAAATAAATTATCCATTAATATTATTTGAAGAATCCTAGAAATTAATTACCAACCTTCGCATTGTGTCAGGGATCAAGTACTTACAGTATTGGTGGCAGCGCATCACCTACAGAGACTTATTTAAATTTTTGCAGGTGGTGAACTGAAGTTCGACAGAAAATTATCTTTGTTTCGACAATGATTGTTTACAATAACCTTGTACCGAGGCAAAAGTGAAGACAAACTTTTGAAAAGAAGATGAAAAATGAATGATGAATAACCCAATTTCGAATATACTTTTTTCCATTTCTGACCATACAATATCCGATTCGAGAACAACTGTAGCAAGTGAAAGTTGATAATAGTGTAAGGAAAGTGGGGAGAGCAACAGGTTTCGAATATATTATGATCAAAACTTATAAGAAGAAAACGTCCGCTTGTATCATAGAGATGCACATGCGGCTGTCGCCGCGTTACTCTAATTCGGCAGGTAAAATAGAAGAAAAGTTCTTGTTTAAATTTTACTTTACTTTTTGGATGAAATATTATATAGGTTATTTCAAAAACTCGCTTATAGCGAGCAAATGCGCAGGTCCTATAGTTATAACGGATTTTAAATGAAACTAGAATGGATTCCTACATCAATACAGATAGCTGGGAATCAGTGATAAACCCCGCAGCTGGAGACAATCGCCTGTTTCTCGGATTTACGAGCCCCATCACAGGATATTCAAAATCCCCTTTCTCTCTCTCCGGTCCAGGGCAATCGTGGATGCATTGTTACGGCCGAGCATTGTTGGCCAACATTTAATTTGACTCCCTTCCTTGGTACGGATGTACTGAGTGTGTATGTGTTCAAGAGAGGGTACATGTATGGAAGAGAGAGCATTGTGTTCTGTCTAAATACACATATAAGCTCAGCGACGGATTTGTTAGATACGATAACCGGGATTAACTTTCGCTTATAAAGAGGAGATGGATTTTGGAGTGGCCGAGATTTAAGAGGGTGTATGGGACACTTAGACAGAAGTGGGATAGACAATATCATTACAAAATGAAAAGCTTAAAAAGGCAATTAAGCTGCTAGCCCTGTTTTTTTTTTTTTTTTTTTTTTTTTTTTTTTTTTTTTTTTTTTTTAAGCCGCGTAATGAAATTGAGATATAAAAAAAAAGGCATAAATAAGCCGGTATTAGTTTAATTTTAAATAGTCTAACCTGCTGAAAATTTCGTTTGGAATGGGGAAAAGAGGGTGGAAATAGGATAATATCATGAAAAACAAAATTTAGTTCCAATTGTATTTTTCATTATGAACTTTACAGAAGTTATTAAGCTACTTAAATAAAAGAGGTTTTTATTGCATTAATAATAAATTATAAAATAACGATAATCGATGAAAAAAAGCGTAAAACAGATAATAGGAAATAGTTTTTTAAATTAATCGTTAAATGGAAAAAGGCAGTTGATTTTTTCCCTATGAAACATCGTTAATTGAAGTGAGGGGAAACTTGCAGTTTTGGTTTAAGAGTAATCCCTTTATCACTAGAAAAATATTAAAATTATTTCAAAAAGACTTCGCATTCGAGATTTTTATTAAAGTATTAATGAAATATTTTGGCCTTCATGTTTTTCTATCATAGGATTTTATTGTCTGTAAAACCAGAAGCTCGTTTTAAAATTCTTCGTTTAACAACTCACTCTCCGCCGTATTTTCTGACTAGTTTTAAAACTTTAATTTAACAAGTTTGACTATTGAAGTGATTTGGAATCAAATGGCATTTTATTTTTTTTTATAAATAAATTACTTATATAGTTATAAGCAATTCTTGTCACGTGACAACAAGCTTTACCCCTTTCTCATACTGCCGAAAGAATCCGGTTCAAAATGCTTAATTTAAGAGTGCTTGCTGAAAGATTTTCTGTCTTTACCAAAAAGTGGAAAACATCATTCTAAAACGCAATTTCTGAATAAGAATACCTATTAATTTCATCCGCTTTCGAATAAAAATGAATTCGGAAATATGTCAGAAAATATGTTTTTTGGATTTGAGGACAGACAAAAGAAACTTTTAGTTTTTTACTCTTGCACAAAATTATGCAGAATTTTCCTCTGACCCATTGTATATATGTAATACGTATTACAATAATACTAGTAAATATTTATTAACAATACTTACTAAAATGCTGGATCGTGCAAAAAATAATGATAAATTCTGTAGCATAAAAAATAGTTTATAACTTGTAAAAAATATAAAAGAATTTAAAAAAATTAAATAGATCAAAACATTTGACTTCAACGTTTTACTCAATTACAATTGATATTTCAGTTGTACAGAATAATCAATTTATTATTCAAAGAATATAAGGATTTTTTTTTTGTATCTTACTTTAAAACATTAACTAAATTTATTATTTATCATAATTATGTGTTATTTAATGATACATTATATATAAAAAAAGTTTGGTCTCCCTCAAGATTGGATTGTATCATAAATCTGTGCAGAGCTCTATTTACATTATTATGAAATCAAAACTTTTATTGTTGATTCTAAAATGCATAGGTATCTTGATGATATACTCAACTTATACTCTAACAGTAAATCTAACTATTAATTGGCAATTAAGTACCGTAAAAATTTTAAGTGCAGTTATAATGATATGATAAATAATAAAATTAATTTTCTTTGATCTTAATATTACACGTTGTGTTAAAAAAATCCTCTTTAATATTAAAGATAAACATAACGATTTTGCATTCAAAGTAAATTAATTTATTCATTATAATTCATGCCTTATTAAATCTGTAAGTGCAAATATTTTACTTAACTTTGCGCACAGAAATATTTGTTCATATAAATTTAAGTTACATAATTTAAAACTAGCCTAACTTATGAAGTACATGAATTATTTTTGCTAATTAACAATCTATCTGGATATAAATCTACAGTTAATATTTTATTGAATAGTATGTAAGTATTAGCATCTGGGAATGTTTAGCTATAGGTATTGTGATAATTTTGATTTATCACAGGCTTTTAAAGATATTTTTTCTGAAAAGAGATTTCACTATGGAACTGAAAACACAAAATGGCTTTCATTCTCAAGATGAAAAGATCGGCGATATAAAAGGATCGCTAAATCATCATCGATCAGCGGAAAAGACAGGCGGGCGACACTAAGGTGAATAGAAGACCACACCGGTCGCACCTTTGATAGCACCTCGACGCAAAAATGAAAGCACGAAGATGATCAGAGACCAGACATATTGGCGCCATAGGCGTGTATTTTCAGGTACGAATGATAAGACGATGTTACGAATCTCTTAATGAGAAAAGATCATTAAGGTTGATGATTGGTTCGTGACCTTTAGGGGAGGTCTTGGCTGAGAAGAAAAAGAGGAAGCCAAGGTTTTGCAGGGAGGTTTTTTTTGGTCTCGGAGCGAGAAGAGCAGAGAACAGAGCTCGGAGCTCAGATTGTTCTCTGAGAAAAGTGGATCAGCTCGGATCGGGAGCTGTAGAGGGTGACGTCACTCAAGTGAGTCGGAGGAAGAGGACTCTCGCTAGGAGAGTGCCGGTGATAAGTCTCGTCTTCGGTGTTTAGATAACGCCGTGTTGCTGACTTGGAGAAACTTTACGTCGTTTATGAACGGAACATTCTGTTTGGTGATAAGTCTCGTCTTCGGTGTTTAGATAACGCCGTGTTGCTGATTTGGAGAAACTTTACGTCGTTTATAAACTGAACATTCTATGGACTTAAACAGAACTTTGGACTTGGAGCTGGTGGAATAAGATCCTACGTGTTCTTAAATGATTTATGCTGTATATAAATTTAATCCAGATAATTTTTTTATTGTTACAAATAAATAATAGATTCTCCATTAAATACCATTGCCTGGATTATTTGCCGAGCGGCACATACGCTACCAACCACTTAGCTTTTAATCTATACGAGGCCAAGTTATTACAGCTGGTGGAATCGGGAGCCACTAGCCCAGGACTATAGTTCGCCGTGCAGTTCCAGAGTTAATCATCGATAGAATCCAGCGCCCCGCTGAGAAGGCATCCAGCCGCTAAGAGAGATCCAGCGCCCCGCTGAGAAGGCACCCAACCGTAAAGAGAGACACAGAGCCTAGCTGACGAAGGCACCCAGCCATAACCGGAGATACAACGCCTAACCGACGAAAGGCCACCCAGCCGCAACCTACCCATAGCACCCAACACCCTCCGACTGAAAGATGCCCCAAGAGAGATGCAGACGACGGAAATAGGTAAGCTCATTCTAAATTTTGAGTGGCTCTGTTTCATAATTCTTGCACAAAATTAAATTCAGTGAGGAAATTTATGTACTATGTTTCTATACTTTTATTATTTTAATCTAAAATTAAGAAATTATTAAAAAGTATTGCTAAAAAAAAAATTTTGTCCTTCTTTTCTTAATGATAAAAACATTAAATGTTAAATGCATTTCTTTCCGGACAAAACGGAACAAATTAGAAAGTTTTGAAAAAAAAAGAATGTGTACAACTCAGTAGATTGTAAATTTTTTTAGCAGCATAAATGTTATGAGGTTAGTCATAAATTTAAGTTTTCTTTAAAGGCTTCTAATTAGAGAGGGATATTGTTACCTGTTGATCTAAAATTATTTATGTTTACATTTTTAAAGTGTAGTTTTCGAAAAATCTAAATGCTAAAACTGGCAATATTTTTCTAGAATTAGAAATAGGTACAGGTACTTGTATTGTGGTCGGTTGAAAAAAAAAAAAAAAAGAAAAAGAAAAAAGTGTTGAATCGGTAAATTGTGTACTTTTCATGTATATATTTTTCATTTCATTCTCATTTACTGTGTTTAAATTGTGTAGTAAAGTGTATGTATAAAATTAACATTGCATATATGCTAAGGTAATTTTATAGGTTGTTAGGAAATAAACAGAAATTTCGGTTAGTGCAACTCAGTCTAAAAATGACGGTCATTACATAAAAATGACGGTCATTAAAGAAAAAGAAAAAAGTGTTGAATCGGTAAATTGTGTACTTTTCATGTATATATTTTTCATTTCATTCTCATTTACTGTGTTTAAATTGTGTAGTAAAGTGTATGTATAAAATTAACATTGCATATATGCTAGGGTAATTTTATAGGTTGTTAGGAAATAAACAGAAATTTCGGTTAGTGCAACTCAGTCTAAAAATGACGGTCATTACTGATTTAAAGCAATGTAGAAAAATCGATTTGCAAATGTTAGCAGACGAGTTGGGAATTGATATTGATAAGAGTGATAAAATAGCTGTAATTATACAGAAAATTGAATCAGCTGCAGATTATGATAAAGATCTTGCTTTATCGCAGGCTAATTATATTGTACAAGATAGGGAGACTCAAGCAGTCGAGCAAAAAGAAAGAGAAAGGGTCGAGCGAGAATTAGAGGCAGAAAGAGAAAGGGCGGCACGGGACAGCGAAGAAAAACAGAGAGAAAGGAAATTTCAATTAGAGCAATTGAGATTAACTCAAAATGCGAATAGACGTGAATCTACGTCAAGTAGCGGATCTGAGAGGAGTCAGAAACCCCCTTTAAAAGCATTAATGCATAAATTCGATCCAGAAAGGTCAGATATTACTCTTTTTTTAAACCTTTTTGAACGGCAATCCTCTCGAGCAGGCATAGAAAAAGAAGAGCTTGTGACTCATCTTTTATCGCTGCTCCCGGCAGATATTGCAGAATTAATTTTGCGCGAGCCCGCAGAAAAAAAACGACGATTTCACGCACGTGAAATCAATTTTGTTAGCACGCTTTCGGCTAAGTCCTGAAGCGTATCGCCAGAAATTTACAAGACATTCTCGGATACCAGGCACCCCTTGGAAGGATATTATTTTCGAGTTAAATAAGAAGGGTGGCTAACTGGACTAGAAATTTCAAATTTCGAAGACTTAAAGAAATTATTGGTAACAGACCAAATTAAGCGCCGTACGCCGATAGAATATAAAGAGCATTTTATTGACTCTTGGGCAAATTTCAAAGACCCGTTAATTCTAGTTAAGTGTTTAGACGAGTTTGAGGCAGTCAAAGGGCCCTCGAAAAAAATCTGGAACACGAGAAATTTTCCCATAAAATCAGAAAAACCGAGACTCGAAGATAAACCGCGTGTGGAGAAATCGGCCGAAACTAAAACGAATTGGAGAGACAAGGATCCCGATAAAGAAAGAAACCGTGTTTTTGAGCAAAAGAGAGCAAACAAATGTTTTATTTGCGGAAGTTTTTCGCACTATCGTGCCCAGTGCCCAGAAAAACACAAGAGGGAAAATAACGCCGCGTCAGTAGGGCATTTAAATAAAAATCAAGAATTTGAAAAATGTTTTTCGCCGTATTTAAGTAAGGCTCGTATTAACGGGGAGGAAATTACGGTATTAAGAGATTCTGGTACTTGTGTCGATGTCATTTCCAGTAAATTTATAAACCACAGTCAATTAGATGGGGAATTTATGTGGATAAAACAACCACTCTTAAATGATGTTCGCTGTTTGCCCACCGCTAATATAACGCTTGAAATTGACGAAATAGGAAGTATCTCGACGAAGGCTATAGTAACTGATAGAGACGTAGATATGTCCTATTATATACTAGGGAATGATACGCAGAAGCTCATCGACGAGAGAAAAAAAACGCGAAATCAAAACATTGAACGCAGTCATGACGCGCGCGCAGGCAAAAAAAGCGAAACTAGCTCCGGGAGCGACGGAGGCGAACAAGAAACCGAAACTAACTCAGGGGCAGGGGGAAACGATTTCACGGAACAGGCAGATCCGGAAAGGCCAGATAACGAGTTTTTACCGATAGTAGGGGAAGACTCAGGGACCGGCTTGTCGAGAATTAAAAGGGCAGAATTCATAACCGAACAAGAGACGGATTCCTCACTACGAGACATTCGCGAAAAAGCAAAACAAAAGAAATCAAATTTCGAAATTAAAGAGAATTTAGTAATGAGGAAAGTAACGGATCATCACAAATTCGAAAGAAAACAGTTAGTTGTCCCAACTAAGTACAGGGAAGCGATACTTAGTGCTTGTCACGAAGGTATAGCGGCTCACATGGGCCAATCAAAAACAAAAGATAAAATATTGAGATATTTTTTCTGGCCTAATATTATTAGGGAAATTGAGGATTTTGTCAAGTCATGCCATGCTTGCCAGGTAGTGGGAAAAGCGGGGGAAACTAAGAAAGCCCCATTAAAATTAGTTCCCATAATTTCGGAAGTATTTTCAAAATTATCGTGCGATCTAGTAGGTCCCTTGCCGACGTCAAAAAAAGGGAATAAATATTTACTCACAGCAATCTGTGTTTATTCACGTTATCCAGAAGCAATACCGATACCAGATATGCTCTCGGAAACGATCATCGTAGCGATGATCATGATTTTTAGTAGACTTTGTTACCCGTCTAGCATACAAACGGACCTTGGGAGGAGTTTTACTTTGAATTTAACGACAGCCTTCCTAAAAAGGTTTAGGGTAAAACTAAACCATTCAAGTGTATGTCACCCCTCCTCAAACGTTATCGAGAGATGGCACGGGTCAGTAAAAAGGCTTTTAAAAGTGCTATGCGTGGAAAACGGTAGCGACTGGGAAGCTAATCTGCCCCATGCGCTTTTAACCCTTAGGACGGTAACGCATGATTCTACAGGTTTTAGCCCAGAAGAGCTAGTTCATGGGAGAAATCTCCGTACTCCGGAAACCCCACTTTTCGAACAGTGGACGGGAGAAAATGATGAGCATGAATTAGTTACTGAGTACGTCTTCAAACTTATCAACCGACTGAAACGCTGTCAGGAGCTAGCGGTCGAAAACATGACAATTACTAGAGATAAACGGAAAATGTGGTATGATAGAAATGCTAAAGAACGAAAATTTCAACCAGGAGACGAAGTGTTAGTTTTAGTAACTAACAAGAAAAACAAAATGTCTGTAGGTTGGATAGGCCCCGGTAGAGTCTAAAATTTCTGAGACGAATTATATTATGAGCATACCAGGGAGAAGAGAAAAATCGCAAATCTATCATGTAAATCTATTAAAACCCTATATCTCCAGGGTAGGTAAAATAAATATTTTGACAAAAGAATTTAATGAGACAGATGAATCTCAGGATTTGGAGATAGCTTTCCCGTTAGCAGATTCAAATAGTTATAACTTTGACGAAGTTATCAAACAAAGTGCATTAAACGAGCGGTGCACAGCAGGGGAAATTCAAATGTTAAAACAGGTATTAGACGAATACAGGGAAGTTTTTTCGAATGATCCGGGCTTAACGGACCTGACTATTCATGATATTGAGCTAACTGAGGAAAAACCGGTGAGAATTAGGCCATATAGGGTATCTCCTAGACAGAATGAAATACTGAAAAAAGAGATAAAGCGCATGCTTGAATTAAATATAATTAAGGAAGGGGAGTCTGATTATAATTCTCCCATGATTTTAGTCGAAACTCCGGGGAGGGAACCTCGGCCATGCATTGATTATCGCCGTTTAAATGCGATAACAAAAACAGAATTTTTTCCGCTTCCGAATATTGAACAAAGGGTCGAAAAGGTGGCGGCGGCAAAATATATTTCTGTATTAGACCTGACCAAAGGATACTGGCAGATACCCATGACACCAAAAGCACAAAAATTAGCCGCTTTTGTCCCTAGCTTTGGTAGTTTCTTACCAATGGCAATGCCGTTCGGATTGTCCAACGCTAGCTATAGGTTTTCCAAATTTATGTCTAAATTTCTAAATGGGTTGGAAGAATTTTGTCTTCCATATTTAGATGACATGGCCATTTTTTCAGATAGCTGGGAAGACCATATTCAGCATCTAAACACGGTACTAAACCGAATTAAAGCGGCGAAACTTACCGTTAAAATTTCGAAATGCAGATTCGCACAAAAAACGTTAAATATCTGGGACACATAGTAGGGGAAGGAAAAAGGAAACCAGCAGAAGCGAAAATCCGCGCCATAACGGAACTCCCAGACCCTAAAAATAAAACGGAAATTAGAAGATGCCTCGGCATGGCAGGGTATTACTCCCGTTATATAGAAAATTATGCGACCATCGTAGAACCGCTCACACGAGCATTAAAAGGAAAAAACAAAAAAGAAAAAATCATATGGACCGATGAAATGAAAGAAGCTTTCGAAACCTTAAAATCTAAACTCACCCAAAAACCCATCCTATATGCGCCAAATTATAATCGAGAATTTGTGGTTCAGACGGACGCGTCAGATAAAGGGATAGGGGTAGTTTTAGCACAAAGACAGGGCTCAGAAGAGCATCCCATTATTTTTTTGAGCAGAAAATTTTCGGAGCAAGAGAAAAGTTATAGCGCCACAGAGCTATAATGGCAGCTATAATTTTTGCCATAAAAAAATTACGTCACTACATTGATGGACAAGAGTTCAGTATCGAAACCGATCACAATCCTTTAGTGTTCCTGAAAAACAATGCAGGTAACAATCCCAGGTTGTTAAGATGGTCCTTATCACTGCAACCGTTCCTGTATGCCATAAAACACAGAGCGGGCAAGGATATACCGCACGTTGATTGTCTGAGCAGGGCAATAAAATAAAGAAAAAAAGAGCTCAAATTTTTTTTTCTCTCTCACATTTGTAAATAGTTTTCTTTTATTGTATATATAAGGTTTTCTTAATGTGTTCATACTGCCTTCAACACCTTTAAATTATTAGAGTTCTCCAAACAAAGCAAAGTCGTTAAAAGAGTTTGAAAATGTTTTTTAAAGTGTCTTTTTAGAATTGTTAAAATTTTATTTTGAGTGCAAAGAGCCACCCAAATGAATGAGCTAACCATGTTCTGCTTTTTAGATTTCACGCCTTTCAGACGTTAAATCATCTTAGAGGTGGGGATAGTTGTGATAATTTTGATTTATCACAGGCTTTTAAAGACATTTTTTCTGAAAAGAGATTTCACTATGGAACTGAAAATACAAAATGGCTTTCATTCTCAAAATGAAAAGAACGGCGATATAAAAGGATCGCTAAATCATCATCGATCAGCGGAAAAGACAGGCGGGCGACACTAAGGTGAATAGGAGACCACACGGGTCGCACCTTTGATAGCACGCCGACGCAAAAATGAAAGCAGGAAGATGATCAGAGACCAGACATATTGGCGCCATAGGCGTGTATTTTCAGGTACGAATGATAAGACGATGTTACGAATCTCTTAATGAGAAAAGATCATTAAGGTTGATGATTGGTTCGTGACCTTTAGGGGAGGTCTTGGCTGAGAAGAAAAAGAGGAAGCCAAGGTTTTGCAGGGAGGTTTTTTTGGTCTCGGAGCGAGAAGAGCAGAGAACAGAGCTCGGAGCTCGGATTGTTCTCTGAGAAAAGTGGATCAGCTCGGATAGGGAGCTGTAGAGGGTGACGTCACTCAAGTGAGTCGGAGGAAGAGGACTCTCGCTAGGAGAGTGCCGGTGATAAGTCTCGTCTTCGGTGTTTAGATAACGCCGTGTTGCTGACTTGGAGAAACTTTACGTCGTTTATGAACGGAACATTCTGTTTGGTGATAAGTCTCGTCTTCGGTGTTTAGATAACGCCGTGTTGCTGACTTGGAGAAACTTTACGTCGTTTATGAACGGAACATTCTGTTTGGTGATAAGTCTCGTCTTCGGTGTTTAGATAACGCCGTGTTGCTGATTTGGAGAAACTTTACGTCGTTTATAAACTGAACATTCTATGGACTGAAACAGAACTTTGGACTTGGAGCTGGTGGATTAAGATCCTACGTGTTCTTAAATGATTTATGCTGTATATAAATTTAATCCAGAGAATTTTTTTTATTGTTACAAATAAATAATAGATTCTCCATTAAATACCATTGCCTGGATTATTTTCCGAGCGGCACATACGCTACCAACCACTTAGTTTTTAATCTATAAGAGGCCAAGTTATTACAGTATTAAGCAATTAGATTTAATTGGGGTTACAACTTTTATAACTTCCAATATATGTCAGCACTAAAAGACAACTCGATATTAATAATGAAATTGTCGTTTGTACTAACTGTAATTTAAAGTAATAATATAATTAATTTGAAAATCAAATATTAATTTTAATTATAACATAATAAGTGTGGATTAGTATATTATTTATAAATAATATATGTTTTACTAAATATTTTTTATCAATCTTTATTTATTTATTTTTGTTTTAATAACTGTAACTGACAATCTTCAAACTAGCGGTAAATTTACATTATTTGATGGCATGTAACATGTGTGAATGATGGATTTTACAACTATGTTATTTTATAGGATAAGCCAGTATAAATTATTATTATTATTATTCCATATTAATACTTTTTAATTGATTTTTTTTCATGTAGTCCTAGGGTACATAATAATTCAAATTTCTTAGCTTATAGCTCGACCTATTACATAAACTAATTGGATTATTGCTTATAATTGTAAATTATGTACCCCTGAATAGTGATTTACATATAAGTTTTCTATTGTTTTTCATTCAATTGCGTTTCATATGTCTCTTTATATTCATATCATAGAACTTCATAATTCAAATAATGATATGTTTTGTTTATTAGGTAGATTTCGTATGAAATACTACCTATTGCATTCTCTCCCATGTTGGAATTTCTGAAAAATTTTTGCGGATCTACACGAATCATGACTCCTAGACCCTAAAACTACCATCAGTAAAAAAGTTTATCTATCTATCTATCTACCGGTGTATATCACTTTCTTCTGGACACGATAACTTCCATAATTATGCTCAGATCTTCTTCAAACTTTTACATAAAATCAAGGAGCTTAAAATCTCGGTCGAGTTCGTTAATGGGCAAAATCGGACCAAGGGGGTGGAAGTTAGGAGGGTTTTTGTGAAAACAGAGAAAACGCGATAACTTCTAAATTAAAATAGATATAGAATCAGTTTAAAGTTTATATTACTTCTAAAGAATGGGCCAAAAGTTTATGCATGACAGATTTTTGATAAAGCTAAAAATGGGCTCAAGGGCGAAAAAAAACATGGTTTTTGGGAGAAAAAAATTCATAACTTCGTCAATTCTCAAGATATCAAATCCAACTAAATTTTATATAAATGTACTCAATATTATCTAAAACTTTTGTGCTTACAAGTTTTTGATAAAACCAATTTTTATCGATGAAAAAAATAAAAAACGAAAAGAAAAAGGGGGGAGAAAAAAGAAAAAAACCCATAACTTACTCAATTCTTAAGCAATCAAATCTAATTAAATTTATTTTACAACTTCACAATAATATCTACAACTTTTATATTGACAAGTTTTTAATAGAACCAATTCTTATAGCAAAAATAAATTAAACAAAAATAGGAGTTGGAGAAAAAAACCTCAAATCCAAACTGCTTATATTCTGACTCATTTTAAAAATCATTTTTGATTTTAAACGCATCTAAATGACAGATCCTCTTATTTAGGAACTATATAATGCGACGTATTGGCTAATTTTTTGATAAAGGCAAAATATATTTTTTAAAAGGCTGCCAAAAAAGGTATTTTGAACAGAATTTCACGAAGTTATAGTGATTGAAATTTGAGGAAATTTAAGAAATTGCGTTTTTACCGAGTCATTTTTAAATCTTTTTTTTTGTTCTCAAACGCATCCAATTTACAGGTTCTCTTGTTTAGGAACTATATAATGTGACGGAGTGGCCAGTTTTTTGATAAAGGCAGAATATATTTCAAAAAAGGCTGCCAAAATGGGCACTTCGCACAAAATTTCCCAAAACGATCATGATTAATGAACTGTGGGTATTCAAATAACAAATTGGTTATTTTATGACTCATTTTTAAATCCAATTTTTCTCTGGAACGCATTCAATTGACAGTTTTTTGTTACTTAGGAACTATATAATGTGCGTATCCGTCGATTTTTTGATAAAGGGTGAATATATATTTTTTAAAAGCTGTCAAAGTAAGCACTTCTCAAAAAAATTTCCCAAAGCGATCATGATAAAAGAATTGAGGTTGTATTAAAATAACAAATTGTTTATCTTATGACTCATTTTTAAATTCAATTTTGCTCTCAAACGCATTCAATTGACAGTTATTTGTTATTTAGGAACTGTGTAATGTGCCGTATTGGTCAGATTTTTGATAAAGGCTAAATATATATTTAAAAAAAAAATCGGTCAAAGTGGGCACTTCGCATAAAATTTCTCAAAGCGATCTTGATTAAAGAATTGTGGATGTATTAAAATAATAAATTGGTTATTTTATGACTTATGACTCATTTTTAAATTCAATTTTGCTGTCAAACGTATTTAATTAACAGTTTTTTGTTATTTAGGAACTATATAATGAGCATATTGGTCAATTTTTTAAATAAAGTAAGAATATAATTCAAAATATGTTGCCAAAATGGACATTTGAGTAGAATTTCGTTTAAGACGATTTTGATAAAATCAGTTCTTACAGAAAAATGAAATTAAAATTTTTTTAAAAGTGGCTGAATAAAGTAGTTAAACTGGGTTTATCTCTAATCATTTTTTTTCTTTTTTGTTGAGATGAAAACTTTTCGAAATCTACCTCCGCCTATAGGCCATGCCGAAAGGGATTTTTTTTAAATAGCAGTTAAATTTTTGCATGTTCATTATACATGCTTAAATAGTTTATCTCTTGCTCTTACTGAATTTTAAATTTTGGTAAATATCTATGTTGCATCGGATTTATTTATAAAACGCATTTATATATGTAAAACTATTAATTGTAAAACTATATATATATATATATATATATATATACTGAAAGAAAAACCAGTTTTTGAAGTAACTTACTGAATTTCCTTCTCCCCTTTTTTTTTTTTTTTACAAAAATAAATAATTTGATTCTAATCTATATTGTCATTTTTTTCTATTCCATTTTCAAACCAAATTTTCGTAAAATATTATTAGATAGGGTAAAATTTCATTAAATGTTGAAAAGTGGAGTATTTTAGAAAGCTAATAAAATATATTTTCGATTGCTATTGCATATTCTGCTTAAAAACATTTTCCTTATTCATTTTTTACAAGATTTAGTAAAACTACGCCCGGTTCCCAATATGGACAGCTTATGTCCCCATCGACTACAACAATAAGAAAGAAGAAAATTCAACGTTGCCATGCAAGAAATTGAAAAGGCATCAAAGTGGTAAAATCTTTGTTCAACAAGATGCCATTTGAACAATCTCCCAAACACCTTCCTCCCAAAAACCCTTGCTGAAAAATAAAAAGAAGCCCCCCCCCCCCAGTAGGATGTCTGTTGGTGAAATCGTAGGTACCAATGGTATGACTTCCTCAACAAAGGAGAGCTGGTACTGTTTCTTTTGCAGTATTGATGCTTTTTCAAACAGGGGGTCATGCATCACATGTGGCAGATATGTTCATAAGGATTATGTGGGACTTACTGCCCATGGTGAAAAAGTTTCTATTTGTCCATGCTGTGAGAACTGAGTAATAACAGATGTAAATTCGCAGACAGATGCAATAAAGCTAAATAAAACCAACAATATTATTTCATAATATTTGCTAGTAACTAAGGGGCTTTGCATGAGTCTTCGTAGGGTAAAAACCGAGAATGATCCCCCCCCCTTTCTAAAATGCATGTTCTGAAGATATTTACTGTCCTTCCTCCTCCGAATACTTTAAGATACATTTTTTTATTCCCTCTCTTCTAAAATCCCTTGGAAATGTGGCTCTTCCATACACACTGTGTAGAAAGTCAATAAGTAAACACCTGTCCATAATAGGTACAGGTAGTTCCTTATATGTACACTTGTAAACATTTTTTTGTTCTTATCATTTAAATTAAACCAGTATAATTACAAGGTCGCTAATTTTTATAATGATAGTCAATAGTCCAAGGATAGTAGTCACATATTTTTGGAGTCCTATGACTTGTAGATAAGGGTGAAAAAAATACATTTTCCTTAGGGTGTCCATATTGGGTACAGGTACTTTATTATATTTTAAAGGATATTTTTAAAAATGCATAGAACAGCTATTTTTGTGTAAAATAATGCTATAATTTTTATTTTTTCAGCGAACTAAAAAAAATCAAAATTGTTTAATTGAACGGAATGTATCTGTATGTTTTCTGTTGTAACAATGCATTCACTTTCAAACCAGTTTTAGACATATATTTAAAAAATGTTTTTTTCCTTTCACAAAAATATTTCTAAAAAAATGTAATTTTATTCAAACCAGTCATATAGAGGTTAAAAACATTTTTGCATAGAATAGTACATTTTGTCCAAAATAATGCTATAAATTATTTTTGTACTATCAGCTGTTTTACAATAATCAGATGTTTTTAATTGAACGAAACGCGTTTTTATGTTTTTCCATCGTAAGAATGCATTAACTGTAGAAGCAGTTTTACAGGCATATATTGAAATAAGAAATGCTTTTTATTTTTCTTACACAGAAATATTTAAATTATAAATATATATAATTTTATTCAAACAAGGTAAATGCACATAAAAACATTTGCATACCACAACAGAACTATTTCCTAAAAAAATTATAAATTATTTTCATTTTTTCAGTGATTTACAAGTAATCGAAAATGTTTAATAGAATAGAACATTCCTTTATTTTCTCCCCAGTAAAAATGCATTGATTGTAAAACATGCATATTCTAAAAATGCTTCTTTTTTAATACAAAAAATATATATACGTATTAGAAATATCTATAATTTAATTTTAAACCAGTTACATACACAAAGAAAAATATTTTGGCATAGAGCTGCACAATTTTGTCTAAAATAGTTCCATGCATTTTCTTCAGCTATTTTTCAATAATAGGAGGTTTATAAATGAGCAAACATGCCTTTATGATTCTCTCCCGTAACAATGCATTCACTGTGAAAATAATTTAAAAGGCACATAATTTTTTTAAATATAATTTTTTTTTCTGACACAGTAATATTTGAAGTAGAAATACATATATATATATATTTTTTTAAAATAATCTAAACATAAAAGAAAAATTTCTACACAGAACAAGAAGACTTTGTGTAAAATAATGTTATAATTTATTTTTCTTTCATGGGCTATTTAAAATAATCGAAAGCTTTTAATTGAATAGAACATGACTTTATATTTTCTTTACAAAGCATTCGACTGTAAAACCACTTTCATAAATATATTTTGAAATAGCTTCTTTTTCCTTGCACAAAAATATTTTACTTAGAAATAAATATAATTTTATTTAAGTTAGTTATAAAAACATAAAAAACATCTTATTACACTGAACAGCAGAACTTTGACAAAATAATACTAAAATTATTTTCATTTATTTATAGATTTTAAAATAATAAAAAAATTTTAAATTAAAAGAAACGTCTTTTTAAGTATTTTGCCATAAAAATGCATTAGCTGTAAAACCACTTTAACAGGTAAGCTAAAAAGGCTTGTTTTTTCTTATCAAAAACATTCAAATTAGAAATAAATATAATTTTATTCAAACCATTGATGCACACTTATAAAAACATTTTTGCTTAAAACTGCACAACTAGAGTAGTATAATGTTATAAATTATTTTTATTTCTTCAGCGGTTTTAAAATAACTGGATGTTTTTAATTGGATGAAAAATGTATTTATGTTTTTCTATCATAATATTGCACACTGTAAAAAAAAAAAAAAAAAAAAATCTGCAAAGGTACTAAAATTTTTCTAGGAAACTGGGATTCCAAGAACTTTTCCCGTAACGGTAACAGCAAAAATTCAAGTTTCAGAATCGATTACATGAATTTTTACTGTTATCGTTACATGAAAAGTTCTTGGAATCCCAGTTTCCTAGAAAATATTTAGTACCTTCATAGTTTTTTTTTTTTACAGTGCATTAACAGCAATACAAATTTTACAGGTAAATTGTTAAAATGCTTCTTTTTTCTTACTCTAAAGTTTTAAAATTAGAAATAAATACAATTTAATTCAAACTAGTTATATCCATACTTTTATTTTTCTTAGAACAGTTCTTATTCGTCTAAAATTATGTTAAAAACTATTTTCATTTCTACAACTATTTTTAAAATAACCGAATAAAGCGTTTCTTTATTTTTTCTGCCATAAGGATACATTGACTATAAAGTCAGTTTTACAGAGAAATTTTTAAAAATGCTTATTTTTATTTATTTTTCTCACAATAACATTCAAATTAGATATAAATATAACTTTATTAAAACCAGTGATGTACACTTATAAAAACATTTTTGCTTAAAACAGTACAATTTTTATTAATATAATGTTATAAATTATTTTTATTTTAACATCTGTTTTAAAATAATAGAAAGTGGACAGACGGTGCATTCTTGTTTTCCTACCATAAGAATGTATTGACAGTAAAACGAATTTTACAGGTAATTCTTTAAAATACTTCTTTTTCTTACTCTAAAGTTTTAAAATTGGAACGAAATATAATTTAATTCAAACAAGTTTTATGCACACTTTTTTCTTATAGTTATTTTTAGCTCTTATTTGTTTAAAATAATGTTATAAACTATAATTATGTCTGCAGCTATTTTTTAAAGTAGCCGAATACAGCGTGTCTTTATTTTTTTTTCTGCCATAAGAATGTACTGATAGTAACACAAATTTTGCAAGTTAATTTTTAAAATGCTCTCTTTTCCTTTCTCTTAAGTTTTAAAATTAGAAATAAATATAATTTAATTCAAACCAGTTATATGCACACTTTTTTCCCCCTTAGAACAGTATTTATTTGTTTAAAATAATGTTATAAATTATTATTATATCATCAGCTATTTTAAAATAATAGGAAGTGTTTAATTGAATGGAACGTTTATTTATGTTTTTCTACCATAAGAATGTAGTGACAGTAAAACAAATTTTATAAGTTGATTTTTAAAATGTTCCCTTTTTCTTTCTCTTAAGTTTTAAAATTAGAAATAAATATAATTTAATTCAAACCAGTTATATGCACACTTTTTATCCTTAGAACAGTATTTATTTGTTTAAAATAATGTTATAAATTATTATTATATCATCAGCTATTTTAAAATAATAGGAAGTGTTTAATTGAATGGAACATGTATTTATGTTTTTCTACCATAAGAATGTACTGACAGTAAAACAAATTTTGCAAGTTGATTTTTAAAATGCTCCCTTTTTCTTTCTCTTACGTTTTAAAATTAGAAATAAATATAATTTAATTCAAACCAGTTATATGAACACTTTTTTCCTTATAACAGTATTTATTTGTTTAGAATAATGTTATAAATTATTATTATATCATCAGCTATTTTAAAATAATAGGAAGTTTTTAATTGAATGGAACGTGTATTTATGTTTTTCTACCATAAGAATGTACTGACAGTAAAACAAATTAATATAATGTTAAAAAAAAATATAATATATTGTTAAAAAAATATTAATGTTGTGTATATAAAGTGTAATATAATGTAAAAAAATGTTGCAATATAATGTTAAAAAAATATTGCAAAAATTATACCCCAAACATAAAATGTAAATACTGATTACAAAAGAAATAACAATAATTTTAAATATTATTAAAATAATTGCATGCTGATAGGAAAACTTATGTTATTTAATAATAACATTTTATAAAAGTTTTTCAAATCAATAAGGCAAGAGAACATTAATTTAAAATTTATGAAATACCTTTATTTTAATTTCATTAATTATAAGAACAAGGATTGCCGTTTGATGACATTCATATTAATTTTGTCACTATATCCCGATAATATAAAATATATCGAACAGAATATCCCTTGAGAAATAAAATATGACACCGGGTTTTGCATCTGTTTTGCATCTGTTCTTATCCTGCCTTATGGCACAAATGAATTTTTCTAACTTCTGAACTTCTAGGATATCATAAATCTGAATTAAACAATAGTCACGTAGGTTTTTTTTTCTGTGCTGCCTTGGAATAATTTACTTCTTCTATTGAATTTAATAATTTTTCACGAGTAAGTATAGCAACATTTATTTTAATTTCATGCTGATTTAACAAGGATTACAACCGCTATTCCATTAAAATATTTCTTATTTACTGATTGGTCTCTCATTCCTGTAGAAATCATTGTTTAACCCATTGGGGGGCAAGCAACTGTGTTTGTGTAATCCTGAACTAAAGCCGGAAATTTGGAATATATATATATATTAAAATAAGGAAAAGCAATTTCACGACTTTAGATAGGTAGGATAATATATCCAACCGCCCCTTAAGGGGTTAAAAAAAGTATAAAAATATTTTTGAATAATTCCATCTAAAATAAATATATCGTTTACCAATTTATGCAAGTTCAATACACATACAAATATCGACAAAACATGCACTCGCAATTGCAATTAATGCCATAGAAACAAGCCAGAAACGATTCAAAACTGTCTAAAACCAGTTATAACAAGTTCAAATGGTTTTCGGCTGCCGTCTTTAATACTTTACGGTTACACTGTAAAAAAAAATCTGTGAAGGTACTAAATATTTTCTAGGAAACTGGGATTCCAAGAACTTTTCATGTAACGATAACAGGAAAAATTCCTGTAATCGATTCTGAAACTTGAATTTTTGTTGTTACCGTTACGGGAAAAGTTCTTGGAATCCCAGTTTCTTAGAAAAATTTTAGTACCTTTGCAGATTTTTTTTTACAGTGTAGACAATCGTTATTCTATAAAATAACTAGTTAAATCGTAAAATTTAATAATTTTATGCACTTTAACGGACTTGGCTAGTTATTTCATGAAATAACTAGGTATTTTATGAAATAACGGATTATACGCTTTAACGGTAACATATACATAATAAACATTTTTGCATAGAACAGCACAACTTTATCTAAAGTAACGTATAACTTTCGTCAGCTATTTTAAAATAATAAAAAATGGTTTATTGGACGGAACAATTCTTTCTGTTTTTCTGCCGTGAGAATGTATTGACTGCAAAGCCAGTTTTACAGGTATATTTTAAAATTAAGTCTCTTTACTTGCGCAAAAATATTTAATTTTAATTTAATTTTAATCAAATCAGTTACATATGTTAAAAAGAGAGGGAGACAGAGATTAACTTTTAATTCACCAAAGATTGTTCTTAGCAACTGATTAAAGATAGTTCCTTTTGTTAAAATATTAATCATTTAATTGATATTATTTTTATAATATTGATTACCCATTTCTTGATTTAGTGATTACCCACATCCAATTTATCTTAACAAAGCTTGAAGGTCATTTTTAGAAGAATCCACATGACAGCCATTGTTATTAGAGGTCACAATTTCACGGAAAATATTAATAAAATAAAATTAATAGAAATAAGTCATTTTCTTATATATTTAAATAAAAAAGCGTGTTTTAATAAGTAACTTTTTCAAGAGTTAAAAAAGGTGAGCAAATTCTAACATTTTTAGTAAACTAAATGTAGATAAAAATAGATACGTAGAATTTCAATGTAGATTAATAATTTTTTCCAGCCTTTGAAATTTGTTATTTCGAATGATTTGAGATTCATTAATAATGAATAATGTGCATGTTTGTCTACAATCTAGCTAGATGCTTATCTAATAAACTTCACGTAAGCAAAACTTTAAGTTAAATTGTTAATAATTTTAAAGTAGTTTCAATAATCTTAATGTATATAGGAAAAAAAACATTATGAATTGCTAGAATTGTTACTTTTTTCTGCCAATGCTGAGTAGAGAAGTATGTCGTACTTGAATTCAACTATTTCTTGATGTCAAATGTTCATTTCTTATTTATTTTTTATTTTTATGTATTTTCTATACATTATGTATAATTATATAATATATATATTCCTAGATAGATTTTTATATTTCTGTCAAATATGTTTATAAAGACCGATTAAAAAAAATTAATTGAAACTGATACCGTTGACAAATGATAAATGAAAAGTAATGAAATCTGTGCTTTAATGATAACTGAATATACTTTCTTTAGGAAGTTTATATCACAAATGTTTGAACAAATCGAATATTACTTTTTTATTCGAGTCAAGATAAAAAGAATAATTAAGTATGATGGGCTTTATTTTCAACATCAGATGCGCTACTTCACACTTCAAATCGATTGTAAAACACAGCGTGCAATATTTATTCGATTGCATTACGTTGAGAGAAAAGGCGGAGGCGTATAACATAACAAGCGAAGAACAAAAGAGGGGGGGTGCGAGAATAAAAAGGCCGCACGAGAGAGGCCAACACTTCTGAGCGAACAGAAGAATGGAATAAAGGGGGAGGGTGGGGGTGGAGTACGGATTAGAATGAAATAAGAAGGATTGTTCCATTAGATACGGAAGACGTGGAGGGGGCAAAAGATGGATGGATGAGGATAGGGAATTAACAAGGCAGTTAAAATTCAAACGCCGTTTCTACCGGAAGTCATGGAGGAACATAATGAAGAGGCTGGAGTATCGCCGGAAGTGCGGAAGAGAAGCATCTGGTCACGTGACTCCCTCCAAAAGACGGTCGCCAGACGCCTCTTCCGATCACGTGACTCACTTGACGAAGAAATTTTTTATTCGGGAGAAGTGGTGGTGGGGAAATGCCTTATGTGTAGGGAGTAGAGACACTGAGTGTGGGAGGGTGTCGCAATCTTCATTTTTCTTTCTGAGTCCCCACAAATGATTCGGCGACAGATTCTTGTTTCAGATTCTGAGGAAGGAAAAGTTTTAATTAGGGGTGAATAGGGAGCTTTGCCGCTGCTCACTGGCCATGAAGAGAAAGTCACGATTGACTCTCCCGAGGCATTCGTCTTGCAGGTTAATGACAACGATGTTTCTGTTTTACAGCATTTCGTATTTTTCTCACTAATAAGGTATTTTTACAGAGAAAATTAGGCGCATAAAAGTGCATTTAAATATACTGCTGCCACCTTTTGAAAGTTTTAATTAATGTAAATACATTTAAGAAGTGTATGTATATATATACATCATTCTGCACATATAGTACAAACCTATCTTTTTAAGACTGGTGAAGGAAATTTTAAGAACGGAGAGAATCTTTATTTATTTATTTATTTATTTATTTATTTATTTGTTTTTAATCAAGGTAAATTAAATGTTATCTGTTTAACCATTTTTACAAAATTAGTTTTTTATAGTTTGTATTTCTAAATATTACAAACCTTTGTAACTGTATGAATTGTCGGAAAATCACAATGTTCAGCAAATTTGAACCCGTGCGATTGTGTAAATTTGGTCTTATAATGGATATGGTACATAGTACTGATTTATATATATATATATATATATATATATATATATATATATATATATATATATATATAACATAAATATATAATAAGTATTAAATATATAGTAAGTATCTATGAAATATAATAAACATAAACATGTAGATATGTATGAATGTATGTATATGCATAATACAGCGTGATTTAAAATAACGTGACCAAAATAAACAAAGCAAACATACAAAAAAATAAAAGATCAAGTTGGAATATTTTTTGTTTCAGGTACATACATCAAACGTATCGTACAGATATTTGTTTGTAAATATATTTTTACGATGTAATTTTAATGCATAGTTTTGCATATGATTACTTGCCATACAAAAGTAAATGACACTACTGACTTTCGAGGAGAATTCTTATAGATTAATGAAGTCGGTGCTCGCTTTTTCCATGTTTTACAGCTTTTTGCATTTTTCAGTCTAAAATGCAATTTTTAACAAGAAAACTAGATACTTAAAATACATTTACATTAATTATTACTGTCTGTTTTTGAGGGAGGAGGTTACATACTATAGTAAGTTCCTTTAAAAGCGTGTTTAATTTAAGGTACAATATTTCTCATTTTCGCAAATAAATATTTGCAGATGTACGCATATTGCATCTTATTTTTTTTAAATGCATTTTATATGTATTTTGAATATAATATATACATTTTTACCAGAAATATTGCTTTATGTAAGAGATCCTGTACCATCCCGTAATATCTCTTGAAATCATGTATTGTACATTAATCTAGCCATCAGGTCAATTTTTGATTTCTGCATAACATACGAATCTCTCTTCAGAAATGCTATTCTGAATAGAGAGAAACAAATGGTCGAACAGCATCTGTATGAGCAACATTCGGTAAATTCAGCAGGTGGAACAACATATCACAGAGGTATGCTTCCAGAGTTTATTTATTTTTTATTTGTTTTCCAATGCCTTTTCGAATATCTGTTATTAAGAAACGAGCTTATACTCCAAGAAAAATTTACGAATTGAAGTTTATTTTCGTTCTTAAATTGATTATTTTCCTTTAAAATACAACAAATTTACATAAAAAATATCTAAAACTTTTTAAGCTGAAGCAGCTTTTAATAAAAAATCACAGGTCTGTTCCAGTAACTTATGCTGCGTGTTACTTTTTCATATTTCAAATATAATTTTTACGTATGTCCCTTTTGCTTTAAAACACAAAAATATGAGAACTGTAGATTAATATTTCCTGAAATTCTCCATTCAAAAGTCACTACCAAATTTTAATAGAATTTTTTGCCTTATTTATACAAAATTTAATAATAAATAAGGCAAAGTATCTGTTTTTACTGGTGAATGTTTTTTTCCGGCAATATTATGATTGCTTGCACTGATACTGACAGAAGGATTGTTTATGATTTATCAGAAACACAGAACCGGGCTATAGCCATGGTAAACATCCAACAATCAAAGCGAATAGATGTCTTTACCTTAACTTATGACAGAAATTCTAGATTAATAAGGTATTAAAATAAGGAGAAAATTTCTACTTAAATTTACTGGAGGAAGTTTTATTTTGCAATAATCAGAACCTGTAGAAGTAGTTACAGTTAAAGTTTCATCATTTTGAGGATGTATCGATTCCTCTTTGTTCATTATTTTTTGGTCTAAGACTGTAATTAGTATCTGTATAATTATGATTTCAATGAAAATATAAAAACATCACATTCATTCGTTAACTCGTCCGTTATCTTCGCAAATACAGCTTGCAATTTGTTGATACTCCCCGGACGGAAAGCAGCTTGATTGGCAGATTTAGAAAATGCATCCGGTTTTGTATTTTTCCAATTCGGTTTCGATGCTTTTGAACAACATCGATAATCTCAAAGCGAGACTTTGTTCCAGATCTGAATCAAACCTCCTCCTTTTATTCTCTTATCATTACAGGGAAGGATGGGAGGTGGAGGGAATCGCGCACTGTTTTTATTTATCATTTTATCTTTTTATTTCATTTTACCGATACACTGTAAGGCAATCAGTAAAATATAATTCCTTTTCCCGAAGATTTCCTTCTCTTCATCTCGGGTTTGTATTTTTATTGTCAGGATTTCTTCTTTTGGAATCTGTCAGACGATTTTTATGATCTCTGTCAATTTTTCTGTTATTTATTTATTTTTATTTATCTATTTATTTTTATTTTTTTCGGAAGGGATTTTGAAAAATGTGTCATTATCTTTCTGGAATTTGATTTTGAACGATTTGAGGTTTGAATGAATGCGTGAAAAAAAAATTCCCCAAAATGGAAAAAATTTGGTAACTGAATTTGCGGTTTTTAGATTGAAATAAAATACTGTGTAAACATAAATTTATAAAACATACTATTTTCTCTAAAAAAAGATATCAAAATGATAAATCTAGAATGTCTAGGGTGTATTATTTGAATTTCAATATTACAGTTAGCACGTTCGTTTCACTATTTTATTATTTAAAATTTATATGGAGATATATTTTATGATGTTTATTTCTTTAATAATCAATGAATTTATTCTAATCAAACAAATGTTATATAACAATACAATTATATATGTACATATAAAATAACTCAATTGTATGTCTGTATGTACAATTAAAACTTTTCGGTATATGAAATACTAGCGGCTTAACCATTCAATCAATCGAAAAGAAATTTTAGATATACTTTTTTGAAAGTATTCGCTCGAGATCATGATGATTCAAAACAACTAAGCTCTTGCGGTAACGGTAAAAAAAAAAAATCTCAAAATTTTCGAGTTACAACACCATTTTTTTCATGCGCAAAATTATCAGCATATTTTAAACCCTAAATGACGTTGCATTGATACATGTACGATGAAAACTGCCGGAGTAAAAAAACTTGCAAAAAAAAAAAAAAAAAAAAAAAAAAAAGACCATTGTAAAGGACCAATGACAATACAAGAAAAAAAAGAGAGAAAAAAATATTTATTTGAATTAGCAGTTTTCAACATACCCACTTTTACAGACAATAACGCATTGCATGCGTGAGACTGTTCATAGCAACGCCGAACGTAACATCGCAGAAGGAATGTCCAACTTCACGTTTTATGACATCTTTCAATTCTGACAAATTTCTTGGATTTGGTGTGTACACCTTTGATTTCAATTAACCCTACAACCAGAAATACATTAGAGTTAATTCGGGAAAGGAAGTAGGGTAGGGGATCGTGGTACCATGAAGTGTTTTTGTTACGAGTGATGATTCTATCATCAAAGCGCTGCTGTGCAACACTTGTGAAACAGATGTGCCGACGTGTAGAGGAGCACCATCTTGCACTGCTGCAATTCTGGAATTACGTAATTCATCAACATTGTTACATACCGATGCCGAACACTTGTAATGAAGCACGTTTTCAACCCAGAGGTCTCACCGTCACCATACCACAGATCATTACCATGATCGCCTCAAAAAAGTGCGGATCGAGACCAAATGAGTTTGCGATGCAGCACCACTGTGTCACTTTAGCTTCATGTAAAATCGTTGATGTCACATCGTCATGAGGATTTTTATCAACCCAGTGAATGCAGTTCTTGCAATTTGTGTTCTCAATTAAAAAGAAATTTACCTCAGACTTCCTTAATATTCGCAATAGTCAGCTGTTATATTCATCATATCTTATGAGAAAAGGAATTGATAGGGAATCATCTGCAGAACAGTGCGCAGAATCTTGGGGGCTGTTGTTTTCGATACATCCAAATCACGTGCAAAACTAAATGCAGCAAACAATGGACCTTAAGTAATTCAATTAAGCACATCCGCAACAATTTTAACAGCAACAGATGGTCATTCGGATCGTGATCGATCACACGTGTATCCAGATTTTCATTTTTTTTTCGAAATTAAGTACAGTTTTTACGGTATGTGGGTCTCGTCGTAAATTATGATTTCGGCTATAAACTGGTGCTGTTTCAGCTACATTTTTCCCGTTCAGATAAAACAACTTTATCAATTCATCTCTTTGTTTTATTGTAAGTGTCATCTTGTTGGAATATGCGAACAACTGACTGAAGAAACATTTTAACCATACTATTTATTGAAACTTTTCTAATGGAATGATAATGCGTTATTTATAATGCCCTTTTTTGCAAATGTTTTATGAAGGTGTAACGATTCTAATTATCACTTGGAATGCGAAATTTTTCGTAAGATGCGAAATCCTAAATAAACTCTGAATACACCTTGGGATACGAAATCAGGACATGCTACGAAAATTCAAGAATCTATAATGTTAAAAATCTGCAGCATTTGCTGCATAGTCTCTCCACCGTTTTAATAGAATACCTCTTTTCTGACTAATGAAAGTGCTCTGTACTATAGTAAAGTAAATGTTTCCTGTAGAAGTGGTGGAGTAACGATGTAGCAAAAGCTGCAAATTTTTAACAGTGTACACTAAATTATTTCAATAAAAATGTATCATTGAACAGCTTAGTTGCATATAAATAGAGTTACATTTCTTAAAATTTTATTCTATAGAGAAAAAAGGGCAAAAGAATAATATGGATACACTTAAGGAGGTAAATGTAAAGTCGTATAATAAACAGCCGGTATAGAAATACCTATTTTTGGTAATTAAAATCAAGTGATTTCAATGCATGCATAAATATATATATATATATTTTTTGTAATGTAATTAGATATATGTTTTTATGGACAATAAATTTCCTATTAGTAAAGTTGATTTCCAAAAGGATTTTTTGTATAAAAGATCACTTAACTATTGCATTTATAAAATACTACGAAATGTTATATTTAGTTCAGCTATTGCCGAAAATATTGAAAAATATTTAAATTGCTTTAGTAGATTAATAGAAACAAATGCATTAATATTAGCCGTTTCCTATTAATTTTCGAAATTGATGTTGTTCTCTTAATTTAATAATAATAATAATAATAATAATAATAATAATAATAATAATAATAAGAAGAAGAAGAAGAAGAAGAAGCTGAAACCAGACGAAAAGAAAATCTATTTTAAAATATATTTTGAAAAGGGAATTGTTTCATTTTATTTGGAGGGAAGGAGGGGCAAAAAGATCCACCAAATATCACTTTTTAAAAGTTTTGTATAAAATTTAATAATAATAATAATAATAATAATAATAATAATAATAATAATAATAATAATAAATAAATAAATAAATAAACAAGAGAGTAAAATAAAATGCGAGATGAAATATTTAAGTTTCCATATTAAAATCAATGCCAGAAAAAATAATAGCAAGAACGAGAACTGAATTTGTGGTTTCAGAGAAAAATAAAACATTGTCTGTAAAGATAAATTTATAAAATATTGTCCCGTATGTTAAAATATTGGCCCGTATGTATATCTACCCGTATGTAAAAAAATAATAAAAAATGTTAAATGGGTTATTTAAATTTCTATATTAGAGTAAGAAATTTGATATCAGATAAGCAAATTTCTATAAGTTTAAAATTGGATTAAAAAAAATTCTAATACTCGAAATATTTTAAAACATACATTTTTAAAATTAACGACGTTCTAAGATTCAGAAATTAATTGGTATATTAACAAATAAGTAAATATTTTTTATTGTTAGAATTTCGTCTTTAGAGACCTTTTAGATGGAGAATATATCGTTCGTAAAAGTAAAATAACTTTTCAATATGTGTAATAACAAAATGGATTGGATTTTCAATATAAAAATCTAACTAAAACTTCCGTTCGTAGCAGAAATGAAACATTCTTGTTATTCTTCAAGATACAACAATAAATACTAATTAAAAGACATTTAAAATTGTTAAAATAACCCAATCCAGATATTCTTTCCTCCCAATATGCTGCTATAAACCCTATTAAAAATTGGCATTTACCATACTAATTTGTTTTACGAAAGGAGAGCCACTATGAGTGAAAAATAAGTTTTACGAGGTAATGCAGAAATGGCATAAGACTCACTATATAAAAATGTAGCTGAAATTTCTATTAGTCTGCGAAATTAAATATTCTGCTTTTTTTTTCCATGAATCGACAGTGGATGCAAATCAAATAGCATTCGAAATCTCCCTATAAAAGCATTTTTTTTTTTACAATATGTTACTATCATCTTTCATCTCTACTATAAACTGTCATTTGAAATCCTTGTATTTTGTTTCACAGCAAGTGAGATTTGAGAAAGGAAAATAAGTTTTGTAGTGTAATGCAGATATCCATCGATCTCACTGTATAAAAATCTAGATGCAATTTAATTTAGTATCCGAAATTAAATACCCCCCCCCCCCACACGAATTATGAAGAATTGAAAAGCATTTAGAATCGTTAAAATCTCCCAGTCAAAGCATTTTTTTTTTCACAGTATGCTATTTTACTTTTTATTATAAATTGTCACTGATTCTTTTAATTCGTTTCACGGCAACAAAGTGTTTGTAAAGGGAAAGTAAATTTTACAGGGTGATGAGAGATGCGTCGATCTGACTATATAAAAATACTACAAGAAATTCTGTTAGTATCCGAAATTAAATGTTCTTCTTTTCTTTCCAAGAATCAACAATAAATATCAATTAAACAGCATTTAAAATCGTTAACATCTTTCAGTCAAAGCGTTATTTTTTACAGTATGGAACACTATAAACACAAACGCCTGAAATTAAGTTAAAAAAGTGTGACATTTTAGTCGAAAAAAAGTGTGACATTTTAGTCGAAAAAAAGTGTGACATTTTAAGTAAAAAAAGTGTTTCATTTTTTTAATACACTTTTTTGCATCTGAATTTAGGATATTTGATACGTCTGAATCGCATCCGAGTTTAACACTCCTGTTATTTGTTGGCAATTACAACCATTTCTTAAACAACTTTTTTTTTCACATTATACACGGTAAAATAAATATCCTTTAAAGTATGAAAATTGTACCATTAATAAAGACGCCTATATTACTTATGCATATTTTAACCGCAAATCTCAGAATAATTTCCCTTTAAAAAAAAAAAAAAATTCTGTATTTAAAAATAAAAATGTAATTTTACATGGACAGTCCTACATATTTCCCCCTCGACTTTCCAGAGGCAGGTATTATACAGGATTTATATGTTTCATTCAAATTACTGTAAATATGCAATACTTACCCGTCACGGGATCGAACAAAAGACCTCCTATGTGCCAGAAAACAGTCTTGATCACTGAGCCACATTTCACAAGTTGAATCTTTAAATATAGTTACTTATTTATGAAAACAAGCAATGTAGTTTCAGTAGTATTAGTTTTTTTTTTTTAGTTTTCGTACTTGTAAAGTGGAAACGGAAACATTAAAAAATAACTACCGTGTGTGTCTGCTCGTCTGTCACAACCATTTTATTCATAAACTATAAAACGTGGTAAGCTCAAATTGGAAGTAATAAAGACTATTGACCTATAAATTTAAAGGTTATTAAACATTAAAAAATATATTTAACAAGGGGTAGGGGGACTAATAAGGTTATGATAAGGAAAAAAAGTATTTTCTTTGTATATCGTGAAAGCTTTTGTTACGCTGAACTCAAAAATATATTTCGTTTAATTTTAGGTGTTATATTTTCAGAAATATTGCCAAAAATATAGTGCAAAAATAAGCCCCCCCTCACATTCTGATTTCAAATATGTTAAAATTAAAACTATGAAAAAATTAGAGGTTGTAGATGTTACATTAAACCTTGCAGGAAAACTATAGCAATTACTCTAGATGGCAGAGTTTTTTTTTAGAAAAGCATATTTTTCTGCTACACTCAAATTTCAATTTATAGGAATGAGAAAAGCTGTTAAGGAATAAAATCATTGCTGATAATGATTTTTGCAAAATAAAATCGCCGGTAATTAGCCGAGATATTAACCCTTAAAGACAGGTACGATTTGGACTTAAAAACGACGGGGGTGGCGTACTCTGCTTTCATCGGCTTTTAAAACTAATATAACAATTTTCAATAATATATTTGTGTAATGCAAAACCTAGCAGCAGTATATAAGCAATAAAATTCATACTGTTGCAAACATACTAATTTAATTAGAATTAATCACATAAATCAGGATTCGTACGCATAAGAAATTAAAAACAAATTATCATTTTTAGTACCAGGATTTCTTTTAAAGTTTTATTTGCCACATTTAATGTAAAACATTCCTTACTTCGCATATAACGGTTTTTGTTAGTATCCGAAATGGGATATTATTATTTTTATCCAAGAATCACTAATAAATACTAAGTAAAATATATTTAGAATTCTTAAAATCTTTCAATCAAAGCATTTTATTTCATAGAATGCTACTTTACATTTTGTTATAAATTGTTATTCACCATACTAAATCGTTTCACGGTAACAGAGGGTTTGTGAAGGGAAAGGAAATTTTACATGTTAATGCAGAAATGCGTCGACCTCGCTATATAAAAAATTGCAAGAACTGCTATTGGTACACGAAATTAAATATTTTTTCTCTTGGAATAATCAATAAATAACAATTAAAACGCAATTAAAATCTTTAACTTCTCCCAGTCAAAGAATTTTTTTGCTCTAGAGTATACTATTGTACTTTTTATTATAAACTGTCACTCATTCTCTTCTTTTCACGGTAACAAAGCGTTTGTAAAAGGAAAGAATATTTTTCAGGATAATGCAGAAATGCGTCGACCTCGCTTTATAAAAAATTGCAGGAAATTCTATTGGTATCCGAAATTAAATATTTGTTCTCCTGTCCCAATCAAAATATTTTTTCTTCACAGTATGCTATTTTGCTTCTTAATGTAAATTGTGATTCAGCCTACTAGTTCGTTTCATGGCAACGGTGTCTTTGTGAAGGGAAACGAATTTTACAGACTAATGCAGAAATGCATCAACCTTATATAAAAAATTGCAAGAAATTTTGTTAGCATCCGGAATTAAATCGGAATTAAATATTCTTTTTTTTCTCTTAGAATACACAATAAATGACAATTAAAAAGCATTTAGAACTGTAAAATCTAACAGTCAATGCATTTTTTCCACTGTATGTTACTTTCTGTTGTAATTTAACATTCACTCTACTAATTCGTTTCACTGTAACAAAGCATTTGTGAGCGGAAAGAAAGTTTTACAGGATAACCTCACAACATAAAAAAATTGCAAGAAACTCTGTTAGTATCCGAAATTAAATATTCACTTTTTCTCCAATAATAACCAACAAATACAATTTAAAAAATACTTAGAATCGTTAAAAAGTCCCAGTCGAAAAAAATTTTCTTCACAGTATGCTACTTTATTTCTTATTGTAAATTGTGATTCAGCCTATTCGTTCGATTCACGGCAACGGCGCCTTTATGAATGAAAACGAGGTTTTACAGGCTAATGCAGAAATCCATCGACCTTGCTATATAAAAAAATTGCAAGAAATTTTGTTGGTAACCGAAATTAAAATGCATTTAGAGTCGTAAAATCTAGCAGTCGATGAATTTTTTCCCCATTGTATGTTACTTTCTATTGTAAATTGTCATTCGCTTACGGTAACAAAGTGTTTGCGGAGGGAAAAAAAATTTACAGGATAATGCAGAAATGCGTCGACCTCGCAATTCAGAAAATTGCAAGAAATTCTGTTGGTATCCTAAACTAAATATTTTTTTTCTCCGAGAATCATTAACAAATAACTATTAAAAAGCATTTAAACTCTTTAAAATCTTTAAAATCTAACTGTCAAAGCATTTTTTTCTTCACAGTATGCTACTTTACTTCTTAGTATAAATTGTCAAACGCTCTTTTAATTTGTTTCCCTGTAACAGAAAATTAGTGAAGAGAAAGAAAGTATTAAGGGATAATGCAGAAATGCGTCGACTTCCCTATATTAGAAATTGCAAAAAATTCTGTTAATATCCAAAATAAAATACATATTTTTTTCCCTCGAAGAATAACCAACAAATACCATTTGAAATTATTTAAAAGCGTTAAAATGTCCCAGTCAAAACAGTTTTTCTTCAGAGTATGCTATTTTTCTTTTTATTGTAAATTGTCATTTAGCCTATTAGTTCGTTTCACGGTAACAGAGCCTTTTTGAAGGGAAACGAAGTTTTACAGGCTAATGCAGAAATGCATCAAAATAACTATATAAAAACAAAATTAATGCAAAAAATTTAGTTAGTATCCGAAATTAAATATTATTTTTTCTCTCTCTGCAAGAACCACCAGTATATGCCAATTAAAAATTATTTAGAATCGTAAAATGTAACAGCCAATGCATTTCTTTCACAGTGTATGTTACTTTCTATTGTAAAATGTCACTCACTCTACTAATTCGTTTCACGGTAACAAAGTGTTTGTGAAGGGAAAGAAAGTTTTACAGTATAATACAGAAATGCTTCGATCTCGTTATTTATATATATATATAAACAAAAAAGAAAAGAAAAAGAAAAAACGCAAGAAATTCTGTTAGTGTCCGAAATTATTCATTTTTTGTCCTCCAAGAATAACCAAAAATTTCATTTCAAAAGTATTTAGAATTGTTAAAATGTCCCAGTCAAAACATCATTTCTTCACAGTATGCTACTTTACTTTTTATTCTAAATTGTTATTCAGCCTATTAGTTCTTTTCACAACGGAGCCTTTGTGAGGGGAAACAAAGTCTTACAATATAATGCAGAAATGCATCGACCAAGCCATGTAAAAAATTGCAAGAAATTTTGTTAGTATCCAAAATTAAAAATTCTTGTCTATTTTTCCAAGAATCACCAATAAATGCCAATTAAAAAAACATTTAGAATCATAAAATCTAACAGTCAATGCATTTTTCCCCACTATATGTTATTTTCTATTATAAATTGTCATTCAATCTACTAATTCGTTTTACGGTAACAGTGTGTTTGCGAAGGGAAATAAAGTATTGCAGGGTGATGTAGAACGGCTTCGGATTTACCATGTAAAAATCTAATTAGAATTTTGTTATTAACCGAAATTAAATATTCTTTTTTTTTCTTTCACTATGGGTCAACAGTAAATGCCAATTAAAAACATTTAAAATCGTTAATGTTTCCCACTGTAAGCATTTTTTTTTTTTTTTTTTTTTTACAATACGGTACTATGCATAAAATTAATAAATGTCATTCATCCTGTGCATAAAGCTCTTCTGAAGGTGAAACTAACTTTACAAGCAAGTGTTCAAATGTATATGACCCATTTTAATGATATTAAACTCATTTTTCATCTTTTTCTTGTAAAATAATTCTAAAGTATATGCATATGATCCAATGCACCAGTAGCGAAAGTGTTAATATTATTTTGTTAAATATATATATATATATATATATATATATTAACAAATATATTTTTTCATTTTTTTTCTTTATTTTCAATTCTTAAAATGTTCTTTTTTCTTCAACTTTTAACGATAAATACAGATAAAAATACAGGACTTTTTAAAAATTCTTGTTGTTAAACAATGGCTTTTTATATCCTCTTTTGTTTTTTTATTTTATTTTTAATTTTTTACATTGTGATCACATGAGAGCTGTACTGATTTGTTTTATAGAAATGGAAGTTAATCTAGTTTTACAGGTAAGTGTTTCAAATGGTTTGAATTTGTTCTCTCACTTTAAGGTCACATTTAGAAAGTAATCTAATTTTTTTTATGTTATTAACATTTAACAAAAAACACTCATTTTACAGGAATAATACTTTTCTGGAAGTAAAAATGGATTTAGAAATGCTTGTTTCTATTTATATTTTAACTCGTTCGCTTCAAATGTGGCCTGTGTGATGTATGCCCAGCGACATTTTTTTGCAACGAGATAAGAATACCAATATTTGAGCATTTTAGCATACATAAAATTAGCATATAAAAATATATATCGTATACCAACATTAGAATATATCATTGATAACCCGTTTGTAGATTTTTTTTCACGCATTATATTTCATATTTATTTATTTATGCGGAAATTAAAGTTTCTACAGCATCCAGCACACTGAAAAACATTTGTATAACAGTACTCTATAAAATTGGTGGCAGACTTGCTGCCTCCAATTTCACGGAGTAAATTTTTTCGATTATGTAATGGTATAATTTAAACATATATTACTGGTGTAACATTACAATGTTTCACCGGATGTAGCGGTTAAAGTACTCCATAAAATTGGTGGCAGTAAGGCTGCCACCAACACAAATGTTTTACAGTGCAGCATTAATCACTGTTGATCAGTTCATTGTTGATGTTGTGTTCATTATTTCATAGCGAATGAATTATAAACTCATTTATGATACATAATTTTGTTCAATTTTTTTAAATATTTGCATGAAACAATATTCATTTCACGGAAATAATGTTAATCTGTAAGTAAAATTACCTTTACATGTAGATATTTAAAAACGTATGATTTGCAATTTGCTTTTAAATCACTTTTAGAACACAATATTATTATTTTTTATCGTATCTATATTTAAAAGAAATCAATCAAAATATTTTTTGGCTTTTATTATTTTTTAAAATTTTATTAAAAAAAATATTTTTCTTCATAAGTTATCGGAATTTCAAATCAAGACAAAAATTGAGCTTTTTAAATTTTTTTTTTTTTAATCTCTTTAGCACTTTCCAACAAAGTTGAAAAGGTTTATGCGTTCGGTTTGTCTGTCCTCTCGCCTTGTCTATAACTCCCGTAAATACACTCAAATTTTCATGTAATTGATAAAAATTATTTAGGGTTACCAAAGCATATTTGGTATTGCATGTGAAGTATGTACGATTAATGGTTTATTTGCATGTATTCATAAAAGAATTTGATTACATTATGGTATATGGGGAAAATCGTTTGGAGAGTATTTTAATAACATTACGTTATTTCAAAGTTATTGAAACTGATATAAATCACTAAATTTCACTACGATCATGTTAAAACAGAACATTCATAGCATTTTTTATTAATTTACAGGGACACACAAAATAAATCGATTACAGTACTTTCTTTGCGTAATAATTTCTGGAGAGTACGTTTTAAAATTCGGTATACGATTTTAAATTTCATTAGTTTTTTGCTAATATACTCTTTATATATAAATTCTGTACCTCATATACAGGGCTGCACAAAAGTATTTGTTTAATTTTCGCTCCTTATTACAGAAATTACTGAAGGGGAATTTTCAACTAAAATATATGTATCTCTTAAATGAACAAAATTTTGGAATGCATATAAAAATTTCTACATCACATACAAAGCTGTTAAAAATAACGGATAAGTTTTCGATTGTAGATAAGAACAGCAGAATTTAGGTTTGAAAATATGTTATTCATTTCCATATTTAAAATGATACATAATATTTTAATTTTTTTTAAGCGGTGCAGTTTTGTTGCATTATTCTGAATGTGTTGGAAAGTGCTTCATAATATATGCTTGACGCGCGATTTTTTTTCTTTCTTTCTTTTTTTTTTTTTTTTCAGTTTAAGCTTTTAGTCTAACAGTAATTGATTTTTTTCTTCTTTATTATTTCATTAGTCAATTAACAACAAATACATTTAAATTCGTTAATTTTTATTTTTAATTAATTAATTTTCTATTTTTAGTTTCCAGTTCAGTTTACAAATGACATAAAATATTTAAAATTTTCAATAATACATTTAAAAATCAAAAAAGGATCAAGTAATACAGAAAATATCATATTAACAAATTTTTTTCCACAATATAAAAAACTACCTAAAAAGAGCATATATATTTTGAAAGAAGCGACTCACACGCATTATGTAAGAAAATATACGTATATATTTCATATATTTTTTCAGATCTTTTACAGTTTGAACCTTCACAATATTTTAAAAAATCTGTTAAATACTGGAGTGAAAATGACAAATGGTTCTATAATAATCTATTTCTTTAAAACTACTTACTATGTCATTTGAACCAGCAATTTTATTTTTATAATTACACAATTTATTTAATTTAGAGAAACCATTTATCTATTTTTATGGTACAAACAAAAGTAATTGTATAAAATAGCAATAATAATTTATGTATAAGTAAAAAGTTTATATGAATTCATATATAAACAAGCATAAATCTTCACCAGGGTTATTTTCTCGCCTGTTTATATTATTTGACAGCAAATCCAACTTTCTGTATCTTAAATTGTGCCATCTTTAAAATTATTTCTACCAATGCCACATGACATCTTTTAAAGTTTTGATGTAATTTTACCTTATTTATAATTCTTAAAAAAAAGCAGTTATAAGTCAAGCATTGAATGGATTAAAAAAGATTTAGGATTATTTTAATTAAAAAAGAACAAATATAAAATAAGTAAAAAAATGGCGTATAAAATAGCCAAAAATCAAAACATTAAAAGGTGTCTGTCAGGTTTCTAATGCTAGTGAACAAATAACTAATTAAGATTACTATTATGTGATATTATATTTTTACTTATTTATTGTATTTCATACGTATCAATTTCTGCGCACTTGAGGTCCTTTTCTTGAAGTTGATCAAAGATTGTATAATTAGATCCTAATATATGAATAATCCCCCCCCCCCCATTATATCAATGAAATGCAGTTTATCTTGCTATTGAAGAATGAGGATCCAGATAAGAGAAAAAATAACTGATTATCAGGTAGGTTGTGAAGGTGATGGGTAGGGGGAGATTTACAGAAGAGTTGCGTCCCGGTTGGCCCAAGAAGCGATTATGCGAATTTTTTGGAAGGAATGATTGAAAAAAACGGGGAGTTCTAACATAGACTTTAAGGTGTGAGGTTGCTGTTTCCATGGTGGACTTTTCAAGAATAGAGTGAAGTGAAGGGCGGGAAAGACCTTGAATCTTTGATATTCATATGATAGACGGCGCAACGAGGAAGTCAAGTGTGATCCTCCAATAAAAATTCATGAAATACCACAGTGTGAAAGGGACATAGAATATTTTCTTATGTAATTTTGCACGGTGCGTAAAGTACTCGCTATATCTATTTTAGTATCTGGACGTCTATATCCGAGCTCTTAAATGTAAATAAAGTGTTCGTTAATTTTAATTGTATAAGTTTAGCTTTTTGATAATTCTTCTCACACCATGTCCAGTTTCACATATTTATACCGGTAATGGCAGCATATCAAATAAAAGAATATTTTTTTCGAAGTCTGCACGAGTGGTGATAGTGGTTTCGGAAAAATTCCTGAACGTGTGGACTAAGAAGGTGTGCAATAGTATTACTTGACATCAGTAAAAATAATGTTTAAAAAAAGAGCAAAAAATATTAAAAGGTGTATCTTGACATCGATAGAAATTGATTTTAAAAAAATACCAAGAAAAAACATAAATTTAATCGACACACAGATTTTTTTTCTCTTTTTTGGCAAGTAACTTATGTGTTACATTTTATGGCTATTATTAAATCCAAAGTGAATATTTTCTAACATATTCTTTCTGGAAACTGTGCAACCGAAAAAAAAAATTCCGTATTTTGCTAAACTCAAAACATTGTTCAGAAAATAATGTCAAAGTGGGCATTTTGAACAGAATTTCAGGCAAAAAAAAAAAGAGAGAGAGAGAGAGAGAGAGAGAGAGAAAACCAGTCGTCCTGTACCACAAAACCATTTATAACTCGATCAGTAATTTATTTATCAAAAAATGGAAAAATCATTTCGATTTCAAATTCCTTCATTTCCTACCAATTTATGCATTTGCGTTTAAAAATGAGCCAGCAAAAGTGTGAAAAAGTTTTGCGTTGTTGAGCAAGGAACTTGAAAACAGCCTTAAAATAAAGCTAATCTATTTGAAACGAGATTGGAGTTTTCATGCATATCTCCTTGCAAATAAATTACATAAAACATCTATAAACATCTCTTAAATCTGATGTTGTCAAGCTATCGTCCCCAATGAATGATCTCTGTTTGCTTTACGGGAATAAGGCTTTTGCGAAGGTGAAACTAGTTTTACAGTGCTTGCACTGTTTGACAGGTGGTGACTTTACGGGAATAAGGCTTTTGTGAAGGTGAAACTAGTTTTACAGTGCTTGTATTATTAGTCAGATGGTGACTTTACGGGAATAAGGCTCTTGTGAAGGTGAAACTAGTTTTACAGTGCTTGTATTATTAGTCAGATGGTGACTTTTCGGGAATAAGTTTTTTGTGAAGGTGAAACTAGTTTTACAGTATTTGTACTATTTGACAGATGGTGACTTTACGGAAATAAGGCTTTTGTAAAGGTAAAACTAGTTTTGCAGTTCTTCTACTATTTGACAGATAGTAGAAGAAAGGCTTTATGGGAATAGGGTTTTTGTGAAGGTGAAACTAGTTTTGCAGAGACAACTTAAATGAGTATGACGCTCTATAAATTTTCTTCTCTAATTTGAAAATATGAAAAAAAATTAGTTGTGTTTACAAATTTTATTTTTACAGTAATTTTATTTATTTATTTATTTCTAACCTTCTTCATTTGTGCCAAAAGATTGAAAATGCCTCTAAACAAACTATATTTAGTGGTATTTTGGTCAATAATTATAAAATATTTTGGTCTATAAATCACTTTTTCTTGTTTTTTGAATGTTTAATAATATTTTTTTTTTTATTTATATATAAACTGGTGTACAACCACCGTCAAAAATCACGGAATGTTAATCTGCGTTTCATTTTCCCAAGACTTCATACAACAAACGGTATATAGATTCTATCCGTAAAAATTTTGTATTGTAGAAAAGTATAGTTTCAAAATGTGAAATGATTTCTACAAATAAAAAAACGATGTTTTTTTTTTTTTTTTTTTTTTTTTTTTTTTTTTTTTTTTTTAAACTAAATATGCAATTTTTGAAGCAGTTCAATGTCCCATAAAGATTCGTATTCTAAATTTTAGAATTAAAATATGAAAAATCTGTAAAGATAACATCATATTTACATAATCATATAAATTTTTCTCTTTGTTTTAGTAATGTGAAAATAAAATATAAATCTAAGCATAATGCCATCGACGCAAACTTTTCAAGCATACTTTTTGTACCTACTTTTATGCTTAACCATAATATATTCAAATGGAAACATATTTACTGTTTAATTGTAACGAAAAAAAAAAATTCATGATGCATAAAGATAAAATGAACTCAATAGACAATATTTTCGTTCTGTCTCAATAAATATGAATTTTTATTTACAATAAAGTACACGAGTATAAGAAAAATTTACTGTAAATAAATTGCAAATAAAAAATTACATTCCAAAAGTCACGAGTCTGAATATTTCTCATATATTTTCTTTGATCTTAAACAATGAAAGTAATCCCCTTGCAACTTTTTGAAGAAACTTCATAAAAACTTTTAAAATATAAAAATGTAAATATTGTAAAAAATAGTTAGTGCGGGAATATCTACAAATAAGCAACTTCCATTTGAAAAATTATAGTTAGCCAAATTGATACAATAGAAAATGGCAAATGAATAATAATAATAATAATAATAATAATAATAATAATAATAATAATAATAATAATAAACCTTTGTTTTTTAAATATATAGGTAGAATAGATGGTACGGTTCACCCCGGAATGGTTACCTACAATTGGGTTTTATATAAAAAGATATGCTTAAACGCCATTCTTCATACTTTAATTTATCTAAATTGTATACATTTCTATGCAAACTTTTGCCGCAGACATATTTAATCATGCGCAGTTGAACGCAAACTATTTGAAAAATTATTAAATTTTATGTAAATCATTCATTTTCTTTAATTATCAACTATGGTGTTAAAGTGTTTTATTTTATTTTTTAAATTTAAAATTACGAACAAAATTAAACAATTCTTATATGAAATGAGATGGTATATGAAGCAAAACACGATGAAAGATGACCATTAAACTTCATAAATGATGTACGTTCCTTACGGTTCCAAACGATTCTAGGAAGCCTGGCAACCCATTAACTACCACCTACTTTATCTCTTCATAACTGTAATTAAAAGAGCGAGTTTGTCTGTCCCTCTGTCCCACCCAGCTTCAGCTACCCGCTACTCTTTCCAGACGATGCAAGCTGGCCAGTGACACGCGATGATAAAGCGCCTGCCCATTAGTGGACAGTTTATTGTTGACAATAACGGACTGTCGCTGATACACAGAAGAAGGGAGGGAAGAGTTGGGTTGTCTTTATGCTGCTGCAGAAATATTTAACCGGACTTAGAGTCCTTTCCCCCCCCTTTTCTCCCTTTCTCTCAGTACTTATTTATTGCTCCTGCGCTTAACTTGGCGTAAACAGGCAACCGCCCCGGGTCTGCTGGGGCTTTGAAATGGAAAGGGGGCGTATAGGGATTTAAATTCCGTATCATTAATTTCAGGCTTGTATTAAGCAGTGCATCGGAACGTGTTAACGCCTCTTATGTTTAGTGTTACGTTTTATATGAAATGTGCAATGGAGTTGTTCAAGATTATGGTCAGTAAGACACATGAGGAAATTCAAATGATGGATAAATTCTTGTCAAAATGAAAAAAAAATTACAAAATACTTAACCTAAAAATCATATACATAGTCAGAAGTAAAAATCCGAAATGATAAACTTAATGATAATGATAAACTCCGAATTAAAAACTTCATATTAACAATTGCAAAACTAGCAAGAAATAAGAAATCAATAGTCAGCTTCAAGCTTAAAAACGTATTCGCTAACGAAATCTCTACGTTAACAGGTTTCATTTCTCAGAGATATTTCAGATATATCTTATTTTAGTTCTTGACTACTGCTTCATCCATTTGAGGGCCTAACTGTGAAACGTTTTCAGTGTTTTCCTTTTAAGACTGAAATTTTGGTCATTTTCCCTTCAAAAGACTTCCATAAAGGCAGTCCTTTAAAAATCTGACTGAAAAATGGCCGATGTAGAAAAAAAAATTCACTCTAGTGTACTGATTTTCCCCTGTTATAAAAGTACATTGCGATTTTTCTAAAAACTTCACTTTTTGCTAACTTAAAAAAAAATAAAATGGTAATAGTTTTTAAATACATAAATTGATTGCAAAATATAACAATATGAAGGTAGAAAATTTACTTTTTGTCTTCCTGATTAGTAAATTAAACTTTTGAGAAAATATTATTAATAAATTAATGACCGTATGATATAGTTTTCAGAATTTAATTTTCATCACTGGATGCCTGCTCCACATATGTCTAATATACAAAAGCTGTTTCAATGAAATTTAGGTAATTTATTATCTATCGGATGTTTCAGATCTTTTATGCATTAAAAAAAACCCTCATAAAAAACTTTTTTTTTTTTCTTATAAAATTCACGTTTTGAAAAAATACATTTAAGAAAAAGAGGTTTTGTAAACGTTGAATATCAAAACAGGTTACAATATCATACTAGTGTAGTTTATCTGTTACTGAAAACAGTTCTAAAAATATGGCACAAAGCGCAATCTATGAAAGAGAATAAAACCATGGTAATTTCAGCCCTTTCAACTGCCATTTGATTAATATATTGAATTCCACCAACAGTTTTTTAACCTACCGTATCACGTGACATTCAAGTACTATAACCGGTGGCTTCGTTAGCTGCATAGAAAGAACTTTCAAAGGACTGCATATAAGTGAAATACCTATCTTAAATTTATAATTTTTAGTACATACTCACATACACACACATACATATATATATGACATTAATTTATTTCAATTATATTCATTTTTCACTTAAGTGTTTTCTAACATTTTAATTTCTAGATTTATTAAGCGCGGTAATCCTAATTTCACATTCTTTAGCTTTTTATGGCTGGAGGAAGATGAAACTGCGTATTTTGTTTGTGGTAATCAAAGTTAATAAGACCTGACGAATCGGCCTTGATTCACAAATTTCTATTTTCTTATGTTTCTTTCCCATATTTTTTTTATGTTTCTATTTCTTATGTATGGGTCAACTGTTTTCTTCTAGTATGGTAAGCTGTTATAGCCAGACCACTTTCTAAAAGATTCCACTGTTGCAGTCTCGAGCCTAGAAATTCTCCTTTGTTCTTTGGCAATTCCAAGTCCCTTACAAGATCATTTAATGAGTTTGCATTATCATGTGTGGCTCTGATGATGTAGTAGGTACTTCGTATTCTGACATTGAGGAAATTCATGGTGAAGTAGATGTGATTTCATCTTTGTTGTCGTCAATCTTTGGAGGTTTCGGGATCGGGTGAAGATCACCGTGCGGCAGAGGGCGACTAGCCGATTGTATATTCGATAGACTATGGCACTCTTCTTTCTTTCTTTTTTTTTTTTTTTTCTTTTTTTTTTTTTTTTTTTTTTTTTTTTTTTTGAAACACCTTTACCTTTTTCATATACATGGGTTGTCAGGCAGAAATAACAATCAGTTACGTGATTTGTCGATTCCCGCCATTGCATTGGCATTGCGAAACGAAATTATGTTTTTTTGCCACTCAGCCAATTTTTCAAATTTGTAGCACACAAGTTGCAGCAGATATGTGGAATCCAGCTTTTGTCCTGGTGTTTCATGTCTTCGTTAAAGTAGTAAGAATAGGCTTTTTTTAATCGTAGGTGATATGGAACACCTTTGTTTACTAAATATCACCTCCCCACAAATGTAACAAAAATTGTCGGGATCATTTACACATTTCCGAGACATTTTGCTATAAAATAATTTGTAGTTTTTTACTTTTAGCACATTTATTATTTAGTGATACAGGAAAGAGCACTAAAGTACGACATTTTTAACATTTGATGCCAACTAACAAAGTAAATGTAAACATTGTCAAGTTGAGTGAGGGTAGAATCGTAAAATTTGGGAGATATGAAGTATCGTGAAAACTTAAATAAAAAAATTACTTTCACTTAGCAAATCATATTTAGCATGAATAGACAAGGAGAAATTAGATAAAAAAATTTCGGATACTTTTGCATTGTAGACTAGTGTAATATATACTCTAGACTTTTGAAAGAATACATGGATTGTGTCTCAGTTTTTTATATGTACCTATAAAAAAAGAAAAAGAAATATCGCGTTGCATGTGTTCGTCTTCTCATGGCAACGAACGTGTTCATAAAAAAATCTTGCAATTTCAATGGTATATTATAACAGTTTGATTTAAACTATATATTCATCAAATCATACATCAAATGGAAGATAATCTAACCTAGCTTTTTTTTTACCGATGCTCAATGGGTGCACCTTTAGTTATATGGCATACATAACCTACAGGCCAATTATTCTCACAATTCGGTTAAAAAGTCAAAAATTATGAAAATAATAGTCTCTTCAATTTTGTCTCTCAACTCTGGAAAATCATTAGGTGGCGGAGGAATATAGGCACCATCTTTTATAAAGCCACAAAGTAAAAAGATCGTATGGTTCTAATGGCTTTTTAAATCTTTAACTCCCAAAAACGTTTTACGCTCAGGAATCTCGATTTTGCGTATGCGCTGCAGTACTATCGCGTAAACTTATTTTAAAAACTGCTTGAGTTTTTCCTTATTTGTGATCTTGAACCAACATTTTACAATACTTACTGCTGATACTATTAAAATTTATAACTCAGACATTCTACGGGTACCGTGCTTTATTACCTTACGAGCAAAATACACTCTGCATCTTGCGTGTGGATAAATGAAAATTTTCTGTTGCTTCTTTTCTCTAATTAGTTTAATTTTCAATAAAGCTAAAACAATAACAGCTCTTCATCAGCTGAAGCAAACACATGTCCATAAGGGGACGATGTCAAAGATGAACTGCTCATCTTTGAAACTATTTCCTTACGTACAGTGTCTGCTTCAGCTGGTAACGAGCTGTTATTGTTTTAGTTCGAAAAGTTGCATTGTTTTTATGTTATGGTATTTTTACAAAATGTATTATTTTTACTATTACTTATCACTAGTTCATTCTGTTTTTTTTTTTCGTTGTTTCAATAAAGCTTTTTTTCACTCATAATGGGCTTGTTTTTTTATACATAAGTTTCCATCTTAGTATTGCCTTTATATAGAAATGTGTTTTATTCAGTTTTAATATACAGTCGAGTCTCTATATAACGAAATCCACCGTTTCAGTAAAAAATTCGTTATATAGAGAAATTCGATGTTTAGAGAATGGTGTTAAAAATCGTATTTAATACGTGAAATTTGAACAAATATTATTTTCGATCTTTTGAATTAAGAATTTGAAATGTTTAAAAGAAAATATTAACCTAACATTCTATTTTTTAATTATTTAACCCGTTTCAAAAAAGAAAACAGACATTTATTTGAAGGCTTGATGAAAATCAAATAAGGAAGACTTTCATTAATTTCAGACGAAGAAATCTGTAATCTTTTGTTGTTTTGATTTTAAAGTTGTTACGCTCTCAAAAAATGCTCAAATTTTAGAAAGGAATGAAAAATTGTAGTTAACATTTCCCTCCATTTGAATGCCTCTCTTATGTGCCTCTCATTGATTCCTCTCTTACATGTGTATCAATCCAATTGATACTGTTTTGAGAAGGATGTAGAAAGGTGTATGGGAGGTGGGATGAATTCGTTGGATTTAAAGAACAAGGACAAAAGTAATATAAAAAAAACTCAGCACTGACGATAAATTAAAAATAAGTGATGGAAAATTGATTCCATATGATTTCGAAACTTTTTAAAACTGAATAAATTAAGACCAATTTATTAAAAATTTCGTTATATGGAGGTAGACATTTCACTATATAGAGACTGTTTTTAATGTAGTCATGCGAAAAGGGGACCGTTCCTACTAAAAATTCGTTATATAGAGAAATTCGATGCATGAAATTTCGTTATAGAGAGACTCGACTGTATTTCATTTTGATATGGTTTGTCGCAAAAAATCGTGTAAAGTGGAATTAAACAAGGTTTAAGAATAAGAAAAGCTGACGCGTTGCTTTACATATTTCTTTTTCTTCCAACCACTTGAGTCGCGTGACTTTCAATTGAAAGTACAGGAAAAGAGCATCGTATAATTGTTTCAGTATAACGCAAAAGGCATCCTATTTGTTGCGTTAGCCTCAAGAATACACAATTTGGTTTATTCGCATTTATTTCACATGGAGAACATATCGACTTTCTTATCTTGTAAATATTAATCTTAATTTAAAAAAAAAAAAAAAAAAAAAAAAACGAAGTTTTAAAAATTTAAGGCTCCACTATTCTTAATGCTTTGTTCGTTTCTTACATTTTGGTATTTTTTAATTAATATCGTATATTTAGCATTTTTGCGTTGGATTTATTTCAAACTTATTCTAATATTGAAAAACAACAATAGTCTACGTGAACTATCCAAATATAATTAAAAAAATTCTTCGTCCGTGTTTTAAATTAAAATTACTAGAAATATCTCTGCAAGTCGATTAAAATACCGAAACAAGATCTATATTACCCAGAATTTTATTTCTGAACTCTCCCTTAACCCTTTTGTTTATTCTTCCTTACACGACCCAATAAAAGTTATCTGCACTTTTGCTCCACTGGTTAGCGGTCACCCCGTCCGATACTGAAAGTATAGAATAGATGGCCCGGTCTTCTTCCACCCACACCCCCTTTGGTAGTCCCCCATTTTTGACATTGATCTTTCGATATGGAGCCTTACGTAATTGCCTCTGCTAATGGTAGATCAAGCGACGACCATGTTACAACGGGGGTCAATTTAAAAGATAAATAATGGCCAAGCAGATATCAAACATGATGGATGGAACGGGCGACTGAATAATAGCGGCTATACAGCAACCGTGATCGCGATTAAAATTGATTGAAAAGTTTTGTTTCTGATAAAACAATTACCAGGAGCTTAAAATTACAAAACTAGAAAGATTTATTTATTTCTATTGCCATAACTTTTTTTTTTTTTTTTTTTTTTATAGAGAATAATATTTTTTTAGTTAAAAAAAATAATGTTCTAAGAAAGTAAATAATTCCCTGGATTTTTAAAATCCGGAATGTTAATATTTAAAAATCTTTAAAATTGAATGCATGATCTTGTGGAGATCGGATTGAAAAATACAAAAAATGTAACAGAAATTACACAAGTGAAAAAAATATACAAAATGTTCATGTAAAACACATGAGAAAATTTTCGATTTTCTTCAACAGTAATAGGAAATGCACGAATAAACTTTAAAAAAAATAATAATTCTTTATTTTATAATTCAGAAGTGCATTGTCTATTAAATTGTATGAGTAGATTTTTTTTTAAATGTATATTTATTTATTTTTAATTCACAATTTGCTTTGAAGTGAATTGAACTAGCTATTATTCAATACGAACGATACCGAGGAATATCGGATGTCATTGACATGTAACAGATTCCAAATGATGGATACCATGATTTAAAATATTTAAATAAAAGCTGCTGAATGTATATATATATATTACGCTCAAATTTTATACAAAATTTGACAGTTAATAACTAATATTAATAATTTTATTTTATATTATGTCCTCTTTTCAATAAAATGAACTGAGTAATTGTAATCACGGGGCTCATTATATAAATTGTAAACGGCTTATTATAAATTATGAAATGGAATTTTAACCAAACAAATAGTTGAAGTTTTTTTACAATCTCTTTTTCACAATATTTCAATAAGGGTTATCAAATAAATCTGCAATGATTTTTTTTAATACAATTTAAAAAAATAATCTGTATCTCCAGGTTCTATGTTCGTGGCTTTCTTAGATTTTTGCTTTCTGTTGCTCTCAAACATTTCTTGTTTCCCCATTTTTCAATATAACCTTAGCTAATTTTAAAAACCATGCTCATTTTTCTCTTTACATATATTTACCGTTTTTTTTTTTTTTTTTTTTTTTTTTTTTTTTTTTTTAATGAATTGCACGTGGTTAATAAATAAGCATTTGTTTAACAAATTGCATTAGTTTACAATTATTAAAGTCATTAAAGCCATTAGTTATACATATATTTATTGTTTAATAAATTGCATTGCAAAATGTAACCACAGGAAATGATTGAAACGTAAATGCAAAAGACCGCTATAGATTACTCTATATGTCACTTTGACAAAACAAAAAGTTATTAATTGTGAAGGAAATAAATTTAATCAATCATCCCTGTGTCTTCTATGTTTTGATTCTAAAAGCTTTTACATTTGTATGTATGCTTTTACTCATGCAGCTACATGCAGAACTAAATGCTATAGTTTTACATTACAGTAAAACAATGCACATTTTCTTTTGCTTCTCTTGTAAAATGTAGCATTTTTGAAGTATTTCACTTTCGTGCGGATGAAGAATATGATAAAAGTTTTAAGCAGTTATGAAGAAATTACCCCCCCCCCCCTCTCGCTCTCTCCTTTTTTTTTTTTTTTTTTTTTTTTTTTTTTTTTTGTTATTTATATTAACAATATTCGCAAAAATAATTCACTTTTCTAGCCAACAAGAATGGAAATATGTTAGCTAGATATTTATAAAATAAGATGGAATTCATTTATGTTGTGTCCAGTCTTCTTTTATCCCATGCAGGAAAGATGCTATGGTTGTCTGCAGTTGCCGGTAGGTAGTTAATAAATAAAAATGGCGTTTGCAGGCGAACATAAAGCGTTTTATGTGTTGGAATTTGCAAAATCTGTATCAGTGATGTTAGTTCAGTGGGTATTTTGTACGAAATATCGAACACATGGATCAATTCACAAGATAATTACTATGTGGTACAATTTAAAAATGTGATGATAGTACCATGTTGAGTAGAGCGAGTAGCAAGAACTGGACTATCGCATTGATATATGTCGTGTGACCTAGCATTCACACATAGAACTCCTGTAATCTATGTAAGTAAATCTTGACTTGTTCAGTGTATTCCAAATACTTTTTTTTATGTGTTCCTCTTAGGTTTTTTACTACAGCGCTTTAAAATCCCACAGAGATTTTTGAATAACCCCGCATATAAAATTCTGGAAGAGAAAACTAAATCACCATACAAATTTGAAAAAAAAAACATGAGAAACATGTTTTGTTAGCTGAGATCCTCCGATATCTCAAATATTGCACAGGTTCATAATTCCTTGAAGCCTTATTTGATGAGTTAAATACCTCCATTGAAAAATATTATTAATAAATTTAACATTTAACATCCCAAACTTAACTTAGTTTATTTGTTGAACAGCAAGTCTCAGCAAGTTTTAGCAAGTCTTTTCAACAGACTGACAAGAATGGCTGACTTACATTTGTCACTTTTCACTTATTTTTCACGAAACTAATGTGAAAAACCTTTCATTTTCATGAAAATTAAATAGAGGCTGCAGTCAATTCTTGAAAATCAATGACAATATTCTGAAATCTTATTTTCTCCGAATTTTGGAAATTCCAAACTCTCGAATTGCGATGTTCGAGAGTTAAACTACAGTAACTACGTCTAGAGTTTAACTACAATATTTTGATGATTAATGACTAATACCGCGACATTATTGTAGTAATAGAAACCGTATCGAAAAACACACTGAATGGAAAAAAAATTGGAATAAATCCGCAGCTAACTTTTTCAAAAACCTATTAGACATAAATAGACAATGTATTAAATAGTACTAAAATATTGCTTTTGATCTAATATTGTTAGAACGTACGTATTACAGCTTTATTTATTATTATTATTGTTATTTTTTTTATTTATCTAATTTCCGAGAACATTTATTAACATAAAAGTAAGAGCTAATTTAATAAAAAACATTAAAAAATCCATTTTAATTCTACTTTATTAAATTTCTTTAGTTCCTTATGTTAACTTACTTACCATTAGGTTAATTTTCAAAAAAGCACATAGTTTGATTAAAATGTTATAGTAATTCATTTTGATTATTTCAAACTTTCGTTTATTTAAAATTATTATTAATTTAAAATTATTTTGTAATTTCTACCTGCATCCGCACCCTTCTTTCAGTGTTTGTATAACTGTTCAAAACACTCCTTGAATCCATTTTTTGAGTCATCCTTCAATCAGTTTGTCGCATTTTGGTCACTTCATCTGAATCCATAAAACGGCGACCCTTCAGTTTTATTTTCAGCCATAGAAACTGGTAAAAATCCACTGGGGCTAGATCGGGAGAATAAAGATGTTCCAAAGTAGTAACACTATGTCAGGCAAGGCAATTTTTCTAAATTACAGAGCGGTGTGCTGGAGCATTGTCATGTAAATAAAAAAATAAAAGAAAAAGAAAGAAAAACCAATAATTTGTTGCACATTTTTCAGGTCGTTGTTGTTTGATTGCATCTAGTAGTTCTTTAAGGACTTCCAGGTAAAGTTCTTTATTGACAGTTTGGCCTTCAGGAATAAATTCGCAGAGAACGACACCCTCTAATTGAAAAACACCTTCAACACCACATTTTCCTCGGCTTTTATTCAAGCGAAATTTTATTTGACCTTCACGAAAATTCCTTTGCCATTTTTACTCTTACACTACGTATTTTTCATGCCATCGTTTCCGTATGCTTTTTTCAGCATCTCGAGTGTCTCGGAAGGTGATTTTTCGAGCAAAACGCACAATTATTTGTTTGCGCGCTGCTCTAAAAACGTAACTTCAAAATCCGAATGAAAAATTCGCTTTGGTAGAAATGATCCGCAACTCATGTCAATAGTACCGGAAGTGAAATGCAGATACCTGAGAATTTTTGCCCTTCAAAAAAGACATTTTTCCTCCAATGAAGACTTGCGTCAGTGTAGGCGACCATTCCGGGAATTTACTGACTCCATACTGATGTGCCTGTTGTCAAATGCTGTTTGATGGATTCTAATTTTCGGAAAGATTCTTCGAGTTCTTTTAATTTATTTCTTTTTCAGCATTTCTTTTAAATTTTATTTTAAAAAATTTTGATGCCATCTTGCTGAGAAAAAAAATCACCAATTCTGTACTTTGTGCACTAATCGAAGGGCACCTTAAAAAGGTTTAAGCATGAATTGAAAATCGCTTAACCATACATGCATTAAGCGTGGAAAATCTGTGTTTTAAAAATATAATTTTTTGATTCTATGATATCCTATCGACAAGTATTTCAATATAGTTTGCCTTAACTATGACATGCCATTGTGGTGCTTACGGAGTGCCAATTGCCAACACGGCGGGAAATTTCCACGCATAATCTCCAACGAATTTGAATGGGAACACAAAGATAAATTTTAAAACAAAGCAAAGTATTGAAAGATATAATTTTGAGAAATTTAGTAGAATCCCGAAGAACTCTAAAAGGGATTGAAAGCACGAGGTTAAATATAACCTCCAGAAATAGGGTACATAGAGCATCCAAATACATTTGATTGCCCAACACTTCGATGTCATTTCAACAAGTTGGTAAACACAGAAGAATACGAAGTCAATAGGGTGCCTACAAACACAGGAAAAAAGATTTAACACAAGGGAATCAGAGATCCGACGAACAGTAAATTGAGAATTATAAAAACAAGGCGGGCTACATAGCTCACAAACTTTTATATGCGAAAGAGAGGAGCGAAAAATTGAAATAATTCTTCAGTATCAAAAGAAAAAAAAGAATTATTTGAGCAGTAGTGCAATTATTTCCAGTGCAAAAATTATAAAATTATTGGTCACCAGAAAAAAGTTTATTCCATTTCAAAAACAGGTAATCATTACGCCATTAAGAAAGAAAATCACCAAGTTCTTTCAAAGAATCTTTTGTCAAACTCACGTAATCTTCCGTGGCGCTTAATTCTTAATGATCTTTTGAATGAAGACCCCTTTTTCATTTAGCCTGGAATTCTCCGATAATAAATTATCCTCTCACTCAATAAATGATTAAAAAAATAAGTATAACAGACACTCCAACATTTGAAAATATATTAGTCGGTGGAAAAAAAAATCTTGCGAGGGAAAGTATAGAAATAACTGATGAGACTTTGTATGGAAAGCGAAGTAATCAATTTAAACAGATGTAAGGCTAGGGCTTTAAAAAATAAGTAAATGAAATACTTGAAAAACCGTCATGTTTTTGGCAACACCCAAGGATGATGAACAAAAGGGAAGATGAAAAAATAAATACGATATCTCGTCGGTATACCCGTTTTGGCGTATTATTACAGGACCCCGTTATTAGTTGACAAATGTATTTAAAGAGCTCTGCCGCTGAAATCTTGCATATGCATTTTCTATCCACAGAGTATGATATTAGTCCGATGGCTTTCGCTTACAAATGCCACCTCCCCCCCCCCCCCATTCCCCTTTCTGATCCATATAGATGAAAAAAAAGAGTATAAGGGGGGAGAAAAGAACATCAGATTCCATCCCCCGAACCCCCTCCACATGTCTGATGCGGGTGCTGATCACTGAGAAAAAAGCTCAAAAAAATATTAGAGGAAAAGAGGAAAAAAAGTAAAGTGAAAGAAACATTACACAGGGATTGGTAACGTGTAGTTTTTCACTGAAAATGGCACTTAAATTACAGTAATTTGTCTTCTCGGTTCCCGTCACATACAGCAGAGTTTTTGACAGAGCCATAACTGGTATTTTAAGTCCCGGCGACAGCTTAAAACTAAGAACGAGAGAGCATTTTTACCAGGGTGAATTGCAAGGGGGAGGTCGAGGGGGTGTTCGAATAGATTGGCCTCTATTTTTTTCCACCCTCATTTTTATTTCGTTATTATTTTTTGTTCGCTTTTTGTTCCAGAGAGAGGAGGTGGGTGTTAGTGAAAAGTTCGAATCAATTGGCGTTGGATTCAAAGAGGGGATGGGGGGTAAAAGTTGTCTAAAATAATGACAATGGAAGGTCTAAGTTTCACTCTCCTGAAGTTTTATTTTCGACGATTAAAAACCCCTCGAAATTTGGGGGTTGCCCATGTTAAACTGGCAATCACATGAACTCATATAGAAGTGATAGACTCATTGAAAATAAGGGAAGGCATTGTAATTTACTTGAAAAATCATCATTTCTGTATTATCTTTCATTTATTTACGACAAATTTGAAACAAATGGGAAATATATAGTTATTTTTTTCTCCTCTGTACTTTTAAGTTCATTTTTTTTTCAATAAAATATCTACAGTTTACGTGAAAGTAAGCAAAATATGCATGTCTTTTTAAAAAAATATATGTAGACAGTCTCGGTGTTTTAGAAATGCACTATAAATAACATTATTTAGATTGTTTTAAGCTCTATATTTACATTTGCTATTCTGAATTTTCTTTTAAAATATTAAATAGACGAAGAACATTTTATAATATGATTTGATGAATTAAATAATTACAACTCTTTCTTTTCAATGATAAAAGTTTTTTTTAAATGGATATATATTTATATGTATGTAGTCTTTTTTTAAATTAGTAAATTAGTGTTTGTATTTATCTCTGTTTTATTTCATTTAAAATAAGTTTAGGAAAATTTTAACAAACATTCATTATCTTTTGTGCTCTATATTACCAGGAAATTGAGTAATTTATTTAAAGTACCTCGATTCATGAAAAAAAAAAAAAAAAAAAAAAAAAAAACATTTGTATAGCAATTATTACTTTTCGAATAAGGGGAGTAGAGAAGTCACGCATTCAACAAAACGTGCAGGCCGTGATATTTTCACTAAACTATTTCAATCACTAGACCGCAATATTTCTCTACACTGCCACGTGATCACTATAGGTTGATTTCTACCAGCTTTAAAACCGCCATGTGATAAAGGGGGGTTTGAAAAAGGCCAAGGTAGATATAGTACCTTTCTGGTTGGTTGCAGGAAGAGACATTAGTCGCATTAGTGTTGAAAATAGGTTTGCTGTTTAACCCATATATGTAAAATATCCCAATCTCAGAAAAGAAATGTATGATAATTTGGCGTCGATTGAACGGATTTTTAAAAACATAAAGTTTGAAAGAAGATACTTTGAATGTTTTCATATTGCGTTTGACTATAATTTTTCTACGATATTTGTGAGGTCAGTTGTAGAGAAATAATATAACTGACAGAACTTTGGGTAATTTATCAACCATAAATTACCCAAGAAGATAGGACATCATCCTATACATAACGCCTCAGGAATGGCAGCGCTAAATTGTAAGAAGTATTTGTGAGCAAGCCAAGTTTTTAACGTGTAATACTTTCTCTCTAATATGTGACATAAGCTTTGTAAATTTAGTATGAAAAATTGTATTTATGCTCATAAGCTTTTAAAATGGTGTACAAATATGTTGTAATCTTTTCTATACATAATTGTGAAACAGTTATTAAAGTAATCACTTTTGGCTTTCCAACAGATGAAAATTTAAAAGACATTTTGCATCAAAATTAGTCAAAAAGTTTATTTCCTTTTTTAAAATATTAAATGAAAACATATTTAATTGAAATATTTTGATATCTCATTTTACCCACGACAATTATATTGCGAGGTAAAATTTGTTAATACATTCAACGAAATTACCCAAGAATATTGAAACCTTAAATGGCTTTTTTTCCATGTTGACATGTCAAATAATATTTCCTACGAAACAACAAAAATATTTTCACATGAATATTAAAAAGAGGATGTCGGACGTTCCTCTCAATCCGCACAACTTTGAAGAAAGTCCGTGGTAGATATAGCTGCCACCACCGATATTACTAGGTGATATTACTAGGTGATATCGGTCACCCACTGTGAGGATTGTGTAAATGAACACTGACGCTGTCAAGTAACTGAATTATCAGTTTATTAAGAATATATGTACACACTAAATACGCTATTTACAATTATATACAATTACAACTCGGATATAGGTGATCCGGTTCAACATTAAATTAAATACAGTAAAGATTGGCTGTGTACTATTTCAATTACACTTTCCACCTCACACTCACTGCACGTTAGATTCAATTTATCGGAGATCAGCTTTGACTCTCCCAACACAAGTATACTCGGCCCAGAGCACTCAACACCAAGACGTCTATGTCCTTTGCTCTCCAGAAACGTACTCCTTACGATCTACAACACAGAGCACCCTCTAGGTACGAAACCCAGGAACGGACTGACTAATCTCAGACAAGCCTTGCTCTTCCCAAATCACTGGGTCACGCCAATGTCAACCCCCTTTGGAGCTCATTCATTGGACACATCTTCCATTCCTTTCTTGCTTAGAGACATGTTGCTCATCTGCTCGTCATCCGCATACCTCACTGACAGATGGACATGCCTCTCAGCAATCTCCTTTCTCTAACACACCACCTGCATAGGATTATCAGGCAATTCCCCTTTCCACAAAGAAGGAATGTCACCTTGGAAATTCTGGTATACAGCCATACAATACGAAATATTGAAACAGAGAAATAGTGGAAATTCCATTCTTTAGCAGAGGTGGCATCAGAACCTGACAGAGGACGAAAAATTTAATGAAAATTACATAAAATTTAAAATGATACTTTTAAACTCCCGCAACCTGCTAAAACCCGATCAAATTAGCGTGTTTTCAGAGTTTGCAGTGTACCAATGGGCATTGGCAAGCATAAATTGTATTGTATATGTATTATACAATATAATCGGACTTAAAATTTACATAAAGTAATAACATGCTATAAAAATACACAAAGAAGTGAACTCTATAAGTCCCAGATAAATTATCATTCTTCCTGTTATTGAAAAATTACAATGGAAAAATCATAAGTTTTAAAAATAAATATTCCCATTTTGAAAAAAAAAAGTTTTTCATCGATGTTTAATAATTTGTGAAAATTAATGTACTAAAACATTTGGCATATTGCTCTTTAAAAACTGGAGTTTTTTACAGAAAAAATACAAAACTTTGTTTTTAAGACAAATAAAGTGAAATTTTTTGACTAATATTTTAAGAGAAAAATTTATGTTTTCAGGTTGAGTTTAAGAAAAATGTATTTAATTATTACCTTGATGAATAAGTAACATGTATGATTTTTTTTTTTTTTTTTTTTTTTTTAAGTAGTATTTTTTAATAGTGTTTTCTTTTTAAAGTGTACTCTCCAAAAGTTTACATTCTGTTTTGTTGCTGTATGCATAAGAACACGATGGTAAAGAAATACCACAATGCTAAAGAGGGCTCCACACAAGCAACAAATGGAACGGTATTTTCTATTTGCGTATGGAAAAAAAAAATTATCTGTAATAAATTATTGAGATCGGGCCGGTAAGTCTTAGAACAAGTCCTTGATGAAATAAAAACTAAGCTTATGAAAAAAAGAGAAATATTCTAAAATGGTAAAACAACGGTACCAAGAGTAAAAATTGCGGAATTTTGAGGTATGAAATGCATAAAGCTGTAATTGTTTCATCATGGTTAAAAATTAAAAAATAAATATTCCTCTTATTTACTTGTTTAGGCATTTTCTATATATATATATATATTAAAAAATTGAAAACACTACTTAAACAATTAGATATATATATATATATATATATATATATATATATATATATATATATATATATATATATATATATATGTATAAATTCTCAACATTTTCATGCACTATAAAACTTTTTTTTTTTATATAGACATATTTTTTTTTTTCGTAAAAAAGAAGAAAAAAAAAAAAAAACATGGTGTAAATGGTTTTTAATATGTAGAAAAACAATAACATTTGAAACATTTTTAGGTAGCTTTCATTACAAAAAGTAAAAAGCTACCTATTGCAGCCGTCCGGAGGAAAGCACTCCCGGAAAATTTTGGTATATTTTCACCGATCATAACCCCCAGACCCCAAAACCACCCTCCGTTCAAATGTTGACATATATATATATATATATATATATATATATATATATATATATATATATGACGATTTCAGGAGAACTCACTCGAATTATTTCCACTGGTTAAAAAGAAACACACAGTCATGGCAAGCGAGGGAAAAAACAAAAATAATAAATAAATGTAGAAGATCCAATAATTAGTCATGGGCTGCTGTAAATTCATTTATTAAATTCGTGATAATGAGGAAGGAAAAGCTCCTTTTTGCAAAAATTCCATCATTATTTCAGCGAGCTGTCCTCATCGAAGAAGCAACCCAAGAAATCTTCAGAAGAATCTTCTTCTCTTGAAGGGTCTTGAAGGGTATGAATTTTGAATATAATTATTTTGACAAACTCTAGGTCTTTGAAACTGAGATTGCCTTTGGGGAATCCAATTCCTAGGTGTATTATTGGGCCTAACTGGCTGAATCCAGGGCCTAGTTGGTTGAAAAGGTTGAAAATTTTGTCTAGCTGATGGTTGATTTATTACTGGGTTTGAAACTAGTGGGGTGGAAACTTCCACGAATTGTTTGACAACCCGGTACCATTCTGTGGTACTACTAGGAGGATTTATAATAATACTGTTTTTGAATTCTGGTTTTAAACCATCAGTTAAACCTTGTAATAGTATATTTTCACTAAGATGTAATTTCCTACCAATTTCCACTTTCTTACGAAAATAAGTTTCTAAATTGTCTAAATTATCTAATTTCAGGTTTGAAAAATCAGAAAAACTCGGGATGTCTAATTGAATGAATCTTTCTATCAAAATTTTCTTAATTTGTTCATAATCCGTACAATTTAAACAGTCATTGATATAAATTTTTTGCGCTTCCCCTTTCAGATATTGCGCAATAGAATTAAATTTCCATTCTAGATTTTTCTTTTCCTTTTCACATGTTGTATCAAAATAAGTTAACCACGACAAAATGTTCATTCCAGAACTCGGGTCAAACGGTACGAACTTAGGATCTTCCATAATTTTTTGATTCTTACTCATTAGAATAAATGAAGCACTTCTATTTTCTTTATTAAATCCCGATCGTAAAATCGTTCGCAATAAATTTCAAAGTTAATAATTTCTATCAATTACATATTTTTTCAAAATTACTATATCAGATCCATAACATACAATAAATAATAGAATAATAAATAAATTAGTAAATTAATAAATTAACTTCAAATTACTCTCATCAATAAAATAATAAATAAATAAATAAATAAATAATAAATACTTTCCATCAATCATAAATAGAATAGAAATAATAATCAAAACATTTAATAAAATAAACTTACAGTTCACGAAAAATCTTCAATAAAATCCATTCTTCATTAAATTCCTCATCAAATACCTTTCGCATACTCACCACTTTGAAGTTATTAATTTTCAAAAATTTGTCATTATGACCATGATTATCTTGAGTCATCAGTTACACATAAACAGCAAAAAGGTGGAATATCAGGCCTCAGGAATTCACGAGATATTTAGAAGAAATCTTTCAAACCACTCGGACAGAAAGCTGTTTAACATTAAAATCTCCTCTGTTACATTCACTCGAGGACTCAAAAGATAATGGCAATTCTTGCTTAATAACACTTTCAACCATGGCGAGAAAAATTTTCGGCGATTCATATTTTTGTCATCACTTCGTTTCAGTAGATTCATTAGATTCATTTACATAGCATTTTACTTCTTCAGTAGATTCATTTAAAAATCCGAAACAGGCACTAGCACAGGCATTACCTATCCTGTCGACTTTTCGATTAGTTGTGACGATTTCAGGAGAACTCACTCGAATTATTTCCACTGGTTAAAAAGAAACACACAGTCATGGCAAGCGAGGGAAAAAACAAAAATAATAAATAAATGTAGAAGATCCAATAATTAGTCATGGGCTGCTGTAAATTCATTTATTAAATTCGTGATAATGAGGAAGGAAAAGCTCCTTTTTGCAAAAATTCCATCATTATTTCAGCGAGCTGTCCTCATCGAAGAAGCAACCCAAGAAATCTTCAGAAGAATCTTCTTCTCATCTCGAGACTTCCCCCTTTTAAACTAAAAAGAAAGTTCTGGAACATTCTGTAATCTCTAACCATCATTATTTTATGTAAACAGAATTCTTGTCCAGCTACGAGATTATTTTAAACAGACGATAAATTTATTTTTAAAAAAAAATTATTTAACCAATTTATAATTGACTCAGAATTTTAAATATCTTAGGCAGACGATTTTTATACATGATTAATTTTAAGAGAAAAAGAAAAGAAATGAATTTATTAATATGCAAATTATCGTTGACGGCGGAAAAATAAATAAATAGATAAAATAAAATAATGATATTTTTTAAAAGTATGGGTTTGGAATAAATTTAATAAGACTTTCTTAAAAAGGGTTGATAAAAACATAGAAGAAATCAGTTTTATTTGGAATATTAAGAAATAAAGTTTTAATTAAGAATATTTTTAATTTAGAGCCATCTTTTTAAATTTACGCATACTGGATTAATGTTTTTTAAAGCAAATTAAGAATTTATATCGTCTGCATAAGGATTAACAGATTAGATTTAGGGCAATGTCAGACGAGCGATTTTTTAAAACGTCGATATTGACGCTCTCTCTTGAGAGAATAGAAATGTTCTCGTCTGGTCAGACGACAGTTCCAGGGCCAGCGTCGCAAAAGTGGAGAAAATCTTGACGCTTGCACCTGGCGTTCCCCTCAGCCCGCTCGCCTCTGCTGACGGTCTGGAGGCTGTAGTTTAAATTACGATGGGCAGACGAACTTCTATTTCAACGCTGATTTTGACTTTCTTTATCATTTTTCCATGAATTTTTGATGTCATTGAGCACCGAATTTTCTCGTCAGAGTTTGAAATGGATTTAGCCGTGAAATAAATAATTTTTGACGTGCCAGAGGATTGTGTATTGTATAATTAAGAATATTGTAGGGTATATCATCAGAATTAACTAAAGATAAAAATAGAAAAAAACAATAAATTGATCAGTGGTATGCTGCACTCTAGATAAAAAAATAAAAAATTCAGAAAAATCTGAAGAAAATCAGGAAGTTATGGGAACACTATTTTAATTAATTTTGTTTCATATTTAAAAAAATCATTTAAAGTAATTTTACTGTAACAAATTGTATTTTATATGAAAAATATTAGAACAATAAAATACTATTATAAGGAAAAAACTGAAAGTAATCTTTATCAAATTATAGTAATATTATTTTGTCTTTGTGTTTCCAGAATATTAAATTAAATTCAGAGGCCTTTACAGGCGTTTTATTTTAGGGGGGGGGGGGGATTTTGCGAAAAGTAAAAAAACTTTTTGTAAATAGTATTTTATGTTTGTGAAAAGTAACATTTTGTAAGGAAATATGAAATACAGTTACTGAAATTAAAAACCTCGGGAACTAGTTTTCTTTGAAAATTGCAGATTTTTAAACCTAACAATATAAAAGTAATGGATAGTATGTTTTTATGCTATAGAATTTTATGAAAGGGTCTTTTTAATACTTCGATTTCGGAGAAGGAGCCTGTTTTAATGTTTGTTTTTGGAGAAGGGGGCCTGTTCACTGTTGAAAAAAAAATCTATTAAATTTATTGCAAAAACTGCTGGTAACAATTTTGCCAGTATTTTTGTCGTAAAAACTGCAGTAATACATACGTATTTTTTTTTTTCCTTACATCTAATTTTACTGCAATTTTTACGGCAAAAACTGCTGACAACATTGCTACGCGGTAAATTTAATGGATTTTTTTACAGTGTTTTATTAAATGAATTTTTGTGTAATGGCTCTAAATAGGCTCTAAATTATGCCTGAATTGACCTCGAAATTAAAATCATTATAAGTTAGATAAAGTTTTGAAAATTTGGAATGGAAAAACGGACAGCAAAGATATGATCATAATGCATCGTGATCATATCGCAGTAGCGGTTCTATTTACTGCAAGCATATAATTTTGTATAATTATGTATACAATACCAGCCACGTTTTACGGGGTGTTTTTTCACCACTATATTTTAACTTATAAATTTACCTTACTTAATCATCGGAAATATAATTTTAAGAAAATCAAATTTTTCTGATCAAAAATAGTGGTAGGTAAACAGCGTAAAAGTTGAAATTTACTATGTATAATATCCTTTCAAAAAGCTTTTAATTGAAGGAAAATAATCATAAAAAATCGACATTTGTAAAAATTGTGTCCTGCAATTTGCTTAAAATTTTTTCTTCGGCTTTGCCATACTGCATTTAAATGAACTATCTGCGTGGCCGAAAATAGCCTTTTTTGCGCTCTGGATAAACATGGTTTTTGGCTCCCCCCTCCCCCCCGCTTGAAACTTCCTCTGTAAAGTATATTTAGTACATAAAAGTATACAAAGTAACGTATAAAGAATAAAACAAAAAAAAAGTATCAGCATTTTATTAATATCCGATTTATTTTAAACTTTAAAACATCTAAACATAAAATGATACCAAACAATATGCTTTGCCAAATATTGATTCAATAAAATCTTGTAAACAAAATAAAAAACTATAGTAAAAAAATCCATTTTATACAGTATCCTTATGCCATATCATTCTTAGATTCTTCAATGCTTTAGCATACCCCAGAGCCGGAATTTCCAGGCCCGGTCCAGCCCGTTGTAAAAACAAAAAGTTCGGCCTGGGCCCTGCCAGCCCAGTTCCACAATTTATTATTCTAGGCCCGGCCTGGCCCGTTCTGGCCGGTCACAATTTCTACTATTTCTAAAAAATTCAGATTTTTATCATATAAGTAAGATTCTTTTAAAGAATTCTTTATACATGTCTATGAGAGTCATTTTACAGCATATTTTACAGGAAATACACATTAGCAACATTAATAATTACTTAGATATTTAAATTTTCTACATTCAAATAAAGATTCATAAAAAAAAATTAATATAGTTTAGAATAAAAGAAAAAAAGAAAGTTAAAAACATAGTAATTTTGAAGCTGTACAGTAAAAATAGATTTATGGAAATATTTCTACATCATTTTATTAAAAATTTCCTGAAATCCAAAGGAGCTACTTTCTGACACTTATCTAAATGGATTTCTTTTTAGAAATGCATTAGATTAGCAGATATTTTTATTCAGAATCTATGTAATCGAATGGATTTATCCATTTTTTTTTACACAAACAATTTAAGAAAATACTGCCAAAGTTAGAGTTTTGTGAATAGAATTTCTGGAAGTGACAGCATGGGAAGGGAGAAAATCTGCAACCATTTGACAACAATATCTTATATCTCAACTAGGTAATACAAGTATTTTATTTGCCAAAATCAAAAACGCTATTCGATTCCAAATCCCTTTAATAGTCAGGCTTGTCAATTTTATACTTTTACTGTTAAAAATTAGCCAGAAAATGTGTCAAACATTCACGTTGTTGAGAAGTGAATTTAATAATCACTAAGAAGTATGTATCCAAAGATTATGTTAACATAAGTTTTTTATCGCTATTAATAATTTTACAAATCAAATTGTATACCTTAACTTCTTGAGAACAATTAAGTCTAGTTCTGGCTCAGCTCGTCTACAAGTCGGAAAACAATGCAAGCCTGATCTCGGCCCGACGCGAGTCTACTAAAAAAATATTAAGCCCGCGTTACACGCAATGTAACTAAAATGTAACGCAATGTAACTTTTTCTAAAAGCAGATGTCTCTTTTTTTGGAATTGCATTGTTATTAAAATTATGAAATGATTATAAAATTATTTAATTTCAAACTATGGGACACCCCAACGTTTAGTATAACTGTTGTATTGTCATACGTGTATGTATATTGATTCGCTGTTCGACAAAACGCATACGAAGTTATGTTTGTAACGATACCTGTATTTACTAATAAATAAAATAAAAAGTTGCCCGCCTGTTTTGTTGTGCCCGCATTTCGAAGTTCTGCTTGTCCCGCTTCCTGCAAGAACAATTCGAAGAAGATGGTATTACTGTAGAAAGAATTGTGTAACAAACTGCTATTTTAAAATACTTTTAAATATTAATTATTTCTTTTAAATGTTGTTTGATATAAAATTATTTTATACATAAAGTGACAATTTATTAACTTCTCTTCATATGAATCAATAAATTATTCGAAAAATGAATGTAACCATATTTGTATATCACTCCAAACAAAAGAAAAAACTCCAAATATCAAGGGAATTTCTAGACATTAATAAATGTATCATTACGGAGGGAGAGGGTGTTCGAGGAATGATGGCGTATGCTATCGTAAGGGAGGAGGGGTGCCAAATTTACCAAAAAAATTATGACATCGTTATATATGCACGTACAGACTCTAAACGGAAAAAATATACCCTTTGCTCATGGGGGAGGGGGAGGGGGTAGCACATAACTTTTTGATTCACGTAACGCAAATTTCATACTTTAGAAATTTGTCAATCCTATTTTTCATTCATACAACTAAGATGTTTGTTTTGCTATCACGTTCTGTAGCAACTTTTTTTTTTAATCAATTTAGTTTATTTTTTTATTTAATAATAAAATAAATAAGAAATTTCACCTAAATGAAAGTTGAATAACAATTATTACCATTTTAATAATATCTGCAGTCATATGTATTTCTTAAAGATGGTGGATTTTTCATTTAACATCAGATGTAATTCCTGGTAAATAATCTGTCACTTACCATAGAATGAACACAGTACCGTCTGTATATGCATATTTTTTCTAATTTCTTGAATAATTGATAAAAAATTACAGAATACTTTATTTCCTCCAAAAAATCCATCTTATTTAAATTAAAAACATCGAATTAAAAGCTTCCTATTATCAATGGAGACAATAATCGTCTGCATATTTTGAAGGAAAGGTCACGTTCGTGTGGATGGAAGTAGAGCAGATGTTTATTTTTCACTGGAAAACCAAAGCGTCAAAATAATCTGTCGTCTGACATTAGCCTTAGAAACAAGATTTTAATTTAATAATTTGAAGTAAGTACGAAATATTATTATAAGAAAATTAAGATAGTATAAAGGTTAGTTTTGGCGAAAAAATTTTAAATTTGTAATATTATCCCCCCTCCCCAAGACTTTGTATGAAATTGATAGTTAAATAAAACTACAAGTTCAGACAACAGAAATATAATAATTTAGAAAAGTTAAATTTTGGAATAAAACTGTCAAACTCAGGAAGCCAAGAGATGGAAGAAAAGAAAATTAACGCAATATAAAAAATATTAGCGATTAAAATAAAATAGTTAACAGAAAATAATTCTGAATTGAATTTAGGTAGGAGCATTTCCCTGAAAGAAATACAATAATGTTACAACATCACTTACAATTTGTAAGTGCATAGGAGATAATACATATAATAACAGTAAATAAGTTATGAATATTAATAAGCAAGAGATAAAAATATAATAAAAACAATAAAAATTCGTTCTCATGGAAGTTTAAATAATTACAATGACTTAATGCATAGTTTATTTTAAATAAGTCCTTTAAATGAAAAAAGTCTTTCAAGAATATATAAAAGAGTCTTTTTCAATGTCCAGTGAATACAGTCTCTTTAATTAAAAATCTTCAAACCTAGTTTAATCTTTGGTTTTAATGTTATGTTGGATCCAACATCTTTCAGTAATATATCAATTTTTCAATAATAAATAGCATCACTCTCAATATCAATAATAAATAATATAGAAAAATTTAAATAATAACAATAACAACAATAATAAGTAATAGTATAATAAGACTCCATATCCTAATATTTTTCAATAAGAGTATAATTAATACTAAACTTCATTATAGAAATCATAATAATAATAATAATAGTAAAACAAGAGTATAATCAAAAGAAAATATCACTATTTGTTTATTATTGATAGGGAAAATATTGGTTGAGGATAAAAATAATTACATAGCAACTAAATAATTTTCTTATCTTCTAATAGCATAAGAAAGTATTTTTTGCTAGCCGAAAGCATAAATAAAAAAAATCATAATAATTCCAAAATCCAAATAAAATTAAATCTAACTATTTAGAAAATGGACTCTCAACCAGTATTTCCTTACAATAATTCCTCTCTGATACTCTTTTACAAAATTGTCAAATTTGGTTATAAGTTTTCAATGCCAAATGTAGAATAATGTTTTATCCACACATGGTTTATAAACTTTAATAATAAAATACAATAGGAATGAAAGTTGTCATTCTTAATTGAGAAATGGAAATAAAAATACTTTGCTTTTTGAAAAACTTTTAATCTGTAGTTTTCACAATCACTGAAAATCACATATTATGTTATAGGTTTAAGTAGAATCATTAGATTTTATAACTGTTATAACATAAATATCTGCTGAATAAATAGAATAATATTAATGTCAAATACATGAGTAAATATAATTAGACTTAAACACCCTTAAAATTAATTTATCAACATCAATTTGAAAGCTTTTACAATCAAAGTGTTCACCTTATGCCTGCATAAGGTGTCCAATTTAACCCCAAAAACTCCCAAAAACAAGTAATATTCTTGTAGGCCTCCAAGAACATACCTGCTGATGTTGAAAATTATGGGTTTTTTATGGTAAATGGTTTTAATGGTTTAATGGTTTAATGGTATTTTTTAAATGGTTATGGTACAAGTTTTTTATGGTATTTTTTTATGGTTGTTTATGGTAAATTTAATCTATTGTTTTGACTTTAGTTTGATCTAGTGATTGTATCTGAGGTTTTGTTTGTTTTTTGGGTTGCTCATGAAACAGTTTAAAATCTTCGGGTGAAAAATAGGGTCTTAATTTAGAAACATGCACAATAACGGAATTCTGTCCTGTCTCATAATTAAATTTATCTATTTCATAAGTTACATCAGAAAGTTTATTTATAATTTTATATGGTCCAGAGAAAGTAGGTTCTAATTTTCGAGTGTTAGGGTATTTAAATTCTTCATAAATTACAGAGTCTTGTATTTTTAATGGGCATTCGACAAAATGTCGATCATAGAGTCTTTTACTTTTAAGGTGAAATTCCTGAGTTCGCGCTTTCGCAATTTTGAGGGCTTTGTCTACTGGTGGGTAATAGTTTTGTTTTAAAGGAGATTCATAAGGCAATTGACCATAAAATAAATAGGCAGGTGGGAACTTGGTGATAGAATGGGGCGTATTGTTGTATTCTTCGATGACTTGGTTTAATAATCTAGTCCAAGGTATTTTAGAAGAAGTGGAATTAACTTTACATTTAAGCCTGGTAACTATAGTCTGATTAACTCGCTCTACTTTTCCATTGGTCTGAGGATGATGTGCGGATGTAAAACGCTGTTGAACATGATGATTTCTAAGGAATTTCTTAAATCTTGGAGATCTGAAAGATTTATGTCTGTCACTAAGTATTTTTTGAGGTGCTTTGATATTGAAAATTTGTTTTAAACAGTTAGTGTATGTTTCAGTGGTAACATTTTTGGAGGGAAAAGCCCAAACAAATCTAGTTGCATGATCTATTATTATGTGTAAGAATTTTTTTGTTGAGTTGTAATAGTTAAATCCACCAACAGTATCAATAGAAAGACATTCAAAAGGTTGATCTGTTGCTGGCATAGCTTGTAATAAGCCGAATCTTTTCTGTTTTGGTTTTTTATTTTTCTGACAGGTATCGCAATGTTTAACAAATTCTGTAATGTCTATTGTCATATTAGGCCAATAATAGTTGGGAGATATTAAATTAAGCATTTTTTGAATCCCTAAATGTCCAAAATTATCATGAGCAATATGGAGTAATTTTCTTCTTAATGACATTGGTACAACAATTTTTTTGAATCCCTTTTTCTGAACTATAATAATTCCATTCTCTTTTTTATATTTTTTGTCACAAACATTGTCTTTGTCTTGCATCTCTATAATTTCTTTCCTATCTAGCAATAAACTAATATGTTGATTAAAATGACAAATAGGATTTCGTGACAACATGTCTGCTTCGACATTTGTTGAACCCTTTTCATATTTTATCTCATAATCAAACATACTAAGTTTGAGCGACCATCTAAAAAGCCTACCTCTTAAGTTTTTAACACTCTTTAACCATACTAGAGATGCGTGGTCCGTATGAATTGTAAACTTGACACCATGAAAGTAATGATAGAATTTGTCAAGAGTATCTATAATAGCTAAACATTCTAATTCAGTTATGAAATAATTTTGTTCATAACTCTTCAAAATTCTAGAATGATAAGCAATAGGATGTAAGAAATTATCTTTATCAGGTTGTTTTAGAACGGCACCTACTGCTATCTGAGAGGCATCTACAAACATATGTAAAGGTAATTTAGGATCATAAATTTTCAGGATGGGTTTTGCAATTAAAGAATTTTTTAATTTTTCAAAAGACTCCTGGCACTCTGAGTTCCATTCCCATATTGTATCTTTTTTAAGTAATCGATTTAGAGGATATCTAATTTCAGCATATTTATTTATGAATTTATGGTAAACATTAATGGAACCTAGAAATCGTTGTAACTCTTTCACATTGGAAGGAGGTTTTAAATTTTTGATGGTTTCAATATTGGCATTTGCTGGTGTTATAGTTCCATTAGTGATTTCATAACCTAAGAAATTTATTTTATTTTGGCCTAATTTACATTTAGAAAGTTTAAGTTTAATGTTTTCTTGTTTGCAAATGTCAAAAATTTGAGCTAAATGGTTTAAATGTTCTTCTAATGAGGAAGAGAAAATTATAATATCATCAAAATAGTGGCACGCAAAGTCGATTTTATATTTATTAAGGATTCTTCGAATGGTTCTATTGAATATGGGAGGGCCCGTTTTTATGCCAAAAGGGAGCACGAGCCACTCAAAAAGTCCAAAATTGGTTGCAAATGCTAATTTTTCTGTATCGGATGGATGTATTGGTATGTGCCAGTAGCCAGAGGCTAAATCCAAAGTTGAAAAATACTGAGCACTACTCAATTTATCTAAAATTCCATCGATACGGGGCAAGGGTTCTGCATCATTTTTAATTATTGCGTTTAATTTTCTATAGTCTATACATAATCGCGTTTTTTTACCTTCCTCTCTTTTCATAACTAGTGTAACAGGGGCAGAATAGGGGCTATTACTTTCCTTTATCAGTCCGGCGGCTAACAATGATTGAATTTGGTTTTTTATTTCTATTTCTTCTAGAGGAGATGTTCGGTAGGGCCTCAGAGATATAGGTAGGTCTGAGTTTAGTATAACGCGTTGTGGTTCAATATTAATCCTACCCACATCATATTTATGCTTTGCAAAAATATCACTATAAATATGAACTAATTCCCTTAAATTTACATCTTGAATTAAATTTATTTCCCCAGTTAAATCTGAATCCGAATTATCGCGAAAATTTTGAAGAGTCATGGAACCTCTATAATCAGGATGCGCATTAATTGCTTGATCATATTCAACACAGTCTTCATTTTTCATAATATTTCCACAGGTAGATTGTAACTCTATATCATGATTATTTACATTCAGTGTTTCATTATCATAATTATCTATATCTACAGTATTACCAGTATTTAATTTCATATCTTTTTTATATTCAGAGGTTACAAATTCATTAGATTGATCCCTGTTTTGTTGTACTTGGTCCATATTTACTGTATTGAAATGAAGGGATCTCTCATTATGTATGGATATACTGTTAGTTATAATTTTCCTTCCCTGCCTTACAATACAATTTTTACATTCTATGGTTAATTTAAATTTAGAACATTCTTTTAACCCCAAAATAGCATAATCCAAATTTGTATTGCATACTAAAAAGTTAACATATTTTTTAATTTTACCCACTTTTAGAAGAACACTACATTTTTTATTTATATGTAAAAATCCTTTTGCCTGACCAATGGTAACTGAGGGTATAGTCTCAATTTTAGCATTAAGTTTTTTAACAAATTTAAGTGGCAATATTGCAATAGTTGAGCCAGTATCTACAACACATGGTAAATTATAACTATTTGTATATCCATACACAAATAATAGTCAAATATTATGAGAATTATTTTGTGAGCTACTTGGAAGAGTATCAGAGGAGTGCAACTCACTCCTAAAAATACATTCTCTTTCCCAATGAAAAGCATTACTGACACCCCTATTTGTGCATATCCTACAAGGTCTTGAAGGGTATGAATTTTGAATATAATTATTTTGACAAACTCTAGGTCTTTGAAACTGAGATTGCCTTTGGGGAATCCAATTCCTAGGTGTATTATTGGGCCTAACTGGCTGAATCCAGGGCCTAGTTGGTTGAAAAGGTTGAAAATTTTGTCTAGCTGATGGTTGATTTATTACTGGGTTTGAAACTAGTGGGGTGGAAACTTCCACGAATTGTTTGACAACCCGGTACCATTCTGTGGTACTACTAGGAGGATTTATAATAATACTGTTTTTGAATTCTGGTTTTAAACCATCAGTTAAACCTTGTAATAGTATATTTTCACTAAGATGTAATTTCCTACCAATTTCCACTTTCTTACGAAAATAAGTTTCTAAATTGTCTAAATTATCTAATTTCAGGTTTGAAAAATCAGAAAAACTCGGGATGTCTAATTGAATGAATCTCTCTATCAAAATTTTCTTAATTTGTTCATAATCCGTACAATTTAAACAGTCATTGATATAAATTTTTTGCGCTTCCCCTTTCAGATATTGCGCAATAGAATTAAATTTCCATTCTAGATTTTTCTTTTCCTTTTCACATGTTGTATCAAAATAAGTTAACCACGACAAAATGTTCATTCCAGAACTCGGGTCAAACGGTACGAACTTAGGATCTTCCATAATTTTTTGATTCTTACTCATTAGAATAAATGAAGCACTTCTATTTTCTTTATTAAATCCCGATCGTAAAATCGTTCGCAATAAATTTCAAAGTTAATAATTTCTATCAATTACATATTTTTTCAAAATTACTATATCAGATCCATAACATACAATAAATAATAGAATAATAAATAAATTAGTAAATTAATAAATTAACTTCAAATTACTCTCATCAATAAAATAATAAATAAATAAATAAATAAATAATAAATACTTTCCATCAATCATAAATAGAATAGAAATAATAATCAAAACATTTAATAAAATAAACTTACAGTTCACGAAAAATCTTCAATAAAATCCATTCTTCATTAAATTCCTCATCAAATACCTTTCGCATACTCACCACTTTGAAGTTATTAATTTTCAAAAATTTGTCATTATGACCATGATTATCTTGAGTCATCAGTTACACATAAACAGCAAAAAGGTGGAATATCAGGCCTCAGGAATTCACGAGATATTTAGAAGAAATCTTTCAAACCACTCGGACAGAAAGCTGTTTAACATTAAAATCTCCTCTGTTACATTCACTCGAGGACTCAAAAGATAATGGCAATTCTTGCTTAATAACACTTTCAACCATGGCGAGAAAAATTTTCGGCGATTCATATTTTTGTCATCACTTCGTTTCAGTAGATTCATTAGATTCATTTACATAGCATTTTACTTCTTCAGTAGATTCATTTCAAAATCCGAAACAGGCACTAGCACAGGCATTACCTATCCTGTCGGCTTTTCGATTAGTTGTGACGATTTCAGGAGAACTCACTCGAATTATTTCCACTGGTTAAAAAGAAACACACAGCCATGGCAAGCGAGGGAAAAAACAAAAATAATAAATAAATGTAGAAGATCCAATAATTAGTCATGGGCTGCTGTAAATTCATTTATTAAATTCGTGATAATGAGGAAGGAAAAGCTCCTTTTTGCAAAAATTCCATCATTATTTCAGCGAGCTGTCCTCATCGAAGAAGCAACCCAAGAAATCTTCAGAAGAATCTTCTTCTCATCTCGAGACTTCCCCCTTTTAAACTAAAAAGAAAGTTCTGGAACATTCTGTAATCTCTAACCATCATTATTTTATGTAAACAGAATTCTTGTCCAGCTACGAGATTATTTTAAACAGACGATAAATTTATTTTTAAAAAAAATTATTTAACCAATTTATAATTGACTCAGAATTTTAAATATCTTAGGCAGACGATTTTTATACATGATTAATTTTAAGAGAAAAAGAAAAGAAATGAATTTATTAATATGCAAATTATCGTTGACGGCGGAAAAATAAATAAATAGATAAAATAAAATAATGATATTTTTTAAAAGTATGGGTTTGGAATAAATTTAATAAGACTTTCTTAAAAAGGGTTGATAAAAACATAGAAGAAATCAGTTTTATTTGGAATATTAAGAAATAAAGTTTTAATTAAGAATATTTTTAATTTAGAGCCATCTTTTTAAATTTACGCATACTGGATTAATGTTTTTTAAGGCAAATTAAGAATTTATATCGTCTGCATAAGGATTAACAGATTAGATTTAGAAACAAGATTTTAATTTAATAATTTGAAGTAAGTACGAAATATTATTATAAGAAAATTAAGATAGTATAAAGGTTAGTTTTGGCGAAAAAATTTTAAATTTGTAATATATATACAGGGTGATTCCGAATTTTTTTTACAATAAAAGAGGGGTGATAGTACACATCAAGACAAACAATATTAAATAGGAGACTAAGGGTCCAAAACGTTTTCCTAAGGAAATAGCCGCCATTAAAGTTTAGGGACCAAAATTTCAAATAAACATAGAAAACGGAAAAATCGGTCAATTGATTTGCGATTTTCACTAAAATTATTTTTTATGTCGGCATTTTCTTGAAATTAAATTATAAAGATAAATTTCAAAAAATGCCGATAGAGGGCGCTTTAGACTTTGGAGTAACGAACAACTATTTTTTGCCGGTATTTTTTGCATCTCATTAAATGTTTTCGTAAGCTTAGACTCAAACTTAAATTTTGAGCTCAAAATCTGTAGTTGGGAGTGGTTAAATAACACAAACTGAGCTGTGTTCAGAGGGTTCAATTTTCAAATGATTATAAAAAACGGAAAAATTGGTCGATTGATTTGCGGTTTTCACTAAAACTATTCTTTATTTAGGTATTTTTGTGAAAATAAATTATAAAGATAAATTTCAAAAAATGCGGATAGAGGGTGCTTTGGACTTTGGAGTAACGAAACACTCTTTTTTGGCGTTATTTTTTGCATCTTATTAAATGCTTTCGTAAGCTTAGACTTGAACTTAAATTTTGAGCTCAAAATCTGAATAGCTGGGAGTGGTTAAGTAGACAAACTTAGCTGTGTTCAGAGGGTTTAATTTTTAAATAATTGTAAAAAACGGAAAAATAGATTGATTCGTTTGCGGTTTTTGCTAAAACTAATTTTTAAATCAGCAGTTTTCTTGATCAGTCAGTGTTTTCTTGGAAATAATTTTTAAAGATAAATTTCACAAAATGCCGATAGAGGGCGCCTTCAACTTTGGAGTAGCGTACAACTATTTTTAACTGTTATTTTTTTAATCTCATTAAATGCTTTCAAATGTATACACTTAAATTTTGGGCTGAAATTCTGAATCGTTCGGAGTGTTTAAGTAGCGAAAAATTGAACTGTTCTCGAGGAGGAAAAGAGGTAAAATTTTAACTCCTGAACACACTTCAGTTTGCGCTTCTTAATTCCCCATAACGGCTCAGGATTTGAGCTCAAAATTTAAGTTTAAATCTAAGCTTCCGAGAACATTTAAAATGCTTTTGCAAGCATTTAATTCGAAACAAAAATTAATGGTTAAAATGAATTGTTGGTTACTCTGAAGTTTAAGGCGCCCTCTGACGGATTTTTTTGAGATTTATCTTTAAAAATTATTTTCAAGAAGATACTAATTTAAAGAATAGTTTTATTTTAAACCGCAAACGAATCGATCAATTTTTCCATTTTCTACAATTACTTTAAATTTGAACCTCCCCCTCTCCCTTGAACACAGTTCAGTTTGTGCTACTTAACCACTCCTTACTATTCAGATTTTCAGTTCAAAATTTAAGTTTAAGTCTAACTTTCCTAAATCATTCAAAGAGATGCAAACAATAACGGCAAAAAATAGTTGTTCGTTACTCCAAAGTCTAAAGCGTACTCTATCCGCATTTTTTGAAATTTAGCTTTCTAATTTATTTTCACGAAAATACCTAAATAAAGAATAGTTTTAGTGAAAACCGCAAATTAATCAACCAATTTTTCCGGGTTTTTTTAATCATTTGAAATTTGAACCCTCTGAACACAGCTCAGTTTGTGTTACTTAACCACTCTCAACTACAGATTTTGAGCTCAAAATTTAAGTTTGAGTGTAAACTTACGAAAACATTTAATGAGATGCAAAACACACCGGCAAAAAATAGTTGTTCGTTGTTCCAAAGTCTAAAGCGCCCTCTATCGGCATTTTTTGAAATTTATCTTTATAATTTAATTTCAAGAAAATGCCGACATAAAGAATAATTTTAGTGAAAACTGCAAATCAATCGACCGATTTTTCCGATTTTTATGTTTATTTGAAATTTTGGTCCCTAAATTTTAATGGCGGCTATCTCCTTAGGAAAACGTTTTGGACCCTTGGTCTCCTATTTAATATTGTTTGGCTTGATGTGTACTATCACCCCTCTTTTATTGTAAAAAAAAAATGGAATCACCCTGTATATATATATAACCATATATATATATATATATATATATATATATATATATCTGATTTTTGTCATGCGATAACTAACGTATTTATGAACCGATTTGAATGAGACTTGGTATGTACATAGTACATACAAATATCTCGACCGAGTTCGTTGGTCAGCATCATCCGCCATTTTGTTTCAAAATGGCGGCCATTTTAAATTTTTTAAAAATTTAAAATTTAAAATTAAATGCGAAAGAATTAAAAGTTGAAAAATATTTTCCTTTTACGTGTTAGAACTTAAAACAAAGATTCCAGAACACTTTTTATTTTGTCTATATCATAAAAAATGATTGAGTTATAGCACTTGGAATTTTTCTTATGTCTGACATTTTGAAACTGATTTTTGTCACGTGATAATACGCGTATTTATGAACCGATTTCAATGGAACTTGGGATGTAGATAGTACATACAAATGTCTCGACCGAGTTCGTTGGCCAGCATCATCCACTATTTTGTTTCAAAATGGCGGCCATTTTAAATTTTTTAAAAAATTTAAAATTTAAAATTAAATGCGAAATAATTAAAAGTTGAAAAATATTTTCCTTTTACGTGTTAGAACTTAAAACAAAGATTCCAGAACACTTTTTATTTTGTCTATATCTTACAAAATGATTGAGTTATAGCACTTGGAATTTTTCTTATGTCTGACATTTTGAAACTATCTGATTTTTGTCACGTGATAACACGCGTATTTATCAACCGATTTCAATGAAACTGGGGATGTACATAGTACATACAAATGTCTCGACCGAGTTCGCTGGCCAGCATCATCGACCATTTTTTTTCAAAATGGTGGCCATTTTAAATTTTAAAAAAATTTAAAATTTAAAATTAAATACGAAAAAATTAAAAATTGAAAAATATTTTTCTTTTGCGTGTTAGAACTTAAAACAACGATTCCAGAACATTTTTATTTTGTCTATATCTTAAAAAATGACTGAGTTATAACACTTTGAATTTTGCTTATGGCTGACATTTTGAAACGGTCTGATCTGAACGATCCACAATGTTGCTTTAAAAAGGCATTCACTTTATGATATTGTGGAATTTGGTGACTCTAGAAATCGCTTAAAATAAAACCAGGTTGAATAAAAGATGACTAATTTCTAAAAATTCCTATTAATATTCAGTCTTGACAAAAACTAGTTTCAATCTTATAAAATCACTAATTTTATAAGATTATTTCCACTAATTTGAGCTTAGTATTTTTGAACAATGTAACTTACCTTAAAATAAATAAATAAATATATAAGTATAGGAAAGCAACCTCTTCCTCCCGGCATTGCCGGAAGGACTTTTAGGTAGCTTTCATTACAAAAAGTAAAAAGCTACCTATTGCAGCCGTCCGGAGGAAAGCACTTCCGGAAAATTTTGGTATATTTTCACCGATCATGACCCCCAGACCCCAAAACCACCCTCCGTTCAAATGTTGACATATATATATATATATATATATATATATAACCATATATATATATATATATATATATATCTGATTTTTGTCATGCGATAACTAACGTATTTATGAATCGATTTGAATGAAACTTGGTATGTACATAGTACATAAAAATGTCTCGACCGAGTTCGTTGGTCAGCATAATCCGCCATTTTGTTTCAACATGGCGGCAATTTTAAATTTTTTAAAATTTTAAAATTAAAAATTACATGCGAAAAAATTAAAAGTTGAAAAATATTTTTCTTTTACGTGTTACAACTTAAAACAAAGATTCCAGACCACTTTTTATTTTGTCTATACCTTAAAAAATGATTGCGTTATAGCACTTTGAATTTTTCTTATGGCTGACATTTTGAAACGATCTGATTTTTGTCACGTGATGAACCGCGTATTTATGAACCGATTTGAATGAAACTTGGTATGTACATAGTACATACAAATGTCTCGACCGAGTTCGTTGGTTAGCATTATCCGCCATTTTGTTTCAAAATGGCGGCCATTTTAAATTTTTAAAAAAATTTAAAATTTAAAATTAAATGCGAAAAAATTAAAAGTTGAAAAATATTTTTCTTTTACGTGTTACAACTTAAAACAAAGATTCCAGAACACTTTTTATTTTGTCTATATCTTAAAAAATGATTGAGTTATAGCACTTTGAATTTTTCTTATGGCTGACATTTTGAAACGATCTGATTTTTGTCACGTGATGACACGCGTATTTATGAACCGATTTGAATGAAACTTGGTATGTACATAGTACATACAAACGTCTCGACCGAGTTCGTTGGCCAGCATCATCCGCCATTTTGTTTCAAAATGGTGGCCATTTTAAATTTTTTTAAAAATTTATTTTGTCACTTTTTATTTTGTCTATATCTTACAAAATGATTGAGTTATAGCAATTTGAATTTTTCTTATGGCTGACATTTTGAAACGGTCTGATCTGAACGATCCACAATGTTGCTTTAAAATGGCATACACTTTATGATATCGTGGAATTTAGTGACTCTCCAAATCGCTTAAAATAAAACCAGATTGAATAAAAGATGACTAATTTCTAAAAATTCCTATTAATATTCAGTCTTGAGAAAAACTAGTATTCAATCTTATAAAATCAGTAATTTTATAAGATTATTTCCACTAATTTGAAATTAGTATTTTTGAACAATGTAACTTACTTTAAAATAAATAAATAAATATATATATAAGTATATGAAAGCTACCTCTTCCTCCCGGCATTGCCGGAAGGACTTTTTGCAATTGAATCTGCACCTCTAGAGCTAACAATTTTGGAATTTGTTACTGTACAACGATAATATTACACACGTATAATATTGTGCGTTTGGTAACTCTTGTAGATACCTAAATCAAAGTCCAGCGTGATATCTACAAGAAATTACACAATTATGTTTAGTGAAACTGTAAAACTATTATTTGTTATGAAATTATTCCATTAAATCCTAAATTAAACTTCAATATCGACTGTGCATACCTTGAGAATATCAAATAAAAGGATTTTCGTAGTTTGGATTAAATTTCTTGATAGTGACATTTACTTCTTTTTAATTCTGAAAATTTTTTAACACTAAGATATCTTACAAAAACAACAACAACAAAAAAAAAGTAATAGTGTATTATTTTTTAAAAAAATTAGGCAATAGCATACAAGTGTCAACTTTGAACAATTTTTCTTTTCGTAATTTTTACAGAATAAGTTAAAAAATATATTGAAATACATTCCAAGTTATGAAATTAATGTTTTAGATTGAAAACTTTCTTTTAATTTGCAACTGCCAACAGTCCAAATAAACAACATGGTTGAAAAATAAAATGCTTACAGTTGTGTACAAATAAAAATTTGGAAGAACACATGAAAAAATGAGAAAATTGTTGCTTTTTTTGCATTTTTTAAATAAATTAATGGATGTAGTATAACAATTAATCGTTTACAATAGGCTTAAAGCCATATTCTTGATAATAACGCATGTAAAATAAAGTCCTGTGTTGTACGCAGCCGACATTTCAAATAGTAAGTAATCGTGCTCTATATGTTTTTGAAAAAACTGTCAAATGTTAACAATTATGTAATGTAACTACTTACAATCATCCTGTATAATAAAACAATTTAAATTTATTAAGTTATTAATTTTTAAAAAATAATAAATGTTTAAGAAACATTCAGTCATACCGTCAGGTCAAATAACAGTTAATAACTCAACCTAGTTGAGCTAGATTGCTCTGAATTATAATTTTGCACTGCTTATGCATCATACTTAAGACCCGACACTAGGCACAGAAAAAGACCCGGATAATAATGTAAAGTCTATGGCGGCGTTCTTTTCAAATATCTCGCTCAAATTTTAATATTTTTACATGATTTTTTTTGCATAAGATAGCCGAGGACGTTCCACAACCTGCCTAGTTTCTACTTTTTTAATTTTGGTTTCAGATTTAAAAAACAAATTACTTTAAATTTCAAAACCGGTTTAAACCAGTTCTGAAATTGAAACTATCGTAATATAAAAAATATATAAGCAAAATCGAAAACGTAAAAACTAGGCCGGTTGTAGATCGTCCTCAGCTATCCTATGAAAAAAAAAATCAGTTAAAAATGTTAAAGTTTGAGCGAGATATTTGAAAAGAACGCGCCCATAGACTTTACATTATCATCCGGGTCTTTTTCTGTGCCTAGTGTGGGGCCTTAAGATATGCATTACTTTAAAACCTAAATAGTGTTTCTAATTCACAAAAGTTTCCAGTTTTAAGTAACAGGTTAGTGTCATAATTTCAAAAATGTTATTCCGTCACACAATAAAAAATCAATGAAAAAATGAAAGAATAAAATATGTAACTTTTTTTAAATCTGTTAATTAATAATAGTCAATCGCAAAATGAAAAATCAATTTTTGTTTAAAAATAGCTTTAAGGTAATTGCTTTAATTTTATTCTACAACTCAAAATGTCATTCCGCCAGATATGGAATCACCCTTTTAGCATCCAAAAAAAGAAAGAGAATAATATTTAATCCATAGCATAATATAAGCAGAATTTTCTTCAAATACTTCATCTTTTATAAGACAATTTGAAAAAAAAAAAACTCCATTTTAACATTATTTTAAATGTTAAATGCAGTAATTATTTCTAAAGGAAGATTAACTGTTTATATTAATTTCAATATATTTTTTACATTTAAATATGCTAATTTATACATCAAAATAGAAATTTTAGTTTAAAAATTTTAACTATAATGAAAGAATTACAGCTTTATTCATTATGAAATAAAATAAAAGGGATGATTATATCGGAATTTCATTTCTTTTAAAATTATCAAATTCGGTTGCATATATCGGAAAGAATATAAATGTTTAACATGATTGCGGTAACTTAGAAGAATATTTCTGTAAATTGAAACATAAATGCGGGAATTAGAATTAATTACATCAAATGAAAAACCATTTCTTTTATCATAAATATTGAATATTAAAATTTCATTAAGCAGAATAGCTATATTATTCATAGCATTAATAATAGAACTAGCTAAATTTGTAGTACTAAATTCTAGATTATGATCATAAGCTAAAGGAAGAGACAAAGATAGATTACCATCGAGAGAAAATAAATTTAAATCATCGATAGATCTATGTACGAAAATATTATTGTTAATGAAATTTCTGTTATAAAAATAAAGATGTATTTACATAAGTCATATAAAATGGTAGAAGCGATTCCGCCTTACGCAATGCCTTGATGCGAAACAAAAATAGTATATTTAGAGAATTGTGCATTGTTAAGAAAGTATTGTGATATGAATAGTAATAAAATTCGATACAGATTTTATATAACCTACTTCAATATTATTACGTAAATAAGATTTATTACGAAAATATTTTACGAATAATGCATTAATGCTAGCATATAAATCTGCTAAAATGATATTGAATAAATCCTTGAAATCATGCATGAAAATCACAAATTTGTGTAAGAATATTCAAAAAGATAAATATCAGCAGGCGTATTATAAGTATTTCATCCGGCAAAAATTTTAAAAGCACAATTTTAAATGGTTTTTTATTTTATTTTTTTGAAACTTGAGAATTAAAATAACCATAATTAAAAATTTTCCTGTTTAATCCGAATAATTGCAACTTTCTGCATAACTCTAGATATACTGATTGTTTTCATTTAATGAGAAACTATGAATTGTGAAAATATTATTTAATGTTATTGAATTAGCGAAAAGGTAATAATAGCAGAGGATAGCACAAATATTGGCAGTTTTATCAACATATGCAATAACACAATCATGTTGAAAATCAAGAACTTGCGAATAAGGATTCATGCACGGAAATGAAACAGAATGTTTATTTATGCAGTTTTTGTAATTTATTTTTAAAAGAATAACAAAATTATGTTTCTAATTAAAAAAAAAATAACGAGTTTATTATAATTGATAACTTGCAATTGGAATTAAAGATCATATGTGAATTATTGAATCATGGACTGCAGATGTGTCTGTGATGTAAAACGATGTTTAGTACCAAAGCACATTAAAGATTTTAATTGAGAATAATTGATTAAGCCCAAATTAGCAGTTTAATGTGCTATGGTAGATATTACTGCATTTTAGAAAAACATTTAACTGCATTTATATGGATGTGTGTAAATTTTTTTTTTTCTTGAGAATTTGTCATAATGAAAAATTATACTTCCTTGGCTTATAAAGTGTTTAATTTACTTTTAAGAGTTATATTATGAAGTGCAAATTTACATCATTGATTGGAAAATAGAATGATTAAATTTTGGAATTATTAAATACAGGCACGTAAGCATTATCATTATATATTACGCACTCAATATATATTAAGTACAGGGTTGATAAAGGTAATAATTAATTATGAATTACTTTTATTTATTTATTTTTCCATTATTAGTGTTCACACTGAAGACAAAGAAGCTTACATTGGGGCAAGTTAAAAAATGTGTACTAAATTTGTCCCTAAAAGAGGTGTTGAATGATATGTCAATTGGGATGTCAGTATACTTTCAAATACTGAGTCATGCGTCACTTTTAAAGAGCAAAAATAAATTTTGAAATAGCCAACCAATTACAATGACTGAAGAAAGAAAATTGTATTACTTTTAAAGAATTTTTGATGCGAGTATTATAATGATATGAGTGTAAGTTGGTTATTTAGATGCAATAAGTATCCATCTTTTTAGTCTATGTAAATTTGCTTGTATAAGTTATTATTAAGTGATGGGTAGAGGGAATTGTAATTGAGTGGTAAGTGATAATGTGGAATATACAGAACAATGTTTATTGTTTAAGATTTAACTGATTCCATTAACTTATTTGGATAGAGATAGATTTCATAGCCAGAATTCAACTTTAGAGAGTATATATCACCGTTGGAATAATTTTATACTTCTGCTTATAACTCATTAATAAAATAAGAGATAGTGTAATGTTTTTGTGATGAATGTTGCTACACATTATTGGTTCAGAATATTAACAAAAAACATTATTGTTGATAAAATTTAAAAAAAGGAACAATAACATATTATGATTTCCAGCTCATAAAACATATTTTGCACCAGAAATATTATTAAATATTTGAATTTATATCAGTACCAAATATTTATATTTTATAAAGTATTGTGTTTTATCTTGAATGTGTCCTTGCTTAAGACATTAATCAAGGCCTATTATATCCGATTAACAAAGACTGCTTTCTTTTCTCTATCATTTTTTTTTATTAACATTAACATTTTTTTTATTAGGTCTGAATTTAATGTAAAAAATCTCATTAAAATAAAATACAGGTTTTTTTTTATATAAACTATATTAATTATGAAGTACATTCTCTTATAAAGTTTTTCATTTTTGAATTTTATTAAAAAATGAAAATATTCTTTTATTAAGAATTTTTACATAACAGTCAAAAATAGAAAATTCTTTGTTTAGATATAGATATGAATCTATATGTTATCTTTGCTATTTTTATGTATGTTAACATAAATTTGTTATGTGATGTATTTTGCTGGTACAGTAAAAAAATATCATTGGCGAGTAATATTCTGAAATTTTCTTATAAATGTTCCTGTTACTTCTACATTCCCCCGATTTTATCATATATATGTGCATGGCTTACAACTGCTCTTTTGTGTGTCACCATTATACCTTAATAGTAATTTCGATGAAAAATTTTGCGATTAAATAACGTTAAAATTAGAAAATTTTTCATTCGGAAATAGCGATAACGTACTTACGAAGTAGTTGGCAGCTATATATATGCATATACATTTATTTAAAATGTTAACATTATTTTATTTTTCTTATTTTTTGCTGAAGAAAAAAAAAAGTTAAAAAATTTTCAAATCATGTATAAAGTACAAATAAATATGTGGATGGATAAAACGGAGGTTTACGCTACAGTTATTAGTATGGAATATTAGTATTTCGGTTCTTTTCTTGTTAAAAAATAAACGTTATGACATATGTTCTACGTACTTGCTCTGTTAAACTTTTGACAGAAAGTGGGCTGGTGACAAAATATTTTTTTCAACTCTAAACACGTTCAGTGAATTGCTTTGATTTTATGGTGATTTATATAAACCTTTATTATTTTAATTGTGATTTATCGCCAGTTTTTCTTGTAGTTCAACAGAAAGCATATTAAGCCATAAATATTCCAAACTCTTTTGTTTATTGGCAATTTTACTAAAATTTTTCAAAAGAGATTTTTTTTAATATTTAGAATCGTTTACATATTTTTGTAGATTACAACAACGTATTTTTATTTTATTTATTTATTTATCTATTTATTTTTTTAGCAGAAAGGTGCTAATATTTCATTATTAAGCCATTCAACTGCTATCATGAAAATAACCTCTGGGGTTTTGAAATAATACTGACTATATTGTGTACAGGGATGAATACAAAAAGGAAGCGAAACAATGCTGATGGAATTTGAATAGAAGAATTTGGCGATTTTGGTTCGACACTTATCAGCGGAGACGGATTTTAGCTCCATGCTGAAAATAATCGGGGATCTAATTCAAAAGATTTAAAACGGCTCGGGGAAAAAAAAGTAGATGAAAAGCCACCTAGCTCTTAGCAAAAATGGAAGAAAGCTAATACCTGAACTATATCAGTAGCATGCAGATAAATTCGTCCACGAAAATTTAACAAGGATGGAGGGTAGCATAGTAACAACCTGCTCTTGCGCCCCAGACAAATGCAGGGGCCCCTGCCGCTCCGAGATAACGAGCCGGCGACAAAGGGCGTCCATTGTGAGCGGGGCGTTTGGGGAGGGGGGGATGTAGATGCACCGGCGACCGTAAGTAATACGATTTTAGACCCACCATTAAGACAAAAGTATTATTTTTCGTATATGTGGTGCTACCAGGAAAGCGAACAACTATTAAGGCCATGAATTGTCGAAGATAAGGGGGGGGGATGAGAAAAGGGGACTGCACTCACGCTAAAATACGCACGCGCCTCAAGGTAATATGCTGTGTGAGACGGTGCGTAAACATTCTGCTCCTTCGCTATTTAATTGGATTTAGTATCCCCGATTTTCTCGACTTCAATTATACGTCTTCACCCCCGCAGTCAATGCGAACATTCTACCCTGATCCCCCCCCCCCCTCCCCTGCCTTCTTTTGCTTCTCTATCGGCGTAAAAAGACACTTACGTTGTTGATTCTCGAGAATGTTTCTTTAAAATTATTTTTATTTTTATAATCTATACTCGTTCAGGTGTTTTCGCATGTTATTTACTTGGAATTTCATTCCTTCACTTTATTTATTTATTTTTTCAATTCTTTCTTTTTCATCTCTTTGCTTTGTAAGCCTATACTTCGTCCCCCTTTTTAATCATCAAAATTTATATTTGTTATTATATATTATAAATACACATGTGTTTAAAATTGCTATTCCACTTGTGATTTGTACTAGATGTTTTTGACTCGTTAAAAATATAGTTTATTCTGTTTCCCCTTTTCCTTTTCTTATCATTTCATATTTTTCTTTGCCGTACTTTTTTTGCGCAGTATAATTTAACTTAAATTAAACAAGTGATAGCAGAGATATAATTTAAAATAATATAAAACAACTTTTCAACAAATATAAAAAAAAATAAACGAATTTTAATATTTTTCTTTTTTTTTATTAGTTTTTATTGGTAGAAAAGTAACTTAAAAACTTATTATAGCTTGCGCAAAATATTTATTTTAAAAGAACAAGTTCAAATGCAGGTTATTATTATTATTATTATTATTATTATTAATGAGAAAAATAGAATTCAGTGTAAAATAATGAAAGTATTGTACACGACGAGAGAATTGGATAAATATAAAATTGTTAGTATTAAGGACGAAGCGTGAACACATTGAGGTTTATAGCTTTTGCTCTTAAAAAAAAAAAAAAAAATGTTTTCCCTAATAATTTTTATCTGTTTTCTTTATCATTGTTGGGGAGAGAGACATACATGTATTTAAATATATATATTAATTGTGCTAAGAAGTTTTTAATTAAAAATTAACATTTTAACTCTGTGCTATTAAAGTTTAAGTTAAATCTGTAGAACTCTAATATCAGGTTGCTAAGTTGAAAAAAAAAAAAAAAAAAAAAAAAAGGTCTATTGAACTTATAGCACCGCAATTTCGTAAAAAACTTTTTAAACTGCACAAATTGAATTAAGGCTTGTTACCGTTATGATTTTTTTTCAGTTATTTAAAAAATATATAAATATTTTTCACAGACAACACTTTAAATACTTTGCTATTTTTTTTTTTTTTTTTTTTTTAATTGATTTATGAACAGGATTTTCTTTTAAATACCAATAGTTATTTATCAAATAAAACTATAAAAAATGAGATTATTTTTTTAAAATTGAACTTTTACAAAAGCATCCAATTAAAAGTAAATAATGTATTATATAATGTATCATAAAATGTCTTAAATACACTTTACAGACCCATTCCTACCTGGTATAGATTAACACTGTGACAGACTTCAGAATTAGCATGATTGGCCAGGGTCTGTAAATTAACATAAAATACTATTATTATTATTTTTTTTAAATGATTATATACATTCTTCAATTATACCGCAAGACATTTCCATAATAGACTTATTTTTTATTGCTATTTCAATAAATACTACGTGGCATCATTTTGTACATTTCAAGGAGAATGAACCATGCCTGTTATTTGAAATGTATCCAGAGGATCCAATCCGGATATACAATTTAAATAGCATGGGTAAAAAAAAAAAAAAAAAAAAAAAAAAAGGAAATATTAATTTTTTTTATTATTTGAATTCTTTTATATAATATAATATAAATATATAATATAAATTATAATAGAATCTAACTCGAATATCACTTTAAAAAACACAGGAAAAGAAAAAATACTAGTCTTTTTTTCTTTATTAAAAACTCTAATATACAGGGTGATTCATAAAAGATGGGCAGAACTTTAAGGGGTTATAGTACACTTAAAGACAAATAACATTAAATAGGAGACTAAGGGTCCCAGACGTATTCCCAAGGAGATAGGGGGCATTAAAGTTTAGGGTCCGAAATTTCAAATGATTATAAAAAATGGAAAAATTGGTCGATTCGTTTGCGGTTTTTGCAAAAAATTTTCTTTATGCCAGTATTTTCTTGAAATAAAATTTTAAAGTTCAATTTCAAAAAATGCCGATAGGGGGCGCTTTAGACTTTGGAGTAACAAACAACTATTTTTTAACGTTATTTTTTGTATTTCTTTACATGATTTCGAAAGCTTAGACTTAAACTTAAATTTTGATCTAAAAATCTGAGTCCTAACGAGTAGTTAAGTAGCGTAAACTGAAATTTGAAATTTGAAACCCTTCTCCCCCCAGAACAAAAATCAGTTATTCCCGATCTTTGTGTAGTAGATTAGGCTCTAACTACTGCCGCGTTTTGCTAAAATTATTCTTTATGTCAGTATTTTCTTGAAAATAAATTTTAAAGAAAAGTTTCAAAAAATTCCGATAGAGGGCGCTTTAGACTTTGGAGTAACGAACAACTATTTTATACCGTTATTTTTTGTGTCTCATTAAATGCTTTCTAAAGCTTAGACTTAAACTTAAATTTTCAGCCCAAAATCTGAATCGTTAGACGTGGTTAAGTTTCTGGGGAGAGGGGTTTGAAATTTCTACTCCTGAGCACAGTTCAGTTTACCATGTCCACACATTGTGTGCTGTGATACGAGGTAAAAAGACACAAATTAGGATTATGTTACCAAAGCATATTTATTAACATGTAATTACAATAAATGTTCAAAATTGTGACCACCAGAGGTTATGCACGCAGAACAACGGCGAAGAATGGAACGGCGAACATTCGCGAAAACATCAGGCTTTTCGAGCACTTCCCCTACAGCGGCGGAAAGTCTGGCGACCAGATCCTCGGGGGATTCAATGGGTGTCTCATACATAAGAGCCTTCAATTGTCCCCAAAAAAAGAAATCGAGGGGTGAAAGATCTGGCGAGCGAGCAGGCCAAGCAACAGGACCACCTCGACCAATCCATCTGTTCGGAAATGTGATGTCCAGATAGTTGCGGACGTCTCGTACGTGGAAGCAGGACATTTCGGTCCCGCCATTTCGGTCCCGCCGTTTCGGTCCCGCCGTTTCGGTCCCGAGACATTTCGGTCCCGAGACGTTTCGGTCCCAAGACATTTCGGTCCCGAGACATTTCGGTCCCAAGACATTTCGGTCCCTGGCCATTTCGGTCCCGAGACGTTTCGGTCCCGAGACATTTCGGTCCATGGTCATTTCGGTCCCGAGACATTTCGGTCCCTTCTCCAGCAAGCTGAAATTTTGTGCACGGGAAATATCTGACATAATTTTATAAGGAACATTTCAGAGTGTTGAATTCAGGGGCAGGTCATTCCCCCCGGAGCTATCAATTACCCCCAACCCACGGAAATTTTGAAATTTTGTGTTTTCATTGGTAAAAAAGTGTAATCCCCCCCGGAGCCACAGAAGTCCTTCCCGGAGAAAAGTGTCTGAATTCAAACACTGTTTTTTTAACTGAAAGTCGCATAAAATTTTAGTGCAATGCGATTAGTTAGAAGTAACAAGTACCCCAAAAGTTGATCAATTATTTAGATATCGATGGAGATTTCTGAAAAAAATTCACAGATGAATGGCATTTTTTACGTTGAATTCAGGGGCAGGTCATTCCCTCCGGAGCTATCAATAACCCCCCCCCCCGGAAAATTTGAAATTTTGTGTTTTCATTGGTAAAAAAGTGTAATCCCCCCCGGAGCCACAGAAGTCCCTCCCGGAGAAAAGTGTCTGAATTCAACACTGGTTTTTTAACTGAAAGTCGCATAAAATTTTAGTGTAATGCGATAATTTAGAAGTAATAAGTACCCCAAAACTTGATCAATTATTTAGAAATCGATGGAGATTTCTGAAAAAAATTCACAGATGAATGGCATTTTTTTAAATTGCCAGAATGTTTTGAATTCTTGAACGAGGAAACGGAGAAGTTAACTTGGAAACTGATAACTAAATTTATAAAATAACCCAATTAACTTATGATATTAACACACCCCATAATAGTTGTAAAATTTTAACTTCTGAGATGCATGTTTCCTCTCCAGGGAGACAAAGGCTTTTAAATTGCCAGGAGAAAAGAAAGAGTTATTGTTATATGGAATTTATATTCTGACACTTAGCATATTATAGGATTTCATCGCTGAAGCCAATTTTCAGAAATATAAGTGTTTCATTATTTTGCACCCCCGCCACTTCCCGCATAAGAGCAAAAATGTTGAAACAAATAAAAAACATCTGTATCTGGTGGTATTTTACCCCCTGTGCCAAAATTATCATTGAATCCTCTTTTTGTTTATGGCATTTTTTATATGTTGTTTTTGGTTACTAGCATTTATTTTCCTTTTAAACTTTTCCGTTTTTAAATTAAGAAAAGAGTTTCCAGATTGCAACACGTGGAGGTAGTTAGCATTGCAATTATTTTATTACATAAATATATGACACGAGCAGAAATAATTATTAAAATAATTTGTAACTTAAAGATTTTTTTTTTTTTTTTTACATTTTAAAAAAATGAATTACATCTTGAATTATTAGCAATTATTTTTTAATGACAACAGTTCTTTTTTTATTGTTATTATTACAATCTAGAATGTTTATTATATTGACGCTTCCCTGTTTTTATTAATGTTTTCCAAAACAACGGCAACAGCAAAAAAATTATATTGCCATACTTTTATGCATATATCACATTTATACAACACATCTGTTAAATTTTCTAAAACCAGCTTAAGGAAACTAATTACAAAATTATTAATGTAATGCGTATTGAAATTTGTCATTTCATTTAATGCTGATATTATTATATAAAATAATTATTTTTAACATTAAAATATAAAAACCCTCATAAAAAATATGAAAAAAAAAAGCCTTCTGTCAAAATAAGTTAAATTAAAAAAGGTAACTTAAAATATTATGTCTAGGTGGTAAATATCTTATCTAACAATCTTATTTAGTTATGTTATAAGTTTTGAATATTTGAATGTCATTCATAAGCTGTAATAATAAGGATAAAAAATATTCCATTCTACTTTTTATACTGGTTTAATTGATACTAAAAGCGTTTGAAATGAAGACAACAGCAAGAGGAATAAAAAAAGCACCGAGAAATGCTGTTCTTTTCAAAACATTCATATTTCTTCTAAAAAATGCCAGCGATTATGTGGGAGGTCCGTCCGCATTTGAACTCCAGAGTATAAAGGACATTGTAAAGAATAAGGGTTTCATCTGACAAGTGTATAAAGATCAAGATACGTAGAATAAAGCTAGCTACCTAGCTCTTCTAGCTATCTTGTATAAAGATGACTATTTGTTCAGATGGGCGTTGACAATTGATTGACATGCAGAATTTTTGCTTAAAAGAGGTTAATTGTAGTACGTAGTACTTAGCTGATACTTATATGCATACATTTCCAATTTTATAGCAACACCAACTTAAAAAAAGTGTTTAAAAATTCTCGGCACACGGTTTTGATTTGTTATTTACTTAATTTTATACATTATTTTATTAAATGATTAACATCATCTTAGAACATTTGAAAGCATTAATAATTATGTTGTTAAATTAAAAAATTCTCAAAAATTAAATTATTTTTATCAAACATATTTATTAATAAGGATTCAAAATTATTTTAACTATTAATTGTTTAAGTGACTTATTTATCAATTACTTGTTTAAAATCTAGTACAAGAACTATATAGAAGTTATAGCAAAAATGAAAAAAACATATTTTTTAAATTTCAGCTACTATAATGTTATTAACTTCATTAGGATGTATAAAAATGAAAAGGATTCTCAAAATAAATATGTTATTTATTCATTTATTGGTTAGTTTATCATATTTTTCTTACTCTTTAAATATAATAATTAATACACGATTGATTTTTGCGAACTGTAAACTATAACTGTTCTGTAAACAATCAAAACTTATTTGGGTTCAAAAATCTTCTAAATATTCTTGAATTTTCTTTTTAGAAATTTTATTACATACTTAGAATTATAGAATAAAGAAATATTGAATTCAAATTATTTACATACTATGTACAAAATGTATAATATGTACAAAATATAAATGCTTTTACCTTGATAATTTTTTATCATCATACTAAAAACTGGAAAGATGATCCTTTATGCATTTCTGCGTGCCTTTTCATAAAATTAACATAATTCTTCAATAAAACTCAAGACACGCACGACAAACAAAAAATATAAACATTCTCTCTAAAAAAATTCTTTTACATTCCATCAAAAATTGATGCCAACTTTTTTATCTAAACTTTTAACTCATCTGGTAAGATAAAAAATATAAAAGCAAAGCAGACGAAAAAACAGCTTCGCTTCCATAGCAACGAGTCGCTTCTTATAAATAAATTAAATATCACAATTGCAAATATGCAAACGATTTTCTGTGAATAAACTGGAATAACTTAATTTATCAATTCCTAACATACTCCCACCTTTAATTTAGGCGGAAGCCAAATTAAACTTAAGATCACTTTTGATCAAATTAAGCCCTAATTCAAAATAAAAAATATCTAAATAAATAAAGATAATAACTAAACAATAATAAAATAATAATGAAACATTTAGAGTTCTAGAAAAGTCATTTCAGAGTTCTAGAAAAATCAGTTCAGAGTTCTAGAAAAAGTCATTTCACAGGTCTATTATTTACTGCTGCTTCGACATAAGATAGGACAGTCGAAAGGTTTCAAAAGTTAGAACTGAAGCACCGAGTGTTCTGATCAAGGGAATTCTTAACACATATAAACAGATGCTCCCACCATCCACCAAGCTGATGCTCGAGGGATGAACTTCCATTTAAGAGGAGCCAGTTCTTTCGAAAAAACTATCGCCTTCCAATCCTGCATATAAATCTTCGAAAGGATTGAATGAATCCTTCTGTTGAGAGACTGGATACAAGTTCCAAATGTATTGCCCTATATACTGCACATGTAAAAAGTACAACCCAAACTTTGGATCTTTGCTTTACGAAAAGAGGGCCAAAAAGATCAGCTCCAACAACTTCAAAAACTTTAGAATCTCTGACTCGATCTAGAGGTAGGTGGATTGGAGGTGTAATATACGGTTTTGCAGAGTATCTTTTGCATCTGTAACACATAGACAATTGACTTCTAATGCTGCGTCTAGAAGAAATTATCCAATATTTTTCTCTTAAAATGGATCCAACTGTTTGAAGTCCAGCATGACAATTCTTTAAATGACATTCTTGAATCAGACAATTCACTACATGATGTTTCGATGGTAATAAAATTGGATATCTGAAAGAAAACTCGTCATCTCGCTCTAATATCTTTGTTTTTACTCTTAACAAACCTTCTTGATCTTTCATAACCTTTAATCCTTTTATTGCATCAGTAGTATTACCAAAACTTTCAGATTGTATTATTGACCAGAGCGACCTTTCCGCATCTTCTTTTTCTTCAATTGACAATTCTGATGGAAAACATATATTTCTGTTTCTGCACTTCATTATGAATCTCTTCACCCAACATACGACATTAATAAATCTACCAAATTTTGAAATTCTACTATATATCATAAATTCATGTGAATTAGAACATAAAAGAGTAGGTACTGAAGTTTTCTTCTTTTCCATCATTACTAATTCTTCGTTGGGGCTTGTTTCTGAATGTGGCCAATTTTCTTCTGATAACTTCAACCATTCTGGTCCCTCCCACCATCTCATCTTCAGCAGCTGTTTAGGACTACATCCGCGAGAAGGTAGATCAGCAGGGTTGAGATGACCAGGTACGAAGTTCCATTGTTGAGATTCGGAAAATTTACAAATTTCTCTAACTCTATTGCCTACAAACGTTCCCCATTGATCATTTCTTCGAATCCAAGCGAGAACAGTCGAAGAGTCGGTCCAATACTTTACTGGTATGGAAATACAATTAAAGGCTTTCAAAACAAATTTAGTCAACCTTATTCCTAAAATACAAGCAAGAAGCTCTAAACGTGGTATGGCTATATTTTTCTTTGGTGCAAGAAGAGACTTAGCTCCTAAAAGTTGTACAAAGACTGCGTCTTTATCTTCACAACGTAAGAAAACTGCTGTTGCATAAGCTCTGGTACTTGCATCACAAAATGTATGAATAGACCATTTTTCTTTACAACCATAGCCTACACGTCTATTTATCTTCACGTCATTTAAATACTTGAGTTCGCTATACCATTTTTGAAAATTATTCCGGATTTCTTCTGGAAGTGGAGCATCCCAATCTAATTTCGTTGACCAGGCGTCTTGAATTATCAGTTTGGCTGGCAACAATGCTGGGGCTAAAAATCCTATTGGATCGAAGATCCCCTGGGTTACAGCTAATATCTTTCTTTTCGACAGATTTTCTATCTCATCACTAAATTTATGAGCGATCTTCAAACTATCTTCCATTGTGTCCCACTTCAACCCTAAAACCGGAACTATCGTTGTTACATTTTTGCTGAGCACCTTCTTTTCGTTAAGGAAACTGCTGTCTTCACTTTTAATTGGTCCGAATTCCCACATTCTTAATTCCATTTTCGCATCAGCCATGATTTCTGTAGATTTTGAAATAAAATTTTCTAGTTCAGGCACATTGTCGACTGAAGTAACGCAGTTATCTATATAGTATGATTTCATAAGCTTCTCAGCTATCTGTTTGTTTTCTTCATCAACATTACTCAAATGATATCTTATAACTGCACCTAGCAAAAATGGGCTACAAGTTGCTCCAAAAACTACTCTATAGTGTTGATAAACTTGAAATTCGTCAGGACTCTTCCACCATAAAAATCGCAAGAAATGCCGATCTGATTCTTTGACTTCAATTTGAAGAAATGCTCTTCTTATATCGGCTACTACCCCAATAGCTTTCTCACGAAATCTTATTAACACTGCAGGAATTTGTTCGATGAGGTTTGGTCCTTTAAAGAGACAATCATTTAAAGAAGGAGACCTCCCTACCTTACACGATGCATCAAAAACTGGACGAACACTTGTAGTAAGACTATCTGGTTTGATGACGGGATGATGAGGTAAAAAATGTCCTGGAATCTTGAGTGTTTGATCTGGTACTTTACTGGTAACGCCTTCTTCTTCCCATTCATAGAAAACTTTAGCATATTCTTCAAACATTTTCATTGATTTTAATTTCTTTGTTGAATTTATCAATCTTCGTTCAGCTATGTGTCTATTTGAAGGAATCTCACGTTTGCCGTTAATCCAAGGAAGACCTACAATATAGCGACCTTCTATATTTCTATCAACTTCTTTTATAAAATTATCATGAGCGAGTTCTTCTTCTTCTGCTTTAGACAAAGTTTGACAGGGATCTGTTATCCCGATTGTCTCTAACTTCCATAATTCTGGAATCTTCATATCTTTTAACGCTAGGTTCGTGATAAACATAGTTCCATAATTTAGACAAGACTGTGATGTACTTTCTAAACGACCACAAAGTGTCCATCCAAACTTTGTCTCTATTGCTGTAAGACCGCTCTTTAACTGTTTTACTCGACCAGTAAGAAGTTGTCCGTAGTAATCGCTTCCAATCAAAATTTCAATTTTTGGACTTCCTGCTCCTAAATCTGTGATCCATAGTTTATTTTGTTTAAGCTCTTTAATTACTGATTCTTTCGGTATCCGAGGAATATTATTACAAATTATATCTTGATCCAAAAGTTCTAAGACTTCTTTCGTTTGTTTCTGTCTATCAGAAGAACTTAACTCAACTTGGAATTTATTGTGAGATTTAGCTTCTGTTTGCGTACCACCAAACAAAGTGTGTACAATAGCTTCAGAAGAAATGGGATGTAAACCTAACTCTTCAGCTGTACCTTTTAAAATATAGCTCTTTTGCGACCCACAATCAAGTAACGCTCGTACTTTCTTTGTTATTCGACCTTTAATAACTATTTCTAAAGTCATAAGGGTTACTTCAGCAGAACACTGCTTACTTGCTATGGTGCTTTGAATTACTTCTGGGGTCTTAGCTGTATTTTCTGATTCTTTACACATTGAAATTTCAGGGCATAATAACTCGGTATGGGGTTTAGAACAAACGTGGCAACGAATAAAAACTTTGCAAACTTTAGCGTGGTGACCAAAACGAAGACATTTTAAACAGCAATTTTTATTCTTAATTTTGGCCTTCCGTTCATTAAAGGAAAGAGATCTAGCCCTAACACAGTCCTTGCTTTCATGAGATTTACTGCAAAATAAACAAAGGCGTTCTTTTGCGCTAAATAGCCCTGCTGCAGTAGGTATTTTACTTTCTGCTTTTCTTAACTTTTCTTTAGGTTTGTCTTTAGAGCCCAGCTCTATAAAACTCGATTTGGCTAATTTGAATCTTTCCTCGTTTGCAACTTCTTGTTTCAGAAATTCCATCAAACTTACTATATTTGCTTTTGTTGACAATGCATTATTATTACTAACAGTGTTTGATGTGATTGAAATATTATATCGCTGCCATGCTTTTAATACATCTTCCGATAAGCTAGATTCTATCATGGGATAGAGCCACGCCGAATTGCTTTCTAAACTTAAACGCATTGATTCTAACGATCTTAAATATGCCTCGACTTTCGTGAATAAATCTGATAAGGGAAGTTTATCTTTGCCGTGCGCCTGTACATTAGCTACAATCAATTTTAGGAATTCTCTAACGTACACTTCTATTAGTAAATCTTTATTTCCAAAACGCTCTTGAAATGCCTCGACAGCTTTGGGGTAATTAACTGCGGTCATTGGATAGCTCTCTAACAAGCGCCTGGCACTGGTTCCAGGTTCTACCGATTGGATAAGATACTGAAATTTGTCACTATTATCCAAATCTATGTCTTCATGAATTTTCTGAAACTGGGACCAAAATGAAAGATAATTTATTAACTGCGAATCGAATGGCTTAATATTTAGTTTAGGTAATTTATAATGCTTTGATTTGGAATAACCGTGATCTGTGCTTTTTTCACTATCATCTTGATTACGTTTATTTGTACCCAGTGCTTCGCTAACTTTACGCTTAATGGTAATAAATTGATCTGAATAACTTTCATTTTCCACTACTTCATTTTCAATAGCCTCTTCATCGCATTTATCATCATCTAACATGAGTTCAATTATAGCTTCATCAATAGCTTTAATTTCATGAATCAAATTTTCTAATTTACTAAAACCGTCTAAAATTTTGTCCTTATCTAATGACTCGCTGTTAATTTCTTCATTCAAAACATTTAAAGTTCTGGTAAATGACGAACGTAGTGGTGTACGCTTTTTCTTTAGCTTATTCATCTTAGAAAAATTAAGTAGTAATGCACAGCTTATGAAAACACTATACGCTATAAAAACAATTCAATATCTCAACAGTATTATTCAAATGTCCGTGCTCGGGGCGCCAGGTTTGTTCTGTAAACAATCAAAACTTATTTGGGTTCAAAAATCTTCTAAATCTTCTTGAATTTTCTTTTTAGAAATTTTATTACATACTTAGAATTATAGAATAAAGAAATATTGAATTCAAATTATTTACATACTATGTACAAAATGTATAATATGTACAAAATATAAATGCTTTTACCTTGATAATTTTTGATCATCATACTAAAAACTGGAAAGATGATCCTTTATGCATTTCTGCGTGCCTTTTCATAAAATTAACATAATTCTTCAATAAAACTCAAGACACGCACGACAAACAAAAAATATAAACATTCTCTCTAAAAAAATTCTTTTACATTCCATCAAAAATTGATGCCAACTTTTTTATCTAAACTTTTAACTCATCTGGTAAGATAAAAAATATAAAAGCAAAGCAGACGAAAAAACAGCTTCGCTTCCATAGCAACGAGTCGCTTCTTATAAATAAATTAAATATCACAATTGCAAATATGCAAACGATTTTCTGTGAATAAACTGGAATAACTTAATTTATCAATTCCTAACAATAACTTTGTTTTAAAAAATTTAAATCTGCATCTGGATAATAATGTTACCTAAACCTGTTAAGAAATATTTTTACGCATTGTTACAGTGTTGCATTATTATGTTTAATTAATTATTAAGTTACGTTATTAATTGATTTTTCAAAATATTAATAATAATAATAATAATAATTTCCGTTTTTGAAATAAATAACAATTTTTGAATAATAACTTATGGTGATGAATAATTGCTATAAATTAAATCTCAAAACAGTTAGTGATTTTAAAATGAAAATCAAATTAATATTTTATTAAATTTATGTATTTTTAATTTAATGAATCTTTATATAATTAAATTGATAAAATTATTAATATGCATTTCGAATTTTACTTTACATAAACTCAATAAATAATCTGTCTTATATTCAATTTATCATTATGTTTTGTAGTAGTTATAAACTGAAGCTTATCGTTTACCTGTTTATTTATTTTATATTTAAAGTTACTGAAATTTAAAACTATTTATTCAATTAATAATAAAATTAAAATAAAAATTGTCAATTTTTTTTCTGTGAAAGTGGGAGCGAAAAGGTAATGGAAATAAATAAATAAACGATAAAATAAAAACGCTTAGTTTTGTCAGTTAAAAATCGAAAATAAAATTATTTAAAATAATAGTTACATTATTATATAAAATAAAAAAATAATCATTTTATTACAAAGAAATAGGCCCACTTTCAATAAAATTAACTCACAAAAATTGTCTTCATAAGGTAAAAAAACTGTTAAAAAAAAAAAAAAAAAAAAAAATGCAATTAATAATTATTACATAAAAAAAGGTCGTTGGAGCATTTTTATTTTTTTTTACAAAAATTTTTTATAGCACGCCTAGTTACGAAATCACTAATTTAAAGATTCTAAGAAAGTGTGCGAAAACAATCAATAAAAATAAAAGTTAATCAATAAAAATAATAGTTTATAGTATAGATAAAATACCTAATACAAAAAATATATGATAAAACTTAAAATATTTATTCTGTTAAATAATAATAATAAAGACAGTGTAAAATTATATAACATTGCTTAATCAAATTTACAACTCGCTGTGATTTTATTATCACGAGTTACAATAGATTAAACTTATTGGACTATTATATTCAGCTTTGTATAAAATTTGAGGGAAGGGGGGCAGGAGAATAAAAACATTAAAAAAGGCCCGAACAATGTTGAGCTTACAGCGTTTAGTGGGCCTTCATCAATCAGAAACCAAGTTATAAAGTGGCCGGTAAAGAAATAGCAATGGACCGAAATGGCAAGAGACCAAAATGATTAAGGACCGAAATGTCCAGGGACCGAAATGGAAAGGGACCGAAATGTCTCGGGACCGAAATGTCCAGGGACCGAAATGTCTCGGGACCGAAATGTCCAGGGACCGAAATGTCTGGGGACCGAAATGTCCAGGGACCGAAATGTCCAGGGACCGAAATGTCTCGGGACCGAAATGTCCAGGGACCGAAATGTCTCGGGACCGAAACGGCGGGACCGAAATGTCGTGTACCCCTCGTACGTAATGGGCTGGCGCTCCATCGTGCTGGAACCACATGACCCGCCGGATGCGTGGAGGAACAACGTTTAACAGGTCTGGCAGCACATGTTGCAGAAATGTGAGGTATGTTTTACCGTTGAGGCGTTCAGGAAGAAGGTACGGTCCGATTAGGTGGTCTCCGAGGATTCCTGCCCAAACATTGATGGAAAAGCGTCTCTGATGAGCATGTGGATACGTAGCATGTGGATTGACATCCGCCCATACATGTGCATTGTGTGTGTTAAATGTACCTTCACGTGTGAAGGTACATTCATCGGTGAAAAGCACAGTTCGTCCAAAATGTGGATTTAGCGCGTTCTGCTGCAGAAACCAGCGGGCGAATTCAATACGATTTGGATAATCCCCTGGAGACAGTTTCTGGACTCGTTGCACATGAAACGGGAGCAAATGTTCATCCTTCAGTACCCTCCAAGTCATGGACTGTGAGGTATCCACCTGCCTAGCCACTGTTCGTGTACTTGTACTTGGCTGCGCCGCTACTACATCCAGAATGGCTTCTCCAATAACTACTGATTCGTCCTTTTTTGCACGACCTGCATTCGACCGGGAAGCAAGAAATGATCCCGTCTCACACAACTGTCTGTGCAAGCGCTCGAAAGTTTTGCGGTTAGGCAACCGCCTGTTGGGAAATCGCTCTCCGTACATTCGTTGTGCCTCTGCACCATTTTCATCTGCCGCTCCGTAAATTAAATGCATCTCAGCCTTTTCCTTATTCGTGAAGGGCACCATCTTCCGATTCATTACTACAGCGACTTACACTTGACTCACCGTTCAGTGGTTTTTATGCCTGAATCGTGTCGAAATTTTGCATACGTGTTCTTCTTCTTCCCCATTTGACATTTGCATACTTTCTGTCTCCTTCTTCACCTGGTGACTAGCGTCAGGAATGGAGCTTTAACGTTTGCATGAGCGACGTTTCCAACTGTGCCAGTGCCTTTATGAGTGAATTCCGACTATGCAGTCCTTGACGAAAGTTGTATTTTTGCCTCGTATCACAGCACAGAATCGTTGGGCATGGTTAAGTAGTGCAAACTGAACTATGTTCAGAAGTAGAAATTTGAACCCCCTCCCCTCGCTACTGAACCACGCTCAGCGATTCAGATTTTGAGCTGAAAATTTAAGTTTAAGTCTAAGCTTTAGAAAGCATTTAATGAGACACAAAAAATAACGGTATAAAATAGTTGTTCGTTACTCCAAAGTCTAAAGCGCCCTCTATCGGAATTTTTTGAAACTTTTCTTTAAAATTTATTTTCAAGAAAATACTGACATAAAGAATAATTTTAGCAAAACGCGGCAGTAGTTAGAGCCTAATCTACTACACAAAGATCGGGAATAACTGATTTTTGTTCTGGGGGGAGAAGGGTTTCAAATTTCAAATTTCAGTTTACGCTACTTAACTACTCGTTAGGACTCAGATTTTTAGATCAAAATTTAAGTTTAAGTCTAAGCTTTCGAAATCATTTAAAGAAATACAAAAAATAACGTTAAAAAATAGTTGTTTGTTACTCCAAAATCTAAAGCGCCCCCTATCGGCATTTTTTGAAATTGAACTTTAAAATTTTATTTCAAGAAAATACTGGCATAAAGAAATTTTTTTGCAAAAACCGCAAACGAATCGACCAATTTTTCCATTTTTTATAATCATTTGAAATTTCGGACCCTAAACTTTAATGCCCCCTATCTCCTTGGGAATACGTCTGGGACCCTTAGTCTCCTATTTAATATTATTTGTCTTTAAGTGTACTATAACCCCTTAAAACTCTGCCCATCTTTTATGAATCACCCTGTATATAATTTTAATATTAAATACATATTTTTAGATTGAGCAGTAACAATATCAATAACAAATTTTAAATGAAAGCAATTATTAGTTATGCATTCAAATAAAATTTTAACATTTATTACATTCATTAAAGATCATATTTTCGTATTAGTTTCGTATTATCCCGCAACGATTTCGCTAATAAAGTGCAGCCTTTTTTATTGCAATCATTTTTTGTCTAAGAATGCAGTTCAATTATGTATCTGTTAATATTAAGTCTTATTTATTTTATTGTTTTATTTATTTACTGTTATATTGATTTCATTAAAAATATTTGCTGGAAGCAATTTCTGAACTACATGTAAAATTTTAAGTCCAAACTGGTATAATCCAGCTGTATACAATAAAAATAGATTTTAAAAAATCATGCTTGAAAATTATTTTAAAATCATAAAAAAATCAGAAAATGGAGGTAACAGTTTGAAAGTAGTATATTTTTTCCTTTATTTGATGGAGTAAAAATTTAAACTGTGCGATATTTAGAAATAATTAAACCTGAGAAAAAATTCAAAAGGGGTGCTTACATGGTTATTAGCATCGAAATGACATCAGGCATTACTCATAAACATGTTTTGGTTTTGACATAAATGGGCTTGTTTTATCTTGAAAATACTTAACAATTTCTATACTTCAGAGTAATTTCTATTATTTGGTATTCATCTACAACTCAAACTTTTTAATGAATCTAATGTCCATTTCCCTACTCTAAACACTTGTATTATGCTACAGCTTATGAGAGATGCGCATCATTCTTTATTTGTCAGGATTTTATTTATTTGTTTATTTATATTTGACTCTTTTTAAGAGGAATTGCAAACATCTTAAATTTGCCCGCAATTTTACTAAAACCTTTTTAAGGCTATACTTTTTATAAAAGGAAATCATCATAACGAATTTCATCATAAGAACATAAATTTAAAATACCCCCCCCCCCCCCCCCCTCCGAAACAAATGTTTATGCAATCGTAAACAGTTATACAATATCCAAAGTCATACACCTTTGTGAAAGGTAATTTTGAATGGAAGATTGTTTTATCATCTGATATTTCTCAATTGTGCAGAAAATATAGACATCTCTTGATACTATGACGGGAATTTATCATAATAGCTAATTTTTTAGAAAATAAGATACGCTATAAAGAGAGAAAACATTCAAATTTTCCGTAGTTTGAAACATAAATTACCTTTATAATGCTCTGAAAAACAGAAAATAGCATTTGTTAGTTGAAGTGTAATCTCAGTTCAAGAATTCCAAGCTCGTTTGTTTCGATTATAAAGAGAAAAAAGGATGAGTTTCGTTGTATCCAATCAGTGCGTAACTAGATAGACAGAACGGAGATCGATTTGCATGCCTCACGTGCCTTTTTTTCTCAGGCAATGTTTATCTCTTACTTCTCATCAGCTACTGGTCTTATGTAAACGTTTTGAAATCAGATAACTGATTATCGAAGCCGTGTACGCAAACGTGTTCACTTCACAAATATTTAGAGAGAACCTTAGCTGGAGAAGCAGTTCTTTAAAGAGGATATTCCGATATGCAAAATTAAACCAACCTTGAACTGAAGAGAAGAAGAAGAAAGAGGAAAAAAGGCCAAATGCTTAAAAACGTCTGCAAAAGGAGGAAGAATTTAAACGGGCCAGTGAAAAGGCAAATCAGAATTATTTAAAGTTTCCAGCGTCACTGTTAAACGAACCGTCTGTTGGGGAAGGTCTATTGACTTTTAAACAATGTTCAATATTGTCTTTAAATGTTCGACATATTGTAGCAGAAAAGTTTGTTTTTAACTCAGGATCGTGCTCTGTATTTTAAATTGCCCGAGTTTAAATGCAACCAGATTTCTAGAAATTTTAAAGAGGGTATTTCTTCAATGCAAACAACAGAAATTTAATGAAGCATGATTTAGTTTAACTTTGAAATTTTTTTTCTTTTTTTCAGTCGGGAAGATAGTTTCTTTTTCCTAATTCTTGGTATGCATACATAACGAATACTTATAAATTTAAATCTAATAAATTGTCTTGCCTTCTAAACATTGTTTATGCTTTCCACGAGAGTCATTTTAAAGAAAATTTTTGAAACTAATACTTCTATTTTGTAAAAATATGAAAGAAGACTGATGTAAATATACTTTATATTGATCAGTTTTTCAAATAAATATTCCAGTACTTACCATCATACAGCTTTCGTTTATTACTTTAAGAATTACTAATATTTACTTTGTTATAACTTTATGCATGCATTTAAGTTTTAAACTTTTTCATGTTTTTATAAATTTTCCGATGAAATCTGTTTTTGCCTATCCTTTATATTACAAACCAATAAGGAAAAATAGAACAGAAAATTGTTTATGGTTATCTGCAAAAAGGTGTTTTACTTCAAATATTTAATTGAATTATTTGTTTTATATTTATTTTTTTAACTTTTGTGATTTAAGTATTGACTGCGGCTTTGATTCTGTGTCATTCTAGCATTAGATTAATTTTTAACAAAATTATTGTATTGGTAAATAAATCATGGCAGTTTATGGCAACTTGGGTTTGGTAAATTTCCAAAAAAGGTGAAAAATGTCCGGGACAGAATTCAGACAGGGGTATCTTGATTAAAGCCACCAATTAAGCCACCCCGGACAAATCTTGAATACTAATTTACCCAACTAATTTGTAATGTTCAAAGTGTGGGACCTTCCGTGTGAAGATAGTGTAGTGTAACAATCTTCCAAAGCGATGCCAATATTATAAAAAGAATTATTTTATTAAATATGAAATAACTAGAAATTTTGATTAATCGTTGACATGTTCACAACAAATACTCACAACAAATACTTTCGCGGTGAAAAATACCGTAATCACTGGCGATAAATTGATAAATAAACTAAAAAACTTTGTAAAATCACCATAAAATGAAAAATTAAGCAGGACGCGTTTCGAGCTACAACAATAACAGCTCGTCATCAGCTAAACTAACACGTGTCCGTAAGAGCACAGAGTGGAGATAAAGTGTCCTTTAAACGTTCTTTATCTCCACTCTGTGCCGATACGTACACGTGTTAGTTTCGCTGATGACGAGCTGTTATTGTTGTAGCTCGATACGCGTCCTGCTTAATTTTTCATTTTATGGTGATTTTACAAAGTTTTTTAGTTTATTTATAAATACTTTTGCGTATTCATATCGCGAAAGGGTTAGAGTCGCTAGTAAAGTTCAATTTGACATAGGAATCAGAAGCTCATGGTGTTTGATAATAAAGTCCAAAAATTCAAGACGATATCACCTAAATCTTTCTAATAACTTTAAGTCATTTACCCTCTCATATCAAGAAACCGCGCCACTACTTGAGTCGACATTTCTATGTTGCATCTCGTATGGCCCGAAGCATGCATCAATATTTTTCGGGATATTCAACGAGTATCTGACGGCATTATCTTGAGAGACATTTTCTCTGTAAAACAGGTTCAGACCTCAACCTCTCTTTCTAGAGAACTCGAACTTAATCTTTTTAGGGCCTCATATCTCGATCTTTGATAATAATAAAAAAAAAAGTCTCTTTTTTAGTTATTTAAAGCTTTTTCAGCTGGTGTCATTTTTAAATTATCATCTCATACGTTGACTAAATGCCTGCCCTCTAGAGAGGCATCCTCTATCACTTTTGCTATCGACCGAGTGAACGTTTTCCTTTTCCACTTAGAGGTACCTTAACCCGAGAGAACTCGCTGCACGAGATTTTCTTTCTCCATCGTACCTTTTTTTAAAGATTCTTATTTAAAATATTTTTCATTTTAATGGAATTTCTAAATACGATTTCGATTATTTTACCTCTTTTTTAAATAAAAGTACTAAGACAAACAAAAAAGTTGATATTAAGTGAATGTAAAGTAAACGAAAAGCAATATGACACCGTGAGAGAAATTCTCATTAGCGAGTTCTCCCGGGTTAAAGGATTCTCATGCTGATGACCTCTTTCAACTGTTTGTCTGCATCGTGTCCATTGCGAACATGAATTATGATAAATCGTTTTCTTTTGATCTTCCCAGCAATATATTGGACTTAGTTAAAATCACTGGCTGCTTTTTCGAATACACAGATTTCCCTATACCAGCCAATTTCGATATATTTGAGAGTTTTCTTTGTTGTATTAGTTCGATTTCTTTACAAAAATATCTGGGTTTATATCTAAATTAAGCTGAATTGGATTATTTCTGTTGAGCTGATTCAGATATCAGACCAGACGCTGCGATTCTTATAGGTTAGCTAGGGAATTAGACACATCACACACTGAGACGACAGGGGGGAAATGAAGCTCAACATCGGAAGAAAAACTTGTCGAAAGAAAGGAGGAAGCTGTTTTAAACCAGTTTTTCCCGCGAAATCGAGTGACATGTCATGTGTCGCCTTAGGCAAGTCACACACTAAGGTAACACATAAGGCATGTCGCTCGATTTCCAGGGAAAAACTGGTTTAAAAACTGAGAGGTAGGTCACATAGGAATGTCTGGTCGGAAACATCTTCCTGACCCAATAAGCGCATTGACAGTGGGCTACTTATTTTTTAATTTCGATTTCTTGATTGGCACCACTTTTCTGAAACGGTAAAATTCCCCCTTTTTTAGCCTTAATTAATATCATATTGAATAAGGCGAATTTTACAATTTCAAAAAACTGGTGCCGCCAATCAAGAAATCTTAATTTTAAAAAAGCAGCCCTCTGGCAACACCGGGCATTGAAAAGGCTGGATCACACAAAGATGATCTTTGGCCTTGGCAGAGTTGCCAATGGGTTACCTTTTTTTAATTCCAATTTCTAGATTGGCACCAATATTTCGAAATGATAAAACTTTCCTTGTTTAATGTCATATTAAATAAGTTGAAAATAAAAGGAATTTTACCATTTCATAAAAGTGGTGCTAATGAAGAAATCGGAATTTTATAAAGTAGCCCACTGGCAATGGCAACATTGTCAATGCCCTTACTGGTTCTGGAAAACGTTTCCGAATTGTCATTCCTATGTGATTTCGAGTCGTGTAGGTATACCCAAATTCTACACGAAATTCGAAAGATGTGTCTTTAATTACCCTGCATATGAAAGAATCATCCTGAAAGTAACTTTCTCACGTGCCGTAAAAAGAAACAAAACATCATTCCCTCGAAAGATTATTGCAAACAATACAACAGTATTTCAGCTACTTCACAACATTAGAATCACATGAATTGTAAGACATGTCCTAACATGGAAGAAGTACTTGTAATAGTTCCGAGACATAGAATTCTGCTGCCTGGTAATGGGAACATCTTACCACAGTTGTCAATCCATGCCTCATCACCCGCAACGATCTTGTTGAGGTACTCGTTTCTCTCGTCGTGGTATCGCTCCAGAAAACTCAATGCTGTATTTCCAATGGGAATTTGCTTTTGTATGTGAATGTGAGGTTCTTTGTTCGGCACTCACCTGACGCACAATTTCAAGAACAACACGTGTTCAATGATGATTTCATGCATCGCCAATCTTACTGCATTTTCTTCAGTGATATCATGGGTGACAAAACGTGGGTTGTCAATTGTGATAAGTTGGTACCATTCCCAAACGGAAGGTTTCTATGACATTGGACTACAAATCTTATCCTAAGGTTTGACATGTCATACGATTCCGGTGATTCTTATGTTGAGAAATAGCTGAAACATTGGTGTATCTTTCTTTTGCAATAATTTTTTCCAAATAATTATGATTTGTTTCTTCTTAACGGGCCATGAGAAAATCACTTTCTGGATGATCATCATATATATTTTCTTGAATAAATGTCATCAGATATTTTGTATACTTACATTTATGATAAAGTTTTATCATAGATTCGAACATCGTTCCTTTTTTAAAAATAGATTGTTTTTTCAAAAGTATTATCAAAGCGGATTACAACTTTAACAAGCGAATGCCATTATTTAAATATTTATCGCATTTTAACTAAGAATATATTGTGTCTGTATTTCCAGGAAAATGATGAATATCATTTTATCATATAAAATACTCTCAAAAATAATCTAAAATCTGTCTTATATGCTTTCCCCGTAAAGCTGTTCATAATATAATCACCTGTTAATACACCAGATCTTGACAAAGCCATTTGAATTATTAACCCCATAAAACATAATCTCTCCCTTCCTATCCCCCCGTAACAACCAATATAAGCGTCAGCTCTCACACAATGGTTAATTTGCATCCGGAAGCAAAGAAGAAACATGGCTTGTAACAACAAAATGACATGTGCTAGGGAGAGATATTGAACTATGAAAAAGTCTCGTATCATACAACACTGATTCATGAAACAAGAAAGGACGTTGTTTTTGTTTTATTTTTATGTATTCTAATACAGTGGCATGCCTTCTAAACCTTTTTTTTTTTTTTACTATCAATATTTTCAAATAAAAATATTCACTTTATTTAATGATGGAAATTCGCAATTAAATAAGACGAAGATTTCTATGGGGCCGTTCAAGTATTACGGAAGCATATTTTCACAAAATTACGGAAGCATATTTATAGGTCTTTGGTCCAATCCACTCCTAAGGAAAAGTAAGCGACTGCTTGAACACCCCAATCCTTTGCTTATATAAGACTTTATGACATTCTAACATCAACATTGTTTGCCATAAAAAATTACAGTTAGCGATAATTATGAATTAGTCCAACAAATTTATATATAAATAGGCATATATGGGTTGTGTTATCGAAGGAAAACAAAATCGGTTTAATATATTGTTACTTGTTGCATTAAACAATTCATTGAATACAAAATGGGTTTAAATATATAATTATTTATCGCATTTAATTAAAAAAAAAACTTCTAGAAATGCAATGGGCCCTAACTTATTTAGGCACACATAACTAAACATTTTTACAAGAATCATAGGAATATTATGTGTTTGGCGTTCACATTTTTACTCTAGCGTCAAAGATCTTTGAATCCATGTTTCTGCATTGTCTGTTATTGCGTTTTCAATGTTGTGGTGGGTTTGAATGTTCCACGTTTATAGTCCTATCTTTTAATTTACTCCATATCTTTTTTCTCAAGTTGTTCAATATCTGCAGAACACTCATCCAAATATTGCTCTTTTGCTTGTTGTTGTTAAACTATAGTTGCTTCATTGTCTAAAGCTTACATAAAAACTATCGTGACCCCTCTCTCTCCGTTGTCAGCAAAAATAAGCAGACATTGAACCCCCTACCCCCTTTACTGCTTATGTAACACTTGAATGACCCCTATTAAAAATAGTGGTACTGAAAAATCGAAAGGTAAGACAGCCATGCAATGACATTAGCTTTTGCTATTTTGGATTTCTCTCTAATTAGTAAAATACAAGTTTTCATAGGCGCTACGTCCAAACATAAATTAATTTTCATCCCTAAAATATTCATGCGCAAAATATTCAGAGCGATCTCTTTGCCTTTTTCTGGCTTCAAAGAATCGAATAACGTTTTCCCTTTCAAGATTTTAAGCAAAGTTTTGGAATAGCATTACAGGCACAAAAATGTGATTATTGGATAGCAGGTAATACATAAAGATGATACTTTTTAAGAAATTCACCCTTATTCTACTTTATTTCTCACTTTTTTTCAAAATTGGAATTGAAACTTTTCTTAGTTTTTTATAACTATAAGTACAGCTATTCAGGGTAACTTTGAACAGCATTTTCTCTAATTTCAGATAAGAATATTGTTGCAATTAGTGGCATAAGAGCGAAGACATGTTTCTGAATTATTGAATGACTATCAGAAATTAAGCAATAATAATGATAAAAGCAACAAAAAGAAATCTTTAACCTGGTTCAAAGTTACCCAGTCATGTAAAATTTTGCACCATACAACAAATATCATAAAAAATAATTCATTACATATATATATATATTGGACAACTTTGAACCTAAAAAATGTTTTCACATATTTAAAAACTTCTAATTAACACTTCCCAACATCACAAAATTTATATAATTTATGCTGTTATAACAAATATTATCCGCAAACTCTTCAGTCCTGAGGCAAATATTACGATGGACCTCAAAAACCTGTTTAAAGTTATTATAAAACATCTCCAAAAATGTATCAGTATATATATCAATTCTTATGATATGCACGCATTTATTTAAAATGTCTAGAAGTAATTTTAATAATTCTAGAAGGATTTAAATTCATTTAAAATGTGTTTTTTAGTTTCTTCAACAGGCGACATCAGGCCTGAGGAGGATAAGCAGAATGGAAGAAGAAAATCATGAATATTTAGAAATAAAAAATAACAGTTTATTGTTCATACAAACATAAAAATGCAGTGAAAAGCACTTTTCAATGTTTTAACACAAGGAAAAATCAGTATTTCAAGGACAAATGCCTTCTTTTCATTTTCCCTTCGTTGTCATGGTATTAGAGGACGCTAGTCCCTCGTCCCGTTTTTTTCACGGCACTTCCGCAAAACAAATTTACCCATACAAGAGTATGAGTTACAGCGTTATTCGATCAACTGGACCTCTCAAACGATGTGGAAAAAAGAAGTGCGGTCAATCGGTCATGTGGCTGTTACCATAGTTACTAATCTAAGATAGGGCCCGAGGAGTGACCAACAAAAGTTGAACATTCGTCCTTGAAAAGACAATTTTTCTTGCCGTGACTATAGTATTATTCAAAAAAGCATAAAAAATGTCGTATGTATGAAAAGTAAAATTTGTGTAGCCCCGTCCCGAATAATGGCTTTAAATAAGTTTTATTTATTTTACACATGTTTGTGAAAATATTTACATGTTATATCTAATATACACTTCGACATTTATGTAAAATGTACGAGCAAATATGGGGAATAACTTTTTACCGTAGTACCTATACTCGGTAAATTTTAAACTTACGCCTAACTTTGAGCCAGCTCAAAATTATACTGAAAGTTGGGTAAAGCGGTAGTGCCTTCACATTTTACATTTTATCAACTATTTAAAAATAAATTATCAGAAAATATTAACGCAATTACAACATTTAGATAATAATTTGTCTGATAAATGAATATAATGTTACTTGCTATAAAAATATAAATGGATTACAACAACTTCAAAACAGCATTCAAAATTAGCTCAAAAACAGTTCTTTACAATATTATTTGGGTGATATGATTAAATGTGTATAATGCTGCTAATTTATTTTCCAAAATAAAGAATAGAAATCCCAGTTTAAAACCTTGCCAATAGAGCACAGTTCTGGAGATCTAGCCTTTTGAAGTCAAAAACATTGAAAATTGGGGAGGTGATGCAAAGTTACACCATAGAATTCAAAGTTACCCTAAATAAATGTATCTTTTAGGAACGACTTTTACAGGTAATACATCTAAATTAACTTTAAACTTTTCATTAACATTTAAATTAACTTTAAGCATTTAACAATGCTTAAAGTTAATTTTCACTGGGATATAAAGGGGTTTGGGGCGGCAGAAATGAAACATTAAAGTATATGAACATCAGCTGCTTAACAAAATAATGTGGTAGATCTGTAGTAGTGTATGATGATATGTGGGGGGGGGGGGGGGTCTATTCAATTATCTAGCATCTAAATGAAATTAAGTGAAAATTCCACTTATGAATGGATAAGTAATATTTTTCATTAAAAATGCGCAAAAAATTCACAGCTGAATGGATAAATATTATTTTTCAATTGTGTAAATAACTGTACCATTTAGAAATAGTTATACAGGTAAATGCTTGAAGTTAATTTTCACTGGGATATAAAGGGGTTTGGGGCGGCAGAAATGAAACATTAAAGTATTTGAACATCAGCTGCTTAACGAAATAATGTTGCAGATTTGTAGTGGTGTATGATGAGGTGACGATGACGGGGGGTTTATTCAATTATTTAGCATCTAAATAAAATTAAGTGATAATTTCACTCATGAATAGATAAGAAAATTTTTTCATTAAAATTAGGTAAAAATTTTACAGTTGAATGCGCAAATATTATTTTTCAATTGTGCCAAAAAGATATGCGTAATGGAGCGATGTAAAAATAAAAATAATAAAATATATAAAAAAATTAACTCTCAAATTAAGACATGTAACATATCACTAACTTATTCTTGAGTCGTGTGATTAAAGAAATATATCAAACTTCGCATACTTATTATTAAAATTCATACATCATTTTTTGCATCTATAACATTGATACATTAAGTGTATATATAACATTGATACATAAGTGTTTCGTCAGAAGTCTCAATGCTACAGAAAAAAAAAACATTTTTTCAAAATTTACTCTGAAAAACTAAATTTTTGTTATAGTCATTTTAAAGTATGCAAAATACATAACTTATAGTATACAGTGGTATACCTTAACATTTACGAGGGATATGACTCATGGAAATCTCTGCGAATGTCAAAATCACGACCGCACAGGCAACTATTTTTATATTCTGTTACCAATACTATTTTTAAAAGTATATTTTATATTATATTTTTCTTGCGAATTTTGTCAATGCATATGTAAAAGATTTTCCTTTTCAAAAAGTGGTGCAAAGTATTCGCGAATGTTGAATTGCTCTGCAATTTCTACTTCACAAATAATCAAAACTCGCGAATGTTAAGAAATTACTGTACACATAATTTTTTTTCCATGTTAGAATTTTTTTAATGGTTAATTTAACTCTTTACCTGTTAACTACTTGTTTTAGTAGAAAGGTTACCATCGTAAATTTCAGTTCTTCTTAAAATTTATACCTTCTCTCTCTCTCTTTTTTTTTTTTTTTTTTTTTTTTTTTTTTTTCATAATAGCTACTATGCAAATTTCTATTTCAGATAATCGATTTTTAGTGACACATAAATAGCATATTTATGTTCAACAGTAAATTTATATTTCAAAACATCTGATACGGTGAGGGGGGGGGGGTAGTTGTTAATTCTTCTGTTGCTGACATTCGAATAGGCTATTTAACCCTCTATTAAAAGACCCGGTCATAACAAAGACGTCAAAATCACGATCACCCCTGAGGCCGATCATTCACGTCTCACCCCCACTATCGATACACACAGAGACAATCTGTAAAAGATCGTGTAAGCGATTTGGCTTCTATTTCACCCTCGTGTAGTTAATTTGCATTTGGAGGGTGTGTGCGTGTAAAGTACACCAGTTATATCAACCGACAACACGTGTTCGACAAAGGCCTCTCCCTGTTCACATCAACTTGATCCTTGCTGTTACAACAATAACTTCATTTACACAACACATGTTGTAGAAAACTTTATAGACTGTTGGTGCATAATATTTCTTCCAAAACACAAGCCAAACTCTCGCCTTTTGCATATGAACGGAGACAAGAAATTGGTAGGAGGCGGGTTAATATCACATTATTTTCAGCAGGCGATTTACGACGAGTTGAGAAGGGCCTGTTTTAAGCAGTCAGCCATTTGAAACATCTGTTGCAACAAAAGCCTGAACTCGTAAATTTACGACGGCAGACATGAAACTGAGTGTTTTAAATATGTATCAGGCACGTTTCTCTGAAAATGGAACAGTGTAAGTCGAATAAACGTTTGTTTCCAGGAGCAGTGTTTTTTGAAAGAGAATGTCAACATATTTTATGACTCAAAAGATTCTAATGTTTTACAATCTTTTTTTTTTTTTTTTTTTTTTTTTTTTTTTTTTTTATGTGGTGACAGTTGTAACTCTCTTTATCAAAAAGAAAATTTTTGGAAGTTGTAAATAATTTTACATTTTAAACTGAAAATGAGTATTATAATTCATTATATTAAAAAAGTACAGGACTGTAATTTTTTGAAAACCCAATGATGGAATCAAATTTACAAATTGGCAACTGTTTTAACTCTACATTGCATGACTTTTTTTCTTTTTGGAGTTATGTTTTTCTTAAACTCATATTTAGAGTTAGATATTACAAATTTTAAAGAGTGATTCTTTACGTTATTCATCAGCAGACATCGGTTACCTAGATTATCTTCCGTTATAAAAATAAAATGCTATTTAATGCAGCTGCCCTAGGAAAGATCAGCCTGATACAAGAATTTTAGTTTACTGCTTAGATCCATGACAGAAATCGTCTGGTTTTTACTTATACGAGGTGGAACCCGTCGAATTTCGACGAAAGAAAATGTTTAAGAAGGAATTGTTTCATTGATTTATAATAAACCCACAAAATTAGCTACAGTAAATCATGCATCTTAGATTTGTCAGTCTAACTCTCAAATATTATTTTAAGCTAAAATTAACAAAATAATATTTCTATGAAACTCAGTTGTCCAAATTATTAAAATTAAACTTTAATCGCATATGTTATTAGTAAAGTGTAACAAAGGTCAGTTATTATGATGAAATTATCAATCGAAGCTCTTAAATTTGGTATAAAGCGAATAATAATAATTAAAAAATCCTAATTCCTAATTGACATGATGATAGAATTCCCATGTGAAATCTAAACCCATCATAATTTCCATCGTCTCAAAATTTACATACTCGCTTCTCATAGCAATACTTAAATACAAAAAATAAAATGCTATTTAATGCAGCTGCCCTAGGAAAGATCAGCCTGATACAAGAATTTTAGTTTACTGCTTAGATCCATGACAGAAATCGACTGGTTTTTACTTATATTTGTAAATTATGTAACCCTGATGTGGGGTTTATAATATTAGCTTACTTTTGTTTTCATCAACTGGCTTTTCATTCGTCTGTTAAGGCTGCTGGTCACTCACTTTCGAATATCCCCTCCATAATGTTATGTTTGATGCATTTTTATATTTAAAAGTTTCCTGAGGAAATTAATATTTTTAACTTCTTTTTCGGTGTTTTTTTCTTAAGGGGACAGTGGACCTTTATTTGAGCATAATCGTCGCAAAAAAGGTCTATTTCTGTGTTATAATAACACCAAAACAGTTTTTTTCTTATTAAAATATCATTTATGAAGGTTTTAAGAAGTAAATAATAAAGGTAAGTGTATTTATATACTTTAAATTTGTTTTTCTCAAAATTAATTTTTCAGCGTTTTTAGATTTTTAAAATGGTTCTTGCGACGTAATTTTGATAAAAAATTATGAAATTGATATGTAAATATCGTGATATTGTTTAGAAAGAAACTATGTAAGCTTTTTAAAATTTGCTTTTGTTAAGATAGTCAAATTTGATTTTTTATTTATTAAAAGGCAAAATTTTGATGAAAATCGATATGGAATTTAGAAAAAAATCTGTAAAATATTAACAATTCAAGAGACAAAAAACATCTTACACATATTTGTTTATAATAGAGTTTTAAGTGACAACAATGCGAAAACAAGAAAATATCTCAAAAATTAAAACACGAGGAACATTTTAAAATTTCTTTTAAAAATTTAATTTTTTTTAAATATTAAAAAAAATTTAATAAAATTAGATTTTTTTTTTTTTTTTTTTTTTTTTTTTTTTTTTTTTTTTGAAGGAGTTCTATATGTTTTTAGTGAAATGTATATTATGCACAAGATTTCATATTACTATGATGAAAAAAAAAAAAAATTACGTCCACCGTCCCCTTAAAAAATGTTACTCTTTTTCTTAGTTTTCAAAATATTTCTACAATCTATGCTTATTTTAATATTTTATATTGTTAAAAACTGACGAACTGCAAGTAAAATTTTAACACTTCATACAAAATTAAGCAAAGATTTTAGAAATATTTTGAAAACTAAGAAAAAAGTAACATCTTTTAAGAAGAGATCACCAAAACAAGAAGTTAAAAATATTAATTTCCTGAGGAGCTATTTTAAATATAATAATGCATCAAACTCCCATCGACTTTACATTACGGAGGGGAATTTGGAAAATGATTGACCAGTAGTCATTACATAGAATTACAAAATTTTACTTGTGTTTTATCTTGCTTGCTTTTAAAAAAGGTTATTAATAATTTTTTATCATTACATATCGTGACCTGAGAATAACAAGGTTCTATCTATGTTTTTGAAAAAATAGCTTACCGATTTATCAAGGTTCTATTTGTATCTATGAAAGAATTTTTGCATCAAAATATATATAATTTACATACAGTATAACGATTATATTATGACATTATTTTAATCCAGAAATGTTTTCATAGATACAAATAGAACATTTATGTATCGATAACTCATATTTTTTTCAAAAACATAGATAGAACCCTTTTGTTCTCAGGTGATGAAATGTTTAAATACAATTTATCAGCAGGTTTTTACTGAAATTTTTTTGAGTTTTTGCAAATATCATATGTTGTAATGGTTTTATTTATCAAAAATTTTTATATACCAATATACAGATAGATGATTATTCTTACACTCTTATTTATGAACCGATTTAGATGTAACTGAGCATGTAACTGGAGATATACATCTTTATTTTCCTCTTGATACAAAATGTGTTTGAAGAGGGAAATACAAAATTTTCAAATTAAAAAAAAAAAAAAAAATACAAAATAATTAGAAATTCAAAAAGTTTTTTACTTTTAATATATTCGACTTTGTTACAAAAATTTTGGAGTAATTTCTGTTTTGCTACTATTTTAAAAAATGTCTGAGTTATAGCAGTTTAAATTTCTAGGATGGCTGACACTTTGCAGCAACCTGTTTCTCGTAGGGCGACGGTTCTCTTATTTATAGACATGGATGTTTTGCAGCATGTTTACAGGTTTGATACTATATTTCCTTCTTCAAAGTTAAATTTTTGAATGATTTATATAAGCATTACTGCGCAGAAAGTTTCTGAGATGGCACTGCATAAACTAAGCCTATTGAGATTTTTAATGAATGAGACGATGCTTTAAAAATTCATTTGCGCTAAATAATTTTGTAAACTTCTTTTTTTGTCTGTTTGTTTGTATATGTCGTAAGCTCCGTAAATAATTGTCATCTATGAGATTGTACGTTCCCTGCTATGTTTCACTTTTCACTTCCACTTTTACAGTTTAATCATAATGAAAAAAAATAATAAAAAGAACAAATTGGAAATTGCCACCAAGCGCTGTAAATGAGGTTCATTCGTACTATAAGGAAGTTTTAAAATAATCAGATTTGGTGCAATAGTATACATTACTTTGGATACAGTAGAGTATCCGAAATCTTTTGTGTATCCCTGTAAATACTATCTGCTTTCTATTATACAGGAAGTAACTTACAGTAAACCTCAGCAACGTACATGAATTTCATAAAATGTGAAATAGTTTAATATTATTAAAACGCACGCCAAACGATGTTTTCCCCTATACCATTATATAATGGAATATTTTTGTGTAGCCCTGTAAATTAATAACTTTTTTTTCACTACAAGTTGTATAGAATGTATATTTTACTACATACTTCGTAGATGTATATGATTATGTTCGAAAGAGTATAACACCATTAAAATGTATTTGAAACTATTTTTTTTTCCATTGGCCTTAATGTAACGGAATACTTTTAATTGTCCTGTAACTGAACTATGCGCCCAATTTTCATAAAATTTTAAATGACACAACAAATTTATGCAACAATTATCTATATAATAAAGGCCAAACGTATCTGTGCGTAACGCATACGTCATTTTGCGAATGGCGACACTTTCAAATTTAAAATGCAATTTCAGTTTTGCAATTTTTGCTACTCCAAATTTTTAACCTCCTAAACGTCACACATTTTCAATTCTTACACCGTCGTATAGAGAAAAAAATGTACTTTTAAATGCATTTTATTTGAAAACTGTATCTTAATTTATTTTTGAAATATTAATTTTTTGAATTTCTTAATACCCTTTCTTTCAAATCATGGCAACAGAAGTATTCCATTTCTATCAAAAGCAAAAGGAAAAAAGAAAAAAAAATAGTACTGTATTTTTATGAGGCCATTTTTTCAATAAAAGTGAAAAACTATTTTAATTTAAATATATGTGGTGTCACGGAAATCGTTCGTTATAAAACCCGGTGAATTTTGCTTTTATTTACAAAGTTACAATTAAACTTGAAAAAATATAAATAGTTTAGCATCTGTTTCAGCTAATGGCATCGAGACTAAGTTTGAATCAAAATGATCAAATTAAAATTCCATTAAAAAAAAAAAAAAAAAAAAAAAAGGTGAATACAGATATAAAAGGTGCTTAGGTAAATTTTGATATGATGAAAATGATTTCAGGTTTATATTTCACGAGGGAAAATTTCTATGATTGAGTCAAAGTAGAAAAAAATTTGCTTTTTTACAATTTTAGAATACTAGGATAAGAGCCTTAATTTATAACTTTATTATGATAATTGATCTTTATTATTTTTTGTTCTTTATATGTACAATTAAAGTTTAATTTTAATACATTTTACAACTGAGTTTTATAGAAATAGTATTTTATTAACTTTAGATTAAATATTATTTGTTTAACAGTTAGTCTTACCAATATAAAGCGCATTTTTTTAAAACTAAATTTGTAGGTTTATTTTTAATCAACGAAACAATTCCTTCTTAAACATTTTCTTTCGTCGAAATTCGACGGGTTTTATCTTGTATAGTTTAAATACCAAATGATTCTGTTTAGTAGTTTTTGCCCTGTTATTTGAGGACAGACGGATGGACTGAACGACGATGACTTATAAGTGCTACGCATTTACATAATTACGAATGCTCCTAAAAATAAAGAAAGGGAAACCTTTAAAAGAATGTATGCTTTGCAATAGCATAGAAAAAAAGGGGGGGGGGAGAAAATTTCAAGATTTGAGCTGATTAATCACATTATCATTTGTAGAAAGTGGAATGAGGAATTATTGCAACGATTATGCAGTAATTTTAAATAATTCTATCTTTTCAATTCCCCAGACATTTTAGTATTATTTATTATTTTTAAGAGAATAGCAGTCGTCCTGGTCGTATTGAACATATTCATAGAAATCACACTGTTTAATCAAGATACGAACAGTGTTGTACTAAAGTGACATACTTCCTACAGTTTGCACATTTGTCACATTCATGCATCTCTGAAACTCGTTTGTCAGGGTTAAAATACAAAATGAAATAGTTGAGTTCTGTTTCAGAATAAATCAATGAATTAAAAAAGTTTTATACAAGTTTGTAGTGCAGCGTACTTAATATTATTCTTATCTGAATGGGTCCATTCTGAGGAATTTACAAATAATTTTAGATACTTCAAGTAATTCTGTATTTTATTTGAATCGCAGTACTTCATTTTTCTAGTTCTGTAAATTTTGATGATATGTATTCCCTTTCTTCACAGCGAATGCTTTGTATCATAAATTAAATTTGTTTAATATGCTTAAAAAATACAAGAATGCTTCATCCAAAGAACACCAAGAAGATGAGGTCATATATCATAAAATATTGCCTTTAATAAAGTTGCAAAACTGTAAAATAATTTCAATCCAAAAAAGGATTTTATTCAATAATAATCAATGTGAATTTTTATAAAATGATATTTCATTTTTCACATTTTATGGTACATCAAAATTAAAATAAAAAGGTCGTGTATGTCTATTATGTATAATTTTCAATAAGGTTTTAAAACTGTTATTTAACGAAATGAGATAAATAAATTATATATTTTTATTTAAGTCCAAAATTTAAATTTTATTATTTTAAAACTTTACATATTTGAGTTACATATCGATTTTAAAATATTTAAATATGTTATTAACATTTACAAAAAAAAAAAAAAAAAAAAAAAAAAAAAAATTAAACAGTTTTAAAGAATGCTCTATAAGGGTGAAGCTGTCACTATTGTGAGTACCCAATTAAGTTTCCTTTATTCTTTAAGGAGCGAAATAAATCTGTAATATTGCACTTCATTTTTCAGCATGCTTAGTAAATATTCCTAAGTATTTACAATACACTCTTTGAAGTTTAATAAATGCTTTGTTTGGCATTTGTTCCTAAGTCATTCTCCTCATGTGATACTTTATTTTTATAAGATATTTTATTTCATATTCAAAATTCTCTCTTGAACCAAACTTCATTCATTTATTTATAACTGTAACCATGAGATCCTTTGACGATATTCTTTCCCATCAACCTTTTTATACGAAAACACGAACCGAGAATTTTCAAAAGCATATATTTTTTTCCCCTTTTTTTACATCTATCCTACACATATATCCAAATTTCTATCATTATACTTATTATCATTACTTGACACGTTCGTGCAAGATTTTTCGAAAATTCTCCACAGAATTTAATTCGGAATGAATTCATTCGAGCAGACAACATCTGGAAAGAAGAAGTAAAGTGAAGAGAGGAAAGATAGATGAACAAGTTGCGAAAATTATCGAAGATGATGGGGGAATACAACCTTTTTCTGGAGAAAACTCGTACAGGTTTCACAAGTGCAAAAAAGCGAAAAAAAAAATTTCCCGCCAGGGATATTTCAGCTTTTCAACTAGAATTTATAAGTGTCCAGGGAAAAGACAAATTTGAAGCATACTGTCGTGTGTGTATGTATAAATATATATGCAAATGGGATTCTGTTCAAGCGCGAATTTAGAATCTATCCCCGAGGTGGAAATATGTGTTGCTAAGGAGAGTAAGGGACTGAGGGATTTTTACTATTACGTTTTTAACTTCCTCAACCCTCCCCCACCAGCAAGACTCACATGATTCGAAATTGAACTTTAACGGTTTCTTTTCCAAAGAGAAGGTGGTGATGTGTTAGAGAAACTGAAAAAGCATCAGCTAGTCCGGGGTGTTGACGTGGAAACATTGGAACAGATGAGAAACATATGTAAGTTTCACATCGATTGAAATTTATTTGAGGAAGTTAAAGATTTTTTTTTTAGTTCGTCTTCATTCTGTTTCCTACGTGGAAAGTATTTTTATTTGGCTACGGCTTTTTTTTTTTTTTTATTCAATTTTCAATTTTCATTTTTCATATTTTATTTTTAGAATGCCTATTCCATTTTTTTTTTTCACTTTGGTGCTTAAAAGTTTTTTACAACGTCAAAATAGCCGCCCTAGGGAGGTCAGTTTCCGAATTTTATAGAATTCGAATATTCAAATGGCTGTGACGCTAACATGCTTGAATTTGATGCATGGAATTGGAGAAACGATTGGACAAGTTGTTATTTGTTCGAAAATGGGAAATTTCATAATCGAAATTGAAGTTGGAAGGTTTTCTTATAGGATTGCCAAATTGACAAGTCTTGCAGGTTTGCGGAATGAATTCTGTGGTGATTTAAATTTTATAATCTGATGATGTTGAGCTCGGAATTACTGGTATAATTTGGAAAAGAAATGTTGATGTCCTTCTTTTATTAAATCGAAGAATTTTTAAAATTTGTAACTATAAAAGCTGAGTTTCATTTTTCTTCGAATAACAAACAGAATCACAAATTTATTATAGGGGGGAAAATCGGAACTGGATGCTGTATTTAAATTTTTACTGCATAACATATTCTTATTTAAGTAATTATGCATTGAAACGGTAATATTATTCCTTTATTAACATTTAATATAGTAAAATATTGTAGATATATACATATTATATAGTCTGTCCAAAAGTATTTTCCTTGAATTAAAAATTTATTCTTATCTTAGATAGACATGTGAACAGGTTTCAAAATCCTATATAAGTGACCAAGTTTTTTATTATTTATTATTTATTTATATTTTATTTTATTTTATCCTATTTTATTTGCAGGTTTCCGAAAAATGGTTGTAGTGTAGCAGTGGTAGTGTCCAGGAAACTATAAATGTTCATAAATCAGGATGAAGCTCTGGCATGACAATGTCTAGAGAAATGCAGCATGAGATCTTGCAAGTCTGTGACAATGGATAACCATAGACATTAAATCGATTGCTTCTCTGATGTTGACTAATATATGAGTAGAAATTGACTACCTACTAGATGTATTACGTGCTACATAGGGCGCCGACACAGAGATTTGTTGATATGTGATTTTTGTTAACAATTAAACTTTGTCTTCCAACATTTTAGCTCCAATTTCATATGTCTATCTTTTATCTAGCGGATATCATATGCACGAATACAGGATTTTACAACAACGTTCTAATTTGCCACTAATCTTAGTAGAAATTACTTAGTACATTTTATAGTGAGGGAAATATTTTTTGGACACTTTATGTATGTATATACATGTATAAATATATATATTTTATACCATTATAAGTCAATACAAATTTTCAACAATTAATGTGAGTGTATAATAATAAAGGAATTTTTTTCAAATATGATATGTAAACCATTATAAAATTCTTTTGACAGATCCTTATAACAAGAGAAACATCTATGTTATAATGAAAAAATCTCGCTTTAGTTCTACCTTATTTCCAAATACTTATAATATCTAACTTTTCCCCGTCTTTTTATAATATCTTCCAATAAATATGTGATATTTATTGAAAATAAATAAAATGAAAATTTTAAATTTCATGGCTTTAATTTACGCTTTATTTATTTTATTTCATTCTTAAGAACTGTAGTTTGTTAAGACAATACTTTCCCTAAAATTCCATGTATTATTTTTATTCTTTCATTTGTTTCATAATACCTTTTAATTTAAGTTCCTGAAAAATCATTCGATTACCCACAATTCTACGTGGAGCGATGCGCGGCTGGATTGTACAATTTATTCTTTAGATTCAACTAAAATAACTTATTTCTTTTTCGCCGGTTTCGCATTAAATAAAAACGTAATTTCTACTAAGATTAGTGGCAAATTAGAACGTTGTTGAAAAATCCTGTATTCGTGCGTATGTTCGTATATAACGAGATTAAGTTGATATTGGAAGTAGAATTCTACTTTTTTCATGTGCTAAACGGAACCCTATCACTTGGCGGATTTCAATTATTTATTTCTGTGAAGCTCTATTCTTATAAAATTATCTTTTTTTTTTTTTTCTATGGCGATATATTACATTGATACCAAGTTCAAACCGTAGTCTGGAAGAATTGTGTCGTTATCATGCAAATGACAAATAAATGTGTTTAAAAGACGTCGTCTATGTGTGATTTGAATGGGAAATTCTCCAAGAATTTCATCCCATGTCCCACCTCCCGGTGCCACACATGACTGCAAATTAAACATTCTACAATTGATTGCAGGTTAAAAACGGTACGTTAACTATTGACCATTGCATGATGCATTATTGTAGATGTGAATATATCTTATATAAGTGTTCGTGTGTGTATTGCGTGTAAAATAAAGGCCAATCCACGTGGTTAGTTAAAGCCTCAGATCAAAGTTTCTTGCGTAAATCCGTGTAAGTTTGAAAATAATTTGACCCAGGATCTCCCTCTTTTTAACTGAAACTTTCTTTATTTTCAAATGTTCAGATACAAAGCAATTGGAGTTTGCCTTAGACCTGAGGAACTGTATATTTTGTTGTTCATATGATGAGCTTTTTTTTAGAGCAAACTCAAATCCCTAGAAAAATGAGCATTTGGCAAGAGCCCATGAAGTTTGTTAATAATTTAGAATATTTTTCAGAGGTCGACCAAGTTACATTAAGCGTATCTCAATGACCTAAGATACTTAGACTCCACAATGACAACCTTTTCGTAGGCCGACATGTCTGCCTTCCGTCACGTGACGGAGGGCAGATTTAGCGCGCCAAACCGGTTTTTCTCCCGCCAGTTTGTAGTTTCGCTTCCATGTTTGCATTTATTTTACTTTGAGAATGAAATCTGAAAGTTGCTAATAAAGCGATCCCCGCCAAAAAACAGCATCTTTTCGCCAAAGATGTTGGATTCGAAACCATGCGGAGATAACAATGGGATGTGTCGTCTACGTATATTAGAAAGTCAATGGCGTATCTTTGCTTTAATTGAATAAAACTTTTGTTGATGTGGTTACATGGTGGCAATAAGACCAATTGTTAAACTAATAATAGTTTGTAAATTTGACAAGTAATTGTTTTTATGATCTAAAAGCAATAATAAATGTGAGGAAGATTACAGTTAATTAGGATTAATAAATTAACTGCATTATTTATTTTAATATTAGTTAAAATATCTGACTTAAATGTAATAATCAAATATTTATTTTGATATTAATTATAATTTATCACTTAAATATAATCCTGAACCTCATAACTACCAAATTTGAGGATGATTGATTAGAATTTATAAATTAAATGTAATCAACTAACTGAAATTTATCAATTTATGCCGTGAATTAATCATATAGTATAAACATATCAACTAACTTCTATTTTATTAAATTGATTTCGTAAGCAATAATAATCTTTAATATGTTTATGAAGAACAATTTATTTTATTATCATTTCATATGTACAATATGTGTGTAAGTGTATAAACATATATGAAACTTGAGTACTTTCCATTTTAAAGATGAAAATTCTAAATTAGATATTTTTTTTAATCGCCAGATGAAATAATGAAAAAACACTGGTCAAGATGATCTCATTCGTTCATTTGTATGTCGTAATTTCACAGTTTGAGTGTGCTCAGCTACCGCACGCAGATTTGTGTTATATAAATTTAAATTCACGGAAAATTTTTGTTTCTTTATAAATTTTTGACAGTCGAACTATGAAATCACAAACATTAATCTCTGGACTTAAGCGACTAACTATTAGCTGTTGCCGAGTTCCTCATGAAAGATGCAGCTAAAATTAGACAATATGATTTACATTCTTCCACCTACGCATTTACTGTAACTGGACATTGTTATGGAAATAAAACAACACAAGATTAAATATGTGTACCATAATCCAACACATGAATTAAATAAATATAATTAAAAAAAGACCACATGTTTGAATACCACCGATTGAAACATATTAGTATTAATTTTGCAACACAGTAAAACAGTGTTACGAATAGAATTATGATTTGACAGTCACAATCTCAGATTAATTCATCCTATATCGCATTATTAAATCAATAGAAACACATATAAACGCTGGCGTTTCTGTAGGATGTATTTGTCTAAGTATTTGCATTGAATTTCTGGTAACGCTTCTCTTGATGTCAAGTGGTTGCCACCAAGACTTCAACAATATAACATTATGATTGAATTCTGATGCAGTCATATGAATCAACCTGATAAGAATCCATTTTGAGGAGTACGTATTGATTTGGTCATTCTATTGAGCATGAAACTTTACGTGCAGAATGAATTTATAACCACAAAGCTGCAATAAGGCTCCAAAAAAGTTAAGTATAACTAATTTGTATATTTCGTAATGCACTTTAAAGGAAAATGTCTGTATTAAATAATATTGAAATTCACTAACATGTGAAAATGATGAGTAATATATTCGTTTTAACAAGTTCTTCGTTCGCTTTATTTATATGGATTATTCAAAGTATGTTTAGCCATTTGTGGTTTCGTCAAAACAGAACCCCTTTAGAAGGTAATATTGCACAAATTTTATCACTTTAATATGAAAGCGTCATTCTTATAAAATTGAAGCAATATCAGTTATTACTAATTATTGCAATGATACAAGAGAATCATTTATAGCTTCTCATTTATGCTATTTTTCATTTATTAGGTTGTTTTATATAGTTTTAATTCATTCTTATTTATTTTAATGGAGAGGTCTTTTGTTTATAAAATACATTATTTCGTGTATCACTTTTGTTTCTTCAAGTTCATTATAAAGGAGAAAAATGATTGTTTGCGAATTAAAATTTTTCATTTCAAATAACGATTAAAAATTGATTAGTAACATTTAAGCTATCAAAGACCTGGGTATTTCAAAGCTTCATTAAAAAAAACTCAAATAAGAATCATTTTAAGGGGATGATTGCGAGGATGCGCCATATGCGTGATGAACTGACAATTATCTCTCACTTTCCCAGCGCCGAAACAAGCCTTTTTTGCGCCCGGGGCAAACATGGATTTTGGCGCCCCCTACCCCCCACATATACACATTCTTTATATCAAACACACCAAGCAAAATTTTAATTTGGCGCCCCCTTCAACTTCTGTTCTGGTGGCGCCCGGGGCACGTGCCCCCTCTGTCCCCCTCTAGTTTCGGCCTTGCACTTTCCTAACTGTATATAGTAATCAGGTGTGATGCATTAGCATTGTATAACATCTTGAGATATGTTGGAAAATAGATATAATTTCCTTCAACATTAAAAAAATATTTGTAATATTAGTTTTATTATTTTTTTCTTATTAGTAAGAAACTATATTTGAAAGTTTAACTGATTGTTTGTAGTATAACTGAAGATTACTTTTTCCAAAGTACATGATTTATATGCAATTATAGTACAATGTTTTTATAAAAGAAAGGTAATATAAAGAAAAAAAGATTAACTAAGAGTATCTTTGACAGAAATTGTGCAATTTGTCATTATATTTTCAAGCTTGAGTATGCTCTATTAAATTTTAAGAGTAGTTCATATTATATAGGGTGTGATTTTCTTCCAATAAAATCTTTCATTTTTAGGATCTTGTAAAATAATCTTTAAAAACATCTGTAGGCAATGTGCAAATGATATCTGACATCTGAATTAGTGTAGAATCTAGCGCAAAGTGGTATCTTCGTTAGAGAAAGTTGACATAACAATCGAATAACTAATAATTTTATGAACATTTCTTTTATTATTAGTAATATCAATAGAATGCATGGAAGAGAGATAGCTTCGAGAAGAATGCGCGATATTGAAGCCACTTCGGAACTATCATCTGTATAATCCTCTCTGTCGCCTATCTCAGATCTTTTACTTATAAATTTGTTCAACGAAATCCTTTGTTATCGAGGTGCATACCCTGCCGTCTTCCATAGTCAGGATACTCCCTATTGATTGCAAGCTTTATCAGAGGGTACTCATTAACGTTTTCCTGGAAAAAAAACTGGGGTTAAATTAATTTATAGAAATAAAACAAAATTAAAAGTATGTATTCACCGATTCGGATAGTAGAAGTTAATCGTGATATACCCTTTATTTAAATTGAAAACAATGATAACAAATAAATATTATTATTTCTTATTCCTGTTATTTCACTTTTTTAACTTACTCTCTTTTTTTTTTTTCCAACAGTGGAGAAATTTTGTTGCCAATCATTACTGAAAAGTTTACTTTAAAATTTACAAAAAAAAAAAAAAAAAAAAAAATGAGAGAGAGAAAAGAAAAAAAGAAAAGAAAGAAAGCAAAAAGAAAAAAAAGAAAAAAAAAGAAAAAGAGAGTTTAGAAATTATTTGCATATTTAAAATTTCATGAGTTAAATGACATTTTCGGGATGTATGTGGATAGCTCATGTTGGTTTGCACAGCGATTCCATATTCTGCTAGAAGTATTTGTGAAATACAAACACGTTGATGGATTTTTAAAGTAAAATATTCTGAACAGCGCAATTTATTTTCAATCATTAGAAGTATCCTAAATGTTCATTGTTGCTAACTTTGCCTGTGAACACAATTCCAGAACATTAGATTTATATATTCATTATTTTTGTTTAATTAAAATAAATAAGTTCTAAGCTAAAAGCATATCGAGATAAAAATTACTGTCTTTTATAGATCTTGCTTGATCAAGTATACTTCCAGTTGGAATATTTTAGTGAGAACTATTTTACTTATATATATATATATATATATATATATATATATATATATATATATATATATATATATATATATATATATATATATTCATGAAATGAAGCATCTCCTTAAATAATCTTTCAATCCATTAACATGTTAAAATGATAAGCACTTTCGTTTCATGATCATATCATGATGATACGTTTTCATTTTGCGAAATTATTGTCATTTATAGATCTTGCATGACCAGATCCACTTCCAATTGGTACATTTTACAGAGAACTATTTCACTTTTATGCATATTTATTCACTTTTTTAAATGAAACTTCTTCTTAAGTAATCTTGAAACTCATTAATATGTTAAAATGATAAGCACTTTCGCTTCATGATCATATCATGACGATACGTTTTTGTTTTGTGACACTTTTTCATATACGGCGAAAATATGAAAGATATTGTCATTTGGAAATTCAATCAATGCATTTTAATTAATTTGTTTATGAAACTAAAAATGTAATATTAGAATGTTTGACTATTAAATTATTAATTATGTGTAGTTATATTATTTATTAATTGGATAAAATATGACTACGGCTAATCAGGCTGTGTAATATAGATGTATTTTTTAATTCATAAATAAAATCATGTCAATTAATTTTAATAATATAATAAAATTACATTCCTACAGATTCGGGCGATTAAAAACAGTCCTCAGAGATAGTATCTGGAAAAATATCGTGGCCTTATCTGTATAATATTTACTTTATCAGTTTCAAAATAAATATTGACATTTTCTTCACAAATAAAATCACGTTAATTACTTACAATTAAGAAGAATACAAGATTACAATGAATAAGAATACAATTATAAGAATTATACAATTATACAATTGTAACAGAATTATAATTATATTAGAATTATACAATTATACAATTTATTAATTATACAATTGTAACAGAATTATAATTATAATAGAATTATACAATTTATATTTATTATAATATAATTATACAATTGTAAGAATACAATTATATTCTTACAGTTTTGGACAATTAACCCTTTCAGGGGCGGTGTTTGCAGTCTGCAAACACTTAATATTACTGTTTCAATTGCGAACTGGCACCAGTAAAATTTTAGTACAATTTCGATTTTATAATATGCGCGAAAAACAGCTCTTGATTATTTTCAAATAAGTCTGTTCTTAAATTGTGGTGTGAATCAATTATTTGATCATTTTCGTAGCAGAAATACCTTGTCCCTGAAAGGGTTAAAAACTTAAATATCCTCAGGGACGGCAATCCGGAGAAACTAATATACTCTTACGTGAATAACACATATATTATAAAGGGTGTAAAATGTTATCTATCGCCGACTTTTAATTTCTCCACCGTTGGTTGTAAACATATAGCTCCAATTACAAAAACGTTTCAAATGAAGAAAATATTCATGTTATGGCATTGTTTAATGTAAAAAATCAGTTTTATAAAAATTACGTAACCTAACTTTTTATAAGGTCCCCTACTTCCATAGTTATGTTTAGTAAAAGTTTACACATATCAAAACAGATACGACACACAAAGCTTGATTTCTGTACAACAAAAATTGACTGAGTTATTAAGTTTCAAAGTTTGAGATTTTTATACATGATTTTGGCTTTCATTGAGAGATCAGTTAAGAAATAAATTAAAATATTTAGAGATCGAAATCAGGCTGCAGTGTCTTTTTTACGGCGATACCACCTTTAGCCAGTATTGCCAAATTAGGATATCACCAAAAAGGGATAGATATCAGCTAAAATTTGTAGATGAAATAACGATCTTTAGTGATACCCTGATTTGGCGATACCGGCTAAAAGTGGTTTCGCCATAAAAAAATATATTGCATACTCATTTCGATCTCTAAGTACTATTCTCTATTCGTTTCTTAACTGATTCCTCAATAAAAGACAAATCAGGTCCAAAAACCTCAAATTTTGAAATTGAACAACTGCTTCAATTTTTGTTGTACAGATGTCAAACTTTTTGTGTTGTATCTGTAATGATATCTGTGAACTTTTACTAAATATAACTATAGGGATTGGGGGACCATATAAAAAATTTGATTTCGCAATTTTTATAAAATTGATTTTTTACATTAAACAATGCCACAACATGAATATTTACCTCATTGGAAACGTTTTTGTATCTCTAACTCTATGTCTACGACCAAAGGTTGAGAAATTAAATGTTGCTGATAGATAACGGATTACGTCCCGTATATTTCAAAATAAATATTGACATTGATAGTGTCAATATTTATTAAATATAGGAAAATTCTAAATGTGTTAGTTTCCTCTTATACTATCGCTGTGGATGAACAAGCTTTTAATTGTCTAAAGCTGTAAGAATGTAAACGTATTATTATTATTCTAAGTAATTTATGTGATTTTATTTATCAGTTTAAAAATATATATTTACTAATTGGCCGTATTCATACTTTCTTAATTTAAATACCGTGCGATAAGTTCTTTTATAAATTTAACTAGCTATGCTTTCATTCCGCAATATTTTCTGGTGGCCATATCTAAATGTTGAATAAGACAATTTGATTGTCTTTATCAAATTAAACGTTGAAGGATAATACAGGGAAAATATTTTCATTTAAATTAATTTAGTTTATTTCAAGCAATGCTGTGTTAAAAAAGATCAAATTATTATCTACCGTTTCTTACCTTCTATAAAAAAAATAGCTATAAAAGAAAAGCATAATAAAAAAATTTCTAAAAATACCGAAATATTTTGATGATCTACTTTCAAATAATCATCACAAATATTCTTAAGTTTAGAACTAAGGTAGCATATGAACACTTAATCAATACATTCTAATTAATTTGCTAGTTAGATATGTAACACAATTAAGAAGATGGAAAATGTAATTTCCTGCTAATATGTGAGTACTGAGGGCAAAGTAGAATTATTTCACACTTTAATAAGTTAGAACCAAATGCCCCGTGGTAAGAATTTAGGGTATTTAGTCAAAGATATCATTTATTTTAAGGAAAAACTTTTCATCAGATGAAGCTATTAATAAGATATATTTTCTTTCAGCGATAACTTATAATAAGAATATTAAATAATAGTTGAAACAGAATTCCGAGAGATATAGTCAAATTATTTTTTGCCACTAGCGCCAAAATTAAATTACATGTCGTTGTCATAAATAAAGTAAGTTTTCTTACATATTTTTAGAAAATTGTAAATAAATTGTTTATATCGTTATCAATGTACTACAGTATTATGGGTCATTAATGGAAGCATAAAACAGACATTTGCGGATGCAAGTTTAGTTATAGACATGATAAAAGACTTCTTTTTTAATGTTTAATTTTGATAATAAAAAGGAATAAAAATCTTGTGTGCAAGACTGCAATGAAACTATCAGTTTAAAAATACGAAATAATTTTCATAATGATCTAAAATTAACATATTTCAAATTTATACTTAATTTTTAAGTTTTTTTTAATATTTATTTAAATTATGATTAAAAATAATTGCTGAAAAAATACTAATTTTAAATTACCAAATGCATGTAAAATTCTAAATTTTAAGTAAAGTTACATTTTGCATCAAAATGAATGTGCCTAGCAAATTTCATTGAAATTGCTTTATCAGTTTTTGAAAAACGTGATGCGCAGTGGATGTATGTTAAAAATCAATCTTAAACTTTTATCAAAATTAAATATTTTAAAAAACAAAAGAACACGGTAGAAGTTTGAAAATATTTTGTCGCATAAATTTAATATCAAGCTGTCAGTTGTAAATAATTTATGTATTTTGCGTTTTATATTGAATTATAATTGGCATAAAATGTGACATTATGTTAAATTGTACTTTCAGTTAAAAAGTATATATTCAAATACAATCTACATAAAAGCATAAATAATCATAAAATGCATTATCGCAACTCAAGCTGCCAAGAACTGTAAGGTGCTTTCTGATCGAGTAGATTAGACATGCCTGTTACACAGTATAGAATAAAAAATATCTGATTTGTTAATTCATATAAGTTAATGCTACTCAAATTTTACAATTAAATGCTGATGTAGAAACAATTAAAAGAGGAAACGAGAAATCAAAAAGAAATTTCTCCTCTTTATTTTATGAACAACCGTGCTCAACAGTCAAGAGGTTATTAAATTAATTTTCGACTCAGTGGACCGACTTTCTTCAACAGAATGTGCCCGGTGGTATTTAAACCCTTATGCTCCGATGGCACACTTAAGTGCCGTTAAAGAAAATTTAATGTAAAATTCATTTAATCCTTCCATTACTAAAGGCAAATTTTACTTTTCATACAAAACATTTGGCTTGTTCACATTTAGAAAGCACAGCGAAACTGTCGAAACTTTATTTATTTAGTTATTAGGGCTCTGTAATCAAAAAAGTAACAAATAAGAAAAATCATGCGTTAAGCACATAATATGAAACACTTTCCAACACTTACAGAAATCTTTAATAAAACTTCGTTATTTAAGAAAATAAGGTTACTATGTGTAGGCAAATATGTATTCCAATACTTGTGAACAGCCATGTATTTGATCTGTCAGTTAATATATATACTATATTATGGGGAAATTTTATTTAGCAAGAAAATTCCAAGCAGATTGAAACTTCTTTTTCAGCAATTTATACTAATAGATGGAAACATACTTGAATAATTTTCTTCAGCCCCGTGGTTTACCAAGTACCTTTAATACACGCCATTATTTAGCTAAAATTTATTTTAAACTAAAACATTCTTAAAATTACTCAAATCACATTCTCAGAAATTATTTTTCATGGGCGTCCAGCTATCTTTGCCCAAATGTTTGTCACAATGCTTTGCGTGGCAATGTATATCATTTTTTCTATATCCTACAAATATTTCTTAGTAAACTGAATGCAGCTCAGCGTAAAAATGCTGAATCATTAAAAATCAAACATTTTTAAGTGCGTTTTTACAAAGAACTTTGACATTTTTTTAAAGAAATTCCCAATTCTGTCAATAATTACAAAATAAGTTATAATAGCTAAATAATACATTTTATTAATAATTTCAATTGTCGAAAAATGAAGTGTATGACGCGCACTTTTAATTCTAAAAATAATATCAAAGTTTACAAGTGCGGCGCTATACGCTTAATATAAAAATGCTAGATTTAAAAATAAGAAAAGATCAGCAAAAAACAATTAGCTTTAATAATTAATAAACTTCTATAAATGACAGTTTTATTAATTTTAGTTGTATTTAAAATTTTAGTTGATTGAAAGTTATTTTTATGGGACAGCTGGATCATGTATGTCTCTTATCTACACGCATTTGATTTTTTAAATAAAGGATAACAGGTCCCGTTTCAAAAAAGCGCAAATAACTTTATAAAAATTAAACGAAGCACATCATGTAAATTATATATCCACTAAACAGCATTATGAAGGAAACCTCCGCTGTTAAAATGTCTAAAATAAGCTTCAAATGTGAAATTATTAGATTTATTTGCGCAAAAAACATAATAGTCTAAGAGCCGAACGCACAAAACCCTAAGTTATCGAGTACAAGAAAAAATCCTTTATTTTATGGAAGAATCTAATGATCCATGTCTGCCGGAAGTGAAATTGTGCATAAGCCAAAAATTAATACCACCAGGTATATCATTGTGTTTGTCGTACGATCAAAAGTAGGAAAACACGGAAAACTGGGTGCAGGAAAACATAATACTAAGTGTCGGACGTTCCTCTTAGCCCGCACAACTTTGAAGAAAGTCCGTAGTAGTTATAGCTGCCACAACCGATATTATTAGGTGATATCGGTCACCCACTGTGAGCATTGTGTAAATGAACACCAACGCTGTGAATTAACTAAATTAACAGTTTATTTATACTCTATGTACACACTATAATACACTATATACAGTTACAACTCGAATGTAGGTGATCCGGTTCAACATGAAATTAAATACAGTAAAAAGTTGGCTGTGTACTGTTCAAATTACACCTTCTCTCCCTCATTCTACATTCGTTAGATTCACTTTACCGGAGATCAATTCCGAATCTCCCGACACACAGGTTCTCAGCCTACGCTATTCGGCCAAGAGCACTACACACAGGGATATCCGTATACCCCGGCACTCAAGGTCCGAACTCTAGATACGAACTGCCAAAATCACAGACAAAACCTGCCCTTCTCAACTGCTTTTCCCCCAAGGTAAACCCCCCTGCGGAGATCCTCCATTGCAGGCATTCCACGTTGTTTTCTTGATTCGTGGAATGTTCCTTATTTGCTCATCATTCACATACATCACTGAAAGATGACACACCTCTCAGCAATCTTCTTTTTCTCACCTCACCACCTGCACATGATCACCTGTCAAATCCCGCTTAAACAAAGAAAGAATGTCACCTTGAAAATTCAGTACACAGCCCATACAATACATAAAATATTAAGATAAAGAAATAACATAAATTCCAATCCTGTAGCAGATGTTTCTCAGAACCTGACACTAAGTCTACGAGTCAACCACTAGTGGTATTCATTTTTGGCTTATGCACTACTTTGCTTCTGGCAGACATGGATCATTAGATTCCCCTATTGCTTCTCTTCCATAATATAAAGGATTTTTTTCTTGTGCTCGATGACTTACGGTTTTGTGCGGTCGGCTCTTGGACTATAAGAGTTAAATAAGTACTTATATACTTTATTACAGGCAATAAGTATAAAATTTACTTAGACATTTTAGGAAAAAAAAAAAGAATGAAGCTAATCTAATAACAAACGTATTTGTCAGTACTTAAATATCTCTTTCTCTTTTTAATTTACATCAATAAAAATTCGATAAGTCCAATAAATCTGTGGTGGATGTAACCATGTTTTAATATTAAAAAGAACTATGCTTTTTTCTTTTTGATAATTTTCTAATCATGCCACTTCGTGTTATGTACGCTTCTTCATCTCTATCATAAAAGTTCCGGGTTCGGATATCTCACCAAAAAAATTGGTTTGATTTCCGTCAATATGCTTTTTTTAAATTTCATTTTGTAATTTTAATTATGCATTATATAATTTTCTTTATTGCAGCAAAAATACAATGAAGAAATTATTTTCCCATAGTTAGAGAAACTCCAATAAGTTATTTATAACTGTTGGGTTAACTGGATTCCACATGGTTATAGTTACCCCTGATACATGTCCCAGTTATCCTTTTCTTGAAAATTTTATAGGTAACTGGAATACTGGCATATTTGGAACGTGAACTATATATAAATATCTAATAATACTAATGTATTTATATGTCAAATCTTAAAAAAAATAATAATAATATTGTTTACCGTACTTCAATTACAAGCTGAGAAGATCAACCAAATCGACGTTATCTGTAAAAAACGAAGCCTAAATTTTCGACAATCTATCACAGCAAAGATAGAGTTACGATTTAGTTGACATACCTTGTTTTAAGAAGTAGAGATGGGGGTATAATATTGATAAAAGCTAAAGTGTATTAGACAACAACTGTTTTTTTTATAAAGTAACCTATGGCTTAGTTACCTTGTGGGTCCATTGTTACCCCAGATTATCTTACTTAACATTGAACCCAATAATGCTTAGATAAATGGTAACAGACAAACCAACTGGTAACGAATTTGATATCATCTAATGTTTTTTAATATTTTTATTTTAGGCAATTTGATATCAGGCGTGATTTACAGTTTAAAACACATTTCATTGTTATTAAAATTATAAACAGCTTAATAAAACAGAAAAAAATAATGTTTATAAAAAAATTTTAACCGATAAAATTTATTTAATTAAATTTTTTTACAGCAAATGCCACCTTTTTTTAGAAAATCATCCGTTGCAAAACAAATAAGAATTACATATGCGATATTTATCACATTTTTTTTTTTTTTTTTTTTTTTTTTAATAGTTTTACAAATGAATATAAAACAAAAAATAAACGAACCTAAATGATGTCTACATGTCTTGATACGGATGAATTTCGATGCCCTAGTGGTTTTTTATATATACATACTTTAATTTATGATTAACAGAAAAAAACCCCTCTTATCTATATTTTTTTCTCATGTTTTTATTTAATTTTTCATTCTCTACTACTATGCAATTTTTGGTTCATCAAAAGATACTTGAAAATACTTTCATAAATTTACAATCATCAATGAGAAAGTCAAAATATAATGGTGACCATTTTACCATTTAACAATATTTCTCAATAGTTCTGTTGAAAAATTCAATTGACTAAAATTTTCTTTTTTCCCCAAGCACATAAAGGCAATCTGAAAAATGGAGAAAAGGTATTAATTTAGTTAATAGATCCTATGAATAATATACAAAATAACATAATTAAACCGCATAATTTAAATATCAGAGCATTCTTAATATAATCATAGTTAAATGTACTGTCAAAGTCAAAAATTACAGAGAGATAAAATAGCTCACTTGCAAAAAAATTGATAAATCTTGCAAAAATTCATTTTGTGTTTTATTACCTTAAAAGGTCTGTCAAAGGTGCGTCTTGCAATACAAAAAGTTTTATAAGTGTAGTCATACCAAAAATCAGTTTATTTATGCTATTAATTCCGCTTGTGTTTACAGAAGCAGAATTTATTATACGTACGATCAACAGATTCTGTGATCGTATGTGATCGACACTCAGTACAAAAAGTTTCATAAGTGTAGTTATCCTGAAAATCTCTTTTTTATGCTATTAATTCCGCTTGTGTTTATAGAAGCAGAATTTATTGTACATACGATCAACAGATTCTGTGATCGCACACACAACACAAAAAGTTTCATAAGTTTAGTTATCCTGAAAATCTCTTTTTTATGCTATTAATTCTGTTTGTATTTACAGAAGAAGAATTTATTGTACATACGATAATCAGATTCTGTATACACACAAAACAAAAAGTTTCATAAGTTTAGTTATCCTGAAAATCTCTTTAATATGATATCAGTTCTGCTTGTGTTTACAGAAGAAGAATTTATTGTACATACGGTTATGAGATTCTGTGATCGTTAAAGGTTAATTGGGTGAATAAGTCATCCAGTATTCGTCCAAAATGGCTTTGTTGGAAGAGTATTGCTGACTTCAGCCAATACATTCCTAGTTCGTATCATGACCCGCACTTTTTTCACCCGCTTGAAAATTTTCAATTATTATTAAATTAAAAAAATTACGGTGTACTAATATTTAATAAATGATGCAATTTATCTACAATAAAGAGAGGAAGAAAAAAAATAATAAAAACAACAGTAATAATAATAATAATTCAATCAAAATGCTAGTAATGTGAAAATTTCTGTTTAATAAATATCTAGCATTTAAATCGTCAACTTCTACTTCTGCAGCGTGAGGATTTTGATACATTTATTCATTTGACTTAATGACTTGGCAAATGGAACACGTAACTTCCTGTTTTGAAACTTCCAATATTACTCCTGTTAAAAAAGTTATAAACTATAATCTGCAAATAAAGTCTCGTGATAATTGCTTCTTGTCATCGTATAAGAAAATGACATAAACTCATCACTGAATATGTTAATAAAAGAAAACTGATGAGAAATATTTGGTAATCATAAACCTCAACTGCAGTTTTATGAAAGAAAAATAAACAAAGCAATGGACAGATCATTTCAAGACACCACAGTATACAAACCTATTTCATTTCCTGATGCAATAGTAGTTTAAACAGACTTATGACAGTTTTATGTATATATATATATATATATATATAAAATTATTAAACAGTAATCTAATTTAGCTCATATCAAACTTTTATTGATTTTTTCCTAAAAGTTCAATTAGTGTTAAAAACTATCAATTAAACATTGCTAATAAAGTATTTTATTCCGATCTTTACCATGCTTTTATCGATTGTCATTGTATGTTCTAAAAAATGTGATTTTTTTAAAATGCGAATTAAAGCAATAAAATAAATAAAAAGAATTCACTCCATAAAAAATGAACATTCACTTCTATAATAGAGTGTCTATTAACTCCTATCAAAAGTGAAAAAATGCATTTCTTTTTTCACTTAGAGTGCTTTCAATAGAGTGCTTTTTAACCCTTGTTTAGAGTGAATATTTGCTTTCCAGGTGTGAGTATTCTCTTTTTCAGAGAGTTAACCAATCTACTTTTGCTCAGAGTGAATAATCACTTTAAAGAAGTTGGGCATTGACTCAGGGTGAAGTGAGTATTCACTCCGGAGCTGATATATATCTATACATATATGTATATAATATACACTGATTATTCATCTGACACTGTATGTGATTGGTATGTATTCATCTTACAATAGATCTGACAAAATACATAACAAAATAAGCGACTATTAAAAGTTATTGTGTATTATTAAAAAAATAATAATATATTATTAAAAAAAGTCTTCAAATTTGGAAATCTGCGGAGAAACAATATCTGGCAACAAGATTTTAGCCTTTCTATCTTTAATGTATTTAATTGACCAATTTCTATATTTGTTTCATTTGATTAGATTTAGATTTTTTTTTCATAAACTAAATTAAACAAATACCACAAAGAATCAAGTTAAATAAATATGTTAAATCGTTCTAAATAAAAACTCTGGTGTGAAACGTTGTCTGATGACAATGTTGAATAAAATTTCAATGGGGGTAGGAAGATTAAACTACAAAGACAGAAAGCTCTTTCACAATTATTTAGGATGGGTAAAGTAATAGGCAGCTTAATAAGCCATAAAATATGAATTACTGTTGACTATCAATATTGTGAAAGCTAAGGCTTAAAGAGATAAACAGAAGAAATGTTTTATTATTTAAGAATAATCCATTCTGTCTGTTTGACCGGCCTTTCCCGCAGATATACATTATGAATGTAAAAAGAAATTTGTAAAGTTACTGAAATTTTTTTTAAACTAAATTCCTTGAACTTTTTATGCAACAGCAATAACAAAAATTCATGTAACCGATACACATTTGGACTGTAAATAAAAATATCCGTAAGATTACGAAGAATTTTTTAGGAAACTGGGATCACTAGAATTTTTTATGTATCTGACATCCAGGTTACACATAAAATATTTAGTATGATTACTAAAATTTTAACGCGATTTTTTTTTTTTTTTTTTTTTTTTTTTTTTTTGGGGGGGGGGTAAAAAACTATTTTTGTAGATTTAAATTTTACTTTTTTTTTCTTGCAGAGTGTATTTAAAATTATAGTTAGCATATAAATATCTGTAAATTTACATCTGTATAATTACAAATTGTGTTCTATACTGTACGTAGATGACATTAACTTTAAAAAACTAACTATTTATTTAAATATACCAGTTGAGAACGGAACTACATAATTAATCTGAGAAATATGTATGTCTCAACAACGATTTAAAAAATAAAATAAAAATTTACGAAAGATAAATCTGAAAGTTTCAAGTAAAACAAAAAGTTACTTTCAAAGTTTAAAAACACTAAATCCTATCAACGCACAAGGATATTCAGTAGATCAAAATGAGAGGCTTGAGATTTCGGAAATACACGTCAGAAATATTTTTTCTGGGTGGATTCAACAAAACAAAATATTTAACCGACCCCCGCCTAAAACTGTTTACCTTTATTATAGCTCTCTGTTTCTTCTCAAAAGAAGTTTTTACCGTAGAAGAGAAATGACATGAATACAGATATTTTGAATATTTGGGACCTGTCTCCTTTTTCCTTGGGTGTCTGGGGGTGGAGGGAGATAAAGTTTATTTGGAAAGGTGGGGAAGATGGTGTGGGGGGAAATAGGGAAAAATCGGAGAAAGGAAACGAAAATAAAAGAATTTCGTATTTTCGCATCAACGTGCCAGAGATGCAAAAATCGGTTTAAACCGATTTCTAAGTGCTACGGAAGCGAACGGATATACAGATAGCTATCTTAAGAGAGAAATATACCAAAGGAACTTAAAGGGGGTGGGGGCGTACTTTAGAAAGGGGGGGGGTAGGTAAAGAGACGACGATGGAGATCCTGAAGCACCCAATTCTGATTTCAACTCCTCCCTATAAAGCCCCATCTCTAGCTTTTTACTTCCCCCGTTCAAGCCTTTCGTTCTGTATTTCAGTTTGTTATCCACGGCTTTTTTAGCTGAAGATAGAAAAAAAAGAAGAGGGGGGGGGGAGCGAAAATGTACTTCAAAAGGGGAAAAAAGATTTAAAGAGAAGGAATCTAAAAATATATCAGAACGAAAAATTGCATGCACGAGTTGATACAAAAATTTTAGCCCGAGAAATACGGAAAGAGATGCATCATCTTCAGATATTTTTCTCTAGAGTGGAGTGGAGGTGTCCGACGTCTGAACCCTCGTAATTTTTTTCTTCTTTCTTCGATAACTTACTTTGATACGGAAAAAAAGTGTCCGACGTTAAAAAGCCAATCCTGTAGTGAATGAGATTATATGAATTAAACATTCTTTTAAAGTTGAATTTTTAAGTTGATTAAAGTTGTTTTATAACTTCAACCAAATGGGAAGGAGTTTGCCTTTTCTAGTTAGAAGTTTATCGAGTATTTGTAGCAAGAAGCGGAAGAAATTAAGTTATTTAAAATGTACTTTTCAAACAGCAGTTGATAAAAGTGATAGTTTCTTAAGTTAGGCTATTATAAAGAGGTGGGTTTGAGTTTCTTTTGATGTTTCTTTAGAAGCTGCGAAAATTCTTTTTCTTCTTTCTTTCTTTCTTCTTTTTGTATTTAAGATTTCTTTCTCTTTTGAAATAAAAAATTAGTTGAATACATATAATGCATTATTTTGATTATTAAGAACATATTGATTCTTACATATATTCTGAGGTATGAATTTGAATAGAAATCTTTACTAATTTAAAAGTTTCTGTATTTTATTTTTTTATTTTGTTATTAATATTTTTTTAGATGTCATATATTCGTAATTTATGTATTTATTAAAAAGCAGATTTCAGGTTTTTTTTTTTTTTTTAAGTTTCTTTTAAAAAATGTGAGACTTACATTTATTTTTATTTATATACATTTGCTTGAATTTAAGATGTACCCTCCCACTCCTTCCCGATTCTCGTCCAAAAAAGAAAAAGAAGCAGATATATTAACTTCAAGGGAAAAAAATAATGCATTTATTTTCTAATAAGACTTTGCAAGCATACTTTGATGTATAACATTTACTCGAGGTCCAATACTAATTTGAAAGAATCTTTAATTTAAACAAAAATTTTATTCACACATCAACGAAGAATTGTTACACGATGCATATTTTTTACTACATGTAATCAAAAATTTTGTTTATGTCAAGTTGGAAATAAACTTAAATTATGTTTTTTAAAGAAAGTTAATCACTTACATTTCAATAAATAATATATTACAGATGCTTAGAAGACTGTAACCAATTTCAAAATAATTTTAATTTAGAGCTTAAAGAATTTTCAGGTTACAAGACTAATGTTATTGAACATTGAGACTAATGTCTCAATGTTAAATGTTGAGAATCGTAATTTTCATTAATAACATCGGTACATCGCCATTAGCGTACGTAACTAGCACCCCATATATTTTTCTAACTTATTCATTTTTTTCTTAATTAAAATTAATTAAATTAGTTTTTCAAAAATAAATTTGGTATTGCTTTCATGTTTTTACAACACATTGCATTGAAAAAGAATATCAACTAAATTGATGTATTTGAATTTAAAAGAATTTTGTCGTATGGAGAGCATTACGAACGGGTGTGTCCTTAAAGATTAAAAATGAATTTAATAACAGAACTTCCAAACTTTAAATCTTTATATTTCTTTAGAAATTTCCTTCTTAAACTTCTTAACTGAATTACTTCCTCTTTGTTATTCGAAAGCAAAATTAACTGAAGAATTTGAATATGATGTCAAAATTAGATAATTAAAATTGCACATTTTAAAATTTGTTACCTTCTTTTTTTATATAAACGGCTTCCTAAACAAAATTTAAGTATAGTATAAAATATTAGACATTACTATAAATATATTCTTATTAGCCACATTTTTATTGGACGACGTACATCAGAGTTAGAAGGGGTAGTGCACTCACCCCCTCAAGGATTGTGACAGTTATATATTCCTTCAGCCTTTCCCAAATAGGTACTGTAAACTTCGTATTATCCATCACTCTATCAAATGAAATCCTTAGTTAAGGGGGCTCAGGGGTTGAAAACTTTTCAAAAAATCTATTTTTTTATGATCTAGTTTGATTATTCAATTAATTCTTAACTCAATGCAAAAAACCGCATAAAAATATTAGTATTTTTAACGAAGTTATATGCATTTATGCATCAATACTTACATATCCGCATCCATATAATTTCAACTTTAAGTCGTGTTTTCTCAAAACTTGATTTTTGACGACTAACACCAAGATTAAAAAAAAAAAAAAAAAAAAAAAAAAACTATTTGATGAAATGTCTTAATTTTTTTTTTTTTTTTTTTTTTTTTTGCATGCATATAACATCATAATCTACATTATGAATTAAGGATATAACTACCACTTAATAAAAACAGTATTAAAAAATCTCTCAAAGTTGAAAATTTAAAAAAACCCTAAAAAATACAACATTTTTTCCATTAAAAATGCTCAAAATATTAAACTATCTAAAATATATTAATTCATAATCTAGATAAGGATGTTATATGCAAAAAAAAAAAAAAAAAAAAAAACTAAGCCATTCCATCAAATAGTTTTTTTTTTTTTTTTTTTAATCTTGGTGTTAGTCATCAAATATCAAGTTTTGAGAAAACGTGACTTTAAGTTGAAATTATATGGATGCGGCTAAGAAAGTGTTGATACATAAATGCTTATAACTCCGTTAAAAATGCAAATATTTCTATGCGGTTTTCTGCATTGAGTTAAGAATTAAATGAATAATCAAATTAGATCATAAAAAAAATCTATTTTTTGCAAAGTTTTCAACCCTTGAGCCCCCTTAATCACTATACCCTCTCCCTCCTTTTTTTTTTTTTTTTTTTTTTTTTTTTTTAAGGAAAGTAACATTCTAACATTTTTGATAACACACAAAATGCTAAATCACCCAAAATGTGATTCCTATTTTCCCCCTCTGCCTTTTTTTTTTTTTTTTTTTTTTTATCAGAAAGTAAAATTATAATATTTTTTATAGCATATAGAATGCTGAGGTACCTAAAATGTGATAATTAACCATGATTTGGCAATGATTTGGAGGTATAGATCTAGATATTCATCTATTTTCCCCTACGCTTCCCCCCCTCCACTTTTTTTTAAATCAGAAAGTAAAATTGTAACATTGTTGATAGCCTACAAAATGCTAAAGCACTCAAAATGTGATGATTAATGATTTGGAGACATTGACTTTGGTATTCCCCTATTTACTCGCTACCGCTTTTTTAATCAAAAAGTAACATTTTAATGTTCTTGATAACATTTACAAGGCTGAAGCAACAAAAATGTGATAGTTAGTGAAGTTTTGGAAATATTGACCTATAGGTGTCAATCATATCATATGTTTAAAAATCACAGATGTTATATACGCATTACTTTAGTGCAATTACATGAAAATGTTAATTTTATGCTTCACATGGTAGCCAGGGTGTTGTTGATTATTTATTTTTATTTTCTTCTTTAAAGTTATAAAAATTGTGTAGTTCTTTAACTATTAATTAATTTTTTTTTCATTTATTATTATTTCCTTTTTAAAATAAGAAAAAATAGTTTTAAAAAATGTATGTAACTGATATTTGAAATAAAAATTTTTACGAAAATGGCGTCAGAAAAAAATTCGTGCCAACATGACATCTGTACTATTAAAAAAATATTTTTGTGGATGAAATCGCAAATTGACTTGATAGTGGCAAGAATGTTATTGGTTATCAAAAGTTAGCGGCTTACAAATCATTCATAAGTTTTGAATACATTGCAAATCCTTGAAACACTTTTGCAACACTAACTGATCATAATAATTAACATTTCTTACTAAAATCGTTTTTAATCGTCTTGTAAATGTGTTGCGAATGAGTTGTATTAGAAAAAAGATAGTGCAAAAAGTGTCATTAAAAATTACATAATTTTTCCAAAAATACGGTTATTGATATTTATTGGTAAAATTAATCAACTGACTGTGTAATCTCCTGCGTTTTTTTTTTTTTTTTCTATAAAGCAAATTGTCTTTTATTTCCTTTTTTAAATTGTGTTATTTTAAAAGTGTCATGTAGAAAATGTTTCAAAAATGTTTTACATGAGTCATTTTATGGTGTTCTAAATTGTTTAGTGTTTACAATGTGCTCTTGACTTGGTGACAAACTGATGCGCATCACAACACCTTTGTAACAACAAATGCTCATCAACACTATTTACAACAATATTTCAACAAGTTAAAAACACTATTTTTAGAATATATTTCTTGATTGCAACGCTTTTGCAACATATTAAGAATACATTTCAAGATAGCAACACTTTTGCAAGATATTAGGATCACAATCAGATGCAACAGGAAGCCGATGCAGCTCAAGTACTTATATTACATATAATTTGTAGTTTTGCTGCAGTAAAAGCGTAATCAAAACGCAAGCAAAGTGGATAAATTGGTTTCACAGATGCCAAAAGAAGCCAATGCAAGCCAAGTACTTTTATTACGTATAATTCGTAATATTGCTGCAATAAAAGTACCTTTAAGACGCAAACAAAAATGCATAATGGATTATTTATAAATAACAAATAGGAAAGTAATTTTTGTAATGGTTATATACTTTCTTTCGATTACACAGTTATATAGCTACAGTTATTACACAGTAACCAAAAAACTGCATAAGATTTATTGACTTTCGTAAAAAAACTTTTACTCGCTAAAATCGGGGAAAATATTTTAAAAAATTGTGACAACATATCTATTTTCATGTCAAAGTTTTTTTTTTTTTTTTTTTTTTTTTTTTGAGAAATTTATGTTTTATGTTAGATGTAAAATTTATCTTTTAAACCAGTGGAATTTGTGGAAAGAACTAAAACAAACACGCAGATGTTAGCTTCTGCCATGATTTACACAACATCTGAAATTTAAAAAGTAAGCAAGGTGGAAAGCATAATTTTGAACTTTTAATATAATGTTCAGCATAATTATTTAATATTGATTTTTTCATCACAGTTATTCTTTTCTTCTTTTTCTTACTCCCCATGCTTTAGAACAACATAACATTGTACGTGATAGAGGAAAATGAAGATTATTTTTGGATTAAGCACCCTACTAAATACATAAATTAACCAAAAATATCCTAATAATTTCAAAATGTAATAACCAATAATGTCATATAAAATACCCAATAATTTCAAAATGTAATTTTTAAAAAAAAAAATTACAAATCTGGTTTATCCGTCTGTGTCGATTACTCGCCATACTGTTTAGTGTTTAGTCCTTTGAGTACTGAAATATCGAGAAGTTACTCTATTGGTATTTTTCAGTTACGATATTTCTTATTATTTTTATAGCTTTAATATAAATGTTTTTACATTCCTTTATTTTTGTGTTTGAATAGATAATTTATTTTCAGTTTAACTTTCGAAAAGATGATTCATTTTATAAATTAACAACATTTATACACAACATTATTTGTTTGAAAATGGCTGTTTGCATTATTCACTCATAGTTACGACTATTGATTAGAAAATTGTACATTGCAATTTAGCTGTTGTCATTTACCGATAAACTGAAGCAGAAATTTTAATAAAGCTTTGGAGCAACTGATTATAGTTATTTGTTAAGTAAACAGAATAAACAAACATTTTTACTCTTTTTCTACAAAAAAATTTAAATGAATATTCTTAAAAGGCCTTGATATATTGCATTTTTAAAATATTGATTTATTTCCGTTAGTAATTCATCGTCAGTTGATAACATGATTTAAGTTGGTGTTTTTCTTTGATATATTTATGATGAATTTTAAAACCATGGATTATCTAAAAAATATATGCAGAAAAAAAATTACCTAATTACTAAACGGTTGAACTGACATGGTTCACATAATCACTCAAGCGTCTAGTTTGAGACTATTTCAAGCCAAACTTGACTGAAATCTATTCGCTTCAAATAGTCATTGATTTCTACGAAATTATTCTTAAGTTCTTTTGTTTTTTCACATTTTTTTTTATTCCACTTCTTTCTTGAAGCAAGCTCGGGCTTAATTGTTTTTATGTTGTAAAACCCGAGAAAGCGTTCAATAAAGATGTAATCTTTTTCTCCCTTCTGCTTGCTTTCTTTTTTAGTGTTTTGGAGTAAGTAAGAAGAAGAAAAAAAAATTACTTTAAAAAAATTAAAGCACAGTTTCGTTCATTTATCATTACGAAAACTGAAAACGTGGTAATTAGTGAGTTAGACACGAAGAAAAAAAATAATATCATTTATCTAATTCTAGGCTAAAGTTATAATTTAGTTTTACGAGAGGCACATAAAAAATTATGCATTAACAAAGAAGACGGGCTTTCTTGTAGTTTGAAAAAAAAAAAAAAAAAAAGAAATAAAATAACATAAAAAAATATAAAAAAAGTAAAAAATTGAAAAAAAATATATATATTTTTTTTTTCATTTCTTGCATAATAGAACGATGCATAAAACGCTTCTTCCCCAGTCGTTGGCGTGGAAACAAATTATCTATTTTCTAAATGCCAGTTGCATGGGTCCCCCTGTAAAATAGGGGATGAGAAGAATTTAATAGAGGGTGGTAGGGGGTTGATTGCCCCATACAGCACATATTGCCATAACTCAACCCTCTATTGTAGAAACCGCCTGTACTGCTGGGATCCATGCCTCGTCTTGTAATGACTATGTCAATTACAGCGCCTAGCTTATGTTATAGCCTGATATGGGATTATTATTTCCGATAAGCCACCGGATTTTAGGGAACCCCGAGTTGAGTGGTTTGCGTCCTTCCTTCATTGTTCGGCACAGTGCTGTCGGGATCGTAGATCCATGGAACAAAAACAATCGAAACGGTTAAGCGTTCGATGTAAGTGATACTGAAAGCAGAGTTTGCAGAACAAATAATTATTTTAATATAAATAAAAAGTATATTAGACGCAAGTGGATGTAATAAAAAGCGCATCTTTTATAGATGTATTTGGAGTTGACTATATATATATATATAACATCGAAACCACTCGGTTTACTTTGTTTATTTAGTATATAAAATAAATTAACTTGAATTCACAAATAAGAGATTTGGTTCTTTAAAGTAAATTTTTATTAGCATAGTTAAAAAAAAAAAAAAAAAAAAAAAAAAAAACTAGTTACTTTGGATGGGCATAATGCTTTCTTTAAATGGTTTAAAGACTTGAAGGTTAACAAAAGTAAACTTTTTAAATTTATTATCATGAAATAATTATTTATTTGTTTTTAAAGATGTTTTTCAAACTGAAAACCATGTGAAAATTCCTAGCAAAAAAAAATACGATGCATTTTTTTATATGGTATTTAAGGGTGTATTCGAAAAAACGCTTTTCCACCTTCAACAGCTCGAAATTTTCGGATACAATTTCAGACACATTTTTAAAAGTAGAAACATTAAACTTGCTGAGGGGATTTTTGAAGAGACGTATAAGGTGCCGTGTGATATCATTTTACGTTCAATTCATTAGAATTTGATTTATAAGCAATTATCTTCTCAGTAGGACCCTTTCTTTCGTTCCCAGATCTCCCGCTTCGGAAAAATCGGTTTAAAATGTCATTTTTGATAGCTTTTTTTTACAATACTTTCTGCATTTATCAAAGAATCGACAATCACGGCACCTTGTGTACTTTCTAAATAAGACAATTTGACTGTTTGATCCATTGGAGAGCAAAAATAAATTTAAAAATAAATAGGAAAATAAGCAGTTTTCATCGAAATACATCGTTAAGTTTCGTTATAATTTCGATTCGGATTTTCGAAAAAACGAATGCTTTCAATCATTGCACGCATGATATCTTGACAACATATGCATACACTGTTATAAAACTTTATATGTTATATAAATATATAATTAGCATTGTATATAGTTAAAACGGTTTAGTTTTATGCATTTACAATGATAAGATTCTTAGTTATGGCTAATTTTGTCAGCAATAACTAATGTAAGACTTTGCCTTTTTAAAAATATATTTTTTAAATGTTTTTTAAAACAGTTTTGATTTAAAAGTCGATTATTTAAAAAACGCACTATTCTTCTTTACAAAAAAAAAAAAAAAAAAAAAAAAAAAAAAAAAAAAAAAAAAAAAAATTACACATATGTTGACAGCTTAATTTATATAGGGGTCTTGCTGCGCGCAATATATGATAGATCAAAAAGAAACAAATGGGTAAGTGTGATCACAGATCGCACAGAAAGTTTCGTTTAACATCTCTTTGAAAATTTTTTATCCTTTTTCTTATTTATTGTTATAAACTATATGTCAAAGTTTAAAGGGATTCTTTAGTTTTCCCAAACTTAATAAAATTTAGAAAATAGCCCCTCCTTGGGCGACCTTCTCTTTCCCCTGAATTTTTCACTTTTTAAATATTTAATGTTAAAAAATAATATTTACGCAAATGCTCAAAAAAAAAAAAAAAAAAAAAAAAAAAAAAAGTATTTAAAATGCAGTAAACAGTTTATTAAATGAAAAAGGACAACATTGCCCTTCCCCCAAACAAAATTCCATTTATCTTAAATTTATAAAATTCGTATTATGTTTTATAAACTATGTCAAAGTGTAAAAGTGATCGTTTAGTTTTTCTAATTTTAACAAATTCTCACCAATTGTTTGTGCGAAAAAGCATCTTTTTTACAAGTTTAAAAATTTATTTTTTCATAAATTGAAAAGTTGTGGTCTGATTCTTTTTAAAGATTTAGATTTTATGAATCAGTGCATGAAATAACAACCGGATGCGAAAGAACCAAATTTGTAAAATCCATAGTTAAACAATTTGTACTGCGATTATCAAACCCTAGTATAAAAAAAATATCCCTTTTTCTTTCCGTGTTACGTGGTTTGCCGTGGAAAAAAATAAAATTCTGGAATTAATTACCAAAAAAAAAAAAAAAAAGCAAATAAGTGCGTTTTTTATGTGATTTATTAAATCCATTAATTTATGTTACATACATAATAATTTTTACATCAATTTAAACTTGCCTGCAACAATTAGAAGAAAAAAAACAACAAAAATAAACTGTTGATATTTAAAAAATATTTTAGTTAAAGTAATAGTCTTTTTCAAAATTTTGATTTGTTATATGACAAGAGGTATTCAGCTGTAAGTACACAAAATTTGAACTTTCTGACTTATATAGTTTTTGTGTACGGACTCTATGACGGACAGACAGACAGAGGACAGAGACGAATAGGGTTTCGTCAGATGAACGAAACCCTGAAAAGGGGTTATTCAGGAGGATTTCAATAAAAAGAAAACTCTCTAAATACCAATTCTTTTTAGTTTAATTAAAAACACAATCTGTTTAATCTATAATCAAAACTATATGCATAAATTTTTTAAAAATATTTTGCTAATTCTAAGTTTGAATATTTTCATGAGTTTAAAAAGTCCTCCATTTAAAGAGCCACTCAGTTTAAAATTTTCTTACATAAAACATTTATTTTCGCACATCATATTTATGTTATTCGATATCGCGTATTAATAAATTATTTTAGTTTTGGAAAAAAAAAAAAAAAAAAAAAAAAAACAGTTTTTATATTTTTTTTTCAAAATAGTTTTAAAGATTTTTTTTTTTAAATTCTTGATTTATTTTAACACTTAAGTCATACAGTTGTGATCTGTTTATTGTCATTTAAGCTTATTGAATTACTGAATGGAGTTTTTGAATATAAATATTTAAAGCAATAATATTTCTTTTGGCAGTCTAATCTGTTATTCATTCCGATGCCCAATATTATTCCGATATCTAACATTATTCTGATATCTAATCCCTAAACCTTTAGCTTTAAGGATACAGTTTCAATTGCAAAAAAATATTTCATTTTGTAGCACTTTCCAAGAAAGTTGAAAAGTGCTTATGCATTCGATTTGTCTATCCGTCTGTCCTAACTCCCATACATTACCAACCCTATACATTTATCCATTGAATAATGTCAATATAGAATACACAATGTGGCACGTACTACTATATTTGGATACAAGCCCTCATTTTTTTTTGTTTCATTTTGGGAACAACAGATTTTGAGCTTATGCAATCGACAATCATTTTCAGAATTTTCAAGCTGTGTTTTTGAGACTTTCACAAAAGGGGCTCTGTACATTTTTCTAGCGCAATATGCAAATGAAATTTTGATTGCGTTCACGCATTCGCAATGAAAAATAATTTAGTAAACCTGCTCATTTTCCATACAATTTTTATTATTATTATTTTTTTAATTCTTATTACAGTGTATTGTGTACATATTGTTTGTCATTTTATCGGTAAAGAACATTATTTTATATTATTAACTCTGCAAATTATAAACAAGAAACTTGAAAAAATTTGGGACTGTTTTTATATAAATCTTAAATTATCTATGAGTATACTTGCTATCCGAATAAAAATGAAAACAGTTTATTACAATAAGCTACTTAATCATAATCTACCATTTGAACGCTTTTATTCCTTAGTTTTGACAGGGTTATAAAAAAGATATTCATTTTTTTCAATTTGTTGACGGTCCTCCATGGAGTTTCGAGAAAAACCTTCACAAAAAATGCATGACGGCACTATTACGTTTGCACACTTACAGTTTCAGGATAATTCCTAGTGCATTTTTCTAGGTATTTAACAAAATGTCTCAAGTGGCCCCTCAAATTTGGCCATATAGTGCATATATATGCATATATATAATTTCTCCCTGTTTTAATAAATGAAACAGTTAAAATTCCATTTTTCTACGACTAAAACTTACCGAGTTCTGATACTATGAATTTTAGGATTGTTCTGTTTTTCTGACACTAAAAACAGGCCTTTACGTTATTAGTACCAGCTCCCCCACACCCATATATGTATTTCTTGTTTTTTACTTGATTTTAATGTTATAAAGGGAATAAAGAAAAGTTAAAACGATCACTTTATGTAAAATTCTGTTTAATAAACGAAAAGGTATGCTGTCTTAATTAGCATGTTTAACAGCCTGAAAAATACAGACTTAAACTTAATAAACTTATCAAGTGAAGAGTACTATTTTTTATGATTTTTTTTATACCTCAGGATATCTTAAAAAATACCTGAAAAAAAAAGAACCTTCCTCCTCCTGTTGTTTAAAAAAATAATTACCTGGGTTAGTTTATTAAAAAAATACTTGCAAACTTAATTTTTTTTTAATGTTACATATATTTTTTTATAAAACATTCCTTAACAAGATTTTAACTACTTTTTTTTCCCTTGAAGGTGCGTATAAAAGGTGAATTTGTCAGGCTCCAATGCTTGGGACTTTTTTCATTGTCTCATAAAAAAAGAAAATAGTTATTGCATTTGTTTAAAAAAATAATTAGTTTATGTTTTAATAAAGACAATTTAATTTAAATTATGTGTCATAAACAAAAGGAAATTAAACATGAAAAGTTTTAAAGACAGTGACTGCACACAATTAATTTTTAACTAAACTTAAAATTTTCTCCAGCCATAAATTTTTTTAATAACTTGTGAGTAACAGAATAAAGAATATTTTTTAAAGTTTACTTCAAGAATGCCTGGGAGCTTTTAGAGAAAAAAAAAGCGTAGCTTTCTTTTTTGTAAAGTTTTAGGGAAATGTTCTACTTCTGGTAAACATTACTTTTACACGGCATTTTTTTTTTTCTTTTTGAACTTAAAAGGAACATGCAGAATGTCAGACTTGCTAGAATTTCGAATAAGGGTCGGGTAAGGTAACGTGGGCACTTGGCGCAGCTCTAGTTGTTACATGCTATTATTTCTATCAAGTACATCAGATATTCAGGGGAGGAGAAGGGGGGTGAACATTCAAACCATTGAGGAATAGAATATCTGAAAATATACAGGGACACTTTGATGAAGTGGAATGATACAAACCCCCATCTCCCTCACCACCACCACCAAAGAACCATACCCTGAATTTGTACCTGATGTATAGTTGGCAAAAAAAAAAAAAAAAAAAAAAAAAAAATTACACTACATAAATTTTAATCACCAATTTTTCTCAGAATAATAATAAAAAAAATACAAATTGATTTCGAAGTCGTATAATTATTAGATTAGTTTTAAGTTCATTTTAAAATCGAAATCTTGTTTCTTTTGCTTCTTTTTGAAAAATGATTAAAATAATGAAACCATAAAAATACAAAAAGGTGCAATATATTTTTTATTTCAAAAATATAGTTGGCAGTAAAAATAATTAAAAAAACTATGTTAGCGTAAATTTTTAGGTAATTTTTTACTTTATTTTCAAAATTCATTACAAATATTTTTTTTATTCTCGATATAATTCATTTTATTGTGCAATATTTATAAGATTATGTGAAAATTATTTTTAACAGTCTAAAATATGTTGATCTTTTTAGGTGCGTTCGTAATTATGTAAATACGTAGCACCTATAGTTGTCGGTCAGTCCAACCGTCTGTCCGTCTGTCTGTCTGTCCGCATACAACAACGCAAAAACTACCCAACCGAATCTTTTGAAATTTAAAATATATAATTATTACATAATTTTGTCGAGTTATTTCAAATTTTATGAGAATCGGATGGATAGATCAATTACAGGGACGATCAAAAGTATTCCGTTACATTACGGTCAATGGGGAAAAATGTTGCAAATGCATTTTAATCGTTTGAAATTTAAAGTACATACTTATTACATAATTTTGTCACGACATTTCAATTTTTTTGAAAATAGGATGCATAAATCAAATACAGGGACAATCAAAAGTACTCCGTTACATTACAATCAATGGAAAAAAAAGTTTCAAATGCATTTTAATAATATTACATTCATTCGAACATAATAATATTGATATGCATCATAAAGTACATATTATAATATAGATTTTGCATAATCTGTTGTGCGAAGAACATTTGATATTGATTTACAAGGGCACACAAAAGTATTCCATTACATAATGAGTATAGAGAGAACATTGTTTGTTGCGCATTTTAATTGGAATTAACTTACAGTTTTATGAGATTGATATATGAGAGTGATATTTTTAAAACTTCATTATCGTACGAACGCACCTCATTTGCTACGCTTCACGTGCAATCTCCAACTTCTTTTTTTTTTTGTCAACCACATCTTTTTTTGCGTGTAATTCATTTGCTGCAACGGAATTCCTTTTGATGTTTAATTTTTAACAAAATCTGTTTTGTAGAAGTTAGTTTGGACAATTTACTTCCTGCATTCTTTTACATTCTAAGTGAGAGAAGAGAATGAAGCTAATCGGGGATTGCAATCCGAATACTTCCTTCTACCTCATACATGTTAATACTTCCTGAAAAATGCGGTATAGCAGCGCCACTGGTCAGGTGATTTACGCCAAAATCTAATCATCCAGCAACTTATGTGAATTTCTAACTGAATCTGAAGTTTGAGGAAAATCCTTGCAATAATTTTTGAGTTAGTTCTATTGCAGAAATCTTTAAAAATTCCATAAAAGCACCACCTGTAGAGTGATTTACACCAAAAATTAAATAGCACTAATCTAAATCAGGAGTCTAACTCAATCTGGTGTTTGATGAAAATTCGTGTATTAGTTCTTGAGATAAAGCTATTGGGATAATCGAGAATAATGCTGTATAGCAGCTCCACCTGTTGAACAATTTACATTGAAAAGTAATCAGCATCAAATTACATCAAGGACTAATTGAATCTAAAGTTTTATAAAAATCCATGAATTAGTTTTTGCGATAGAGCTATTGTAAAAATCGCGAGCAATGCAGCATAGTAGCACCATCTGTTGGATGATATACGCCAAAAAACTAATCAGTTACAGTTTATATCAAGATATAACTGAATCTAAAGTATTATAAAATTCCATGGATTAGTTCTTGAGAGAGAGTGCCCAAAATATTTTTCTCACATACAGACTGACATACACTCTAAAAAAAAAATGTGTAAATTTACACACAAAAATGTGTAAATCGATGATACAAAAACGACATGTCTATATGTGTAAATTTGTGTGTAAATTGCGTCAAATGTGTAAATTTCAGAATACACATTTTAATGTATAATTTGATGATAAGTCCAAATGTGTAAAAGTTATCTGATAACTCTTGAAATACACACTTTAATGTGTGAATTGCACTGAAATACACATATTTCTGAGCACTATTTTTACACATACATATGTGTAATATTCTTTTTTTACATATATTTTTGTACAATAGGAAAATACCTACAATGTTGTGTAATATGCAAAATACACATGTTTTTGTGTTATGTACAGAATGCACAGATTTTTGTGTAATATTCTGTTTTTACACATATGTCTACATAACATGGAAAACACATTTTTGTGTAATATTTAAAATAGACAGGTTTTTGGGTACAAAGATTTACCTTATTCTTTGATGTATAAACTGCGAAAAAGTTTTTAAAATAGCAAAACAAAATTACATGAAGTACAAATTCGTATATGCTTGACTTGTTTCTAAGTACGCGATCGTAATTATGTAAATACGTAATAACTATAGTTGTCATTCAATCCGTCCGTCTGTCTATCTGTCCGTTCGCATACAACAACGCAAAAACTACTTATCCGAATTGTTTGAAATTTAAAATACATAACTCTTGCATAATTTTATCAAGTCATTTCAATTTTTATGAAAATGAGATGAATAATTCAATTATAGAGACAGTGAAAAGCGTTCCCTTGCATAACGGCCAATGTATAAAAATAGTTTCAAGTGCCTTTTAATAATGTTACACGTTTTCGAACATAATAAAATTGACATGCATCTATGAAGTATATACTACAATATAAATTCTGTATAATCTGTAGTGCAGAGAATCGTTTTAATTAATTTACAGGGCCATACTAAAATATTCCATTACATTATGGTAAAGAAGGAAACATTGTTTGGGACGCGTTTTAATTATATTAAAATATTTCACATTTTATGAAATTGATGCTTATGTTGCTGAGATTCGTTAAAGATTACTTATTTTATAATAGAAAGCAGATATATAGTGTTTACAAAGACAAAGAAAACATTTCGGATACTTAAACAGTATCCGAAGTACTGTCTACTATTACACTAAGATCTGAATATTTTTTTTAACTTCCTTATAGTACGAAATGCACCTGATTTGCTTTGTTTAACGCGCATTTTCCAACTTGTTTCTTTCTAACAGATTTGTAATCTTAAAACAAGAATTATTTACGCTCAATCAAGAAACAGGGTCGTCTCAAATTGTAATCTATTATCTTTCTGTTATTATAATCTATTTTCTTTATTTTTATTAATCTGTTTTCTTTCTGAAATTATAATATATTATCTCCTTCTGTTTGCATATATACAACGTGATGACAGAAAGGATTAATTCATTTTACATAAGTGTTTGCAATTTTTTGATTATTAAAAAAATAACTTTAATAATAGGTTGTAGATATTACATTCTTATTTATGAAATTATACATTTAAATCAATAATAACTCTTGATACATGATTTTTAAAAACGGTCATTAATTGTTTATATCTTACAGAACTGAATTCTGTACTCTATTTTGCCTATAATGTGAAATTTTTATGTTCTTTTTTTTTTTTTTTTTTTCAAAAATGTAATTTTTGGCTGGATTCTGTTGCCAAAGCCACTATAACACTGATACTATCATAAATAGTACAAGGGATTAGAATTATTACTATGCAATTTTCAGAATAAAATGAGGTGAAAATTTTATTTTTAGCAGTGTATTAAAAATACAGGTTATTTTTTATAAGACACAATAAAAAAGAATAAGGAATGTGAATCCAGTAATGGAACCTCACAAAAGTAATAGATTTTATAACAATAATTAGAGCCAGAATTTAATGAAGGCATGCTATTAAAAATATATTTGCTTCAAATAAATTTAACAAATTAGCATAGCAATAATTAATGAAATATTTTGAGAATTGTTCACTGTTTAAATAAATCATTGTAACTATCACAATATCAAAATTTTAATTATTTTAGATACATTGTTTAAAATTCTAAATGTCAGGGAATTACAGTTATCAAATTATTTATATATTGGAAGGTTTAGATGGATAAAAGAAAATATGAAAAAAAATTTATTTTAGCACAAATTCGTTTACTTCCTGCTATTTTTAACAAATAACACGTTGAGCGTCACTCAGTCTCCGGTGACAGATGTGGCACAATAGATGCAGTTAATTTTTCAGAATACAATTGATTTTTAACAATTTCTGTAACTTAATTGTTTTTATTTAAGTGGGAATTATTAGATTTAATTGAGCGCCCCCCGACCTCAGTAACACACGCTTCTTAAATTCTTAAAAATAAATGAAATTTTGCAAATAGTCATAAGTACATAAAATTCAAAATTTCCTTTCTTACGAAACATGAACACATGCAAATTTTGCAAGGAAAGAAAAATGACAGTATTAGTTTTTTAAATGAAGACAACTCTTAGCAAATTCATTCAAATTTTCCTGAAAATCGATGGAACTTTGAAATATTATTTTCTGTGCCTTGATTAGGAGCATAAAAAATAATTTAGATTTTAAATCATGTAGAGAGGAGTTAATGAAATACATATACATAAATTAAATTGTTAATAAGTATTTTTTATTAATCAAAAATTTTGAAGCTTGTCCATTACCTTCCCATCTAGCCTATATATACCTCATATGCATGTTGTACATATCATATATTTCATATTCATACATTTTATAATGCGATATGATTCATATATGAGTTAAATCTCTGTTTAAAGTAGAAACTATTGGGATGTGATTATACATGTATAGTAATTATGTTAACTATTGGTTAAATTACTTTTAAAACCCAAAACTTTTAAAATTTAAAGAAACATAATTTTAACCGCATAGTTTTAAAAAGGAAAAAAAAAATCTGATTTAAATACCATTTAAATGAATAAATCGTTGGCATACGGCCTTTTATTTCAACAAAATAAAAATTAAATTTAGTAAAGTTTATTGAATTGATAAAAGCTAAATGAATGTTAGTCATTGCTTTTATAAAATGTTTATGTGAAATTAACTAAAACTAAAAATATTAACTAAAAGAGAAAGCTGAGAAAATACTTTTTAGCTCACAGGCTATCATAGATAGCCTGTGAGCTTATGTGCCCGTCCGTTCTGTATGTATGTACGTAACGCGATAACTCATGATAAAAATATCCGATCCACTTGAAATTTTGTATGTAGGTATATCCTGACAAGGCGCTTCCCTGATTAGTTTTTGGAGTTCATTCGATATGTATAAGAGGGGGAACGGGGGGCTCATGCCCCCCGTTAGTTGATATAGATGGGATTTTCATGCAGAATTAAGTTTTCAAAATTTAGAATAGGATCATTCTGATGAGGCGATTCCGTGACTGTTATTAGGTGTTCATTGATTAAGTATAAATAGGGGGAACAGGGGTTCTAATGCCCCCCCCCCCCGTTAGTTGATATAAATGGGATTTTCATGCAGAATTAAGTTTTCAAAATTTAGATTAGGATCATTCTGATGAGGCGATTCCGTGACTGTTATTAGGTGTTCATTGAATAAGTATAAATAGGGGGAAGAGGGGTTCTAATGCCCCCCCCCCCCCGTTAGTTGATATAAATGGGATTTTCATGCAGAATCAAGTTTTCGTTCAAAATTTAGATTAGGATCATTCTGATGAGGCGATTCAGTGACTGTTATTAGTTGTTCATTGAATAAGTATAAATAGGGGGAACAGGGGTTCTAATGCCCCCCCCCCGTTAGTTGATATAAATGGGATTTTAATGCAGAATTAAGTTTTCGTTCAAAATTTAGATTAGGATCATTCTGATGAGGCGATTCCGTGACTGTTATTAGGTGTTCATTGAATAAGTATAAATAGGGGGAACAGGGGTTCCAATGCCCCCCCCCCCCCGTTAGTTGATATAAATGGGATTTTCATGCAGAATTAAGTTTTCGTTCAAAATTTAGATTAGGATCATTCTGATGAGGCGATTCCGTGACTGTTATTAGGTGTTCATTGAATAAGTATAAATAGGGGGAACAGGGGCTCTAATGCCCCCCCCCCGTTAGTTGATATAAATGGGATTTTCATGCAGAATTAATTTTCGTTCAAAATTTAGATTAGGATCATTCTGATGAGGCGATTCCATGACTCTTATTAGGTGTTCATTGAATAAGTATAAATAAGGGGAACAGGAGTTCTAATGTCCCCCCCCCCTTAATTTATATAAATGGGTTTTTCAAGCAGAATTTTCAGATTTCGTTCAAATCTCTGAATAGTTTTGGAAGTTTAATGGTTAAGTATAAAAGAGGGGGATAACTCTTTTTAAATTATATAAATGCTAAATGGGTTTTTATTAAGAATTATCTAATTTGCTCTGAATTTTGGATATAGATTTTTTATATGATAAAGCATGTCTTTGATAGTATAGGAGGTTCAATGATTAAGTATAAAAAAAGAGAAAAGGGGAGAGCTGTTTCCCCTTCTTAATTTTTTTTTTCGAACGGAATTAACCCTTGAAAATATAAAGCTTTAATGTGCAATTAGTATTTGTAGCCTGTGAGCTCAATGCCTTCAGTTTAACTGGGCAGTATTCTTTTTTATTCCTTACCTATTTCTTATGACCTTCCTCTCTGTTAAACTGGGATAATCCAAATAGAAATACGTATATTCTTTCGTAGAATTATGTCCGAATACAGTACAATGACATTAATGAGCTCTTTTTTAACTACATTACTGACACTGTACCTTTTCGGACTGTCATGTAAAGTATCCTTTGGCCGCATTCTTGCAACATTTTCCTAAAAGTTTTAAAATTCATGCGAACTATATACGTTTATAAAAGAACAATATATACGAGCAAACAAAACGTTCTTTATTCCAAAGACTAACTGTTTTGATCGTCTGCAAGTGAATTTATTGCCGAACAGCGCAGATGTGAAACGCAGATGTTGTTTTCCGTTTATTTATACAAGGGTAGATTTGGAAGTTAAACGCACGTTATTTTCATAAAAGTGGCTCTAATTAAAATTTTCGTTTTAAATTTTTTTTAATGCATTTCACTTTTGTTTTTATTCAATTTCAAAAAGTTTCCTGTTAAAATGAATTGTAGAGTTTCTTTTTTCTAAATTATTATATTATATTAGTCATAATTTGGGTTATGAATTAAAATATTGCCTTAATACATGTATCAATTACAGAGTAATCCAACTATTAACGCAAGTTAGAATACGGACAAACAAACCGTATTCTTAAGCATTTTCAACAATGTTGTAAAGTATTAAAACGACTAATAGGTTGAAATTTGACTTTTAGAATTTTATACCCAAAAGACGATAGCAAATTTTAATTCTTTTGTACAGCCCTGTATTTTGTCTACTATTTTTGCATAAGGTTATGCCACTATTTAGCTATGATTTAATTAAAACAAAAACACGTTTAAATCTAGTGAACTTACATTTCCAGAGGATATCTTACATAGGCAGCCATGTATCAAATTCTTTCGGTGGTCCTGTATATCATTTTTCTCCATATATATCTTAGCTTATTAAATGCAATTCTGTGTAAAAATGTAGAATTTATTTTAAAACCACCTTTAAGCTACTTCCGTTCATGTACTGTAATCTGTGTACTTTCTGCTGTGTTACCCTGTACAAGATCTACAGCATTTGTACACAGAACGCAATATGCAAAAATCAATTTTAAAACTCATATCTCAATTAACAAGAAAGAAAAATTATGCGTTAAGGATAGATTACGAAACACTTTCCAACATTTCCTGAAATCTTTAACAAAACTTCATTATTTAGGAAAATAACGTGTTAATGTCCATAGCCAAATATGTATTTCAATACTTTTGAACAGCCCTGTATTTAATCTTTCTGTTGATGTATATACTATATAATAAGAAAATTTAGTTAAGCAAGAAAACGCTAAACTTTCGTTAAATTTATTTATTAGCAATTCATACTAATGGATAAAAACGTACTTGAATACTTTTGATCAACCCTGTAGTTTACCTAGTACCTATATTACAGTCCAATATTTACCTAAAATCTATTTTAAACTAAAACACTCTTAAATAACATTTCCAGAAGTTATCATCGAATTGTGACCACGTATCCAGTACTTTACATGACCCTATATATCATTTTATCTATATTCTACAAACATTTCTGAGTAAGCGGTTCAACATAAAAATGTATAACTTATTTAAAAACCACCTTTTAATAAATTACGCTCGTATTCAGTAACCTTTACGAGTTCCTTTGTGTAACCTTGTATATAAACTATAGAATTTATACACACTATGTTATATGCATATATTTAGGGAAACTTAAAAACGCATATCATAATTAAAAATGCATTTCATCCATCCATCAACCATCATCGATAATACACAGTACTTCAAATAGAATATACTATTTGAAATCTTTTGTATCTCCCTGTAAATGCTATGCACTTCATATTATGACTCAGCGTATCAGTATATCAATTTTATTGTACACGAAGTCGTTTAACATTATTAAAATATCTCGCAAATAATCCCCCGCCCTTTTGTTCTTGCATAATGGAATTCTTTCGTGTGGCCCTGTAAATGAATAATAACTATCATTTATACTGCATTTTTTTAAATACATATTTTAACGTACTTTGCAAATGCATATAAATTTAAATATGTTTCGCAGGGTGTTACACCTTTAAAACTCATTCGAAACTATTTTTTCCCATAGGCCGTAATGTAATGGTAAATTTGAAATATCCCTGTAAATAAATTAATCATGATAGAAACTTCATTTTCAGTAGGGTTTGTGTTAACGTGAACATCAATAACATCTAAAATTTTCATGGAAATTTGAGTATATTTAGGAGAGTTAGAGCGCGGACAGATGGACAGACAAAACGAATGCATAAACATTTTTCAGTTTTGTCGGAAAGTCTTCTAATACATTTTGAAACTGTCTTTTAAAATTTACATATTTATAATTATGTAAAACACTCCAATTCGCGTAAATACACGTAATCTTTAACATTTACACACTTCTGTGTGTCTATTAACTGATAAAAACTTACGTACTCATTCTAATAAACAAAATACACATAAAAACAGGCAATTTTTTGTACGAAATGTGTAAATTTTAAAACAAGTGGGTGATTTCAGAAATTTACACACTTCTCTGAGTAAACATTATTATGCTTAAATTAGAATAACACTTCAATTCGTGTAAATTCAGGCATTTTTCGGAATTTACTCACTTGTCTGAGTTTATCAAGTGATAACAAATTACACACTTACTTTCAGACGCTAAATACACACAAAAACAGGTAAATTTCCGAAAAAAAGTGTAATTTTTATTACAGGTGTGTAATTTTACAAAATTACACATATATGTGTGTAAAATTAGCCAATTTACACATTTATTTTTTACAGTGTAGTGGCACAGAAACAGGCAGACTCACAGATAGAGATTTTCTAAAAATCATCAAGTCGTGAACAAAACCTTCTAAAATGTATAAATCCATTGAAAAACGGAAATAGAATTTTTCCCCGAGTCCAGTACTTGTTTCTTCTAAAGATAGAAGATAATGAAATAAAAAGTTTAAAATATCATCAATCACATAGCAGTAAATGAAAAATGTTGCAAATTATGTAGGATGTTTGGCTGAAACCGTTCATAGTTATTAGGATGGGGAACTATAATTTATTTATGAGAATTTTTTAAAAACTAGTATTTTAGCTTGAAAAACGAAAGTTTTCTCTGATTACTTAAAAAGTAAAATTTATAAAACGTAGCAAAATGAGTTAGCTTTCAATGATTCTTGAAGGTTGGCAGAGTATTAAAAATAGGTATTATAGATTTTCTGTCTGTGCTTCTCCGAAATATATTCGGATTGTCATGTAATTTTTGTACGTGTTAATGTTCACTGCAAAATGTTTGGTACTGAGACAGAAATGTGTAACACTAATAGTTCGTTTATTAGGGCAAATAAAAGATAATTGTTTATGGTGAAGCACTATTTCCGATACATCTTAATGATGTTATGATACTTCAAGTATAATTATTTCATTATGCTTCACTGTGGTAAAATAATAAACTTGCTCAGGAAAACATAATAAGTACCACTTATAATTCATGTACACGGCTGCACAAAACGGACGCACGGATGCTCTTGGTGTTTCCACCAAGATATGACTTGACATACCAATTGCGTTTTAACATGCGAATCAAGATATAACTAATTCTGAAATTTCATCCGTGGGCTGGATGAGGTGATTGTCTATGCTGACACCTCCCGGTCTGTTTTTGTCCATTCAAAATAAATTCCATACTTTTGTTAGTTAACTCTTTCAAGGCAAGCGTCTTTTAGAATTTTTTTAATTCTTAATCTTCTTTAATCACCGATTTTTCAAAACTGAAATTTATGCCTACTTTATAATCTGAGAAATATCTGTATTAAAAAAGGAAAAACTTACAATAAGCAAGTGGGTAAGTGTGATCGCAGATCGTACAAGGGGTTTCGTTTAATATCTCCTTGAAAACACTTTATCATTAAATCAACAAACGAAAAACAGTTTTTCGGCGCTATTTTGGCTTTTCTTCGCCAATCGCGCCAACCGGAACAGAATATATAATTTTTCCTCTAAACTCTGCCTTGATCGCATTGATTTCTTAATTCCTCTATTATAATCTGCAGACTCAGTGAAGCTGCGTAAGTGAATAAAATTATGGATAAAAGTAAAATATTGCAAAGCTTAGCACAAATTTAAGGGAGACAAAACTGGTCATCAGAAGCGCATATACGTGACGCTCGTCCCTAAAGGGTGAAGTTACAGAAAAAAATGTCCGAAACTTTTTACATGAAATTAATATAAATAATGCTATGAATTTCGATAGATTATAAACTGCATTAATTAAAAAGATTTGGCGGTTCTGATGTGCATTCGTGTTAATTTCTTTAAACCATATACTAAGTTACTTTTACTCATAAGTGCCAGAAATAGACAGGTATTCTTATTCAGAAATTTTGAAAACGAATATTATTTTCCATTACTGGACAAAACTCCATTAAAGAGTTGATTATGAGTTGATTTTTGAGACTATTGAACTCCAAGACATTTTATTAGTTATTCTTTATTTTTGTATATCTATAAAAATGTGCATATAAATGTGTCAGAAAGTTTTGTGGTATTCAGCAGGTGTGTGTGTGTGGGGGGGGGGGGGGGGGGTCTTATTTTTGAGAATCGTCTCAAATTATCAGAAAATAATCAGTCTTGATAGATAAACAATATTATTTTTGCATGGTTATTCTTCAAAACTTTCCCTCAAGTTTTTGAATATTCGATGACGAATAATGTATGAAATTTTACTAAAATGTTATAAGTTACATATATACATGTATATATATATACTGTATAAATTTATATAAAACCATTTTAAACCAATACAAATTATCAACAAAAAATGTGAATGTATAAATTATAAAAGAATTTATTCAAATTAAAAATTATGTTCAAACAATAATAAAATTCTATGAAACAGATCCTATATATACATTCAGATAAATAGGAAAAAATTTTCAGAACGCTATTTCTTTTTCTTTTTTTTTTCTTTTTTTTTTTTTTTTTTAGTTCCTATCAACAATTTTCTCTGTATATATTACAAATATTCACGTTCTCTGATATCTCATTTTTATTTTCTCGCAAAATATAAACAAAGAATCAAGAAATTTGCTGTAATTTAATAAAGATTTATACCGACAGATGGCGCATCTTTCCTTTCTTGTCGTAAATATTTTGTAAACAATTTAAATGGAGTTTTTAAAAACGTGCGTCAAAATTTTAAACTAGCAACATTGCATCGGCACTTTGATAAAGTTCACTTTGGTTTGCATAGATAACTTATCGACTAAGAATAATTATGCTTTAATACTATGCTTTATGATTTAATACTTTTAATGCAGAAAGCGAGCTGTGAAATAATCTAAAATTGTATATGTCAGTCAGACATTTTACAAATACTTAAGTCCAGCTCTTTAAAACGAGTCTCAGAATTTTAAACATAATAAAATAAATTTGTCAATATTCACGTTAAAGTTCACTTTGGTTTTTTGTACGGATTACCAAAAGAAGTGACCAGGAGTAAGTTTGCTTTATTTTAATATTTTTTAATATAGACATAGATAATAGTGAAGTAATTTTAAAATATTCAATTATACACTTTCCAACAGTAAATATTGTACGAATTTAAAGAAGTGAATTCATGCAATATTGTGTTACAACAATCATAATTTTAGAGTTTGAACAACAGAGTAATGCATATTTGCAGCTTTGTTCTAACATGTTTCATTTGTAAATCGGAGAAAAAGCGCTTTATTATTATTATTTTTTTTTTCATTCATATTTGGCAAATTTTCTACATTTTTTATGCAATTTGCTTTATACATTGAAGGTTCTCTATGCAGATATTTAAAATTTAATCTGCATTTTTTAGAGGTATTCATATTTTCCAAGTTTGCCTATACAATCTCAAGCTCTGCACAAAATTCATAGGTTCTTAATTATGTTAATAATATTCTTTTAGTGCAAATTTCATAAGTCTTTTAGTTTATTACAAAACTTCTTTTTAGATGGTTAATGTTATGGTTCTATTCAACTAAAAATTACCAACTAAAAATATAAAGATTAATTACTTATTTCAACTTTTTATTATTTTTTATATATTTATTTATTTATATATTTATTTAATAAAATTTCGAAAAAGATTTGAAATAATTTAAAGTTTTATGCTTTATGTCATATAATTTATTAGTGATCTTTTATTAAAATTTTGATCTGACACTTTACAAATAATCAAGCAATGAAATTTTTCATGTAAATAAGAGATAAAGTTTCTTACTGTGGTATTTTCCATAATACATTTCAACAATTCTCTCAATATCTATACCAATGTGTCATTGGAATATAGCAGGGATTTATTTGGATGGTTTCACTGATAACAATTTTTGAACTTTTCAGGTTTTAGGTAGATTTTGTAAGAAAATTTACCTGTTACATTCACGCCAATATAGGAGTTTTAGAAAATTTTTTGTAGATGTAAGCCAACTATGACCCCGAGAACTCAAAACTACCCCTATTTCAAAGCTTTATCTATCTATATTTGTATCATCTTTTTTTTTATGGACACGATAATTTCTATAAATTTGCCCAAATTTCTTCCAAACTGATACATAAAATTAAGCGGCAGACAATATTGTTCAAGTTCATTATTGGGCGAAATCGGGCAAAGTGTTTGATATAAAAAACGTGTTTGTAAAGAAAAAAAATACCCATAACTTTTTTATTACAATATTATATCAAATTATTTTAAAGTTCCTATTACTTATAGAAAAAGGACAAAAAAATTCGTATGACAGATTTTTGATAAAATTAAGAAAACTTTGTCAATTCTCAAGATATTAAATCCACTTAAACTTATTATAAATCTTCTTAATATTATCTTCAAATTTTATATTGATAATTTTTTGATAGGACCAACTATTAAAGCAAATAAATAAATAAATAAAAATGAGATGAGGTGAAAAAGAAAAAATTCATAGTTTCATCAAATCACAAGCTATCAAATCCGCTTAAACTTATTATGAATCTTAATATTATCATACCATTTATATTGACAAGTTTCTGATTGGACCAATTCTTACAGCAAAAACAAATATAAAAAATAAACGTTGAAAATGAAATTATCTTATAAATAAGATTCTGGTAAAATCAGCTTTTATAATACAGCAAAGACCATTTTTATTTTTTTTTCGTTTTATTTGAAGGTTTTTAAATTTATTTATTTATTTATTTACGTGAAAAATTTCACTTTTAAAATTGGCTCCAAAAAGGAAATTATCCTAAAAGGAAAAAAACAAACAAACCTGCAAACAAAATCTTAATAAAAAGAAAATTATTGCTTTTATAGAGATTGGCATCAGTTATCCAATAATAAATAAATAAATAAATAAAACTGTGAAATGCAAACGACATATTTAAAAAAAAATCTGCCATATGTTCATATGCCATGTGCCATATATTTGTTGTCCACATTAGCGATTTGGTGTAATTAACTTCATTTAGTCATCTAATTTGAAAATTATTACAAAACTAGTCGTTGGGGGCCATCGTAATATTTACCCATCATGGATATGAATATGTGAAAATAAAACATGCATAAACTATTTATAAAATGCATCGCAATTCCAAAACAAAATTTAAACGCATATTTAAATATTTTTAATATACATAGTAATGCTCTATTAATGAATGGTTGATAAACCAATTTCGATAAATTATGTAAAACGCCAAACTAATCAAGTAGTATCGAATTGCGTAAAAAAAAACATCCTTATAACTTAAAAAATAACAATCATATTAACTAAGAGTTTACTGCGTCGCATTAAGCGTCTGATTTTCAGTTAAAATATATCTTTGAATTGAAATTTGAATGAAATACAGGGTCATGAAAAATCGAAGGATGTGGAAAAAGGATTACAAATATCTCGGCAACTATAATAATCCGATCAACTTCGTTCTTTATACAAACTTTGTATTATTTTATTATATTTTACGTCCATTCCTGAAAATAAAAAAAATCGAAAAATTTTACATACCTTTCACCAGAACGAATTTTTCGAGAATCCGAAAAAAGTAGTTATGGATTAATCGAGGTTACTGATATTAAATAGGTTCGTACCATTCTTACTTACTACGTACATAGAAAATTTCAAATTTCTATCTCAATTTGTTCGGGAGGTAGAGCATTTAAAGACACACAGACGAACGGACGGCAATTTTTTTTTTCTAAAAATATGTTTTTTTGGAATCTCCAGTATCTGAAACGTCCGTCAAAAAAAATTTTTTTTTCAATTTGCAAAACGATTGCAAAACTTACCCTATACTACGTATGGTGGGTAAGTAAAAGAGAAAGTTTAAAAAAAATTCATTTTATTTATAAAAGTTTTTAACTTATCAGCGGAAATATCTTAATTTTTTGCACGAGTAGGAGTCCATCATAATTTTTACGTATAGCATTTACGCTGTTACAAATATTTCATAAAAATTCTAAGAAGTTTTAGAAGAGTATTTATGTATACAAGTCGTAAAAATTATTTTTGCTTGAACAAAGTGAAAGAAAAACATATTTGTTGCAAAATTTAAGGAAGTGCACTTGTCGAAAGGATTGATTATAAAAAGTTATTTAAATTTCTTTAAGTTCAATTTTACTTTCTAAAATGTTCTTCGGAATTTTTTAAGGTGCTTGCTATTTGTTCGGAAATTTAAACATTTAACATTTTCGTCCATGGTCACAAATGTGTTCCTTACTTTTAAAATGCTTTAAAGGGGACACGGTACCTTTGAAACCATGTCTTCAATTTTTAATAATACTGTAATAATATGTGGTGGAACAATACTTAACATTAAAAATTAAATAGAATTTTTAAAAAATCTTGTAGAACAGCCTATTTTATTAAAAATTATAATTTTTTAAAAGAAAATTGACTTTTTTAAAAATCCCGACTACTTTTATAAATATGAATATTTTTACTTCTCTTTCTTTTTTACATTCATTAGAATATACTATATAAAACTGGGCATGGATTTTTAGATGTATGGGATTTTACATTTAATATGATTTTTTTTTTCTCTCGTGTAAATTAAAAAAAGAAGAAAATTCAACAATCTCTGAATTTAAATATTTTTCAAAAAATAAATATAAACTTGAAAGTAAAATACATGCACAAAAATATTAAGGAAAATAACTAAAATACAAATAATACAGCAAGGAGAATAAGTTAAAAAAAAAATCAAACCTTTATCTAAATTAGCAAAAAAGCATTAGTACTTATCGAAAAAGCAAGTTATAAAAATATAAATAGAGAGAAAAATCAGTTTAAAGTTTTCATTTGTATGCGAAGGTAAAAATGAGGAGTCACAATTAAAGAAGATTTCGAAAAAAAGAAAATCGGTATTTTAATGAATTTCAAGGTAGTTTGCCCCCTTAAACTATAAATAACTCCTTTCAGATACGTGAAAACCTCATAACCATATTTAGGTATAATCATAATCACTTTTGTATAACCATTTGTGTTTAGTAGTAAAAATAATAATAATTGTAAAAGTTTTCATAATTTTTAAATAACTGGAAATAACTGATAATAAAATTTTAACACTTTACATAAAATGAAGCATAAATTTTAGAAATATCTTGAGAACTAAAAAAACAAAAGAGACATCCTTTAAGGAGAGTACACAGAAAAAAGAACTTTAAGATATTTATTTCTCCACCTCCCAGGTGGCGGATTCCTCCTTCCTCCCTACTCCCCTCTCCACACTCCTCCACTGGAATCGAACTCTTCTTTTCCCACTACGAATAGATTTTAGAAATATTTTGAGAACTAAGGAAAAAGAGACGTAAATTAAGAAAAGCACACACACACACACACACACAAAAAAAAAAAGTTAAAGATTATTATTTTGCGAGAAGATATTTTAAATACAAGAATGCATCAAATGTCCATAGACTTAACATTACCAAGAAGAATTCAAAAACTGAATGACGCGCAACTTTGCATATTTTTCAGTTTTTTTCCTTGTCATTCATCTAAACATTCAAAATTTAAATACCCATTTACTCGCATTGCTTTTTATGGACGTTGTAAAATCAAAATTGAAAACAATCTATTTATGATTACAGTTGTCGTTTTTTATTTTTCCCAGCTAGTTCTTTTAAATTGGACGTCTGCTCAGTCGATCGATAACTAATGCATTTATTAGCTATTTTTTATTAGTATTATTTTGTTTCGGACAATGTGAATAAACTAGAATCAAAAATTACTCCCAGTAAAAACGAAAAAAAAAAAAAAAAAAAAAAAAAAAAAGATAAAAGTAAAAACAAATGGAAATTACTTATTATTTCAAAAATATTTAGCCCCTAAAAAATTAAGCCCCCCTCCCCTCCTATAATATAATTTCTCTCAAAAAGACAATTTTATGTTATAGTATGTTTTTATCGTCTAATTTCCGTTCATACTAGAAAAGGATTCGAAAAATTAAAAAAAAAATATGCCGTCTCCTCTCCTAAAATCCCCACTCCATTCCCACTTCCCAAGTGGAGGATTATTCCCGCCTTCTACTGACTCCACTTCCCACCTCCCAGGTGGAGGATTTCTCCCTCCTCCCCCCTCTACACTCCTCCCTCCTCCTTCACTGGAATCGAACTCTCCTTTTATCACTACTCATAGATCTTAGACATATTTTGCGAACTAAGTAAAAATAGACGTCATTTAAGTACACCCCCACACAATACATACATATATATATATATATATATAAGATTATCATTTTTGAGAAGATATTTTAAATACAAGAATGCATCAAATGTCCATAGACTTAACATCACCAAGAAGAATTCAGAAACTGAATGACGAGCAACTTAGCATATTTTTGAGATTTTTTTTCCTTGTCATTCATCTAAACATTCAAAATTTAAATACCCATTTACTCGCAATGCTTTTTATGGACGTTGTAAAATCAAAATTGAAAACAATCTATTTATGATTACAGTTGTCGTCTTTTAATTTTTTCCACCTAGTTCTTTTAAATTGGACGGCTGCTCAGTCGATCGATAGCTAATGCATTTATTAGCTTCTTTTTTTTTATCAGTATTACTTTGTTTCGGACAATACGAATAAACTGGAAGCAAAAATTATTCCCAGTGAAAAAGAAAGAAAAAAAAATGAAAGAGATAAAAGTCAAAGCAAATGGAAATTACTTATTATTTCATGGTCCAATAATTATATGTTCATTTACTGTGTTAGAAATAAATAGATATGTTCCTTTTATCAGTAATTCATTTTGCGATTCGTTCGCCGTTTTTTCTTTATTTTTATTAAAAAGTAAATTTCTTCGGGGAACAAGTTTCCTGAACTTACATATTGGAAGCAGTCATACATTTTTTTTTATTTCTTGTAAAAGAAATAATTAGTTTAGTTAATGTGTAAGTAAATTAAATAAGCTTAGTTATTGCGATATTTCTTGATGTTTTATGAAAGAACATCAGGTGTCCAGTTAAGAGATGTCTGTAATTATATTTTCTCAGCTTCTTATACCTCATGGTATCAGCGTTGTGTGTGTTGTTTCAGTTATCTTTTATGCCTGTAATTAATCCGTAATTTAGTAAGGCAAGGTGTCATAAGTAATTTTTCTGGAATTATTTTTTTAGTTCGTTATTTCTCGAAAATACCGGTACTTGAGGTTTTATGGTACAGCAAGTACAATTTCAATTAATCTTTACACCAGAAAATGTATTAGATTATGTATTTTAGCATGAGTAGCTGTCATTGGTAACTTTTCTGCGAGTATTTATTTGAGTTTGATATTTCTGCAGAAACTACAGACGTTTATGTGTTTGAAGTTTTCTTTTATTTTCCATGATTTATATGCAGAAGAACTACCGAGCAGCGAAGGATCGGGGATGCAGAATTCGCAAGCTGTTTGGAAATTGTCTGTTTTTCGGGGGCGGGGGGGGGGGTGTCATACAAATAATATATATATTGGGGTTTGAAAAAATGTCTGCTATTTGTGTGTGTAAGTTATTGAAGTTTTATTCTGAAATTTATTTTTAATTTGTACATATATATATATGTGTGTACTGTGATTTGTAAAATTGTTAACATAAATCACTTTATAGATGTTTTAAATATGCAAATACAATTTACAGCTTATTACGCGAATTTTTTCGAGAATTATGCTTTAAAAAACTACCCCCAGTGCAGTTTGTTTTGCAATCAAAAATAAAACTAACAACAGAATTTATGATTCTGTTCAGAAGTGTAGTGAACCGACAAAGTAAAAGGAAGCTTTGAAAATTCTCTGTTATAATATAAATATATATTAAATAAAAAAATACCGATTTCAATTTAAAAAAAAAATACTATTGCATTTTTTTTTTATTTAAAAAAACTCAATTATTCGTTTAACTACTGATTCATATAGCTGATGAATGATCTCTATTGATTTAATTCTGCCATATTTTTCGATAAAATTAACATAAAAGGCTACATTTTCAACACGAAATGATTAGTTCGTCTCTACATCGGTGTATGCACCGCGGCTTATCAGCGTGGTCACATGACGACCTGTCGCTGACGAATCGTTCGTTTTCATCCTGATTCCTCTTGATGAGGATCATACGCAGGCCGCCCGCATCTACCATTTAGAGAAAATAAGAGACGCCACGTGCACCAGTCACGTGTGGCAGTCACGTTCCCATGGTGATGCCGGACATTATTTTTCCACGGACACGTGACTTATGAAATCGAGATTTTAGGGGGTCGATGAGTGTGAAAGAGAGGGAGTAAAGGGAGAAATCGGGTGATTTTTTTTCTCTTGTTGCCTTCAATAAATCGTATAATCAGTTAGCGGTGTATGAGGTAATGATGTGTATCAGACAAGGGTGTGTCGACGATCATGTCTAAATTAGATGTAAACTGCTCATTCCCGACTTGCTAGATCTTTGAAACAGAATAAAAAAAATAAAAAAAAATCGCATTATAAGTTTACAATATTGTTAACGTAACTCTGACAATTCAAATATGCATGCTATTCAGAAATGGATTACTGAGTATGCCGAAGCTTGGAATCCCGGAAAGAAAAAAACCCCGGCGCTAAGATTTCTTAAGTTTTTTTTTCTTCCAGAAAACTAGTATTAAAAATATGTGCATAATGATGGAAACATTTAGAGTTTAAAACTGAATTAATATTATTCTTTATTTAGGCTAAATCAATTTTGCTATTCAATTGTTACTGGATACCCAAAAATAGACATTTCCCATAAAGTATCTACATTATCTTCTTTAATAAAAAGCTACGTCCAAATGACGACTGGCTTTTTCGCTAATCGTTGTCGCAGATTAATCTCGAAACTTGAAACATTTGAAGTTACCTATAATTAATAAATTAATTACTCGAAAGTTATTTGACAAAAAATTTTGGACAAATTACGTTAGAAAGGTAAAAAAAAAAGTACTTTTTATGCATATAAATTTCAAATATAATCATTATGTTGTTTTTCAAATATTGAATTTCATAAATTGCCAAATTTCGCAATGGAGTACCATAATGAAACCTACACGCATAAAAAGATAATGATAACGGTAATGTGTCTTGACGTGTTTACTGCCTGTAGCACGAGTCACAAGTTATAGTAAATTTTTCTGTTAAAATATAAAAGTGAAATGTCACGAGCCCATGATTTTTATTTAATACTCGGCAAACACTAGATGCGCCATTTCTCTTTGGTTTTAAGTGAAAGTTTTGCTTTGTAAATAAAATGCCTTAAAGGTTTATATTTTAAATGAAATTAATGCAGTATGAATGATGTCAGCGAGAACAATATTTAACGATTTATCACATCGCTAAGCTAATATAAAAACACTTTACTTTCTGAGTTAATCCAATAATTATAGTCTTTAATTTGTTCGTTCCAAATATGTATTTAAAATTATTTTGGAAAATTGGTATGATGAATCATTAATTCATTTTCCTTTACTTTTCTGGTTTTTTTTTTTTTTTTTTCTAAGTTTAATTTGCAATATCGCATATTTTAAAATTTTACACCGTTCAACACGGAGGGTTTACTTTCAAATGTAAAGTGTTTGAAAACAGAATTTCAATTTACTGACTTTTTCCAACTTTTAAACCATATAGCTCGATTACGAAAGAGCAGTATATGAATATTTTTTTCCATTATTTAAATTTTTAAGGAAAAACCACAATTTCTGCCCTCTGCCTTAGGACAGGCGTTTATACTAGTAAAGGATAAATGTGTGTGAGAGTAACGCTAACGTTATTTTGCGGATGGCAACACGATATGATCAAATTTCGCTTTTACTATAATTTATTTATGATATTGTTACTTATCAATGTCATGATCGACGAAAGTATATCAAAATTACCGATGGGCTTTGCCCGGACTGTCGCAATAAGTAGTTTTTTTTACTTTTTGGAATGAAAGCTACCTAAAAGTGACCACAATTTTGGCCACCACAATTTGTATAATATATGTATATATAAATTGGGCTTAAATTGGTAAGATGGGCGACTTATGAACAGAAAATATGGGAGCAGATGTGAACAATTCACAAGTGTACTTTTTAAATAATCTGAATGCATATATATATATATATATCATTATCCTTGTCAAACATTTAGCTCTTTCCCCCGAGATTGCACTTATATTCTAAATCGAAAGCTGGGTTCCCTGGTTGGTCTTCCCTGTCATCCCTATCAAACATTTAGCTAAAAAGTTCAATGTTTTTTTAGGATTTCTCCAAACTTTTAATTTACTGGAAATTAAATAACAATTAACAGTTGTGGATTTCTGTAAAACTAATGTGTTTATTTGTTATTCTTTTATGATTTTCAGTTTTAAATGCATTTTTTTTCTTACCTCATATTGAAGCATTTGTAAAATATTTTATCTTATGAAAGTAAAATTTAGTTGGCCAAAAGAACTGATAATTATTACTGTGATAATCACCATCTTTTTATATCAGCTTTTATCAATTCTTAAAATCATGATGCACAATTTTGTTACATACATTGCGTAACGTTTAGTAAAAAGTAAAATCATAATAACAGAATTACTTTGTAACACAGTTTTGCTATATTTGATTAAAAAAGAGTAGATATATTAATGTATAATTAAAAAAATATTTTCTTGTACCTATATTGAAACATTTAACATTTTGATTTATTCACACAACTAGAAAGATTGCATCTAATCAGTTTTTATCATAGTTTTTATTCACTAAAAAACATTTTTGTCTCACTTGTCTTGCACGTGTTCACATGTGTCCCAAGTACAATGTATGTTCACAACTATTTTCCCACCGTGACACATGTGAACAAATTTAGATAATTTTTAGAATGAAGATATAAGTAATAAATTCTTAATAAATGCATTCACATGTTTCACCAAAAGAAGAAACAAAGTTAAACATTCATATAAATCAATTTTTGTTTCAATCTCATAACAATTTTGAGATCTAATCAAAAATGTAAAAAATGTTCACATGTGCCCCCTCTTCTCTATATCTTAATATATATATGTCACATACAATATTCCCCCTCCCCCCCCCCCCCCCGAGTGAAATGTATAGAATAAAGGCGTTATTCCAGAAGAGCAAAAATAAAAATACAACCACTGGCACCACATCCGTCTCTAGAACTGGCAGTCGATATTTTCGTCATCGACCCTTGAAAAAACGGACATCTGCAATTTTAGAACATATTGAGTGCATAGCGTATCATCAAATATTCATCATTCACTTGGTCGATGAAGGGTCATTTCCTGGGAGACCCCTGTCCAAGATGGCACGGATACTTTAGGGAGTAAGGGCATGTAAATGGATTTTCCGATTTTGTGGATATGTGTCTTCTTTGTCATTTCGAATCATTGAGCCTGTTTTGACTTGTAGATGAAAAGCATCAATTGGGAGAGAAAGGATACAATAGGGAAATCTGGGCGTTTTGCAATCTTTCTTTTTGTTCTTTGCCTTATTCCGGAACTTGTTTCCGTGACGCATTTGCATGATTGCATTTAAATAGCTTCTTGCAGTCTAGCAATATGTGAGTAATTCTTTCCCGTTAGTTGACTCATTAAAATTTCTGAATGTCTCTTGTATTTTCATTTGGTCTCTGTGTTCTTTGGTCAACATGTTTTTATAACGTATGTGTTTAATGGTGTGCAAATACGTTCTTGTAATAAAAAAAGTATGTGAAAAGAGCTGATTCATCTTAACGTATGAATTTTACATTCCAGGGGATCGATGAATATGAACGAGAGGCAATAAAGAGGAAATAGGTTGATTTCAATCAATCGCATAGTAAGTTAATGGTATGTAAAGTAATGGTTTGCAACAAAAAAAAAAGGAGTGTCGAAGATCATGTCCAAATTAGATATAAAGTACTAGCTCCTGACTTGTTATATCTTTCAAATGAAACATGGAAATTGATCACAAAACTCTCAGATATCGTTAATACAACTCTGACAACCTAAATAGGAATGCTGTAAAGCGGTTCCATTCAAAGGCGAATTACTGAGTAGACTGAACCCAGGATTTAAAAAAAATCTTTTATTTATTTATTTATTTATTTATTTTGTCAATTTTAATTCAGTCTTTTCTAATAACACAGTCAAACAATGCGAAAGTACAGTCAGTCATGTTGCAAATGGCCAAATGCATCGCAGTGCCATCGTGGCCAAAAGGATCTTTCTTTGATGGCTCTAACATGAAGTCCCCGTGACCATTACTCTTTACCGAATTTTCCTGTGACCTAACTTGGAAGCATAAGATTAGGTAATGATTATTAAATTCTCTAGTTAAACAAATCAGTACTAAATTTATCATTTGGAAATCGGCGCAAATTAAAACATATATGGTGTTGTTAATAAAGTTTCATTTTTCGGGAGAAACCCTTGTCAAAGCTAGTACAGATACGAAGTAAGGGCACATAAACGAATTTTCCGAAATAAGTGGATATGTGTCTTCTTTGTCTTTTAGATTCATTGAATTTGTTTTGACTTGTAGACGAAAAGAAGCAATTGGGAAAAAATTGGTAGCATAAGGAGATGCATGATTTTGTCGGATATTCTTTGTAAGCTAACATCTCCTCAATTTGTTTCCATAGCTCATTTACATGACTGTATGTAAATGACTCTTTGCAATATATGAGTCATCCATGCCCATTTATAAATTTTACATTGTTCTTTAACAAATTCGTTGTTAAATCCTTCCTTTTTGTAATTTAGTTATCCTATCTGAATGTCTATTGTTCAAGGGCAAATTCAGTTCTAAATTTAGAGGGGAAGGAGACAGGTTTCATATCCTATCCGAAAATATATAATTCTTTTTCAAGGTTAATGTGTATTTCTGTCTGAAAAATGTATGATATTGGGCAATATTTTGTTTAATATAGGCCTCGTGATCAATGTGATCCCTCTCCCCTGGATACACTTTTGTCTTCTCATTCAACATGTTTTATCACATAACTTCTTGGAAATAGTATCTCCTAATGTAACGAGATGTGAGAAATTCTAACTCGACATTATTTGTTCGTATAGCATTATTTGAAGATTAATTGTAGTGTTGGCCAATTAAGATTTCCAACTGTTATTTCAGTCTTCTCAGTTTTCATTTGTTTGCTTTCTAATTTCAGTTTTTTTCCCAGACAAATATAAATAGAGTCATATAAATAATTTTTTGCATAATGTTGGAGCAATTTGTACTATCAATCAAATATTCGTATTTCATTACGAAGACACATTTGGTTAATCGTTAATTCATTAAAGCTTTTTAATGTCTTTTGTCGTTTTTTATGTAGTCTGTGATTTAGTATTAAATATTTTTTCTTCACATGCTTTCATAATTACGTGTAATGAGTTTATAATATAACAAGTTGTAAGTAATTATAACTCATCGTTATACTATTTAGTTTTTTGTAAAATTCATCGTATGGTTCAGTCATTAACACGTTGAGTACCTCGATGATGACACTGAACTTTCCTTTATGCCGCGGTCAGTCCTCCCAATGTAATTACCGGTGACTGACAGTGCAAAATATGATATGTAAATTATAAATAAATTTCCAGCAATTACTTAAAACAATACAATTTTTTAAGTTTTACATCATATTTTAGATTGTCAATCACCGTTGACTGACACGGCCCCAAAACGGAAAGTCCAGTGTCAGTCACTGGTGACTGACGTGGCACTCAACGTGTTAAAGATTACGAATAACTCTTTTCAATTTCTTGGTCCGTTAGATTTTTGTACGCCTTTTTCGTTCGCTGAAGTTCCAGATCGTATTTCCGTGACGCATTTGCATGCTTGTACTTAAGAATGTTCTTAAATCAAAAAGGGCTACTTTGTGACGCATGCATTAATTTATTTTTGTTTGGAAATGCATGAAAATAGTAGGTGTTGTTATTCAGAAACTGCCTAATTACACTCAGTTTTCCGTTTTTTGAAAAACACAATAGATCTTTCATATCAAGACTTTAAAGTTGAAGTTTTTGAGCACATTTCCCGACGAAAGCAGAAAAATCGGTTGAAAAGCAGAAAAAAAACGGGTGATCATGTGATCAAAATAGCTTAGAACTGGGTAGGTAATTTAACTATCATAAAATGGAAAATTAAGTTCGATTCGAAATCGCTTCCATAGTAGGCATTCCAATTTTATATGTTTCCGTTAAAAAATAAATTTGTAAATGTGTCAAAACGTTTTGCGATTGTTGAGCGGAGCAGTTGAGAACACCCTTAAGGGTGTTCTCAACAACTCTGCTCAATATGCGCAAAACGTTTAGCCACATTAAGAAAATCATTTTTTGACGGAAAGATATAAAACTGTGCGGTCGGGCTATATAAGTACTTTCGAAATGAACTCAGTTTACCATTTTATGATAATTAAACTACCTACTGAGTTATAAGCTATTTTGATCTCGTGATCACTTGATTTTCTATCTTTCGTTGTCTGGTTTTTTTTGCTTTCGTCAGAAAATGCGGTTCAAAATATCATTTTTGACGGCTTGTTCTGTAGTATGTAGGGGAGAGTGGGGATACTTGAGCATAGGGGATACTTGAGCCACCCCTATTATCTCTACAGTTAGTTAATTTTTCTTTCTAAAACTGCCAATATGTTAACACATTTATAGTTCTGAACATGTAAAAAAGAAATCACACATCTTGGTACCATTTTGAAAGTATAGTGATCAATAGTTGTCTTTTCCCTATCATAAGTAAATTTTGGGGTACATGGTTTTTTTGTTTTTTTGTAATCAAAGTTTTGTTTAAAGTTGCAACTATATACATAAATTTAATAAGCATAATTTCAATTGTATTTTGAATCTAAAATAGTTCTAATAGCTGCATGCTTTATTTAGTAAAACTCTGGGAAACAAAACTAGTGGTAGTGGGGATACTTGAGCCAGTGAGAGTGGGGATACTTGAGCCATGTCTCAACCCTCCCCACTAGAAATTAAACATAGGAGAAACAAACAAAAAATAAAATTCCTTCCTTATATTCACTAATAGATTTTTTTCTGGATAAAAGAGAGAATAATTTTTCATTTTATTTTATTTTTCTTAAAAAAATAACGACTTAAAAATGTTTAAAAATGTATATTTTTTTAAATGAAAATATCCATTTTAATTTTCATTTTGACTAGCAAAATAGCCTGTCTAGATAAATGTAAACGTAGTTTTCAATTTAACTTTTATTAAATTAAAATAACTTTTTAAAACTGTTTTACAGGCTATAATCTCTAATACTTTAATTAGTTAGGTCCAATATATTAAAATATTTATTTTTTAATATAATATATTAAGATTAATATCTTATATTGAAATCGTAACCTCTGTTGCTGTAATTTTTTTTTTTAACTAAGAAAATTGAAGAAAAATTGGTAAAAAGAGCGCACAAAAAACAAGAAAAGCAACAAAAATCCCACTTCAAACTTACCTGCATGGAGCCAAAGAGGAAGACAAAATCTTTTCCTGTGAAATCAAAAAAGTGTTTGAAATAGTAGAATGATACATCTGGCTTAAATTTCGACAGCTACTAAATTAAAAGCATGAGTTCGACATTATTATTAGAGGAAAATTCTGCCAATGATGGTGATGATGTGAAAAGAAAACCTTCTATTGATGGTTGGTTACTAATAAAATATGCCAGAAAGAAAACTAAAAATATTTGTAGGATAAGCATTTAATATTTTGAAAATGAAATTTGCCCGAAGAATAGCAGATTCCAAATTTAAATGGCTCTGAACTGAGGGTGTTTCTACCGTCGTTATAACTCAAGTTGAAATTATCATTTGACAACCAGTTCTAACGACAAAAATTGATCGTATTACTAACTTTGTTTTCTCAATTGGTTTGGAAGGACTTTATGTTTCATAATTTATCATTCTGTAAAATGTTTGTGCAAAAATAAAGCGAAAAAAATTACTTTTGTAGGTATTTTTCCGTAGTGGCTCAAGTATCCCTTCACCATGGCTCAAGTATCCCACCCATGGGGATACTTGAGCCATCATGTAAAACAAAAAATAAACATTTTTTATACATAGAAAAATAGTTCAAAATTAATTGAAAGTGGTTTTCAGTTGAAGAAAAAATATCAAATTTTCATTTTCAATATTTTATTTTATTATAAGAAATTATAAAAAATTTAAAAAAATTAAAATTCAAAACATGGCTCAAGTATCCCCATCTTCCCCTATATTGCGTTTTCACAAAAACAGAAAAATGAGTGCGATTAGATAATTTCTGAATAACAACACCTGGAAGTTTCATGCATTTCCGAATAAAAACGAATTAAAACTTATGTCACAAAGTTGCCATTTTTAATTTAAGAACACCCTTAAATAGTTTCTTACTATGTAATAATAATTGAACAATTCGTGTCAATTAATTAAATTATCCATTTTTCTTTAGAAATTCGTCATTTGAATGGCCTTTTAAAATGTCTGTCTTGTCAATTTCTTTGTGTCTCATTATCTTTGCTGAATATATTTTTGTGACTCATTTGCATAATAACGTGTAAATAGCTTCATGTAAGACACCAAAATATAACTCATTATTCAAATATTTATTTATTTGAGGATTTCGTTTTGCGCTTAATGCATTAAGATTAACGAATTTCGCTTCTGAATTTCCTGATGGTCAGAAATGTTTTGTCAGTTTTCTGTCGTACGTTTGTCATCTTCCAGACTGTGTTTCTATGATGTATTTGCACGATTTTAGGCAAATAACATCTTTAATTTGTATCTATATCTCAGAAATTCATAACCTTTAAATTACGTAAATAGTAGTATTATTGTTAATTAATTATTAATTATTACATTCTTCTTCTTCTAAATTCCTCTCGTTGGTTTGAATTGAGTTTTTGACTTCTTAATGAACATATTTTAATAATATATTTGCATAACTGCTTGTAAACAGCTGATTGTAATGAAACCAGACGGGAATAATTCTAAATTATCGCATATGATAATTTAGAAACTAATAAATTATTTGTTTAAGATTTTGTTATGTGGGTTAAAACACCACACTAATCAATGAAAAAAACCCTGATAATAATGTTAAGTCTATGGGGCCGTTATTTTCAAATATCTCGCTCAAATTTTAATATTTTTACATGATTTTTTTATAAGATAGTTGAGGAATATCTACAGCCAGGCTAGTTTTTTCGTTTTCGATTTCGGTTTCAGATTTAAAAAAATATATAAAGTTTTATCTTTTTTAAAATTAAATAAGCTGTAAAATATTAATTTGTACATGTTAGCATCATTTTTGTTTTCGTCACAAAATGAGAAATATCGATGTAACCCTGAACATGGTTCAATTTTTCACGTAAAGTTTACCATAATAAAGCAAGTTCATTGCTAAACCTTAATTTAACGGAAGGGAGAAGGAAATCCTTTTTCCAAAAGGTTGGCAAGTTATTTTTAATTTTTTTTTTCTCATTTCTCGTGATTACTTGATAATCATGCATCAAACTTTTAGTGTAAATTTTTGCCAGTTAAATAAAGGATTTTCCAAAAACAGAATGATTTTTTTCTTAAAAAATTTCCAAGTCACTACCAAAAGTGTATCCCAGAATAAATTAAATACATTTCACGTGACATAAATAAATTCAATAAGGATGCATTTTTGTTGCTACATGATTTTACACATGATTCAGAAGTTGGTTTATTCATCATATGTTCTAGTCGAAATATCTTATTAATAAGTGATAGAGTGGCCATATTACTGATATTTATTTGAAGTTTAATTTTAGTCATTGCTAAAAGAATTCAGATATAATTTTTATTGTTATGAATTACTCCTGAAATATTGAATATTTTAATTGCATGAATTTTTGCATTCTGACTAAGCATATAGCCAACAGAGTGAAAAAGTGTCCAAGACAAAACTCGAAACCGAAACATTGGTACCGCGTACGAACATTCTAGCTGAACCACTGACGATACCTCTTACTTTTACATATAAGCAGGGCTACATCCGCAGCAAGATGAAATATCTTCATGAGCTACAATCCTATGGCAAACATGAGATGAAAATAATTCCTGGATCGGTGAAATGATATTCATTGAAATGAGTATCCGGGGGGGTTTATCTGGGAGGACGTTGGTGTTCTATGCCAATGTCTCTTGTGCAATATCATCTTCAGCAATCAAAGATTTCATTTGCCGCCACTCTCATATAGAGGCACCCTAACAGCGCCTTCTTGGAACTTGAAACACATTTTGCGTAATGAAAGTTGTACAAAGGAAAGAAATTTCAGACACATCAGCAAACCAATGTTAATCGGTTATAACACGGTAGAGATTATTTCTAAAAAGCAACAAAATGAATAATGCTTCACAGTGCAGTTACCGAAAGTTGTGGTAGAGAAGAAGAAAGAGTGAAAGCTTTATAAATGAAAAGTTCTGCTTCCCTTTTAAAAGCTGAATTGAGAAATGGAGAATTGGTGAGGAAAAAGGCACCTGTTTAGTTACGTATTATTATTATTATTTTATTATTAAGTAGTTAAAATTTAAAAAACAATGAAATTTTGATGGAATGTTGCTATTCATATTAGAACGGACAAAAATAAACAAGTAAATATGAGCGAATTGACGGGTTAAAATGAGCTAATGCGGGTAATATAGGTAAGGGTAACTACAACCCTTTCTTGCCTGATCTAGCTACATGTTTGCAATATAGTATGGAAACAAAAATCACAATCTATTTGTGACTCGTAAGTATTTTCCAATGTAGCCTTGTATCTATAATTCTACCGAATATTGTTGTCGCAAAGAAAAATTTATTTCCAAAATATAGCATTTCATTCAAAGCACCTAGTTGACAGCTCATATTTTTACAGCTGGAAAATGGACAATTGTCTTTTCGCGACGTGATCATCAAGTATTCATCAGTCATTGCTCAGATGTCAGGCACTGAGGGGTCATTTCCGATAGAGAAACACCCCCGTCCTCTTCTGTTTGGACATCACGATTTTCGAAAGGGGGATACTTCTCAAATACTCAAACGAAAAAAGAAAATTATAAATATAGAGCGGGGCGGATGTATCAAGTATGATGATAGGAGCTTTGCGATTTTTCCGGACTGCTGTCTTTCCGTGCAGTTCTAGTTTAGTCTCTTTTGACTTGCAGATGACTGTTTTCCGAAAAGGAATAGGGATATTTTCTATTGTCTTTTGCGCTTTGAATATTTTATAGAGGAAAGCGCAAGATGTATTATATCAAAGTTGAAATTGCAGGAAGATGTAAATTACATGAAGTAAAACCACATTTTGAGACCAGAGATGGAATGATGTCCTTGTTGCACATGCTGTTATTTTAAAATGTTGCCTGCATAATGTCAATTTTTATCATATTTGTAGTTTTAGGGGTAATTTCATGCTTTTAAAATTTTTACGTTATCAAAAGTAAAGTTCAAAATATGGCGATGAACATTTTACAAGTTTTTCGGAATGGTGAATACAAGCATAAGTATGGTGATAAAGGCTTTAAGAATTTTTTCTGGAAATACCTTTGGTTATAGTATATTTTCAGTTATAGATAACAGCTTTATTTTTTTTAAATTTATTTTTTTAAGTTAAATTTTAAATGCCTTTGAAGCACTTTTATATCTCAAACCAATTTATTGGCTATTCATAACGTCACACTCAAAGAAAATGACAGAAATCCGCAAAATATGAAACAATACGAGAAAAGTAAGAAGCGATTAATTTGTTACGACTTCACATCTAAAATATGAAAAGAACTACGTATCTATCTTTCTACTTTCTCAAAAAAAGATTTCGCTAAAAAAATGTAAAAGGTAGAAACAGTAAGTAGCCAGAACATCTATGATTGGAAGAGAATATTTTGCTATATGAAGAAATGTCCGCCTTTTGACTGGAGAAGTTGAAGAAATTTAGAACGTAGTTTGCGATTTTTTCATGATTTTTCGGAAAGAAAGATATACGCAAAAATTCCATTACTAATATGAAAAAATACTAATCAGCATAGTTACGTTAAATCTTAGTGATTTTGCGAAAATGTAACTTCAGACAGGAGGATGTAAGGCACTTTTTAAGTTTAGATTAAGGAATTTTCTGTATTTTTGGAGAAAAGGGATAAAACACAGCGGAAACTTTCGTGTTCTTATAAAATGTAATAAACGAAAAAAATCATCCAATTTAAAGACTTTTTTTTTTTTTTTTTTTTTTTTTTTTTTTGTAATGGAAGCAGCAAAATGCAGTTCAGAAAATATGTATTTTTAGCTCAAATAAGTATTAGGTATATATTTTCCCTCTTTTTCTCCTGGAATTGAAACAGCTTAAAATAAAAGAACCAGATATTTTGATAGTTATATGGTATTTATGCAAGTTGAAATTATGCAGTAACAAATACATGGCTTTTAAAGAATAAGCACACTAGAAAGAGTTTATAGTGATATTACCTTGATCATAAGCCCTTGAATCGGTCCTGAAAAAGAAAAAAGTATTTAAAAAAAAACGGATTGCAATCTTTCGGAATTAAAACTTCAATATTATTTTAAAAGAATTTTCTATCCCCATGAAATATTAATATTAAAGCATGTGATTTCATCTTGTAACATAAGTGAGTGACTTATTTGAACTTAGCAACTAAAATTAATCCTAGACGTTTTAATCATCTCATTATTTTGATTATTTTGATATTTAATTTAAAAATAGGATGTTTTCTTATGCTATTTCAAGTTTAAGCAGATTTGTCTTCTATGTATTTTTATTTACCAAATAATATAGTTAGTATTCTTAATATTTAAAATTTATAGATGCAATTTATTTACGCATATTTTAAAATTGCATAAATTTTATGTTTACGTTATGTTCTAGTTGCGTTTATGTAATTTATGAATCATTTATGAACTCATTCACGAATGCCGGATTAAACGTATCTAAAATTGGGTCATATTATTATAAAATTTTATTGGCTACCAAAAGTCACAAAACTGTACCCAAACACGATTCCTGAGACCAGCCTTATAGTAAATTTAATAGTTTAATTCTAATTGGTGATTCATATTAAGTCTTACGTTTAAATCTTATGATACTTTATTAAACATTTCATGAATCCTGTAGGGCAATCCACAAATCTATACGAATGCGAGATTATGAAGATATCTTTTGAACAGCACGTTGCAAGGCATCCCATATGTGCTCAACAATGTTCATTTCTTGGGATTTAGATGACCAGTGGAAGTATCCGAAATCAGAAGAATGCTTCTGGAGCAAATCAATAGCATCTCTTCATGTGTGGAGGTGTCCCGTTGTCCTGATGGATTTTCAAGTCCGTCGAAACGCACAGTGGATATGAACGTATGTAAGTGATCAAGCAGGACGATTATGTACCCGTTACCTCTGATAGTCGTCTCCAGATAAATTAGAAACAATTTTTAAAACCTAATATTAAATGTATATGTTATATATTATATTTCAAATACTGGTGCGGAGGATCCTCTATTTTATTTATTTAGTTAAAAACAGCATGAGCGAATAAAGAGATAAGGAAATTGTTCACTTACCTCATTTATAGTCATCCCAGATCCCGATAAATACAATCCACGATATATCCATTTCAGCCACAACGTTTGGCTTGCAGCTGCAAAAGACTTAATTTACATTATTAATAACTTGGTATAATGACTACAGTGCACTCATTGATGATACATGTCATTGCTTTAAATTGTAGATGTTTAATGAAATAAAATCGTGTAATAATTTCTTGATTAAAATAATTAAAGGGTAACAATTTTCAGGGAGAGAGAAAAAAGAACGTCTCTCTCCGATTGCATATTTCACACATTCAAAGAGACAGAGAAAAGTGCGTAATACAAAATATGATGAGTCAAGGTGTTACAAAGTTCAAGTATCAGTTCTTACTGTTCGAAAAAGGGTAGATGTATGTAGACCACAGACTGCAGAATTTGAGGCTTGGCCAATTCGAAGAAACAAAGTATAAAAACAAAATCTTGATTAATGTTCTAAGTCTAGTTTCTTACGATTCGAGTATGTAATACCCCCCCCCCCCCTGAATCGGAGGAACAAGTGTAAGTTCATATGTTGAACAGTTTTTTAAGATGTGATTGAAACTGAGGTTTGGGGAGAGGTTTGGTGAGAATGTCTGCTGTCATCGCAGCAGACTGCAGATACTGTAGCTTTATTATTCCCTCTTCCACTAAATTTCGGATTAGATGAAATCGTATTGAAATATGCTTGGTCCTGGTGTGACCTTTTTCGGACTCAGCCAACTTAATGCATGATTGATTGTCCTCGAACAATATTATAGGTAGTTTCTGATTAAGATCGAGTTCCTTGAGTAGTTGGAGAATGTAGACAGTTTCTTGTGCTACACATGCAGCTGCAACATATTCTGATTCTGCCGATGATAGAGCAATGCAGCTCTGCTTTTTCGAAGTCCACAAGATGGTATTTTTTCCTAATTTGAAGAGATTTCCAGATACTGACTTCCTGTCCGATTTGTCATTTGCCCAGTCTGAATCGGAATACACTCTCAAGACAGGTTCCTCTAAATTAGTGTAAGTTAATTTTAAGTCTACTGTTGTCTTAAGGTATTTAATTGTTCTTTTAACTGCTTCCCAGTCTTTAACTCTTGGATTTTCGTTTCTGCGGTTTAAAATGTTTACTGGTGCGGAAATGTCTGGTCTAGACACAGTCGCAATATAAAGTAGAGCCCCTACGGCCTGTCGGTAATTTGTGTTATTTGGAAGAAGATTTTTATTATCTTCTAGTTTTACATATCCGGGTTCCATCGGTATGTTGGTTGGTTTCGCATTTTCTAAGTTAAATTTATTTGCCAATTCATTGATTTTATTTATTTGGTAGAGTGTCATTGTGTTCTTGTCGGGTCTATTTATGTTTATCCCCAAATAGTATTTCGCCTCACCTAAATCAGTAACTGGGAATTCTTTATTTAATTTGTTTATGAGTTCGTCAATATTTTCATCTTCCCCAGCTATGAGGAGATCATCAACATAAACAATTAGGTAGGTCGTTGAGTTATTGATTGTTTGTTTGTATAGGCATTTATCAACCTGACTTTGGTGAAAACCTAATTTTGTTAGTGATTTGTGCAATGTCTTGTTCCACGCCCTAGCTGCCTGTTTTAAACCATAAATGGCCTTTTTAAGTCTGCATACCTTATGTTCCTCTCCCGGAACCACATAACCCTCAGGCTGATGCATAAACACCTCTTCTTGTAATTCCCCGTGTAGGAAAGCAGTCTTAATGTCAATATGTCTTAAACTCAAATTTTTATACAATGCCATTGCTAAAAAACTTCTAATTGTCGTATGGGATGCGACTGGTGCAAAGGTCTCGTCATAATCGACCCCATATTTCTGGGAAAAACCCTTTGCAACTAGTCTAGCCTTAAATTTCTCCAACACACCCTGACTATTGTATTTAGATTTAAACGCCCACTTACAACCGATTAGTTTAGTCCCTGGCGGGGCTTCGACTAATTCCCACGTATCATTCTCGCGAAGAGAGTTCATTTCTTCTAAAGTCGCTTCTATCCATTTTTCCTTTTCAATCGGGTTTTGCATATTTTTTATATCGTCCCAACTTTTCGGGTCTTCTACCTTAACATTATTTGTTAGAAAAGCAAACCTATCAGGAGGAACCCCCCTGTTCGATCTGTTTGATCTACGTGGGACGATCTGCGTGGTGTCTAAATTTGCAATCTGATTTTGCTCTGTTTCTTCGGTACATACATTATCTTCGATCAATTGCAATTTCGGTTGCAGATTATCATTATTAGGCGTTTCAATAGTTTTATTCGACATGTTATTTTGGGTTGTGTTTCGACTTTCATTCTCTAGAAATTTTACAGTTCTACTTATTATTATTTTTCTGCCATCCGTACAAATTCTGTAGCCCTTACTCCTATTGTCGTAACCTACGAATATTCCCTCGATCGCGGCACTATCCAATTTTCTTCTAAGGGGTTTTTGTATGTAGGCGAATGCGCGACACCCAAAAGTTTTTATGTTCGAAAGGTCTGGTTTACGACCAGTCCATTTTTCGTAGGGTGTACGGTCATTGGATGAGGTTGGGAGTCGATTCTGTAAGTACGTTGCGGTGCAGACAGCTTCGCCCCAGAATGAGTTAGATAAACCACTATCTTTTAGTAGGCAGCGAGCCATTTCCGTCAAGGTACGGTTTTTACGCTCCGCAACCCCGTTTTGAGGCGCAGAGTATGGAACTGTAAGCTGGTGATCGATTCCCTCATTTTTTAAATAACTATCAATTTCCTTTCCTAAATATTCACCTCCGTTATCGGAACGGATAGCTTTTATTTTCCTACCAAATTTATTCGTAGTCATTGCTACATATTCCTTAAATTTCGGAAAAACTTCATCTTTATTTCTCAATAAATACGTGACAGTAAAACGGCTAAAATCGTCTATGAATGTCAGAAAATAGTATTTTCCCCCAACCGTCGCTGTTTGCATGGGCCCGCACAGATCAGAATGCACTAATTCTGTGGGCTAAGTAGCTCGAAAGCTAGCGGCTTTGGGGTATGGATCACTAGTGAGTTTAGCGATGATGCAAGTTTCGCATGTATCGCCGTGTTTACATTTGTCAATTTCAATCCCTAACGCCATGTCATTGTTTACTAATTCCTTAATATGGTTAACGTTTCTGTGGCCTAATCTTCTATGCCATTTGTGCAAACAATTTTTATTTTCGCATTCATTTATGATATTTATATTGTGAGATGTATTTTGTTTTATTTTACATTCATACAAATTGTTGTTTACGTAGCCCTCGAGGTATGTGACACCTTCGTGAGTTATTTTGCAAGATTGTTTTTCAAATATGGCTTTACAACCGTTTTCTGTGGCCCTTTTTATAGAAATCAAGTTCGTTTCTATTTCTGGAACATACAATACATTTTTTAATGTTATCGTGCTGTGAGTGTTATCCGACATTACTGTATCTAATTTTATAGTCTCGTAACCCTCAGAGTATAACTCTTGACCATTCGCAATTGTTACACTAGAAATATTGTCATGAAAATCATTAAATTTATTTCTATCATTGCAAATATGAGTTGAGGACCCAGAATCAATTACCCATAGGTTTTTTACATTATCCCCAACAAAAAATGTAACATATTTATTATTGGGTGTTTCCTTTTCGATATTTTTATTTTTGTTTGTACTCGCACCTGCACTGCCTTGAGAGCATATAGTCGATTTTTGTGACTGGTTTGAAAATCTATTGTTGAATTGTGGTGGTTTTGAACCACTTTTGTTTTTATTTTTTAAGTGCCAACATTAGTAGTAATAAAAGGCGGGTTTTGGCCCACCAAGGATCCGCGGAGATCCGGGAAGATCCAGGAGGATACCCCATGTTATCTCTAGGTAGCTCACCGCGGACGTGCACGGAATATTTCCGCCTAAACTCAGCGTAGAGTATAAAAATAATTTTACCGATTTTTTTTTTTTTTTTTTTTTTTTTTTTTTTTTTTTCGGAAGATTAAATTTTTTTGTAAACTATAGCATGGGGTCATTTTTTTTCGGAAGATTACATTTTTTTTTTTTTGCGAACTATAGCACGTATGACTGAAGATGTTTTCGCACCGAATTTTGTCAGAAGATTTAACAAACTGAATTTTACCTCAAGGTGTGATCTTTAGCTAGAAGTTACCTATGGTCAAAACTTCCATTGCCCAGGATTCACCGACTTGGAGGTAGATCACTTGAATCCCATCACGCACACATTCATACAGACATTCACACACACACTTTTATTTTGTCTTCTTCAGATTTTTTTTTTCATAGAATTTTTATTTTTTAATCTATATTTATTTTGTTTTCTGAATAATCTTTTCTTTTCACATTATGTTTATTTTTTCTTCTGAATAGTTTGATCCCCTTTTATTTTCACGATTATTATTATAATTTTTTTTTTTTTTTTTTTTTTTTTTTTTTTTTTTTTTGTATTCACAATATTTATTTCCTTACTGAATAGTATCTTTATGGCCTAATGCCAGAGTTTCATATTTATTTTCTAGAACATAGCGCTTATCATCATATGCACTTAAAGCAACTTTTCGTTCATTCACGGTATATAATTGATGGTTTAAACTAGCAATTTTTTTAGCGCTAGCTCTTATAATTTCTTCATGAAACAATACATTTTTGTAATCCTCATGTTTTAGAATGTTTTTGACAATTTGTTTTTGCACACCTTTCGCACGTTTTTTTTCTTCAAGGCTGTTTGTCAAAATGCTGTACATTTTCGATCTTAAGCCGACAAACTCTATAATAGGTTCACCTGCCATCTCATCTTTCATCTTTCCTAAGACTTTTTTATTCTTAAGGTTGAAGGACTTATGAGTGGATGGGTAATCTGACATATCATATTCATGACTATCTCGAATCATATCATCATAGATGTCATCAGTGTAAATTTCATAGCATAAGCTATCCGTGTCAGTAAATAATAGAGAAACTTTCTGGGGATATTTTTTTAACATAAAGTCATAATGAAATCTATACATTAATGTTTTGCTTATCTCGAGGATAGAAAACCCTGTATAGATGGGTCTATTTAGTTTAATGCAAATTTTTTTGCTATGCACACCTACTAAATCCGGATTAAATATTTTGTAGGCATGGAAAGAGGGCTTAGCAATAGCTTTTAGCAATTTTTTTGAATCGTTAACTAATTTTACATTGATTCTATCTCTTACATTTTCAAGTGTTTTTCCATATACACTGTTGTTCATCAATTTGAAAAAGTCCTTTTCAAATGCATTTGTGGCCTTTGTTCTCTGTTGAGTATTAAAGTCAATATATGGTTGTAGCCAAGCTTTTTGGTGGAATTTTATACCTTGTTTAATCTTCACAAGTTTTAGCCCTTGTTTCAAGCATTGTTTCAAATTTCGATAATGAATAACATAGTCTTTTTTTTTCATATAAATTTGGTGTTAATTTCATTACGGGTAATAATTTTCTGTTGTATTGATCTGCTAAATTTTTAGTATATTCTGATAACATATCGGGTGTAATTTGCAGGTTTTGGGCTGCTAATGGATAGTCACTCATTACATCATGTAATTCTGAAGGGACTTCCATATCGACAGAAAAAACATAACCTTCATCTGAATCATCTGGAATGTTGCATACGTCAATTTTGGAAATTTCATCTTCAGTTAGCCATCTGAAATTGCTTATAGGGAGACTTTGGAACATTGCCCATCCATACAGATTATTAGAATCATAATACATGATATATTTCGATGCTTCTTCTTTGTTATAATTTTTCAGATATTTATTATTTGCTTGACTGAATCGTTTCGTTATCATGCAAATTCCCCCGCGAATACCCCGTTCAAAAAATAGATACATATTGGGATCAGTAATTAGCTCCATGTTAACCTTTGTCATTTTTAAGCAGGACTGCCATGCTAACCCCGCAGCAGTGAACATGTGGCACGGGTCCAACTTATAAAAAGAAAGACATAACTCCCTAAAGTTTTGAAAAATATCGGCCAATAATAATGTATCAAGTCTCACGTAAAAATTGTGGTATGATCCCAGGGAATCGATATGGAAGTGATCCCACACAGCTTTTGCATGTGAATAATCTTCTTCTTTTATCGGTTCACATGTTAGGTCGTTATAAAAGGCTTCTGAAGGTGGTAACACTTGTTCATCAAATTTTTCCCAACTATCCATATAGGAATAAGGATAGACTCCTTTTCTTAACACAAGTTCAAAATCATCATTGGATGGAAAATATTTTCTAAGAATTTTGAATTTGTCATTAGGCAAATTTTTTGTGAGCGTGTCCAACGAAGCGTTTAAAAATTGAAGAGAATCCAAAAATATGAGGGAACCCAAAGAGAACGAGATATACTTTTGCATGTTATTAGGGATGCATTCTATTCGTCGATTTTTGATTTTCCCAAGACCCGACATAATTAAATGTTCATCATAGCCTCGCAAATTATGCATGATTACTGGGATTTTCTTTGAAATTTGATAATTTAAGTTACAACCGTTGTGCGCTGCACCTCTATAAAAACCTTTCACATGATCATGATCGCGAACTCTATCCTGTTTCAGTTCTTTTTCACATATGTGGCATAATTTAGCATTTTGGAATTCTTCCTCCTGTACCGGTGTGATAATCATCTGTTTAGGATGTCTGAGAATATCCCAAATTTTTTTTTCTTCAAGTTGAAGCGAGTGCAGGAAGTGATCGACTGTATTCTTTCCTCTGTATACAACTGGTTCCGTAAGTATTTCGCCATCAGCAGCGACGACAATATAGGAGAAACCGCATGGGTGATGGTGACTAATTTTCGTGCTATGAGATGTCGCAGGATCATTTTCCGTTGTATCCATTTTTAATAATATTGTTTCAAAGTCTGCGTATATAACGAATGGAATGGAAAGTTGGTAAGAAAAATCTTTAAAATGTAGTCATTTTTCATTTTCAGTTGGATAAGTAACCTTTTGTGGCTCGTGGGTCTTGCAAATCAATTCATGATCATCCAAAATTCCTTTTAAAGAAAATCTTTGTAAACAAAAATTACAATAATACGCTCGATTTTTATGCCTCGTTAACGTATTTAATAAACCATCTAAATTCTTTATTAAACAGTAGTGACTTGTATCATCATTTTTTACGAGAAGTAAATTTATATGATGCGTTCTTCTCTCTCGGGCAATTTTCAATGGATAGATTTGACGTTCATAAGCCAAGACATTGATGGAAATATCATTTTTTTCCTCAAAAGTTGAAATGGATGACACTGCTACGGGGTATTTTAGCATGGACGTGTTTAGGCGATTTTCAAGATGTTTGTACTTTTCAACTCTATATGCATGTTTTTCAACGGGGTAAAGATGGGCTAGAACGCTCCAAAGAAAGCATTTGTCATCCATCATGTTCTGAATGTTTAGAATGCAATGCTTATTTCTCAGTTTTGCAGGAAGTTTAATAAAACTGGAACCTGAAAATGGACGGTAAATAGCTGTGTTGACTTCTAGATAGAGTACGCGATCGATTACCCATCCACTTTTTAGTCCCTCAAACGCTTCGAAAGAATTCAACATTTTGCGATTTGCTTGGTTAATATGTTGTTTAATTTCATCCTCTCTTAGACTGATCTCACAATCACTCCTGAAGTAGCCTGTACATGTCTCGTGCTCTGTAGCTGATAGAGCCTTTTGAAATTGAACATGGACTATTGCATACCATTTTAAAGCGCCATGTTTCTTCATTTGTTGAAGTAAATTATCTTCCATTGAAGAAATACTCTCTTCAAAGAACAGCTGAAGATTTGACTGATTCTCTTCAGTAGGGTTTATAAAGAATGTTTTTAATATATCTTGAAAATTTTCTTCTTCGCGATCACTGTCATTTTCACTATGTACATTTTGATTTTCTTCAACTGCTTCATTTTCTGGTTCAGAATTTATAGGGTTAAAATCTTGCAGAGAATTTAATCGCTGACGTTTGCTAGGAGGATTGTCATCTTGAGGATTATTTTCTAGCTGAGGATTATTTTTCATGGGGCAGCAATTCTCATGTTTTTTATGATAATTTAAGGATTTATAAACTTTGTCGCAGTATTTACACTTTATATTAATAACCAATTTTCTGTGCACATATTTCTCGTGCTTTTTCAAGTAATTTTGAATTTTAAAAGTTTTGTCACATTCGTTACATTTAAATTGTACATTGTCATCCCTAATCACATGTATATCCTTTTTATGCCTAGTTAAATTCTTCAAATTAGAAAATCCTTTTCCACAGCTATCACATTGAAAGGGTTTACTCTAGAAATTAAAAGGGAAAGAAGAATTTAATTTTTAATTTTTTATTTAAATTTAAATTCTTGAATATGTATATATTTTTTTTTCCTAACACTTACATTATGGGGATTAGGTAACACTAAACCACCTTCCTGAATTCTTTTAGTTGAAGGACCAGCTATCGCAAGATGTTCATTCGGATCAGTATATTGCGTTCTCTCAATAAAAAATTGTGACGCAATAGGTGCAAAATCCATCACAGCATCTGTTTCTGCAACTGATAAAGGCCATTCCTCCAAAAACTTAACAGAAAAAAAAAGTATTTTTTATTTATTTTTATTTTATTTTAATAATTTCATTCTCTAATCATAACTGTATATGTAAAAATAATTCGATCCAGCGAAAATTGATTAAATTATTGAAAAATAAATCTTCTTATACACATTGAACGATGTTAATCTATTTTTTAATTATGTCCAAATACTTGATTAATAATTCTTAAAGATATAACAAAAGAATGAATTACATCTATTTTTCACATATTATAACATTTTTGCACAGAAGTGATATAAAAAAGGTTAACTAATCGATGAAACTAATTTTAACATATAATCTTAAATCCTACCATCTTTCACCACCCATAATAAAAAAACTAACATAAATTCGATTTTGAAAAGAATCACGAGTCCACTGAGATAGATATATGGGAGTTATATAAATGAATATTTTATAAAATTTCATAAAGATAAATATATATCAATGCTTCACGATGAATTTTTAAATGAAAAAATTTTCAACATGGTTACATTAATAATAATAATAATTTAAAAAAATTATAAATGTTAACATTCTAACATTTATTCACTATTTTTAAATCCTACTATTTATTTCTCAAAATATTCAGCTTTAATGTAATGTAATTACCATGTTTTGATAACAAATAAATGTCACCCTTTTAATGGTGTATTTTAAATCATATATCATATCATTATTTAATGCATAAAATATATAAAATATTGCTTATGCAAATTAATTATTATTCTAATAGGCGAAAAATAAATTTACTTTGAAATTTTAACAAGGAAACCATATAACAAAAAATATACGCATTATTTTTGATAAAATTCGCAAATACATATTTCAATTTAACATTTTACAGAAACCCATTATTCAAACCATTTTATATTATGAACAAATCAGAAAATGTTCAATATTATATTACCTTTTAATCGTTTCATGTGTAATCATAATTTTTACTTTATACTATTTGATATCGAGATTTTAAATTATTCATAAGTTAATAAATTCAGTTAATAATAAAAATATATATATATGCAATTCGAAAAATGGAATACATGAAATTTAAAATAACATGGTTACCCTTCAAATATTATGTGAAATTAAAAATAGCATTTAGAATTTTCTTTTTCTTATTAGTAAAAATGATTGCTACTGAGGTTTTAAATTATATAATTATTAATACAAAATTTAATTAAACAGTTTAATCTTATGTGTTATTCAAACTGATTTTTAAAAAACAATAAAAAAAATTGTCATTTAAACAGTGTATAGAATTAATAATAGATGTAAAATATTCTAATTTAAAAGTGTTCGATATCAAGAATTTAAACGTTGTATTTTAATTAAGCGCATTAGCAAATACACTTATTCAAGCAAATTTTTAAACAATAAATTAATGATTTCCATTAATTCATGTGATATATATTTTTTCATCAATAAGAAATTCAATAATTATTTCAATGTACCACCGAATTATGAATTAAATAATCTATTCAAAGTATTAACACAATTTTAAACAAACAGTTCAAATAATACCTTTCGCTTAAATAAAAAAAAAAAAAAAAAAATCATATTACATAATTTGTGATATTATTCATATACACTTATTCAAGCAAACTTTTAAACAGTAAATTAATGATTTGCATTAATTCATGCGATATATATTTTTTCATCAATGAGAAATTCAATAATTATTTCAATGTACCACCGAATTATGAATTAAATAATCTATTCAAATTATTAACACAATTTTAAACAAACAGTTCAAATAATACCTTTCGCTTAAAAAAAATCATATTACATAATTTGTGATATTATTCATATACACTTACTCAAGCAAATTTTTAAACAGTAAATTAATGATTTGCATTAATTCATGTGATATATATTTCGTCATCAATGAGAAATTCAATAATTATTTCAATGTACCACCGAATTATGAATAAAATAATCTATTCAAATTATTAACACACTTTTAAACAAACAGTTCAAATAATATCTTTCGCTTAAAAAAAAAAAAAAAAAAAATCATTTTACATAATTTGTGATAGTATTCATTGTATATAAATGAGTACATAAATTAAAAGAAAAAACTCACATCATCCTGATTTGTAGAGGAACTTCCATCATTGTGACTTTTATCCATGGCACATATTATAAAAATTTTTCACATTAAACACTATCTACCAGGTAAGAAGATCACCAGTGAATAATCGTTAGCTACAATTTGCATCAGGTATTTATATTCCACTAATCTGATGTGTTTCATCTGATAAGTAGTTATCGTTATCATTGATGATTAAGGTGCTGGATATCCCTGTGCCAAGTCAAGATACGTTTACTCATCGCACTAGGACATGTAATAGATAATTTTATCGCAATTATTTTCAATAATGATTCATTTACAGGAAATTAATACTTATTAACCTGTGTTAATTGTTAGCGATATTCTTCCAAGTATAAACAAAAGTTAAGATATTAGTTTCAGAGATGTATATTATTTTAACATTTTAAAGAAAATATTAATTATGGATAAAGATTACTTTCAATATATTTTAGATGGATAAAAATGAGAAGTTTCATTAAGTGTGAAAAACTATTCATCAGATGTTTATTTCATAAGTTCCTTTTTTTTTGAGTGAAATGTTAAAACAATTAAAATCTTACTCATTTGAAATTGATTTTAAGATTGTTTAAAAATTAAATTAAGTTATTAAAGATTTCATTTCTAGATATCATACATAATCATTCAATTTTTTCATAGTTTAAAATCCTTTTTACTCATAAAAAACAATTCATTTCAGCTTTTTTTTTCACCATTCAATTGATTTATAGAAGGGTTTAGAATGCATTAAAATTCGAATGAATGGATTCTTTTTCAATTAAAAAACTTGTTATTATATGTTTCATTTATATCTTGAAAATGATAGGTGTACATACTTGAAATGAATAATTACTTTGATAATTTTTACACTATGAAAGGTCGTTATACATGTTTAATACAAATCATAATGTTAGATCATCATTACATCATCTTGAAGAACTGAAAAAGAAAGATATATTTTTTCCAAGTACATATATTTCTGGAGCGAAGAAAAAAAAATTCTCATGTGTATGTGTAATTTTACATAAAAACAAACAAAATTCGATTGAATAAAGAAAATGTTTATTAAAAGCTATTTTTACAATCATTAACGAATACAGTTTCCAAGTAACGTTCATAAAAGTCAGAATTAAAATCGTCAAAGAAGGAATGTGTATAGAAACATGTGCAATGATTCTGTAAGAGATTCTTCACAAATTGGAACACATTGAAGTTCAATAATGCACTGTCTTTGTACAACAAAAATTTTTCACGCAAATTACTTGCCATACATTCATGATCCAATTGACTTAACTGACCGATAGCACAAGCATAACAATTAAAAACTCGATATAGAGATCTCTCTATTTCATGATTAAAACATGACAAAAAGTTCTTTTTAGCAGTATCGATATTAGTGTGTGAATGGTTACAAATATTCACTTTATTTAAAATAGAAATAGGTATTATCTTTGTGAGAATTGTGTCGATCAAACAGTCACTAATTTCAGAGCAAAAATCATAAAGTTTTATAAATTGATCTTTAGATAATCGTAAAGCTGATGGTTTAAAATGAAAACCACTGTTATTATTCGTTTTAAAAATTTGTTGCAACAGACAATAATTTTCATCTAGAAATGCCATCAAAAGTTGGTTGTTGCACACAGTAGTATCTTTTACAGAAAAAAAGTTAAACTTACTTATACTGTTCTGAAAATGGTCGAATGTAGGTGCCATCAGGATAACGCCGTTTTTTGTTGGAAAGAGTTCACCTCCGGCCAGTTCCTTGTAATTTCTTATGTCTACTTTAAGACTGCAATTATTCTCCATGACCACTTTCACATATGTATTCCAACCTAAATTCCATGTCTCAGGAATATAAACATCAACGTCTGGAAACAGTTTTGTAAACCAATTATTATGTGAAACATCAGCTTCTGGTCTATTTAATGCTGAAATTTGTTTAGATGATGTGAGTGTAGTACTATCTCTAGTATCAGTCCTTAGAGGCGACACAGAAAACAAATCCAATTTCAACTTCGGATCATCCATCAATGCGGAGAAGTCTAAATTCAGTTTCGGTTTTTTCAAATCCAAAGGATGAGAAATCATATGTCTGAATGTAAGACTAATTCGCATATCCTTGATAGTAGGATCTGGTGCGATGCCGTGTGTGAATAGTTCATTGGTATGTTTTCCCATACTGTATAGTGAACCATGCTCTAGGTCGATGAAAGTTGAGGGGACATTTGGTCTTTTAAATTTAATTTTTCTTTTGCAGCCAAAACTGATCACTGTGATCGGGAAGGTTGCATCAAGACTAGATTCATTATCTTTATGTTGACTTATATAATTAGAACCGTCCACATAACAATTCAATAAAACATAGTTGAAAGTACAAGCCATTTGCTTTTCTACTTTATCTCTCAATTCAATCATCAAGGGAGTCCAAGGGTTTGCTGACACATTGGTCCCGCTGTAGCTATAGCTGGTGTTAACATCTCCATAAGCCAGTTGTAGACGTTTTGGGTTCACTTCTTTGCCACGAATTCTCAAAGTAGGAGTGTAGAATGGTAGGGTTCGAAGCTCGGCAAAGTAGCGGTCTGCATGAACTTTCTCGATGAAGTCACTAATGTATTGTACATTTAGTCCATTTTCAGAAAAGTGAACAACATTCATCATGATGTTATGGGTGTAATCCAAGTAACAAAGTATCAAGCTAGGCAATCACTAAACAGGTGGTTAGGAAGGAATAGGACGACAGCAAATAGTTAATTACTAAGCAGGGCAGATGTATGTGTAACTGTTCGTAAAACAAAGACCTATTATAGTCTGCACGTATTTATATTCAAATCATATATCTGCTAATCTTATCAGCTGATTAGACCCATGAAACGGTTTGTGACATCACTTATCACGTGATTAGAAACCTCATGACTAGATCATGCAACGCATACTCAGATATATTGCGTGATGAGAACATGTAACCTAGTATAAAGCAAGGAGTGTACTCGGGCAATCTCCTGATAAGATTAACAGATAGGGATTGTACGATTTTTTCTCCAAGTATGGTACAGAGGTGTTCGCAGCAATTGTTTTAGGTATGTATTTATTTTCTGTATATATGTAAATCATATAAATAAAAACATACAGTGTTACAAACAAAATTCATTTTTATTAATATAAATTTGACCAAGTAGGATTTAGTAATACATTGGGCTTTGAGACACGACCAGTAGGTTTATGCTTAGGTTTTACAAGATTTCTTCTGGGTGATATAGTCTTCGTTTTCGTTTCCAATGACAAATATTTATTTTTAATTAAACTTGGAGGGACTCCAACGTCTCGAAGAGCATGAAGAAATTCATTCGGTGATTTCACAGGTTTTTTATTTACATGAAAAATCAAATGAAAAAGTTCAAGGTGCAATCTTGCAAGGTGCTCCCATTATAAGTCACTTTTCCAGTTCGATCCCATTCCATCTTGCTTGATCTGGACTTGAGTAGTTTTAGTAATGATTCGGCTTGTCTTTTCATATTTTTAGGTACAGAGGAAATTACAAATTCGTCGTAATCATCTTCTTGATGACTTTGAGAGGGTTCAAGTTTAACTTCTGACTGTATGGATTCCGTTTTGGTAGATTCCTTGTTGATTGGTTCAGATTTTCTCTCTGACTGTATGGGATCCGTTTTGGTTGATTCCTTGTGGACAGGTTCAGATTTTCTCTTTTCCTCGTCATCATCGAATGGCTTTGATCTCCAAGGAACATTAAATTCTTGCAAATTCAATTTCCTTTTTAAAAGTTCATAGTATCGTTGAACTTTCTCATGGTCAAGAAGTGAACTATTAAGAATTTTAGACATTGCCACATCAAGCTCTGTCATTTGTTTTTTCGTAGGCACATGTCTAGTCAAGTCTTCTTCCGGTATTAAAGCATATTTAGTAGCGAGCTCCATTGATGAGACCCGTTAACACACTGAGAGCAGCAGGGATTAAAATATTTAAAAAACCTCCGTGTTGTATAATCAGTTTCTTTTTGGAAAAGAGAGTTCCCTTTTTTGCTCCAATTTTTCGAAGCGAGTTTTTATACTTCTTCAAAGACTTTTTTTGATACGGGGAGAGAGGTACGTTTCCTTTCAACACGTTGTGAGTACACTCACAAATGGCCTTCACCGAACGATTAGGTAATTTTTTTAACACTTGCTTACGTAACGTTTTGGGGCAAGTTTTAATCAGCTCTAAATCACGTAGTTGTTTCTGCGTTAACGTCATGATCACAACTAATTTAAAAGCCAATTTTGTTTCTTTTTAAACCTTGTTTCGAGGCATATACGAATTGAGTTTGACCCGGTAATATTTGTGTTCTCAAACGCATGCGCTCTATCGTTTCATTTCTTAAATCCACGAGTAGATAGGAGAAAGGCTTTTGAGTTGCGTCATCAAACACTTCTTGGAAAAATTTACTTTTGTTGGGGTATAATTGTCTACCCAAATAAATAATTTGGCTCATGTCACGACGATTTTTAAACAAGATCAAATATTGACTATTTAATGAAACACCTCTCATTTCTTTACCTTTATGAAAGAGATTTTGCGTAATAAAAATTATACTGATGTTTAAATGGTGACTGCCAACTGTAAAAAGATAAGTCAAACGTTCATCATTCCCACACTGCACCATGAGATCGTCTAAGATGACAAGTGAATTCATTCCTAAATACTCAGTATAATTCGAAGGAAATTCTTCCACAAAGGTTACATCTGGCATTTCATCATATAACGATTGATAGATACCATAAAACCAAACCACTTTATCGGGAGGAGGATTAAACATAAGGTTTCTATCTTTAAGCAAATCTCGTAGAAACCAACTTTTACCCACTCTTGTGGGACCGGCAAGAAGCATAGTACAAGGGTGTTGAAAGCGTGGAAACTCCATTGTAAATAAACATATGTTAGTAAAAAATACACTTTAAATAATCACAGACACATTATCTTGCATGAAAGATTTACTTCCAGTGGAAATCGAATAAGTTTTACATAGCACACGATCGATGGGATATTTCGCAGAGTTTTTTTCCAGGGCTTTCGCATGACCTAGTAACACACCGGGACTCACTTTCACTTTACGAATGAACACGGAAGCAAGTTCTAAAACGACTTGATAGTTGGGAAGTGGGGGTTTTGTACGATCAATCTTGGTCATCAGACAGAATTCAGGCTTACTTCGTGTCATTTTAATTTTCAAATCGACCATATTCAATAGCAATCGATTTTGTTGAAAAATATCACAATGTAAAGGTCCGATCATATCTAAACTTTTGCTGTTATTTGTCAGCTCATAACGTTTCTTCAATCCAGTATTTGTCGACAGGCTGGAGTCCATTTCAGTCAAATTTTTATCTTTATAAAAACATTCACATCCCAATAAACTTTTTTTAGCATCTTCCCCATAGTTCAGCAATGTTTCAATGTAAGCACGAAAGGGATAGGTATTACTGGAGGAGGAGATGACTCTTTCATTCAAACTGATATCCACTTGTGAAAACAGGGCATGAAGAAATAAATTGACTGGTGCTACAATGTTGTCTTCGGCTAGAGGGGATCCATCGGATTTGACAATTTTCACTTTCACATATAGGTAGGAAGTCGATAGATCGATATAATCTTCACCATTCCCAGAAATGTTGAATTCAACAGGTCCTCCATCTCGAATATTAGCAAGGGGATGATATTCAATGAAATAACCTTTTTCAATAGCTGTCTGTGTAGGTGGAATTAAAAAAAGATCTAATTCAGATTTGGCACAGGCAGTTGAATTTTTAAGTCCAGACATCTTTAAGCGAAAATATCTGATACTTTCACTTTCTTCGCTTTTCGAGAAGTGGCTTCTTTGTTGGAACGTTTTCTCTTTTTATACCGATGACCTGAACCAATCATCATCTTCACTTTAGTAGCAGCCTTATCTGTTAAGTTTTGACCGGCTTCTTTTAATCGTCGTTTGGCAGCTGCTTTAATATCTTCCCCACGTGACAGGTCACCGAGAACGTTCACACCGGAATGAAACAGCTGTTTGCCCACAGCTTTTGCCCCTGATTTGAAGAGAGGTACTGCTGCACGAAACAATGATCGGAAGAGTCCACCAAATCCATACCCCCTTTGCAATGCAGAGCCTTGATAGTAATTCAAACCACTGCCTGATTGGTGGGTATAATAATCCTCGAAAGATTTCGCGCAGCACTGGTAAGGAACAAACATCACGAGAGGTACTTTTGTCGAAAATGAAGCTTCACGTATGACCGCCCGCGTTCAAATGGTGTTAAATCACCTAGGTGCGTCCTTATAACAATTTCTAAAGAATCGAAGGATTTCCGACTTATTGGTAGGTAATGCGGTCGATCGAATTTCATACAAATCACTTCACCGTCTGTTCCGGTCACATTCACAATCCGTAATAATGGTGCTAAGATATCTCCGACCACTTGCGGTTCCACAATATCTGAATAAATCATCAACACTCTATAATGAGCGCACGGATCTGCCACATAGGAACTGTCGACTGTTTGTTCAATATTACCGTCTAAGGAAGCAATTTCACACGGTTCGAATCCCAGCATCTCAGCTAATCCGGTTTCTAAAATAACTTTGGCATTATTTTGCACATTAATGGTCACTCTTTTCGTGATAGGATTATAGAAGAATGATATTTTCTTTTCCAAGTTTGGAATAACAATCGCTTTCAAAATATCGGGAACTGACTCATAAAATCCAGGTGGAATACGTCTAGCAATGAGTTCTCCGTCATTCAAATCAAATCCAATCAAGTTTGTATGATGATTAACATTATACCAGGTATGAGGATAAGTAAATTCCACAAGACCCACTTCCCATTCTCCTTTCAATTCAATAGGAGCGGGCAATCGTGTAATGAAATGTGAAATTTTATTCTCAGGAAAATAATTTCGGGAACTGTCCGAAGGTAACGTCAGGTAGAATGACATAGTGGCAAATGATCTTCAATCCTTCTTACATTCTGTTATAAGGAAGATAAATCTGAAGAGGGAATCCACTGATTAAATTTATTCGGATATCCTTTAAACTTCACAAAATATTCCACACGTTTTTTTCGAATACGTTTCTCTAAAATCTTTTCAATCTTAAAAGTTTCTTTCATTTTTACTGTTTGAAGTTCTTGTAGGTAGAAGGTCCCTTGGATGGGTTCGTCTAACAAGTCCATAATTCGGTATACAGGGGGATCTCTTTGTACACACTCTGTCACCACAAACAATTCTTCCGTCCAGTTAGTTTCGTATCCTTTTTCAAATGTAAGTTTCTGTTTCGAAACTCGCACCACATCGCCGGGTTGAAACATACAGGGTTTTATTTTCACATTCTCCAGGTCTCCGTAGAGGGTAAACCATACATGACTTTGATTTTCCCGCGTCACGTCAGCTGGAGGTCTCTTAATACTCGAATGGTAGGTATGGTTATAACTTTTTACTAAATGATCTAATACATCGATATACCGATAGGTATGATTGTGAGTGAAATATTTCCACATTTTTGTTTTAAGGGTACGGTTAAATCGTTCAACCACCGAGGCCTTGGTGTTATTATATGTCGTGAAAAATCGAACACCTTCTTCTTTTAAAAATCTTTGAAAATGATGATTCTTAAATTCTCTACCTGCATCAGATTGTAAAAACTTCGGTTTTCTAGTTAAGAAAATAGATCGAAAGGCCTTCACAATTTCTTCGCCTCGCTTTGTTTTCAAGGGAATCACCCATGCATATTTAGAAAGAATGTCTATGCATGTCAGGAGGTAACGGAAACCTTGATTGTCTTTTTGTAAACTGCTGAGATCCACCAAATCGGTCTGCCATTGTTGATCCATATAGTATACGATCACTCGGTTTGTTTGAAATTTTCTTCGTACCGGTTTGTGAAGGGTATATGAATCGATTCCGCTCAACCACTTCTGTATCGTCTTCTTCTTCACTTTGCCTTTTGCAGCACGGTATAAAGAATTTACAGAACCAAAACTTGCTGCGTGACTTGGAACCGTATAAATCGCCTTCATTGCAACATAATATTTTATTATTATTTATATTAATTTTAAAATGCATCATCTTCAAATCGAATGAAGTCAACATAAACCACTTTCTTCCACGGCTTCATCCTTCAGAATGATCCAGTATACTCTCAACCTCTTCTTTAAATGCTCTTTCGAAGGTATGCAGTCATGGCTCAGTGGTTATGATACCAATAAATCACTGAACCATGATTACATTTTAGCAGGTTCGAACCCCCATCCAAACATTCATAAACATCATTAAAAATCAAATATATAACCCTAAATTTTATTTAATTAAAAATCACAGATGGCAGCACCAAAATTATATCTATCTAAAAATGTTCATGTTGTAGTTTACTAAATAAATAAAAAATAAATTAATTTCTTAAATTATCACCAAAAAAATAATCCTTATCTAACAAGATAATAATCTGTTCACTAATTTCAAAACCTCACATATATGCTCTACTTAGGATAATTAAATTCTTAATCAGTAAAAAAAAAAAAAAAAAAAAAAAAAAAAAATGACCCCATGTTATAGTTTGCAAAAATTTTTAATCTTCCGGAAAAAAAAAAAAAAAAAAAAAAAAAAAAATCGGTAAAATTATTTTTATACTCTACGCTGAGTTTAGGCGGAAATATTCCGTGCACGTCCGCGGTGAGCTACCTAGAGATAACATGGGGTATCCTCCTGGATCTTCCCGGATCTCCGCGGATCCTTGGTGGGCCAAAACCCGCCTTTTATTACTACTAACATTCTTCGATATTATGTGAATTCTTTTTGCAATACCTGCAAAATTTATTTATTTTCGGTTTGGCACCTTTAACTTTGTACACTGTGTGAGATGGTTCATTCTCAATTTTATTATCAGTTCTTTTTAAATATTCATCGCAAAGTTTGCTGCGTATAAACGCAGCACTAAGATCTCGCTCATCTCTAGCCTCCAGCGCAGTTATGAGAACATCGTAGCTAGGAGGCAGGGAACACAGCATCAATGCTGCAAGATGTTGATCATTAATAGTTTCACCTATGGCAGCGAGTCGATCGCGTATTTCATATATGTTATTCAGGTGGTGTATGAGGTTGCCCCCTTCATTTAATTTCGACGAATATAACTTCCTCAAAAGGAATAGTTTACTGCTTAAATTTGTTCTTTCATGAACATTTTTCAAGGCGGTCCAGATGTCGCGCGCGCTCTCCAAATTTTTAACATGGATGACTTGGTCATCTTCTATTGACAAATTTATAATTGCACGTGCTTTTCTGTTTTTATTTTCAAACGAATCTGTCATGGGATCTGGAGGTTCGTTAATAATAACACTATAGAGGTCCTCCTTTTGTAGATACATCTCCATCCTGAATTTCCAGATATGATAATTGTTTGAATTGAGTTTTTCAATCACAGTATTATTTATCACACTCATATTGTAACGATATATAGACGTAAATGTCTTATATATTTTTATTTTATTTGTGTAAATTTTTGTGCTTCAAATTCGGAATTGCTTACGTTTTTTTTTTTTTTTTTTAAACATAGCAGAAAAGAAAAACATTATGTCACTTATTTTTATTTCAATATATATATATATATATATATATTATGTAAGCACAAAATAATAAACCAGTAATAAAATGATTTCACTTATTGGTAGCGCTGCGACAGAATCGGTCGCATAATCTAATATTAAATGTATATGTTACATATTATATTTCAAATACTGGTGCGGAGGATCCTCTATTTTATTTATTTAGTTAAAAACAGCATGAGCGAATAAAGAGATAAGGAAATTGTTCACTTACCTCATTTATAGTCATCCCAGATCCCGATAAATACAATCCACGATATATCCATTTCAGCCTCAACGTTTGGCTTGCAGCTGCAAAAGACTTAATTTACATTATTAATAACTTGGTATAATCACTACAGTGCACTCATTGATGATACATGTCATTGCTTTAAATTGTAGATGTTTAATGAAATAAAATCGTGTAATAATTTCTTGATTAAAATAATTAAAGGGTAACAATTTTCAGGGAGAGAGAAAAAAGAACGTCTCTCTCCGATTGCATATTTCACACATTCAAAGAGACAGAGAAAAGTGCGTAATACAAAATATGATGAGTCAAGGTGCTACAAAGTTCAATTATCAGTTCTTACTGTTCGAAAAAGGGTAGATGTATGTAGACCACAGACTGCAGAATTTGAGGCTTGGCCAATTCAAAGAAACAAAGTATAAAAACAAAATCTTGATTAATGTTCTAAGTCTAGTTTCTTACGATTCGAGTATGTGATAAAACCTACTGTACACGTCTCGTATTATCAAGGAAGCTCCATCAATTTCACATATATGGATTTATAAAGGTTGTCTCCGTGCTTGTACACGTCTGTTTACACGATATAATTGGAAACGAGGTTCAGCAGACTACAAATGTATTTTACAATAATCACAATCAACAACCCAATAAAGTTGTTGATGTGACCAGGCAAGGCGTAAAGATTTGTGCCGCTCAGTCACTTACTGTACACGAGTGGGTCTGTGAATTCAAATGCGTATATCAATGACAATCCACTGAACAGTTCACACGCTGACACTTGTTGGTGCACCAGCTTTGAAGCCAATAGTAATTTAAAGAAGTGTTCATCCCCTACCTCATTTAAAGGTTCTCGTCAGACGGCGACAGTTCCATTCGTTTAATATCTTTTTCTGGCCGCACCGCTGTCGGAGATCTGATGTTGTACGGGATTTTTGATATTCACAGTCATATTTGTGAAATGATCCTGCGCAAAAATCCAAATTGTATAGCTACGTCGAAGATGCTGTGTCCCATCTCTCGTGCGTCGACTATAATACCATGTTCAAAGTCTCTTGAATCGGGATAAACCGTGGTTTTAGCATCAGCATCTGATCTTCACCAGACACTTGTTTTATATTGGTATACTATTGATCGTTTGTGTAACGCTGATTGCATATCTTCGTCATTTGCATTCACACGCCTGTAGAACCATCTTTACTGGTTCTACAGTGTATATTACAATGCACTGACATATATAAATAATTCTTTAATTGTTAATTCTTTAATTAAAATGCTTTAATTGTTCTTTTCTACAGTTATAGTCCTAAGAAAGTATTGGATGCGAATTTTTGATGTTATGTAGATTTTGTTTGTTTGCTGGTTTTGTTGTTTATGATGATTGTTTTTACATGTTTTGAGGTGTCCTAAATCCGATTTGACTTCAATATTTTTTGAAAATGTCCATATGTTTGCATGATGTATGTTTGTGTATGACATAAATTTTGTAGACACTAACCAAAGAACTAATTCATTAAATTCTATGAAGCTTCCTATTATTTAGTGGGTTTAATACTAATAGTTGCTGATTAGACTTTAGAATATGTCGTTCAACAGGTTGCCAATACTATGTCGTATTTTCGCTATTGCGATTTCGGCATCTATGAATATAATTTTTCCAAATGTAATATGTGAAATTATTTCTATAAAAAAGTATGCATATTCGGATTTGGCTTTAAATTTTCAAGCAGTATCTAGTCTTTTTTTTTTTTTTTTTTTTTTTTATATATATATATCCCAGCCTCTGGATACAAAAGGACTAAATTTTATAATTGAGACTTATTTTTAACTATACATATGTTGGCTCCATTGAGTCTGAGTGCCATAGAAAAGAAGCTTTTTGTTGCACTTTCTTATATTTACTGATCACTGTAATCAGGGTGCGTAGTCATGAAAAAACTCAGAGGATTTTAATCCTTTTAGTATCAGAAATTCTTTAAAGTACTGGTTGTTAGATCTGAAAAAGGATTTCTTTTTCGTTAAATAAAACAAATATTACATTATGAAAATTCTGGTAAAAGGTCCTTACAAGGTGTTTCCAAACTACGCACCCTGTGTAATTCTATAAGAAATGCTAAAAATGTATTATACTTCATATGGATAACTGTTATGTGACTTCCACGAGTTAAATTAATATACTTGAAGGATGTAAAAGGTAGTTTTGTGATGGCTACAATGTACTAGTTTATATTCATGTATTTTTAAATGAAATTTAAGAATTAATTATCAATTAAGCATATTTTCTCTTAAAATGTAGTGAACTGTAAAAACTACATTATTTATAAATAAAGAAATTAAGTATGTTTTTATCCTTTACAAGCATCTCATTTGAAGAGAATAGTAAACTGTTCATTTGAATTTACATATTTTGTTTCATATTGGTTAAATATATAAATATTTATGCGTATAAACATGTCTCAGCTCAATTAGTTGTACAGGTAAAAAGTAAAAAATTTGCAATAGAAATTATTCGATTGAATGAAACACGTGTCCAATGCGTTAATAATTTTAAAATTTTCATTTGATTTTACTTGTTACACAATAGGAAATATTAAGAAGCAATCTGTTAAGTCTTTTACATGTTAACTAAATGTATCTTTTCTCCTGAACCACTTATTCGATCACCAAAAAGAAAAAAAAAATTCTATAACCTTATTAAATCTATTTTTATAAAATGAATTTTTTTTAAAATTAAAATAATAAATTAATAAATACTTATATTTTATAGTGGTTTTGAAAACAAAAAACAAAAAAAAAAAAACTTTTGCGTTGTTTTTTAGTTTTTAGTTAAAAAAAAAAAAAAAAAAAAAAAAAAAAAAAAAAAGTTTGAAGTTTGAAATTTTTTTAATTGAAGTGAATCGAAATGAGACAAACTAACAGAGAAAAAAAATAATACGATAATGTCTATTATGGTTTTCGAGAAAAAGTACAAACTGTTATGAAAAATTGTACTTTTCAGCAGAAGCTAAGAACAACATGCCATTATTTACTATAGTTACTATAGTTATCAGGCACGTAGCCAGGGAGGGGGCTAAGGGGGCTGAAGCCCCTCCCGAAACTTTAAAAATAATTTTCAAAGTTATCGCTAATGATAATGAAAATTGACAATGTTTTTCTCGTCCCTATCTTTCAATACATTAAACTACATACATTTTTTGTTATAAATAAAGAGTGGTCATAAAAAAACTTTGCCGATATAGCGAACTCTAGCTGCCGGTCTGTTTAACCGATCAAGGTGAGATTTCAGCTATAGCTATTCAGAGAGGTATGAGCTCGAGATTCTGTGAACGCCAACAAAATGGTGCTCACGGTTACGGTTATAGTTACAGAAATTCGAAATTTTAAAACGGCAACACCCGCTTTTTTCATCGCAAAATGCTCAGCGCATGCGAAAACCAAAAAGAGCCTTGAAACCGTATGTGTATCGCAATAAATGGACTCGTTATGCTCGCGGAAAAACAGCTCCCAAAAAACACGACAAGGGTGCACGAAGAAAATTTGAGACAAAATACCAATCATGGAACACCGTTTGCGCGATAGTCAGCGTAGAAAATAGATAAAATGTGGGGTGGGAATGTTAATTCTTCAGTCGGGAGCTCAAAGATGCCGACAAAATGACTTCGTTCGTGGTAAATTTTTTAAATTATATTATCAAAATGGGACGAATGCTGCGAACACTTGGCGTGTTTACCGTCGAAACCATCGCCAAATACGTGGCCCATGCAGCCTGCAAGCTCTTCCTGATTTAGTAATGAAATTCGAAGAAACTGGCTGCACCTGTGATAGACCATGACCCGGACGACTAACTGTTCCTGAGAATACTGTTATGAAAGTGCATCACATAGTGACACAGGACACATGAAAACTGCAAGAGGTTCATCTCGTGTATTTGGCATACCGAAATCAACGATCCTAAAATTACTGCGCTCTGTATTCCTCAAGCTTCCTTAACGGTACCAGCGCAGCCGAGATATTGGAAGTGAGATACCATCAACAACGTATGGCCTTTATTAATGCATTTCTCATCCAATATAATGGAGATAACAACTGACCTCTTCGCATATTGTGGACGGACGAGGCACATTTCACCTTAACTGTTAACGTCAACGTCAACACCGAAAATTGTGTGCACTGAGCAGACATGAATGCGAACGATGTGGCACCAGTATCTTTACATGACGTCAAATTTACTGTGTGGTGCGGCATTGCAGGTACGATTAATCTTGGACCGTACTTCATTGAGGAAGTAAGTGACACCAACGGAATTTGTAATTTGCTCTGTAACAGGCTTCCGCTATGCGGCAATGCTGCAAAATTACGTCAAACCAGAATTGTTGCAGCGAAATGCATTGAATGACTTCGTTTGGTTGCAAGATGGTGTACCACCACATAGAGCGAAGTCTGTTCTCAGAGTCCTGGAACAGCATATTGGTGAATGTGTCATCTCATGCCATTTTCTATTTCAGTGGCCTCCGCGATCTCCTGATCTCACTCCTATCGATTTCTGGTTCTGGAGGTATCTAAAATCTAGAGTGTACATGTGCAATCAACAAACTTTGCTGGATTTGAAATATTCTATCAAAGGTGAGATTGCAAAAATCCCTCATGCGATGTAAAGTTCGGCTGCATTGGCAACAGTCGCTCACATGCAATGTGTAATTGCCTGTGATGGCACCCATGTGGAAAATGTGTAATCAAAATAAAAGTTTGCTTTTCTCCGATCTGTGTTGTAATCAATGTACTGACTATTTGTCATATACAATTTTTTCCGTGCACCCCAATCGTATTTTTTTATGGGAGGGGGAGGGGATTTGCAGAGCTATTTTTTGTACGTGCATAACGCGTCCGTTTCTTGTGATACACATACGGTTCCAACGCTCTTTAGGGTTTTCGCATGCGCTGAACATTTTGCGATGAAAAAAATGGGTGTTGCCATTGGAAATTTCGAGTTTCTGTAACTATAGCCGTAACCGTGAGCATCATTTTGTTTCCGTTCACAGAATCTCGAGCTCATACCTTTGAATAGTTATATCTGAAATCTCACCTCGATTGGTTGAACGGATTGGCCGCTAGAGCTCCATATATTGGCAAAGTTTTTTTATGACCACCCTGTATATAAAGTTATTTATAGTTGCAGTTGCTATAGTCTCCCATTATATTGTTCATTCAGGTATATTGTTCTTTAATCGTATCTACCACGAAAAATATAAGTTCTTCTTAAAGTGCAAATTCAACTAACTTTATGCACAGTAAAATTTGATAAGTGTAATTCCATTTCATAATTTGACTAAGGAAAAGTAAGTGGAATACGCATATGATGGTGCGTAAGTTAACTTTAGGAGTAAAATATAAAACAATTTCTGGCACCCTAAGATAGCTTTTAATTTTTTCTATCCTTATTACATCATGCATGCAATAAAAACTTAGAGTTACCCACTATTAAAATGTTCTGTAAAGAAAGAAGCTAAAAGCTTTAATAGCCATCTGTAATGTAAAATCATATAAAAATTAATGATTTAAAATATATCTTTGAAAATGATGTCTGTGTAAAAGGCTTTTTATTAAAAAAAATATAGTACCAGGAAATTCTGAAAAGGATTGGTACGAAAAAAAAACGATAAGATATTGAATATCAAACACATCCAAGTTGGTGTCTTTCGTTTTCATTGAAAAGCTTTTCTTTAAATAGTTTGCATATGATTCTTAATTAGAAAAAAAATGTCACAGACCATTCTGAGTAAAAAAGATTTTTGTCTTTTGAAGAATTATCAATTTGTACACTTAGATACCCAATGTAGGCTTTCCATACACAGACGTATGACGGAGCACCCTGTATTTCTGGTCATATTAGTGAAGTCTAGACCACAATTCGTCAGAAGTATCCGAAAATCAGAAACGCCCATTATGCATGCCACAGGTTAAATCTTGCACTGTTCAACAGCATGTTGATTCCTGCCATCCGAAACTGTCTTGGGATATAAATAAAGAGACAATTTTTTTGTGAAATCAACCAATAGTAAATCCATTCCTTCAAAAAGCAATTACATCATAAGTCCCAGGGAAAAAAACACCCTTGGATTTTTTTTTATTTTTGTGACACAAGATTTTTTGGAAGGCCTGAAAGCGCATTAACTTTTGTTGAGCTGTTTTTTCTGTATTTGTATTAGCTTAAACACTCGAAATATATCTCCAATAGCTAGAGCTTTTTGGGGAATTATCGAGTGATTTTCTCATAACCTTGATTATTTGTGACAAGCTTTTCACAAGCAGTCTGACAAAGCCATTGTCAGTTCTTCCAGAAATGTTTCGTGATATGATATTGGCTATAACGCATGTTAAAGTTGTTATTATTATTTTACAGAAGCATAAAGAAAATATCATGGAAGTCTTTTGTGAGTTATTTAATTCTGCATCAAAACTTAGGGAAGACTTCATTAAAACTGAAATAAACATGCCAAGATTGATATTTAGGCAGGCAACATGTGCAAATCCTCGAATGGCATAAGCTGAAGAGTATTATAGAATTATGGTGTTATTAAAAATTTGAATGAAAGGTTCATTTCGAATGAAGACATTTTCAAGCATTTCTTCCAAGATTTGATTTTTGGAAAAAGCAAGCAAATTGTATATTCTCCCTCAATATTTCACGGTAAATTGTCAATGTTTCAAATGAAAGCTGAATATGAGTTATGATACGAGAGGATTACCAGTGTTGCCATGTACACAGAAGTCATAAAACTTTGGAATATTGTATTGCAACATATTACAATACGATCAAATACTTTCTGACAGTCTTGATTCTGTTAATAAGCCAGTGCTTAAAGGTCCAACGACAATTAAATTCAAATCTTTGTCTCAAAACGTTATGATCGGCGAAATACTGAGTAGTCTTGAAAGAATTTCTGTTCATTGGAACAAACACTGTTCAATAAATCCTGATAAGTTGTGAGCCTCACAACTGAGAAGAAGTTAAAAAGATTGCTCTATTATATCAGCATTTATAATTATTGTAATCAGAGAATAAGAAATATAAATACTGTTATGATTACATACATATATATATATAGAGAGAGAGCAATTAATTTTTTCTTTCAGAAAAAAGTGTAATTAATTTCAGCTATGGAATAACTATTTTAAGACTCTGCCCTTGTAATATGAAACACTCGCATGCTAATACTAATCCTGTGTTTTAATCTATTCAAATTGTTTGTTGCATTTCAATATGTTTACCATTTTTTCTCATAGGATATACGAGGCTCATTCTAAACATTGTTAGTATGTGATTTATAATCTTTGTTTCGGTCCCCACCCCTAAAAACACTCCAAATTTCCAAATTGGTTTGAAAACTGGAAGTGCTCCTGAAAACTAAAAAATTTAAGAGAAATCGAAACAATACGAAAGAATTTTTGACATGTACATCAAATATCCTATTCAGGGTCCTTAGATTTATAGTGATACATTTGTTTCTTTTTTTTTTACACTTAAAATAAGGCGAATTATAGCTGTCAGGTCAGAAAAAAATTGAGCCCCTCCCGAAAGGAAATCCTGGCTACGGGCCTGATAGTTATTATACACTGTAAAAAATAATCTTGTAAAACAACAGAAAATATCTGGCAGCAAAAGTTGCCAGAGAATTTCTGTTAACAGAAATTCTCTGGCAACTTTTGCTGCCAGAATTTTTCCGTATGCACAGATATTCCTTGTCAACAGAAATTCTCTGGCAACTTTTGCTGCCAGAATTTTACCGTATGCACAGATATTCCTTGTCAACAGAAATTCTCTGGCAACTTTTGCTGCCAGAATCTTTCTGTACATACAAATATTCCTTGTACATACAAAATTTTTCTGGCAACTTTTGCTGCCAGAAATATTCTGTATGTACAAGAAAAGTGTGTGGTCAGATATTTCTTGTACATACAAAATTTTTCTGGCAACTTTTGCTGTCTTTTTTTTTTTTTTTTTTTTTTCACAAGAAACATCTGCGAGCAACCACTATATATTATACAGATTTTTTAGCCTATATTTAATGTTCTATGTATCCTAAAATAGACTGACTGATTTTAAAATTTAATCACTTGCAAATGGTAGTAGCCTTTTTTTTAATAGCTGTCACCATTTGCAAATTATTGAATATTAAAATCAGAAAATCCATTTGAAAACACACAGTATCTTACTTCTAACCTCAATGCTTTTAAATAAAATTCTTAGAACTAGAAATATTTTCTAGTTAAATATGTATTAATTTTTTAGGGTAGTCATTTGAAATCCATTTGATTACATTTATTTAATTCTCAAATTTGAAGAAATTGGCTATATGGCAGCACATTGAATAAGTTCCCTCATATCAGAAACTGATGCTGCCAAATTCCACATATTTAATAAATTTTGTACTTTGCTTTCTTTGCTGAAAATAGCCTGAATTTAGTTATTTTTCACAAATGCTTGTATATCCAGTTATATATTGCACACTAAACATGAATGGTGATGGCAATAATGATGTCAAATGCAGAGGAGAGTAAAAACTGGGAAGAAATGAATAATTTTGTAACAAAAGACCAAATCACTTATTCACACTCAAATTGTTTACTATTACAGTGAGTTTATTTTGGTTTCAAATTATAATTTCAAATAAAATACTAAGTACCACAAAATACATTGATGAGCAAAACTACGCACTCACTGTGTAACAAATTAAAATACATAGTCAATTTCATAACATTAAAGAAAAATTTTAGCAATATGCCCAGAAATAATAAAAATATATATCATGCATATTTTCCAAGTTTAAATATTATAAAATAAAATTGGAATACTCTGTACCCCCCCCCCCCCACAAAAAAAAAAAATGCTTTAAAAGACTGCAAAAATATGGTGTGTATAGAAATTAAAAACAAAACACCCTTGATTTTTTCCTTGAGTAAATTTATCAGACTTCTTTGATTTTCATTATTAACAATATACATACCATATATTTAAATATATGTTGGATTTCTCATATAATACACTTATTCTAAAACTATGGCATTACATTTCATGAAGGATCAGCCCTTCCCTATTTACTAGATACTGGGTCAGATACAGCCTGACCCGCAAATTCCATTTTAAATCAAACCACAACCTGACCAGAACCCGCAAAAATAAATATCTGCAACCCACAACCCGACCCGAAGTATTTCAACCTGCAATCTTACCCCAACCTGCAATGAAATGAAAGTAAATCATGTTTTAAAGCTATTATGAAAAATAAACCTAACTATATTTAAATATAGTAAACCTCTGAGTAGGGTTATCTTAAATATGTTTTTTCGGCTCAGAATGAATCTATTTTTTTTTTTTTATTTTTTTTTTAGCAGATTGAGTTTACAAGAGAAAAAATTCGCAGGTCATGTATAGGTTTTTTGCAACTCAGATTGTTGATTATACAAAATTTAAACTATGTTTCCAATGAAAATAAATACACATTTGAAAATGTGTGAATATACATTCCATTTAATTTATGAGAGATAAAATGAAAATGTGAAAAGAAATGCAATCACAGATTATGCTTTCTTTAAGAACAATTTCATTTTTGATATACACGAAAATACATGCATTGTATTTTTGATACTTTATATACACATATATACATTACATGTGTGTAGATTGAGAGGTGCCCACTATTCAGAGATTTAAGTGCTCACATATATATATTTGAAGAAGTGAAAAAGTGTACCCTTAATAGAGGCATTCACCTTTCGAGAGAAAAGCCATTTTGGAAGTCTTTTCATAAATGTATTTTGAACTTAAAAATATTTTGAATATGGATTTGTTACAACAACACAAACTGTGTTGAAGAATTAACAGAAGTGTAAAAAAGTTGGGCATTAGCAGTTAAGCTGACCATCTGGTCAAAGGTTATGCAAGTATGTAATTTAAAATTTTCAAAAATTGGTAAATTGTCTTTAATATATGAGCTATCCAGAGAAGATGAGAACATGCGATCATTTTGTGTTTATTAATAATTTATACCATGTGCAATTATTATTCAAATATTGAGAGCAACTGTAGAAAAAATACAGGTGGTTATCAAAATAATTGAAACACCCTAGATTTTGAAGGAATTCTTTATAAATATGGCGTAGGACCGCCTTTGGCATGTAATACAGCTTGGATTCGCCTGGGAATCGAATCGTACAAATTCTGAATAGTGGTCAGAGGAATATTGTACCATTCTTCATGGAGTTATTGTGAAAGTTCCGTGAGAGATGCCGGTGGAGGATATCGATTCCGGATTGAAAGCTCTAAAATAGACCACAACAGTTCGATTATGTTGAGGTCTGGGGCTGTGCGGGTGAAGGTAGATGTTCCACCTCATCCTCATGTTCATCAAACCATGATCGGACAACTCTGGCTGCATGAATAGGGGCATTATCATCCTGGAAAATTCCATCTCCTGCAGGAAACAAAATTTGCATCATGGGATGGACCTGGTCAGCTAAAACTTCTCTATACTTCTCCCCAGTGATCCTTCTTTTCAGGGTTACGATTGGACCAGCAGAAAACCATGACACGGCTGTCCATACCATGACCGATCCACCTCCATGCTTGACAGTTGGACAGAAGCAATCAGAATCATACGCTTGTGCAGGTGTTCTCCAGACATGTACCCGTCCTGTTGTGGGGGAAAATGTGAAAGATGATTTGTCTGACCATATAACAGTCTTCCACTTATCAATAGACCAGGTTTTGTGGTTGTGGCACCACTCTACACGACGTTTGGCATTAGCATCTGTGACAAGTGGCTTGGGAATTGCTGTTCTGCCGTAAATGTTCTCTTTATGAAGGTATCTCCGAACTGTAATTGTTGACACTGGAGAATACAGATGCTGATTGAGCTCTGCGGTCACTTTGGCTGCAGTTGTTTTCTTTTTAGACATTACAATCCGTTTCAATAACCGTCGGTCTCTTTCATTCAGCTTCTCCTTCCGTCCACTATTTTGCTTTGCTGAGCTTGTCTTTCCATGCTGTGTGTATGCTGTCATGACTTTAGACACCGTACCTCTAGAAACGCCTATAAGCTGGGATGTTTCGGTCACTGTTGCTCCAGCTAGTCGGGCTCCTACAATTTGGCCTCTTTGAAAATCTGTGCGGTCTGACATTTTACGCTTCTGACTAAAAAAAAAAAAAAAAATCAAAACGTAGACTACTCTTCTAGAGCTCTCTCATACTACCTAATACATGTACTTTTTATATTAAAAAAAAAATCTGTTAGCTAAGATTATATTTTAATGCTTACGAAGGGAATTCTTAAATGTCCCTTTCATTCACAAGTGTTTCCATTATCTTGATAACCACCTATATGATACATTAAAAAAAAAAAAAAAAAAAAAAAAAAAAAAACCTGACCTGTTTGGCAAGAAAACAAATATTTTTACATGCAGACATATTTCTCTGATTTTAGAATATTTTTACAAAATTCCTTTACTTTTGACAGACAAACCTTACTGATTTTCCATAATTCCCCTGATTTCCAAATTAGTTAGGCACTTTGTGAAACTTATATTAAACCTTAACCTGATGAGCTTTATTCATTGTCTATAAATTGAAACCACATACAACTATAAACAAACATGAATTTCAATAAAAATCTCAAAAATCGCAGCAAGACATAGAAAATAGTTTTATTCTTAATTCTTTAACTAATAATTAATTTAAATCACTCTGTCCACATGTTTTTACAGTTTGCCAAATCTTTCACAAGTTTCACACTATTGTTCATCTCTCACTTGCTACTTGAAGAATCTGGAAGAATTTCCATCAAACCCTATAAGAAACAAAAAAGATAACATTTAAATTGAGTTCTATCTTTTCAATTTTGTGGAATATAGTATCAAAAAATCCGAGAGCAGGATAATGACAACCTTTTTGTCATGGTAGACCAAATTTCAAAAGCAAAGTTTTTTAAAATATAAAATATAAATTTAAAAAAAAGTTTTTTTTCTTGTTTTGTGTGTGTTTGTGAATAAAAAGAGTTATTTCATGCAAATATGCATAAAAATTACTTTGTGTCGTTAATTAGGGATTGACCAAAGTAAGAATTTTCTATACCAAACACTTTTTAATGCATTAGCTTTAATAAACTTTGGTTAAAATTAGATTATTAATAATTTAATTAAGTTACATTTTTATTCTTAAATCAAATTACACAAAAACATTAATGGAAGACTTACTAACATTAATTTTTATGATTACTAATTTAAATATTAATGACCACTTACAAATTTATTTACACTTATTTTTATTATTTTACCATTAGTCAGTATCCAAAATAACTTATGAAAGTAGTGAGCTATACAGACTACAATTAAGAATAAAAATTGCAAAAACTCAAAAATTCATTCATTCATTCATTTAAAAAAAAAAAAAATCTTTAAATTGATTTATAAATTGTCTAAGTCCAATTGTAAACATATTGAATATAAATGCTTGCAAATACAAAAGGTAATTCAATTAGTATTTTTAACTGTTTTCTGTCAAATTATTGATATTTATGTTTTGATTAAGTGTTGATTAAGTTGTCTTTGTGTCGAAGATAAAAAATGTGAGTGATTTAAGTAAATGTCTCAGATTTGTGCAAATTTTGCAAAAAATATAAAAAGTGTCAAATTATTACACAATAGGACATTAATTATTGATTTGATATGAAAGAAAAATAATGAATAAAAATTTTAATGTTATTTGGATTTATAATTACAGGGCTCCCAAATGGTCCGCCAACTGAACATCAGAATTTTCTTAGAAAAATTTTCTTTTTAGGTTTTTCTTGCAAATTGCCGGGAAACCACCTTTGGAGGTTACTTTTTGCGCAAATTCTGTTGAAACCTATGAAGAAATTTTCTGTTAAAAAATATTGATGTTCAGTTCGCGGACCATTTGGGAGCCCTGTAATTAGTACAAAAAAAAAAAAAAAAAAAGAAAAAAAGAAAAAAAAAAAATGTAGTTGTCACTTTATTGTAAAGATTGAAATAACAGTTTGTTTTTTTTTTAATTCTCACTTCGACGAGTTTTACTATGCAAATTTCTCCATATAACTTTTTCAGCATGTCTGTTTTAATCTAACTCCAAGTAATTAAGTAATGCCTCAATGTGTACTAATGCATCATTGTAGTTAACTTTTGATAAGTTATAAGGTTTTTTTTCATTATTTTAAAGAAATACTTTGAAATTCCCTTTTTTTAAACTCTGAATCACAAGTGACACACATCATGTATCATCATCATTTAAAACTTCGTAGTATTCTAATTTCGAATGTTCATTAATCCATTGTTGCATTGCTTCGTTATGCTCAATTTCGAAACAGTTTCAAATGTTCTAAGATTTCACTCTGCATATCAGTACCATCGCTATCTTCTGTTGGAATTTCAGTTTCTTCATCTGATAAAAATCTCCTCCATGATTTCTTAATCGTGATGTTTTTTACTAGTTTCTATGCAGCATCAACGTAATAAACTGTATTAAAAACTGAGATTTTTACTCTCCCGGTTAATCTGCAACCTGAATAATTTGATCCCAATTAATCAAGAATCTACTGCATTAAAAAAAAAACCTTTTAAATAAATCCAAACAACTAATGAGATTTTTTTAAAAACGAGATGAAAAAAATGAGCTGATTAGGAAAATGTTTTGATTTTAGATAAATCTGAGTTTTGAAATTCTGGATTTGAATTTGATACCCTGAACAGCACCGTCAAACCAAAATTTACCATAGGGAAATAACTGAAAACACAACTTTTTGAGAATTGGGCTTACCTCAGAATAAATTCCATTTTTACTTGGTATTCTTCTGAATAAACAAGACTGAAGACAAAGTACATGGCAAACCAATCTTTAAATCATCATCTGCCATTACATACTGACTGAAGCTTTTTCTTGGAATAAAAAGTACAGCCGATTTGGTTCCTATTAATATGCAAAAAATTCTAAGTACATTTTACAAACATAAAGGTTTACATAAATGAATAAAAAATTTTCACCAAACATTGGAGTACATAGAGTAATTTATTCCATTTTTCAATATTGGGTGAAAAAAGCCCGGGCCAGGATTCGAATCGGGATGTATTGGCTGAAGCCGCCAATGCTCTACCAACTGAGCTATCCCGGACACGAACACTGGAGGACTATTTCACCCAATTAACCTCAACGATTACTACGTTGAGGTTAATTGGGAGAGTCTACGTTGGGGTTAATTAATCGTGTTTAAAAATTAATCTATTGGAGTACATAGCTATGGGGCTTGTCACCCCCCTTCTCAACACTAAAGATCAGTTTATTTGATGGGCTTTAAAAAATTTACAGAAGACTAATTTAAATAATAATAATAATAAAAAAAAAAAACAGTGGTAATCAATTTATAAATGGCTATTCATTCTTTTCCATTTTACAGAATGGGATGTAAAGGCTAGTGACTTGCTGTTAAGGGCTGATTTCACATTTTATTAAGTAAGATTATTTAAACATTACAAATTCAGCTAATATAAAAGTAACTTAGTCAACGCAGTCTTAGCTTCCAGGTATAACAATATATCAACTAAACAACCAATTGCTACAAGATAATGGTTTTTAAAAATGAGATTTTAAATGTAACGTTTTAAATCCAATATAATTTTAACTATTTTTTTTTCTTTTTTTAATATTCACTAAAGTGTGGCCTGCAAGTTTCGTGAATTCATAACCGGAAAGAATTGCAATTTTTGTGTATAAGTTGCAGGAAAATATCGTAAATTTCATCAATTTACCTCGGGAAAACATAAAATTTCATCACTTAAGAAAAGTAAATTTCATTGATCGGCATGGAAAAAATCATGAACTTCATTGATCAAGTGCAGAAAAAAGCATATCTTGCTAATGGGGCTAGGAAAAAATAGAAAATTTCCCCGATTGGGCACGGAAAAATAGAGACTATTGTCGATCAATCATAGAAAAATTACACATTTTGTGGGTCGGATGCAAAAAATCGCACATTTTGTTGATTGGGCAAGAAAAAAATTGTCATTTGTTGATGATGCTCATAAAAATGGCACATTAAATTCATCAGTTTAAAAAAAACAGCATGTTTTCTCGGTTTATCGTGTGAAAAAAACGCAAAATTTGTTGATCAGGCAAGAAAAAATTGCAAATTTTGTCGATCAGGGACGAAAAAAATCGCTAATTTCATTGATAAGACACGGAAAAATCACAAATTTTACAATGCGCAGATAAATTGAAAATTTTGTTGATCAGCAGCAAAACAATCATGAATTTTGTCAGTTTATCGGGTGAAAAAAGTGCGAGTTTCATCTTGTTGTGTAAAAAAAATGCAGATTTCATCAGTTAATACAGAAATCATAAATTTCGTTAGTCGGGCACAGCAACATTCGTATTTCTTCAATTAAGGATGGAAAAACTGCACATTTTGTCATTCGAACACCAAAAAATCGCTAGTTTTATTGATCAGATTTCTAAAAATTTGAAATTTCGTTGGTCTGAGAGAGAAAAATTGCGAGTATTTTGTCGATCAGTTTTATAATAATTACGAATTTTGTGAAAAGCTTTGTAAAAATCATGATGAATCGGCTTTTTAAAAATCGCTAAGTTCGTCAATCGGCTTTTTAAAAATCGCGAATCTTGTCGATCGGCTTCGTAAAAGACACAAATTTTGTTCAACAGACACAAAAAAATGAATTTTATTGATTATGTGCAAAAATCGTCGATGAGCTTCGTAAAAATTTCAAAAACGTGTAAATTTTCTTGATCAGGCTTGACAAATCACGAATTTCATCGATCAAGTGCGGAAAGTGTTGAAATTTGTCGATCACAAGAAGAAAAATCCTGAATTATGTTATCAGTTTTGTAAAAATCGCAAATTATGTTGATGAGGTGCCGAAAATGATGAATTTCATCGATTGGCTTCATAAAAATTTTGCCCAATCGTGTGCAAAATAATCATTGATCAGTCTTGGAAAAAACTCAATTCTGTCGATCGGCTTTGTAAAAATTGCAAATTTCGCCTATCAATTTCATAAAAATCGCGAATTTTGTTGATCAGTCACGGAAAGACAGTGAATTTTCTCAATTAGTTTTATAAAAATCGTGAATTTTGATCATGCAAAAGAAAGAATCAAAAAATCGCAAATTTCGTCGATTATGTGAAGATAATAGTGAATTTCATCTATCAGCTTTCTAAAAATTACACATTTCATTGAGCGACTTCATAAAAATATCTAATTTCATCGATCGGCTTCATAAAAATTGCAAATTCTGTCAATTAGGTTCAGAAAAATTCACTTCGTATAAAGTAGCAAAATTTATTGATCAGACGCGGAAAAAATCATGAATTTTCTCGATTGCTTTCATAAGAATTGCGAATTTTGTTGATCAGGCGAGGTTATATCACAAATTTTCTCAACTGGCTTCGTAAAAATTGCGAATTTTGTCAATTGGTTTTGCAAAATGTACAAATTTGACTGATCAGGCATGGAAGAATTACAAGTTTCTTTAATCAGAAACAGAAAACTGGGAATTTCATTGATCAAATTCAGGAAAATCTTGTTGATCGGTTTTTTTTCCCTCTCTAATTTGTTCATAAAGTTCACATTTTTTTCAGCACCAGCCATTTATGCCTGTCTTTTAGCATCTTTAATAATACAAAACTTACGCTCTTGAATAAAATCAAGGAATATTTTTACTTTTGAAAATAATTCTTGCTATATCTGTTATATGTAAAAACATGAAAACTGCTGATACAGAGATTTAAAAAAAAAAAAAAGCCACAATAAAAAAAAAAAAAATTAACAGAAACTGTCAACATAAATTTCATTATTGAAAAATAACATGCCTGGAGGAGAATCGAAGCATGGGATAATTTGTAATAAGCAAATAGTAAATACATAGAAAATCTGGAGATCTTTTTTTTTTTTTTTAACAATGCAGTAAAGGAAAAAATAAACTTTTAAAAACACAAATTGCAAAATTACAGTCATAAAGGATCAATGGATACTGAGATTAGAAAATCAAAATAATGAGAACATTTGATTTTAAATATATAAATTGTTAATTATTTCAAAAACAAGACTTGACTTTTACTCCAATACATAAAAATACTAAAAATAAAATATCAAAATAAAAACATTTTAAAAGAAAATTAAGTTAGTTTCAAAAATAGGATGCACAATTAACAATAAGCATACAATTTTTACAAAATAATTTAACTTTTTCTTTAAGGAAACACAAAAATTTTAAAAAGAAAATATTGAAAATATCAAAATATTGCAAAATTTTACACTTTAAAAGACAAACTGTTAAATTATTTTCAAAAATAGGGTTTTAAAAACAATATATATATATATATATATATATATATATATATATATATATATATATATATAAATGCTTCCATGTACTTATGCAATAGTTTGAAATTCTTAAACAGACAAAATAAATAAATAAAAACACAAAATAAATAAAATAAAAAATAAATCAACACTTCAAAAGTCGTTTTTATGCATCCAACCAAAAATCGACATTCAAATGAACATAAATTTTCATTATTTTGATTTAATTTGCTTTATTTTAATATTTTCAACATTGTTTATAAATTGTATGCTTTTACAACTGCATTTTTAAAAATAATTTAACAATTTATCTTTTAAAATATTATTTGAAATTTTCAGTATACTATACTTAGTATTTTTATGTACTGGAGAAAACACAAACCTTATTTCTGAAATAACTTACAATTTATATTTTTAAAACTTTTTTCATTATTTTGATTTTGTAATTTAAATATGTTTATACATTTATGGCATTTTTTTAATTTATGGCTGTAATTTTGCAATTTATATTTTTTTAATATATTTTTGCTTTTTTTTTTTTTTTTTTTTTTTTTTTTTTTTTTTTTTTATCGCAATTTATTTATGTATTTACCATTTACTCATTACAAACCCCTCAGCACACTCCATTTTGTATATTTTTTTTTACAAATAACAGTAAAAATGCCCATTTCTGTTATTATTATTATTTTTTTAATGCGATGATTAAATTTCATTTCAAATAATTTTAAGCCTAATGCTGCTATAAATGACCATTGGACAAAAGCAAGTTTTTTTTGCTGCATGAAAAAACTGGATTTCAGCAAGTGGTCATTTATAGCAATGTTATGCTTAAAATTTCTTGAAAATTCAGAGGTTAAACATTAAAATACAATCCAAATAAAAAAATTAGGATACAAATAATAAATAAATACTTTAAATTTTTATGCATTCAACAGAAATTAGCATAATATTTTATTATTTTGATTTAATATGCTATATTTTAATGTTTTCAACATAGTTTTTATGCATTCAAAAGAAATCGGCATTCAAAATGCTCATAAATTTTTATTATTTTGGTTTAACTTGATTTATTTTAATATTTTCAATAAATTGTATGCTATTTAAACTGCATTTTTGAAAATAATTTGACAATTTATCTTTTAAAATGTGATTTGAAAATTTCAATGCACTATACTTAGTATCAATGGCAAATATAGGGGGGGACGATTGCCCCCCCCCCCCTAAGCCCAATAAAGGATCTGCAGAGTGACGTTAGATGCCCGCACAGAAAAGTTGTTGGTCCGAAACTCAAGATCGGTGCGACCCGACCTGGATCCCGCCAACTTTAATATATTATACTGGGACGGGGTCAGGTATGCACACTTTCAGAACCGGGTCGGATCTGATTTTTTCCAGCAGAGCTGGATCTAGACACACTGTTTTTTCCAGGTCGGGTCTGGGGTAGACTTCCTTCTTACTCATGGGTGCAAGTTTGAAATTCTGCCAAGACTGAAAATATTTTGACCCCCCCCCCCCACTAACTGAGAACATAAGCACGTAACTCATGTTTTTTCCCCCGATCTTTTGATAAAATTTGCGAGTTTTCTATGATATTTTGCCGAAATTTGTGATTTTTCTACGGTTTTTAGCCGAAATTTGCAATTTTTCTACAGTTTCCAGCAGAAATCTGTCATTTTTCGATGAAATCCAAGTATTTTATATGATCTTTTGACAAAATTCGCGTCTTTTTCACGATCTTTTGACAAAAATCACGTCTTTTTCGCGATTCTTGGACAGAAATCTCATTTTTTTCCCAATCCTTTGACAAAAATCGTGTTTTCCCTGCTATCATTTGATGAAAATTGTGGGGTTTTTTTTCGATCATTTCACGGAAATTGCGGTTTTTTTTCTTGATTTTTTGGTAAAATTCGTGTCTTTTCCACGATCCTTCGATTATATTCACATCTTTATTGCGATCCTTTGACAAAAATTGTACCTATTTTGTATTCTTTGACCGGAAATAGCGTCTTTTTCGCGATTATTCGACGGAAATAGTCTTTTCCGCAATCCTTTAACAGAAATCGCATCTTTGCACGATGCTTTGCCAAAATTCGCACATTTTTCACGATCATTTGACAAAAATCGCATTTTTTCTGCAATCTTTTGATGAAAATCGTGGAATTTTTTGCAATCCTTTGACGGAAATCACGTCTTTTTCTTGATCCTTTGGCAAAATTCGCATCTTTTCCACGATCCTTTGACAAAATTCACGTCTTTCCCACGATCTTTTGATTAAATTCACGTCTTTTTTGGGATCCTTTGACAAACATTGCATCTTTTTCACAATTCTTCGACCGGAAATAGCACCTTTTTCGCAATTCTTCGACCGGAAATAGCGTCTTTTTCGCGATTATTCGACGGAAATAGTCTTTTCCCGCAATCCTTTAACAGAAATTGCATCTTTTCACGATGCTTTGCCAAAATCCACATATTTTTCACGATCCTTTAACAAAAATCGCGTTTTTCCTGCAATCTTTTGATGAAAATCGTGGAATTTTTGCGATCCTTTGACGGAAATCGCGTCTTTCTCGATCCTTTGGCAAGATTCGCATCTTTTCCACGATCCTTTGACAAAATTCACGTCTTTTCCATGATCTTTTGATTAAATTCACGTCTTTTTTGCGATCCTTTGACAAACATTGCATCTTTTTCACAATTCTTCGACCGGAAATAGCATCTTTTTCGCGATTCTTTGACCGGAAATAGCATCTTTTTTGCGATTCCTTGACTGGAAATAGCATCTTTTTCGCAATTCTTTGACTGGAAATAGCATCTTTTTTGCGATTCTTCGACTGGAAATAGCTTTTTTTTGCGATTCTTCGACTGGAAATAGCTTTTTTTGCGATTCTTCGACAGGAATAGTGTTTTTACTGCAACCTTTTGACAGAAAACATCTTTTTTGTGATCCTTTGACAGAGACTGCATCTATTTTGCATTCTCTGACCAAGATGACGTCTTTTCCGCAATCTTTTAACAGGAATCGCGTTTTCTTCACAAGCTTTTGACAAAAATCGTGCCTTTTTCCGCAATTCTTTGATGATATTGGTGTTTTTGACGATCTTTCGACAAAAATAGCGTGTTTTTATGATCCTTCGACAGGAATCGCATTTTTTTCTGCAAGCTTTTGACGACAAACGTGTCTTTTTTTGCAATCCTTTGACAGAAATAGCACTTTTTCCCCCCACGATCACTTCACGAAAATCATGTTTTTTTCCAGCGATCTTTTGCCGAAAAGCGTGTGTTTTTCCGCGATCCGCTTTTGTCTCGTTTCTGTCCTCGAAAATTTTTAAAAGACGGAATTCCGTCTCAGGACGGAAGAACTTGCACCCATGTTCTTACTAGAGGTATACATGGGCCAACATTTTCAAGCCCAAACTCCATTCGGTATAAAAGCTAAACGCTCGATCTGGTATTGACACAGCCCCTATGCTGTGGCGGTCCTACGAGGCGGAGGGAACGATGAAGTCCCCTTCCCCCTTGGACTAATAAAGGGTTTACAAAGTGACATTATGCATCCTCATGAGAAATAACTTGGGGGGGGGTGAAGCTCGAGCCCGTCATGGCCTGGCATGGGTCGCGCCAGTGTAAGTCCATCACGAGACTTGGACTGGGTAAGGTTTTCTCTCATTTTGAATCAGGTCGTGTCCTGATTTTGCTTTTTTTGGAGATTCTAGATAGTGCGATAAACATTATTAGCCCAACTGCTACCTGTGCAGCTAAACGTTCGGTATGTCTCTGATCTGAATTTCTTCGAAGGATCGCAATCAAAACTGGTTCAACCATTCTCGCAAGAGTAAAAATCGAATCTGTAACTGACTCAAATCCGAAATGTATGACAATCTAACCCGATGCGCTAAGCGCAGCTAAAAAGTAAAAGTCAACCCGACCAACAACAAAATGTAGTAGTTGACTGAACCCAAAAGTGAAAAATCAGAAATTAATTTGAACCACAGCAAACAGTAGAAGTAAACCAGACTCAAACACGACCCAAGTACAAATTAACCCGACCAGGATCAAAAAAGTGGAAGCAGACCGGACCCAAACCCGACCCACAGCAAAAAAGTGGACGAAACACGACCCGCATTTAAAAAAAAATGAGATCCGAGCCGTGCTGGAGTTTCTAAATTTCTAAAATCACCCTCCCCCCCTTGAGGACTCTCCAGATCCACCCTTGCTTAGTTGCACAAACCTTGCTTTTGAAATAAGTTAAAATTTGAATTTTTAAAACTTTTTTTTTATTCTTTTGATATTTGAGTATCTTTGTACATTGATGGTAAATTTTTTAATTTACCAATTTTTTAATTTCACAATGTATATTTTTTAAAATGTATTTTTGCTTTCCTTTACTATTTTATTTATTTTTTCTTTATCTCAGTTTATTTATATATTTACCATTTACTTATTACAAATCCTCCATCCTAACTCAATGTGTATATTTTTAAAAAAATAACTTTAGAATGCCAATTTCTGTTGAAAAATTTATTTATTATTATTATTATTATTTTGAAATATTTAAACTTAATTAAAAAAATTAATCCCAACGCTTCTATAAATGACCATTTGACAAAGACAATTTTTTTTTTGTTGCACGGGAAAAAAAAAAAAAAAAAAAAAAAAAACTTGTTCTTAGCAAGTGGTTATTTATAACAATGTTATGCTTAAAAATTTTTGAAAATTCAGAGATTAAACATTAAAATATAATCCAAATAATGAAATTTTTAACAAAAATCGGTATTCCAAATATCATTTGTAAAAAAAGAAAAAAAAAAAAAAGAGAGAAAGAAAGAGAAATGGGGGGGGGGAGAAAAGAAGATAATTTGTAATAAGCATATTGTCAATACAAAAATTAAATAAACGGAGATAAAAAATTTTGAAATGTCAAAGTAAAACAGATATTCATTTTTAAACATACACGCTGCAAAATTACAATCATATGGGATAATTATCAGTCAGTATCTTTTTTTATGTAAATATTGTAGTAGTATAGTTTAATATTTTTAAGACCGAATATTAAAGTAAGCAAGGGCTGATCCAGCCCTCCTTTTAGAAAAGGATCATGGCTCCTTTTTTTGGTGAGGTGGGGGTCATGTCTCTTAATAGGTAAGCAATTTTTATATTGAAGATTGTCGCCACGTCCAAAATAGCTAAATTTCTGTTACTTTTGGGAAGTTAATTTCATTCATAACAATAAAGTTCTATAAATATTCGTAAAAATATAAATACATAAATTTTTTCAGATGCCAAGAAATTGAAAATTTTTCCGCTTTCATATAAAAATCAAACAATCATTCAAGAAATTATGTATTTTATACACATTTTTAAGGTTTGACAGTTACAAAAAGCCGTCTTGAGGGAGCAATTGACAGTCATGGCCTAAATTCAGTTTAAAATTCTACAATTTATGGAGATTTCATGAAACTATCTTTGCCTTTATTGAAAAATGGAAAACGTTAATCAATCGCATTTTCTCTGAATAAATGTATCTTGCATCTAAAATTAAAATATACTTCATGGACACGTCAGAAATTACCTACTTTGGGTTTAAGTTCAGCTTTAACAAAATCAATATATATTTTATTTTTTAAATTTCCTTAAACACTTTCTTTGTTCAGATGGAGTTTATGACCCCCCCCCCCCCTGAATTCACCACTCAAAGTAAGTGCAATAAATCTTGTAAAAGTTTTGTTCCTCTCATAATTCTGGAATAATAAAGCAAAGACTTAGTTTTGGGTATACATACAAAGTTATTTGATGTGCAAAAGGCTTTTGTACATTTTACAAAACATTATTTAGCCAAAGAATCTTTAAGCATTTTTACAGCATTTATAAGCAGTATGTATTACTTCTTTATCCACAGTGAATGGATTAATTAATACCTAACAAATTTACTGGTCCATAAAATGTAAAACAAATTGTCGTTTTTTTCGATTTTATATGGCTTAGACCAACTGAAGTTTTCTGCTCCTTTTTGGTGAAATTATACACAAACCTCAATGCAGATCTTTATTATAATATACAGTGTAATAAGGCTATTATAATGCATTATGCATATTTTAATGCACAATTTTGGCATTTTGATATCGGATATTATTTATATCTAATTGTTCTGCCATAATGTGTCTTATTCTCAGAGCATTTACATTCAAGGATGCAAGTTATATTAACTAGAATACATAGTATAAACATCTGGAAAAATTACATCATTAAGCACTGACCTCCTGGTTATTTTTTAATACCTCACAAAATTAATCGTCAAACTAAGCCTATAGGCTTAGTTTGACTCATATATAAATGTTTGATATATTAGAAGAAAGTTTCATAATCAAACATAAAACTACATTATTAAATAAAAATGAATAGTACTTACATTATCTTTACTTGCTGCTTTATTATTATTACACAAATCAACGTGGTTAGGAATGCGCCGAGCTTCCGCTGTTTACAAACTAAAAACATGGCTGACACGGACACATCTTCGCTTCACTTCCCCTACAGAGAAATTTCGTAAGTACTGTTGCCACGTTCGCGCGATGAAGTTCTCGTAAGCAGATTATTGCTGTCATAAAGCAGTCAAACTGGAGAATAACAGCGGTGCGTTCTTTAATAGTTTGATGCTGTTAATAAACACATATTGTTGAAAAGCGGGCTGTTTTATTACAATTATTTTTTTACAGTGCAGATTTTTGCTGTCATAAAACAGCTAAACTGGAGAGAAACAGTGATGCGTTTTTTAATAGTTTGATGCTGTTAATAAACACATTTGGTGGAAAAGCGGGCTGTTTTATTACAATTATTTTTTACAGTGTAGTTACTATACGAATTTGATTTTTTCAACTGAGTGAAAGAAATTGAGAAAACATAGGATTCGAACCCAGAACCTTCTCGTTCGTGTTCCTGAGTTCGAGTCCTGTATCGAGTATTTCCTCACTCAGTCAGAAAAACCGAATTCATAATAAGACAATACGTTTTATTTTCTAAACAAATGTAGGGTACTTCCAGAACCCATAGCACAATGTCATTTTCATTTATTGCGGAACATAACGTAGAATAACAGATTGAAAAAAAAATGAACTTTGATGACTTTTTTTTTCCAGTAGGTAATCACATTAATTTTCTAATTATATGCATGAAAATTTTGAATTATAATCAATTATCATTGTTTTGAAGTTGATCATTGTTTGTTTGTCCTGACAGTCATTAATATATCCAAACTTATGCGATTTAAAAAGATTATTAAGAAAATTTTAAGTGTATTATCGTTTATTGTCTGAAAATTTCGTTTTTATATACTAAACTATTCATCACTTTTAAACAAATAATTTCCATACTATTAGAAAAAAGAAAACTTACCTTTCCCGTTAATTCTTCCCGGAAATCTGAAAAAGAGAGAGAAATTCCGTTTATTCTTTACAAGTATACAAATCTTTATACCAAATTTTAAATTTACTTTTTAAAATGAAGAACCGAAAATTAGACAAATAAAACTTTCTAATTTATTCAAAAACATATAAAAAAAATAATGCTGCCGAATTTTATAAAGTAATAATTTTCTTATTCATTTATTTTTTCCCCAATTTATTTTTTAGACTACTTAAAGATATTCGCATGTAAATTATATTCTAAACAAACACATTTTAAAAAATACATAGTAACTCAGTCAAACTAAAAAAGAAAAAAAAAATCGATTTTATTAAGAAAAAATAGAGAGAGAGAGAACATTTTTTCTCAAATTTAAATAAAAATATGCATTCATATTTTGCATGTAATAATCAAATTATGCCTGCCATGCTGCCAGGAATATTTCCGTGATTTAAAGAAAATATTTCTGGGAGATATCCAAAAATAAAGAAAATGAGTTTTTTATACTCAAATATACAGAAACCGAGACAATGTTTTAGCTTTAATGAACATGGTTCAAAAAATTTATTTACATATATAAATACAAAATCAATTAAATATTATTTATTAAACGTTTTTGTAGGAAATGATTTTTTTTCTTTTTAGTTTTATGTATTGTTTTCGTGAGGAGGATCTAGACATCTTTGACAAATCGCTGCTAAAATATGGTGTAGTTTTTTCCAATATGATTTAAGATTTTAAAATAATAATAAATAACAATAAAACTTCAGTTTTTTTCTTCCGTTTTCGTTGCAAATTTTAAACAATGTATTTATGTCTAAAAAAAAAAAAAACATGTTGAAAAGTTTATGGTAGCATTACTGAATTATGCAAAAGAAATTCAACTTTTATTGTTAAACATACTTTAAAAACATTTCAAACGGAAAACATAAAATAAAAAATTTCACATTTTCATGAAAAGAATCGTGATTATTCGTGTCAAAGTATCATCAGAATCGTTTGGCTTAGTTTGCAGTCCTGTCAAAGCATGTTCCATATCGAACATTTCACAACACGATGTCCCCTCTCTCTTCTCAAATATTTTCTGAGATGTACAGTGTGACGACAGGCTAGAGTGGAAATCAAACGGGCGAAAACAACACAAAACTCCCCTCGCACCCTCCTATCCTCCTTTGCAAATATAAATAAGCTATGTATACTTGTATCTTTTACATCATCGACCGTGTGAAAAGCGGCCCTTTCTGCATTCGCTGACCCTTGTCCGAATGACATGTGTCGTACGCGTTTCATTCGATTCGAATGTCTGAGGGGGTTGAGGAACGAGCCCTCCCTGCTTCCGGAGAAGATCTCCATCCTCTCTCTGTGTCTGTCTGTCGTAGGGTGTGCGGAGGGGGTATAGTTCGTTCCATTTTCGACTGATTCAGCGCTTATACATGCCCCGATGAGCTCGGAGAATACCAGAAGGCAAGAGGAGGGGGAGCGTATTCGTTATGGGGCTTTCGGATACGACCCCAAAAGCTTCAAGAACGGTTTTACCACTTGCACCTTATGTACCACACAGAAATGAATCTGAATGCTTAACATTGCTTTTTCGATAGAGGAATCACATAGATCCCTTTTTAAAGAATTGTTTTGTCATTTCACTTCATATTTTACTGAATGTTATATCCACAATTTCCATTGACCAATCGTTTTTTTTTTTTTTTTTTTTTTTTTTCATCTTGTCCAGATACTACTTGTTATTGCCCAATATACGTTAATGATACTTTTTCAATTCCAAGCTGACTACTTTCTGACGCATTTTAAAATTTATTTTTTTTTTCTACAAACGATGAAATTGACATGTGCTCTTATTCAAAAACTTTTTAACCATTCTTTTTTTTTTTTTTTTTTTTTTTTTGTTAAAAGTAGATGATATTGCAAGATATACTGTCAAAGTTAGTGTTTTCAATCAAATTTATGGATTTGACAGCACTGGAAAGAGAAAATAACTGATGTCAAAGAATAATATTCGCTTACAATTCAAGTGATTCAGTCATCAAAAAATAATATATATCAGTATTTATATTTGATTACAAATCACTTCAAAAATAATGGCCTATAAGTGTCAAACTTTTGCGTTTAAAAATAAGACAGGAAGTTTTACGTTCTTCAGCGAGAAAAATTATTTTGAGAACCGCCTTAAATGATTCTCACAGTAAATCTTATCAGTATTTCGTGGTTGTTACTGATACATTTACACGTGAAACAAAATGTAACGGAACAGAAATTACCCATCTGAATCGTTTGAAATTTGACATGTATAATTGTTGCATAATTGTGTCGAGTCATTTTAAATTTTATGAAAATCGGATGCATAATTCAATTACAGGCAGAACCAAAATATTCCGCTACATTATGGTCAATGGAAAAAATAGTTTAAAGTGCATTTTAACGATGTTGCACTCTTTCGAACATAACAAAATTGATATGTATCAGTATCTATGAAGTCCATTCTAAAATATACATTCTGCACCATCTGTGGTGCAAAGAATATTTTTTTTTAATTATTTACAGGGTCACACAAATGTATCCAATAACTTAATACTAATAGAGAATGCATTGTTTGGGGCGCGTTTTAATGATAAGTTATTTCTCATTTTATGAAAATTACTTGCATTGCTGAGGTTTACTACAAGTTATTTCATGTATAATAGTAAGCAGATGGTATTTACAGGGTCATACAAAAGATTTTGGCTACTATACAGTATCCGAAGTACTGTATACTATTACACCAAGGTCTAAATATTTTTAAAACTTCGTAATAGTACGAATGAATCTACCTCATTTGCTACATTTGACATGCAATTTCCGACTTTCATTTTTTCTTTCTTTCTTTACAGAAACAACAAAATGCAGAATACAGTGCTATACTGGTGGACTTCGGTGCGCAGTATATAATAAGCTACGGTGAGAATCAGTTAAAATTTAAATCTTATTTAAATTTAGAAAGTTTTGGATCTGAGCTTCAGTGAACATCGGCACAATCAAACACTGTATATATGAGTGTCAATGTGCATGCATACATATGTGCGTGTGTCTGTTTTATTTGGAAATTTCACAGTGAATATCTTAAAAACTGAAAAACTTTCAGTAAAAGACAAATACCAGTTTTATAAATAACCGGTAAAAAACAATTGTTCCTTTTTTTTCTTTTTGCCATACTTTAAATATCTAAATATTTGTTATTTTAAGATTATTTTAACATTTTTGTTAGCAGTATTTCAAAGCATAAGAAGTATATTTACATAATTTAACTTGTAAAAAAGATGTATTAAATGTGTATCTTCAAAATATATTAAAGCTTCGGGTTTTAAGTTATATTACTATGGTGTTTTTTATTAGTCCCGTAAGAGACAGATAAGTGACAAGTCGGAATTTGCACACCAAGCGTATTAAAGAACGTGTGTTCGTGTACTATACCGAAGTTTTAAAAATATACAGTACTTAGGATATAATGCAGTATCCGAAATCTTTTGTATGCTCCTGTAAATACTAAATGCTTTCTATTATCCCTTTTAGCGTCCTAACCGGGTTTTACCGTCACATAATCTTTGAAATCCAGGGCTGATTAATTACAAAACTAATATTTAAGATAAAAAAATGTGTAAGGTAGTCATATACGAATTCCCATACAAATATTTTTCGTAGGTATTATGTTATGAATCGTTAAACATAAAGGAAAAAACAGGCCAGACACTTAAAGGGTTATACAGAAAGTAATTTGTAATAAACCTCAGCAACATATATCAATTTCAGAAATGTGAAATAGTTTAATATTATTAAAACGCACCCCAAACAATGCCCTCCCTTCCTAAAAAATTATGTAATACAATACATTTATGTGGACCTGTATATTGATAAAAAATATTCTTTGCACCAGTATATTTCAGTATGTATTTCATAGATGCATATGAATTATATTATGTTCGAAAGAGTGTAACATCATTAAAATGTACTTGAAACACTTTTTTCCCATTGACCGTATTGTAATGGAATACTTTTGATTATCCTTGTAATTAAACTATACATCCGCTTTTCATAAAATTTGAAATGAGTCGACAAAATTGTGTAATAATTATATATTTTAAATTTCAAACGATTCGGTTGGGTAATTTTTGCGTTGTTGTATACGGACAGACGGATTGATTGAACGAAGACTATCGGTGCTATATTTACATAATTATGAACGCAGCTAAAAAATGCTCAACTAAATATTTTTTTCTGATTGCATACGATTTCCACTTATTATGCATTTTTTCTAGTTTAAAAAATCAATTCTCTTTGAATTCCTAGCCATATACTAATAGAGACGACTACATCGATTAAATTAATTTAACAGTTTTTCGATATATCCATCTCAGTTTATTAATCCTAGATTTAATATTCGAGTGCAATCGTTGCAGTTCCCTTTGTGAGCTGTTTTATGGCATCTTCAAATGTTTGTCCAGCACTACAGATTTTGAATTTAGAGGCCTAATACCCTAAAATGAGTATATTCTTTGTAGCTTTAGAGTGAAAACCGCCCGAGGTATTATGGACTTCATTGTCAATGGTGGTTGTTGTCTATGCGTTTTCCGTTATGATTTTCTAATCGCCTATAAGTATGATTTTCCTTCGTCATAGATTGTAATAAGCCTCTGCTGGAAGTATTAAATTGTCAAACATAAGCTGAACATACCTCCTGGGGTTTAATAAAATGTATTTAGGCAGCATGGCGTGTTTCATTTCCAGCAAAATATTATGCGAGTGATTTTCCACTGCAATAGTTCGTTGGATTTCAAAGATGTTTATTGACAAATGCATTTTAGTGGTTTAGAAATCAGTTGCAAATGAAACTGGTACAAAAACATGTTAGGCTAAAATACAGTTATTAATAAGCTAAAAAAAATATTTAAACATATTTTTTAAGGCTAAATATATGACACAATTATTTTAAATGATAAAAATAATAAATATCCATGGCTTTGATTAACAATATTGTTTGACAGACTTGGAGGCGGCAGTACAGATAATCATCTCATCGAGTTTACGGATGAAAATCTAGGAATAGTTAAATATCGATTTGCACATTAAAATGCAATCGGTTCGCCAAGTTATATATTGGTAGAAAACACCTGAAAACCCGATTTTAATGGTTGACTCATGGGTTTACCATTATGTTTTCCTGCTCTTAGCCCTCCATGTTTTCATACTTTTGGGTGCAGAAAAGCACAATTGTAGATCTTGCGAATCAACCGTTAAAATCGAGTTTTCAGGTGTTTTCCACCAAGATATAACTTGGCAGACCGAATACGTTTTAATTATACCATTCAAAGTTTAACTTATCCTAGTTTCTTATCCGTAAACTCGATGAGCCGATTGTCTGTGCTGCCGTCTCGCGGTCCATGATGAATCCTCATTTTTTCTCCTTCCGTCACTGTTCATATGTGTTTATAAACAAAAACTGCATGTACATATACGCACACACACATACATACATTATTTATTGAACAGAGATTTATTATTAAATTAAAGATTTAAAAACTTCAGATAATTTGATAAATTCCATTTTCAATACTTCTGTGACTAATTACTCTCTGAAAATATTCTCAGAAACTTTCTTATATCTACCATCTTGTTAAAAAAAAAAAAAAAAAAAAAAAAAAAAAAAAAAAAAAAAAGATTTAATATGTACATGTTTAAATTTGTATTGTATTTCTGCTTTTTTTTTTATTTATCAACTTTACGATTTTAAATTTTTAATAGAAAAGTGTTTTCCTTTCTAATAACCGATTAGAGTTATCTTTTACAAAAATATTGCATAAAAATAAAACTATAACAATCTCAAATAAAAGCGGCAGAGAAAGAAGTTGGAGATGAATGTGAATCCTGAATTTTGCATGTCTATAGGGATAGTACTTATGTGATTATAACATATGGGATTGATAAAAAAGTTTTCAGCGTAAAATTACAAATATTTTTTTAAAGATAAAATCTACACATAGAGATAATAAAAACTTTTCGCTATTATTATTTTCAGTCTTATAATATCTAAATTTTCCCCTATCTTTTAATAATACACTCTAAATAAAAAGGAGTGACTAGTCACTCCGGAGGAGTGATCTCACTCTATCAAAAGTATCTCACTCTCTGAAAGAGTGAATACTCACTCTTGGGAAGTGAATATTCACTCTAAAAGGTGTCAATACTCACTCTTTATGAGGAGTGACTATTCACTTTTGCTAAAGGAGTGCATTTTTTCACTCCTTTTACTTTTTCGAGTGAACGTTCATTTTTTATGTTGTGAATTCTTTTCGTATCTTTTAGAGCATACGATGAAAATAAATACAAGCATGGTAAAGATTTGAATAAAATATTTTATTGACAATATTTCTTTAATTCATAGTATGTAGCATTAATTGAACTTTTTAAGGGAAAATTTAATTAAAGTTACATATGAATTAAATTAGATTATTGACAGAAATAAACTATTTTATTCCAATCTTTCCAATTGTGTTTGCTTTTATTGGTAGCCCCATAAATATATGATAAGTTTAAAATGCCATAAAAAACACTTCATTTCAATGCTTAAATGTCATGTTTTATTTTTTAGTGTTAATAATTACATGTATCATAAATGGAAAAGAAACAGTTTACAATAGAAGGAAATTTCATAAGTTATTTCACAAAATCTATAATTAAATGTTTAATTAATATCATAAACAAAAAAAAATAATGTTTGCATACAATTAAAAATATATGTATATACCAATTTGTAAAAGATTAAAAACAATAACTAGTATTTTATAATTGTACTATTAACCAGCAACAAACTACAGTAGCGGAATTAAAAGTGTTAATAAATTCAACAATTCCTCAAAAATCTTCTCGTTGGTTATGAGAAATTCCTATTTTAGAAATTTGGCAAAATCCGAAATATTAGTATGACGATTTAGAATTTTAAATAATTTAAAATATTATTAACAATTAAAAAAATAATCTTTCATATGTTTTACAACGGTATTATGTAAGAAGATATTTTCTTAATACAACACTAATATTAAATCTGAAACCATTTCGTAATAGTATAATAATTGCATTATGTATCTAACTTCAAAAAAAAAAAAAAAAAAAAAAAAAAAAAAAAAAAAAAAAAAAGAAAAAAAAAAGAAAAAAGAAAAAGAAAATGCTGCATGACAGAATCACAAAACAGTAATATCAAGTAAGTATAAGTTGATGTTTATCTTTTGTTAGGAATAAAGAGCAATGTACCAATCTTTGCGTCAGCTATTCTTCTTTTTGTTCTGTTTTCTGTTTTTTTTCTCCGAGCACATAACGATAGCAGATGGCTCTCTGTATAACGTAAAACTATTTAATTCAACATTCAAGAACTTTCGTAATAAAAGGTTAAAATTAAAATTGACTTACCGTTGTTTTTTTATTATAAATAATATCCATTGTTTGATGAATAATAATCCCTTGATTGATAAATAATATCTGTGCAGTGTAACCTCGTCGTTACTGAGTATTAATGAAATATTATTGCTTTTTGCTGACTTATTTTTTCTCCACTATGACTCCAGAACAAGAGATCTAATCTATTTGGAATATTTTGAATCTTACATATCGGAGCATATCATTGTAAGATCGAAATTTAAATTACGTTTCAATATTATTAATAAAAATGAAACGAATGAAGGTCTACATATGTGGACCGAGGAAACGAAAGGTTAATTCTAAAATGGCGGACACATTTTTCTTAACTCAAAAAAAAGCGACAAGACGCTTCTGATTGGCTGATGCGTAATACATATCTAAGTCACTTTTTCGGCGAAGTGACCGTTGACTCTTCCGAAGGAGTGACACTCACTCTTGAAAAAGAGTACGTTTTAATACCAAGTAAGCGTGATTTTATAGGTTGTATTATTAAATAGAATTTTTGAAAATTAAAAATTGACATATTTTGGTGCTTTTTATTGTTTTACTCCATATATTGCTTTAAAATTTAACGGATATTTTTTTGAAGAGTATAATGCCGGGCTTTGAGTGAGATTTTTCACTCTAGACCATGGAGTGAGATATCTCACTCTCGACCATGGATTCAGATATTTCACTCTCTACAACGGAATGACATATTTCACTCCTTTTTGGGGAGTGGGAAATTCCACTCTTTAAGGAGTGTATTTTTATAAAGTTCACTCTGAAAAGGGTGAAAATGTCTGTCACTCTTACAAAGAGTGAGCTCTTCCATCCTCCCAGTTTTAGAGTGTATGTTATCATATTTATTATATTTATTATATTTTAATCGCATGTATATGTAATTTACTCATTCTTTATTTTTTTATGCTAGAAAATCCTTAATCTGTCAAAAGCAACATTTTCCCTAAAACCCCATTATTTTATTTTATTCTTTCATATGTTTCTAGTATCTTTTATTTACGTTTAAAAAAATAATTGGATATCTCACAATTCCAAGTGAGCGACGTTCCAAAAGATTGATTACGTAAGATATTTCTCCGATTGACAGTGAGACTTACGTTTTTTTTCGCCTGTTTAATCTGCATAATGATTAGTTTCGCGTTTTCTCAAAAGTTTATTTGTAACGTGAACGTTGTTGTAAAATCCTGTATTCGTGTGCACTTTTGTATATAACGGCATTATTTTGACTCCAGATCAAGAAGTCTACATTTTTGTGCTTCTTCAATAATCCTCGTCACCTAGCAGTACCTTTTTGTCAACACGTATACTTATCGAATATCTTAAAGTTTTATGATGTTGTGTATACGCAATAAGTCTCAGGTATGAGTCCAAAACTAATGGAACGGTTTCTCTCCATTTGACAGCAATAAAATAAGTAAAGCTCCACCTTGCTTCTATATTTAAAGGGAAAAATCTTTATGGAATTTAAAAATATTACATCCACTCTGAAATCATTCCCAATCGGGTTAATAATGATGATTCATTGCATTTCACGAGACATTATGCTGCAAGTGATCCATCCAATAATCTCTGATCTTCCTTTATGGGGAGGTGGTGTCTACAAAATATGTATGCGCTTTGCACTGCTGTGAAGGAATTGATTTTGTGAGGTCAGCGTGATAATGGCCTGTGATCCAAAACCTCATATATATAAACAAAAATTACACAGTAGAAACCAGAAATGTATAATAAGAAACCATGAATAGCCTATAGAATCTTCAGAGGAGCTAGCATTTTTAATTCGTGAAGATATGTTTCTTTCATCTAGTTTTATCTGCATTAAGCCTAAGATGACAAAATTTAGCTACTAATAAACATATCATAAACAATCCAAAATAAACCAAAAATTACACATAAAATATGAAATGAAAAATAAATGAAGGTAAAGTGTTACTTCAAAGGTAAATAAAAATCTAAAACACAAAAAATAATAAATCACTAATGAAGAGGCCCAAAAGATGTAAAACAGGTTGTATAAAAAAAGAAGTATGAAGTAGGGGAAAGTGGGGATACTTGAGCATAGGGGATACTCGAGTCACCCCCTATTATTTCTACAGTTGGTTAATGTTTCTGTCTAAAACTGGCAATACGGCAATATACTTATAGTTCTGAACATGTAAAAAAGAAATCACATACCTTGATACCATTTTGAAAGTACGGTGATTAAAAGTTGTTTTTCTCTATGTAAAGTAAATATTTAGGTGCATGGTTTTTTCATTTTATTGTTATTAAAGTTTCATTTAAAGTTGCAACAATATATATAAATTTAATAAGTATATTCTCGATTGTATTTTGAATCCTAAATAGCTCAAATAGCTGCATGTTTTACTTAGTAAAACTCTGATAAATAAAAATAGTGGTAATGGGGATACTTGAGCCAGTGAGATTGGGGATATTTGAGCCATGTCTCAACCATCCCCACTAGGAAATTAGACATGGGTAAAATAAACAAAAGATAAAATTACGTCCTTATATTCACTAATAGATTTTTTTTCTAGATAAAAGGGAGCATAATTTTTTAGTTTTTTTTCCCTTAAAAAAAAAATAATGATTTAGAAAAAAAAATGTTTAAAAATGTATTTTTTTAATGAAAATATTCATTTTTTTTCATTTTGACTAACAAAATAGCCTGTCTAGATAAATGTAAACTAATCTCTAATACTTTAATTAGTTAGATCCAACATATTAAATATTTATTTTTTTATATAATATATTAAGGTTAATATTTTATATTGAAATTGTAACCTCTGTTACTGTAACTTTTTTTAAATCAAAGAAATGACTTCTATTGTCCCCAACAGAAGACTCTACTGAGTTGCCATGTAGGTAAAAGAAAAAAAGATGTGTGCTTTTACAACCATTCTGAATTTGTTCTTCATACATGTTGCCAAAGAGCTGAAATATCTGATTTCTAATCTCAATTGGTTTTAAAGGACTTTATGCACCATAATTTATCATTCTGTAAAATATTTGTGCAAAAATAAAATTAAAAAATTACTTTTATAGGTATTTTTCCGTACTGGCTCAAGTATCCCCTCCATGGGGATACTTGAGCTAAGATGTAAAAAAAAAGTAAAAATTAATTAGACATAGAAAAATAGTTCAAAATTAATTGAAAGTGGTTATCAATTAAAGAAAAAATATCAAATTTTCATTTTCAATATTTTATTTTGTTCTAAGAAATTATAAAAATTAAAAAATAATAATAAAATTTAAAAAGTGGCTCAAGTATCCTTATCTTCCCCTATGTTACATACATACATACAGTGTGTCCCACCAAAATAAAGTCACCGTGATTTTGCGTCGTAATTGGACATGAAACAAACGGATTTTTACGAAACAAATATATTAAAAAAGTCTATACAGAAATGCATATTTACAAGGAGTAACTCATTCTCAGCCTCACTTGGTCAGGGAAAAAAGTGGAAGCATAAGAAAAGAGAAGGAAAAAAGTGTCCCTGCGAAATAAAGCCTCTACTTTTAATAGTCAATATATTCGCCATGCTTATATATGACTTGGAATATTCAATGTGGCGTACCATTTACTAATCCTTGAAAGACAGCAGCATCAATATTATTCCAGACCTCAATGATGTCAGCCTTCAGTTCTGCCATAGACTTGAATTGTCTATCATTGGCATTTGAAGCTCTACTGAGGATATCCCATACATTTTCTTGGAGATTGAGATGAAGGTTCAGGACAAGCTATTCCATGACATGTTCCTAATTACTCCAAAACCATTCCTGAGAGGCTTTTGCAAAAGTTATGGGGGTGTTTTCCTGCTGGAAAATCCAACTTAGGCCGCCAGTTTCCTCTGTAATTGGCAATAAATGGTTTCTAGCAATTTTTGGTAATCGGTAGCCTAAATGCTGTCTGAAGGAAAAGCCAGATTAAGTTTACTACCACCAGTTTACTACCGTAGTCGAAGCCTCGCAACAATATTCATTAGTTTCCACCGCGTTGTCTTTTGGAGAAAATTTCCTCTCCTTTTCTCATGTCATGCCAATAGAAAGCAAGGCTGTCTGAACCAACTAAACTAATTTTTTTCTCGTCTGAGAATATAACACGATGCCACTGGTCCTTCTAGGTTTGATGATATTTGGCCCCATCGACTAATGTTTTGTTTGTGGATAGCTTTCAACGTGAGCTGATAGACGGAGGCTTATTAATACTGTTTGGAGATTTCGACTATAGCGATAAATTTAAAATGACTATTTATTCAGAACGCATGTAGGATACCAATTAACGAGCAATGCTAGAAACCCAGTTACTGACATTTGCAGAGTGTATTGGTGGCCTAAGTCCGATTTTACAGCAGAACAATGCCCACAGAACCTTTGCAAATCCCTGCTACGAATGATTTTTTTGATAAATGTGTGCATGTTATTGAATGACCTGCCTGTACCTTCATCTCAACCCTCAAGAAAAGGTATCAGATATTCTCAGTAGACTAGTATATCCCAATGGCGGACAGTTTAAGTCTGTGGCAAAACGGAAGGCTGCTATCATTGATGCCTGGCATAATATTGATGCTACTGTATCCAAGAAATTGGTAAATGGTATGTCATCTGGTATATTACTTGTCATATATATAAACTTGGCTGATATATTAGCTATTAACAGCAGTGCCTATTTTCGGCAAAACACTTTCCTTCTCCTCTTTTTTTTTTTTTTCATGCATTTTTCTCCTGCCCAAGATTGGCAGGGAATGAGTTCCTCCTTGTAAATATGTATTTGTACATAATCTTTCTTATTATATTTGTTTCTTTCGTATTGTTTTTTTTTTCTTGTCCAATTACGATATAAAATCATGGAGGCTTTATATCAAAGGGACATACTGTATATATTTATGTATATATATTTATAAGACTGCTAAAACATTTAGCTATCTCTGCTCAAATATTAGGTGCAAAACAAAAAGAAAGAAAAAAAAAGGGGGGGCTAAAAAAAAGCGGTAAAAATTTGAAAAAAAATATCAAAATTGCTTATCCTTGGATGGCTGCAAAAGACAGATTTTTACTTTTTGTAATAGAAGCAACTTAAAAGGGATTTTTTTTTCTGACATTTGTGTAAAAGTAAATTTTTATGTAGCATTATTGATTTATTGGTTCAAATAGACACGTGGTTAGTAAAATAATAATAAAAAAAGACTTTCAAAATGTGTATAAAATGAATAAAACTTAAAAGTAAAAGCATAAAAAAAAGATATAAATTCAACGCCAGGTGTATGACCTTTCACTACTAAAACTCTCCCATTTAAACATAACTGCGAAAGTTTTTCGAAACACGAAAACAAAAGGCAAGAGTCGTTTTTAATACAATATATATATATTTTCACACTACGTGCCTGTCAGGATCAATAATTCTCAACCCGGCACAGTTCCAACTACAAAAAAAGAAGCATTTACAGAGATTGAAAAATGAACATTGTTCTTAGCAACAAAGTTGTGAGAGTTAGAAAATAAAAAAGAAAACGACCAGCAGTTTCACAAGGTTTCGATATAGATGACAGAAAAGCCTTTTTTTTTACGCTTTCTTTTTCCAGAAATCGATTCTTAAATTTAACTTCCGAATCCGAAAATCGACCGCTCTTAACTGAAATATTTTAAACTTTGCTTTTATGTTTCAGAGTTTCCTGATAAAAATCAACGTAATACAATTAAGCAGAAAATTTTTGAGAGTGTATCGATAATTTGGAAAATTAAAAATTTTTATTCCCACTAAAGCTTTATTTTTCGCCGAGGGGGTTTTAGTAAATTATATTTTAAAAGAATATCGATTGTAATCATCGATTAAACGAACACTTGAAGTAGGTGGGGGTGATTTTTCTAAAACGGAACAATGGCGATTATTAAACATTCTTATACTCTTGTGGAAATCAGGAAAAGTAAATATTGATAAAACTTTAATTAAAGAAGTTTTGCCGGGAATTTAAAATATTCTCTAACAGAAGTAGTTTTTTATTCGCATGATTTTGAAAAAGAATAGAGAATTCTTGAAAAGTGCTTCATATTTTACTTAGATTTGTTTGTTCAGAGTAGAATATTTATAAAAGTAGTTGAATACTTTATCTTTTTTCGGACATAAGTATTATAATTCCAAAATATGTTTGCTGATCTGACATTCTAGAGTTCTGGAACATTATTTTTCTCATGAATTTTATTCTTGGATGCATTACGAGATAAATTTGATTTGAGAATGAGACAAACATAGATCTTGCCAATCTTTCCAATATTTAAATGGTGCTATGTCTGACTATTAATATGCATCTAATTTAATTGAAATATTTTTTCATTAAATAAAAAAATATTTTTATTCGAAAATAGTAGCACTCATTTGGCGTGTTTAGCAGATATGGATATGCTGCACTAAACTGTAATTTTTCCAGAAAAAAAACTGTATTTTTTGCAGACAAAACTATTTTAAAGAAAATAAGTTGAAAAACTGGTGTAAATAAATATAAAGAGATAAAAATTTCTTAAACATACCATAAAGAACCATTTTCTATGGGACATATGTCCCTGCATAAAACTGTTTTACTTTAAAATAGTTTTTTCTGTAAAAAATGTAGTTTTTGTAAAAAAAAAAAAAAAAAAAAAAAAAAAAAAAAAAAATCTACATTTTTATGGAAAAAAAGAGGGCGGTTAGTGGAATGTTAAAGATATTTTTTGTAAACTAAAGATTTTTTCGATTAGCATTAAAAACTGACAATTTTTTTTCTGTTAACTTGAAACATATGTTTCGACAGTGTATAGATCCGAATTCGTTCCGCTTGTTTCATAAACTTAAAGTTACCAGATCTGTTTGTTCCGAGTAGAATATTTTTATAAGTATCTGAATGTTTGTATTTTTTTCAAAAATGAATCTTACAATTTAGAAATATTTTAAACAAAGTTTCACCGATAAATTTAACACGTGATTTAATCATAGGATATACATATATTCAATGATTTAGAATTAACAATTTAGAAATATTTTAAACAGTTTCACCGATAAATTTAACTCGTGATTTAATCATAGAATATACATATATTAGGTAACTTTTAATGTATCTGAATACGTCCCACTTTCTTTATAAATTTATTTTTAAAAAAAATATATTTGTTTGTTCGGAGTAGAATATTTAAAAAAGTAGTTAAATAAATGTCTTTTAATAGTTTCCAAGATAACTGAAAAATATTTGAGTTCGTTCTTCGTTGAGATGAACCACAATACATTATTTACAGATTATTGTATGCTTAGAAGGTATCGTGACAGAGATGCCCAAAATAGTAATTCAGGTTACTGAACTGGTTATGAATGGTCTTTGATGATTAATATTCGTTTTCGAGTGATGTATTTTTAAACTTAAATGTTTAATTTTTAAGAGGTATGTAGATTATATACATGTCTGCACGAAAGAATACGAACGCATTATCCGCAATCGACAGCATTTTCAAAAAATGGATTTTTTCTGCGTTATGTGTTATTTAAATTGTTTATTTAGCTATCTCATTTCATTCTGTGAAGAAATGAAAGTGTTTTTTACAATATTTTAATAGTGTTGGATAGTTTTTCATAATCTATGTCCTGATGCATGATATTTTTTTAATTATTATTTTAGCAAGTCTTGTAATTCAGAAATATTTTAGCTAATCTGATATTCAATTGCTATGCAACATAATTTTCCCCACGAATTTTTCTCTTATATTTAATCATATAATTTATGAGATAAATTTAATTTGATAATGAGATAAGTTAAATCATAGGATTGAAATTCATATTGCACTTATTTGATAAATATATTTACAAAATTACCATGTTTGTTTATTCCGAGTAAGAATATTTATGAATAAACCGAACACTTATTTTTGCTTTCGTCGTCAAGTTCTATAATTCTGAAATATCTTAATTAACCTAACATGTAATATGATTTGTAGCATGGATACTTAAATACTTTATTATGGAAGTGGGTAGGGTCAAATGGATTGACTGCTTGATCAAGATAACCTCATCACTAAGATTTCATATAGAACCCTAGAGGTCAAATGGATTGATATGGTTTCCTGATTTTAACGTAATGTGCATGAATGCTGCATGAATGATGCCTATTAGGTATTTCTTTTACTTTCACACAGTTGTCTGAATCTCTCTCAATCATATTTCTTCGGTTATTTTGAACAATAATATGATAATTAGGTTTATATAGTGGCCTAACTGGTATTATTACGGTGCTGAAACAGTGGCGTAACCAGGATGTGTGCCCACAAAATTAGTAATATTGTAAGTTTTCTTTTCCTTGATTTATAGCAGAAAATTTTCTGGTTAGATAAGGCGAACAGGGCTTAAAAAATTACCAGTATTCAGAGCACTTGGGCACCCACGCTGGTTACGCCACCGTAAAAGTTAATTCCAGCGGATTTTGTCAAATCTCATTAGTCGTAAAAAATCAAAACTAGATTCGAGCTTTCCTCGAGCAATCTATGTGCCAATAGCGAGTGATGTTCCATTTGGCTCACAAGGAAGGTCTCCATACGGGCATACTCAGAAAAATCTGAAAAAATTACAGAATGTTCTTCTCATATAGTTATATATGTTTATAAAAAAAAGTCCGTAAAAAATAATAAAAATTTCGTTTATTTGGCGGTTTATCTCCGGTTGGCGAAAAAACGAAATTTTGAAAAATACGCTTTTACGCTTCGAATACTTTTTAAAGAAAAAACTTTCGATGCTCAATTTATTTAAATAAGTTTAGTTTAAGTAATTTTAGTTTTGCATTTTTACTTTACTTTAAGTGTAATTTTGTCATATACGTTTATATGTACTTATAACAAAATGAAATTAATATATTTTATCATTTAAAACACAATTTAAATTGATTAAAATTGTTCCAAATTGAAAAATACACTGTTAAGAGCCCACAATAGTCACAGAAAAAGTACACAAAAAGACCCGGATGATCATGTAAAGTCTATGGGAGCGTTCTTTTCTAATATCTCGCTCAAATTTTAATATTTTTGCATGTTTTTTTGTACAAGATAGCTGAGGGCAATCCACAACCGGGCTAGTTTTTACTTTTTCGATTTTGGTTACACATTTTTTATATCACGATAGTTTCAGTTTCAGAACAGGTTTAAACCGGTTTCGAAAGTTAAAGTAATTTTTTAAAGAAAATCTGAAACAAAAATTGAAAAAGTAAAAACTAACCCGGTTGTGGATTGCTCTCAGCTATCTTGTGCAAAAAAAATCATGCAAAAATATTAAAATTTGAGCGAGATATTAGAAAAGAACTCTCCCATAGACTTTACATGGTCATCCGGGTCTTTTTGAGTAATTTTTCTGTGACTATTGTGGGCTCTTAAAAATCTGCTGCATTTTGTTGCAACGCACTCCCTTGCTTGTATAGAAAACGGTTACTTGGCCGTGAAATGGAGCTTTCTCATTGGTTGGAATAGAGATATTATATACAAGCGGTGGAGTGCGTTGCAGCAAAATGCAGCAGATTTTTAACAGTGTTGCACAAGCTACAACACCGCTAAAAATCTGTTCCATTTTCTGCAGCGTCACTCCACCGCTTTTATAGAAAACGGTCAATTCACCGTGCTATGGAGCATTCTCATTGGTCAGAAGAGAGATATTCTATAAAAGTAGTGGAGTGACGTTGCAGTAAATGCTGCAGATTTTTAACAGTGAAGTCAATTAAAATCAATTTTGAGATTCGTTAAAATCGTCTGGTTTTGGCGAGGAAATACACTACTCGCCAAATCCCGCGTCGCTTTCAGCTTTTCACGCCAATTATTCCAAACTATTTTTTTTTTTTTTTTTTTTTTTTTTTTTTTTTTTTTTTTTTACATATCTAATAATGTAATTCCGCCGCTAATTTTCACTGATCCTTTATTACCTATACATGAGTAGTTTAATTCGTATTTTTTTTTTCAAAAATTCTGAGTATGCCCCCAATGGAGACCTTCCTTGTCAGTTTAGAATAAGATTTTTTAGCCGAGAGTTTGTGTACATGCTAAGGTGTTGATAACACTTTAAATAAAAATATATGGGATTCCATGGGGTTCCTCCATTTAGTAATACTGTATACAGTGCTATTCCAGAGTTATTTCTGACAATTTTCATAGGGAGCTGAATTGAACCTTTCTAAGGTTCCGAATTACAATAAACTCAGCCCTCTAATTTCAATTTAGAATTTCTTGAAGTTAGCCTTATCCTAACTATTGCTCCCATTATTTTACTGTTTGATCTTTTAATTTGATCATCGAAAGTTAACTGCCTTGCTCCTTTTCCAAAGTCCTTTACTATTGATTTTAAATAAATATTATATATTTTTTCATTTTTTATGTTTGTCTTATGTTGACTTTTTTAGCTGATGGGTCGAAGACATCTCCATGTTCCACGCTATTTTTACCTTTAGGTTTTCAACATCAAAGAATTCATACAAGAAAATGGAACTTGTTACAAACGATAATGAAGATATCAATATTTTCAACTGGCTTTCTTTGTTTTGGGCGAAATATATGATGATATCGCAAGTAATGCTCGTTATGTCATCATTCTGTGCTCTACTTCTATATTGTGCGGTTTTTCTTTTGTGTCAGTTTCCAGTTTTTAGGTGCGTTCGTAATTATGTAAGTACGTGGCACCTATAGTTGTCGTTCAGTACGTCCGTCTGCCCGTCTGTCCGCGTATAACAACGCAAAAACTACCCAACCGAATCATTTTAAATTTAAAATATATAATTATTACATACATTATTAATTATATTATTATTACACATTATATAATTATTACATATATTATTATACATAATTATTGTCGAGTCATTTCAAATTTTATGAAAATCGAATGCATAAATCAATTACAGGGACAATCAAAAGTATTCCGTTATATTACGGTCAATGGGGGAAATTTTTCAAATGCATTATAATCATTTGAAATTTAAAATACATAATTATTACATAATTTTGTCGAGTTATTTCAATTTTATCAAAATCGGAAGCTTAGTTCAATTACAGGAACAATCAAAAGTATTCCGTTATATTACGGTCAATGGGGAAAAATGTTTCAAATGCGTGTAATAAATGTTCGAATGAGTGTAATGGTGTTACACTCATTCGAACGTAATAAAATTGATATGCAAATATAAAGTAATTATTATAATATACATTTTGCATAATCTGTGGTGCAAAGAACATTTGTTATTGATTTACAAGGCCACACAAAAATATTCCGTTACATAATGGTATAGGGAGAACATTGTTTGGTGCGCATTTGAATTGTAATTAACTATTTACAATTTTTCGAGATTGATATATGACAGTGATGTTTTTAAAACTTCATTATCGTAGGAATGCATTTCATTTGCGTACGCTTTACGTGCAATTTCCAACTTGTTTATATATACTATCAATTACAATATGAAATATAGAGAGGTTGATTCAGTGTTGCTTTGAAAAAAAATTTGGTCCTTATCAGCACTTATCGTAATGTCATCATATTTCTTACAAATTAAAGTAAATGATTAAAAATTTGCTAAAAATATATCTTACTAATGCTAATTATGAGTGAATATTCAGAATTTGAATGCGATTTCAGATTTTAGACAAAATAACGGAGTTCAGATTCTGTATTCCCATATGGTTCGGTTTGAGAATGTACGTTACGTTAGATAAACACGTTTACTTCTGACGATCATTTTAGAATGATATAGTACATTCCAATATCATGTAAGATATGTCAACTATTTTACAATTGTTCATGATTTGATTTATGCTTATAAGTTTTTTGTTTTCGTAAGTTTCTCCTCTTCTCTTTAAGTTTATATATCGACATTTTATTATCGACAAAAGAATTTCACAGGTAAGATAATTTTTTCTTACCCATAATTCTGTGAAATGAACTTTTATAATTATAATTACGTGGGTAAAAATCCATTTTTTAAATTACAAAAGATTACGAGTTTGATCGATAGCTGCGGCGCTGGCCTTATATATACATATAAAAAAATCTTTTTTGCAATATTTGAAATATAAAAGAGAATGAAAGGAAAAAAAATATATGAAATATGAAAGGAAAACGGAAATACAATTGTCTGAAAATCATATGATAAAATATGATTGTATGTTGATATGAGATAAAACAGTTGAATTATAAAGAAATATTGAATGATCTGAAAAATTATATTATTGTATATGACATGTACAGTATAATGTTTTATTGGGTTAGTTAATGAAGCGTGTAGATTAAAAATACAAATCCCAGTTAAATTATGTTTCTAATTATACGATATTATATAATAAAAAATAAAGCTAACGCAAACATAAATGATTTATATAAAACAGTATTTAACATTAAATATGGCTGCCGGAAAAGAGATTAGCCTAACAGAGAAATTTAATAGTAATAACTATAGTAATTGGGCATTTAAATTTGAAAATTTATTATTAAAAGAGGAATTGTTCACCATGGTCACATCGCATTCCCCAAGTAAAGAAATGTCAGAATAGGTAAAAAGTAATGCCAAGGTGAAGGCCTTAATTAACTTATGCATAGAAGCCTCGCAGATCATAGAGTGAATTTGTCGTCTAAACTATTTTTATTGTTTAAACTGTTCTCAGAAAAATTAAACGAGAGTGGCGATATGATCGGCCGCGCAAATAATATATTGTTGCTAAAGAATAAGCTTTTTGCTATCGGTGAGGAAATAGCTAATTCGTACACATGGGCACTGCTATTATGTTCCCTTTCACATGCCTATTACCTCTTCGTGACTACACTTGAGGCTCGCAAAGAGCAAAATCGGAACCTTGAGTTCGATAAAAACAAACTAATCGACGATCATAAATAGCGTTGAGAGAATGGCGAAGCAAGTTCAAGCTCGAGCGACTCGGCGTAAAAAGCGATAAACAAAATAGAAGCAAAAAATTATGCAGTTACTGCAAAGTCCAAAATCATAACATATCAGATTGTTTTCCACTTAAAAAATAAAAACTTGAATAATTTTCAGAAAAAATGATTGGAACACAAACAACTTTAACAATGACTCCAATGGTATCCAAAACAACTCCGATAATTATAAAACCGGTCAGAGTAACTCGAAAAGCGCTTCCAAATTTTGTTTCAAAGAGAAAGTCGATAACTTAAATTCACCTCTTGCCTTTAACTCCGAAAAAACCACGTAGCACGAAACGTTCCTCATAAATGAAGCATAGGCGATTGATATGAATAAATTCATTATAGATTCGGGATGCACTCGACACGTCGGATTTACAAGGGAGAAAATTTAGAAATTTCAAAACCAAAAATTTCGGAAGCATACTGATAGCCAAACGAATGAGGTTAACTTCGCGAGGAATAGGGAATATAACAATAACTACCAATTCGTCTCACTCGGTTACGGTAACGGACTCGGATATTATCCAGAACAACAGAGTAACCTACTGTCGTTAAGAAAAATACCGAAAATTATTTTAAAGTTATCTTTGATAAAGACAATTGTAGTTTTATAAAAAAGCAACGAAACAATTATAATGGCAGAATTAAATAATAATTTCTACGAAATTGAAGCAAAAGACGAATACTGGTGCACATTTTAGACACATCTAGCGAAAATACAAACGGTACTTGGCATAAAATTTTAGGACATAAAAATTTCGAATCAATCCAACCCGTAGTGAATCGAAACCTTACTGTAGGCATAAAACTAAGCAACTGAAAACACAACTCAACATGCATAAAATGTATTGAGGGAAAACTAACAAAATTACCCTATCCTAAAGAAGCTTCGAACTGGTCGAAATTCTATCGGCCCAATGAGCACGGAAACCTTTACAGGAAAAATTTATTTCATTACATTTATAGATGACTATAGCAGATTTACTATGACCTACTTACTCTCATATAATGGAGAAGCAATAACCAAATAAAAAGAATCTGTCGCATTTGTCTAAAATAAATTTGTTGAACAAATCAAAGCAATCAGGACAGATAACGCGGAAGAATACTTAGGTGACGAAATTGAAAATTACTTAACAATAAACGGCATCGAATACCAACTTAGCTTACCGTATTGCCCACTCCAGAATGGTGTGTCGGAAGGACAAACAACGTACGCTCGTCGAGATGGCACGCACCATGCTTTCTAATGCTAATTTGACAAAGCGTTTCTTGAGCGAAGCAATTCTTACAGCTACTTACCTAACTAACCGCTTTCCCACGAAGGCTAATAATAACAAAACTCTGTTTGAATTATGTAATATAATAAAACGAAACCTATCCCACATAAGAATTTTCGGATGTAAGGCGTATGCCTATATAGGAAAAATAAAAATATCAATGTTTGATGAAAAGGCCATCGAGGGAATCCTGTTAGGATAAGACAACAAAAGTAAACACTATAGAATTCACATTGACAGTAATAAAGTATATGTATTAAAAACTGTTAAATTCTTAAAAAATGAAAGAAACAGCTTTGAACAGGATTCAGAGGTCACTGAAACCTCTTCCGGAGAAATTAAAATTGGTTTAAATGACGATGAACACCTTCAAAACTCCAATACATCACATACCCCTACACAAAACCGAAGGTCTCCAAGGAAAAACAGGAGAGTACCTTCCGATCTTGGGACCCGATATTTGAGATCAGCATAAATATTTGCCAAGTAGAAGAACCAGAAACGTGGGAGGATTTACAAAACATCGAAAATCTTGAATTCAAAAACAAATAGATAGCCGCGACCGATGAGGAAATAAATTCATTAAAACAAAGTAAAAGTTGGGTGCTAGGGAAACCGGCCCCCGGCAAACGCATAATTTACTGTTAATGGACGTCGAAGAAAAAAAATGTAATGCTAAAGGTGAAGTAGAACGCTATAAGTCAAGGCTCTTGACTAAAGAGTATTTAGAAATTTGGATGTGACTACGATGAAACGTTTGCCTCGGTTGTTGCCTACACCACTATAAAATCCTTTGACGTAAAAGCCACATTTCTTCTTGGGAACCTAGATGAGAAATTTCTGATATTTCAGTCACAGGGATACACAAAGAAAGGCGAAGAAAATAAAGTGTGTCGCCTAAACAAGGCAATATACGACCTGAAACAGGCTGCCAGAGCATGGAATTTTAAGATCAGCAATCATTGAAACATCTTAATTATAAACCATTAAAATCAGACTATGTCCATTTAAAAAATACGAGAACAATAATAGTGCTTAAATCATGGTTTATGTCGATGATATTTTAGTGGTCGCAAATGCAGCAGATACAGTGAAATTGCACAGAGAATTATCGCGGGAATTCGAGATTGAAAACCTAGGAAAAGTGCATCAATATCTTGTTGTGAATATCACGCCTTTAGAGGACGGTAGCCTCCTGCTATAGATCAGGAAAGAAAAATAAATGAAATCGTGAAAAAGTTTGATTAAGCGACTCAAAGCCTACTATACTCCGACGAACAACGATTATTACAACATCGACCCACAGAATAAACTGTTAAAGGATGATGTGAGATACAGGAAAACAGTGGAGGCTCTGTTGTATATATCAACTTTCACAAGGCTTGGTGTCTCAGCCTCTGTCATTATTCTATACCGGCAAAATGACAAACCCAGGGAAGCCGACTGACTCACTGTAGAAAAACTGATTCGATATTTAAACACGAACAAAGACTTTAAATTCCTAATTGACCTATACAAACCCCCGAAGCTAACGGAATATTGTGATAGTGATTGGGCGGGGGATAAAAGTGGTAGAAAATCTACCAGCAGAACTGTGTTTAAGTTCAGAAACAACATTCTCTCATGGAACTCAAAGAAACAAGGATGTGTTACGCTGTCCTCGACTGACGTAGAATTCGTAGCCCCATCTAGTGCCGCGCAAGAACTGTAATGGCCTCTAGTATTACTTAAAGATCAAGACTTGCAACAGCAACTACTTATCACGATTTACGAAGACAACTTCCCCTGTATAAAACTGACTCAGTGTGACAAATATCAAGCAAGTTCAAAATTTTTCAGTATTAAGTATCACCATGTTAAAGGTTTGAAAGAGAATATAACTTTGTCTCTACAGCATTGTGCCTCAACAGACCAGAGGCGGATTACCCATTAGGCTGAGTAGGCTGAAGCCTAGGGGCCCAGAAGAAAAGGGGGCCCGGTGCAAAAAATTTTCCTTATATAAAGAATAAGAAAATATTCTTTTACACTGGTCAGACATTAATATTTAATACAAAAGACAAAAGATGTGCGAAATTTTTTGTCATAATCCTTTATATTTTTATCATCAATGATTTATGAGTTAATGAAGCAAGCATGTGTTTTAATTTTTCCAGTATATACCACTTTGAAGGAGTGAAAGGGGGCCCTCAGAAAATCAAGCCTAGGGGCCCGGGTGGTAATTAATCCGTTTCTGCAACAGACATGGTAACAAATGTGCTTACGAAGCATCTGTCCAAAATAGTAATCGTTCGATCTTCCAAACTAGAACTAATAAACTAATTCATATTAGTGACGTAAGGTGACAGCACTATACAACATGCTGGAGATCATTCTTCCCTTTCTGAAAAAGAGACTTAAAATTGTCCTTTGAAACCATATAAACAATTCGAACATTTATTCTCTATTATGCTAGAATCTGCTGAATATAACAGTCTTATTGTATATTTTCTACACATACTCTTTTTAGATGTTCTTGGGGAGTTGGTATAAGATAGATGCAAATGTTTCAATATTATTTCTCTCCACAATAATTTAAATTATTTATCAAGTATAATACTAATTTAATCATATTCTTTTATATTTTTAGTGTATATCCATATTCAAAATTATGTGCAAATTAAAGTAAAATCATTGTCAACAAAGGATAAACTTCACGTGTTGTCATCCGAATATATTAATTGTACACACATACACACACACAAAAAAAAAAAGAAAAAAAAAGAAAAAAGAAAAAAGAGAAAAAAAAATTACACATTTTTCTGCTGCTTAAAGGTCCAGAACAACGGTGGCAATGAGCGTGAGCGTACCGATGAAGAATTTCACAGGTAAAAGAATTTTTACTTACCTACAATTTTGTGAAATGAATTTTTATAATTATAATTTAAATTACGTGGGCCAAAATCTAAGTCTAAATTATAAAAATAAAATATTTCACTAATGCCCAGAGATATGGGCTCTAGGCGAACATCTTTAAAAAAAAAGAAAAGAAAAAGAAGGAGAGCACATTAAACGAAGATATCAAAATTTATCATTTCTTTGCGTACGTTTTAAATCTAAGTATACTTTAAATATAGGAAGAGAAGATCGGTCAATAATTAATCTGAAATTACATGTCAAACTATTTTATGAAAGATCCAATTGATTTTAGAAACCTAAATTCATATTTAAAGGGTTGAAGGGTGTGCTTGATGGCACTTGAAGAACACAATACACTTTCTAAATTCGCTCTGTAAAAACCTACACAGATTATTCATCATCTTCGAATTATGAAGGAACGCTTTCCAATATTGCATGCCATTATTCTCAAGACAAACCAAAAGATTGGGTAAAAATTTATGGCATTAAATAGATCAATGATTCTTTGGCTGCTGAATTTTTTTATTGACACAGGGTAAGATGTTTAAAGCACCATGCACAGAGGGGCATCCTGCTCTTTGTTTATTTAAAGTGCTTCAACCTACTGAGAATTACAACAGAATATTCGTAGTTATTTCGGTTTAGTTTGGTTTATTTTACGACGGCCGATTATCAACACGTGGGATATAGGCCCGAAAGAGAGGATGCCCTCCGTGGTGGTCTTTCTAAACGTAGTTATTTCGAATAAATCACTTTGTATAATCCCTTTCAAATCATAGAAGAAACATTTTTTGAACCGACAATCAACTGACTGGGGCACAAAATTTTGGAAACGGCAGAATAATTGACATTGAATGATTGACATGAATTCTTACATTAGCACTGCCACTGGTTGTTGAAATTTTACACGTCATGAACATGAAAATAAGTCATTTGGCTTATCGCCTGGAATTTCCTTCTTATAGCAAGTTTAGTTTTTTAAAATTTCAGTATCATTACATTAAATTTTTGAATAAAGAGATTGAATTGTCAAGAGTAAAATATAAAATTTTGTCTCTAGAATGAATGACCAGTGCAGTAAGTTTTACTAATGAAAAAAAAAAAAAAATTATAAAATAAGTACAATACGAATGTGTGCATTTGTAACTTTTTTTAATATAAATTTTTTTCGTTTTACCTTTATAGACTTAGACATTCACTTGCATATGTAATGATTGCTTCTCTGATGACTGGCCAAAAGTTCTCTGGTTTGAATCCCTGATTTGGCTTAGAGCTTCATAGCGGTTTTGAATTCTCTGAGGCTGGAAGTTTCGATGTCTTTTACCTTAGTTAGAAAAATAAAATCATATTAGTGGAAGACGACAGTGCCTTGCATCCTGTATACTGAAAATAAAAATTTGATGGGATCTATAGTTTTTAAATATTAATAATTCATTCTAATTTCTCAACAAAAATAAACTTGTATAGGTTTTGTAATTATACGCCTTCCGATTATTCTAGATTTGTGTTAAATTAACGAATTATGTTTAAATTAAATTTGTGCACGATTTTTGGCCGAATCATTGTCAGTTGGATTCATTATGCAGTAATAAAACTGTTATATAGATTTTGAATGTTGCCATCCTTTATTGTATTAAGATAGCCTTTATGGACAAACGTAAGCCAATGTAATTTTTCTTTTTTACTTCAAAGCTTTTACAGGGACTTTCAAATCCCCTGCAGTAATTTCTTATAACAAATGTGTAAACGAAACATCGTCAATTCTTTGTACATCAATCTATCTTTTATGTGTACATTTTTATCACTCATAATCTTCTGAATACTGACGGATTACTAGTACACTGTATTCAACATATTCACTGTGAAGTCCGCTTCCAGATATAATTGTGAACAAATACGCGATCTGCTGCAAGATCTTTTCTTTGGAAACACGGATAAAGCGGAAAAGGAGTAAAGGTGCTCGAAACGCGAAACTGGAAGCACGCGGATTGTATTTACTCTCGCAGCATTCAACCCTCGAGATTATCAAACAAACCGTTCCCATCTTCCTCTCACAATCCTTTGCTCCTGCGCTTCAAAAGCATCCACCGGAGCACGTGCAGGTCTCTCAGCCCCCCTTGCCTTCCCACCCTTTTCTCGTCCGTGTTTGCTCTACTCCTGAGCAAATATCTCTGAAACTTCGAAATCTTTCTGTAGGGAAAGAAAAGGAGGGGAAGGGGGAGTGCTGAATTAAAAGTATCTCAAAAAGGATAGTGGGGGGGGATGAGAGTTGAAATTCGACGGTGAAGCTTTTATGTTCGAAATCACTGCGAGATGCAAATATAAAAGGGGAGCCAGGGTCGCGTTTACACGTCCAATCGAAGCTCACTGAAGCTTACTATCCAATCAGGGCGCTCTCTTCGTTATCAAAGGGGGGTAAATTTCGAGCGCTCTACCCCTTTTGCCTTTGATTTGCCCGCTCACTGTTTACCCATGTCCAAATCGGAGCCAATCCATGTACTACATTTCCCGGGTTGATGTTTGCATTAAATCGGCGGATGAATCCAACAGAATCTCTACGCCTGGGGTTTGCACTCTGCAGTTCTAATTTTCGACCGCGTGTGTGCGTGTTCAGACTTTACAAAAGTCTTTTGTGAAGGTTTCTGTTACCAGCCTCTCCGTTTCCCATGATGTTTCGTATTGTTTAAAATTTATATAGAGCAAAATCCTTGTTTGGAAAGGTAACTTTTAATGCATTTGCACACACGGAGGCAGACTTCTTAAAAATTTGTATTGACATTGACGCAGAGATTTGCAAATCTTTAAAGTCAGTGTCTTTATTATGTTTTAATCTTTCATATTACGACACATCATAATGCGGAGTTAAATTAAATTTAAACGTAGCGTTTATAAATAAATGATGTGTCACTTATAATGACTATTTAGTTGCATAACATTTGATTACCTAACTTTGATCAGTAAAATTATTCTTTAACATATTTAGTCTCTTAGATCTGTTCTTTCCACTTAAATGCTCTCCTGAAAACGCAGTTTTGTCATCCGTTTTAATCCCAAACGACAAATCATAACTTCTATTCAAAATAAAATGACTGTTACACATATATAGGTAATGCATACCCTAAAAAATGTCGTGCATTTTTTTTTTTCGTGAACACATTATTTTAATTAATATATACTATAAAATATGAAAAAGAAAAAAATATATACTGCAAAAATACTGCTCTTTCTGCAAAAAACTAGCTGAAACGAGATCACAAATAAAGATTTTTTTTTTTTTTTTTTTTTTTTTTTTTTTTTTTGCAATATAAATTTCGAACAGTTCTTATTTTTGGTTAATTTTTAACGACAATAAAATTATTGAAATTGTGGTTTAAGATGAATGCGGAGATTGTACTGATTTGGCAGTTATTAATCAACTTTTTTTTAAAGAAAAATCGGATATATTTTATTGTCAAAACATTACAAGGAAATACTTTATATAACAAAATTTATAGCCATCTTTAATAACCACTACTATTTGAAACTGAATTCTTATAAGTTCTTTCAAAAACAGTGCTACAAAGTTATGCAATTTGGTTAACACTAACTTTATAGATCAATAATACACTGCTCAAAACAATTAAAGGATATTGAGGATGTGGATGTAGATGTAGATGGATCTTGAAACTGATAAATTATTTAGATGATTCATAAATGATCAAGAGACGAGTTAGTCTACATGTGAAAAAAAAGAATGCATATGTTAGGCAGAAAAAAGGCATTGTATTAAGCATTTAGTTACCAAAAAAAAAAAAAACGCAATTTGTGAAAAAACAAAAAAGAATAAAAAAAGCGTTTCCTTAAAAAAAAAAAAAAAAAAAAAAAAAAAAAAAAAAAAAAAAAAAAAAACGTTTGTAGTAAAGAGTGGTTTTTTTCCGGAAGAACAACAACGTTAAACACTTTTGAGACATCATTTCGCAATAAACTTTAAAAACACACCAAATTTTGTTCTAAAGCCCATTAAACTACCGTTTTAAAACTTTATGTAAAGAAAAGCATATTCTCTTCATTTTTGACTTCCAAAGGGCACAAATGTATTCTCTTTTTACACCTCTTTTTCCATCCCACAGCATTCAAGATAAGTATAACTCATCTTCCCTACTTTTAGCACGGAATCCAAACTTCTCCTCCAACATCATCTGAAATGAGTCCGTTGCAGAAAGTTGTCACCAATTTCGTCACCAGGCTTATACCCCAGAGGAACTGTCAAATCGTTATCGTCGTTGTCATCAATAAGATAGGATTTTTTACATTATCCAGTGCTTCAAGTGTATGGTCTTAGGAGTCATTACAAAACAAACAAATCAATCGAAACAGAGGCTCTACATACAGCTTTGGGCATCTACACTGTTAAATATAAGTTCTCAGTTAAAAGCATTCGATTGAGTTTATCGGTCATCATTTTACACACATTTCCCTTATCTTATAGTATCTAATTCCCTATAGGGATTTCCATGTCTTTATTTAATGATATTTTCATCTTTATTAAATTCGATAATTCAAAAGACACATTTTTAAAATTCTTTTGCAATTTTATTAGAAATAGTAAACAAGAAAATTTAGTTTAAATATTGTTTTTTTTTAAAACTTAAATTTTAAAATAATTTAGACAGAAAAAAAAAATCAACTGATTTAGTGGGAGTTTTTCCTCACTGATATAAATATATTATAAAATAGATACTTTGTACTCAACTCTAATAGCTCCTTACAGCTCAGTCAGTAAGGCGAATTTCCCCTGTCAAGAGATCTTGAGTTCAAACTCCATGACGGCTAAAATTAATTGTGTTAAAGTTTAATGATACAGCATTTCAAGTTTATTCGGAAAACTCTAGTTTTTGAAGGTTGGGTGATTCACTAATTTTAAAATCTAAATTAAATTATTATCATTAAAATTAAATTTACAGAGTCTTGTGTATTTTTAACGATTTTAATTTACAGAGTTCATTCTACATTTACCGAATAACTTCTCTGCTATTTAACAGAATCTCGATTTTCAAAGTCTTAAATTTTACATAAGACTTATGATAATGAAATACCCATATATTCTCTGTAATTTCACAGAAAATTTTTTAACAGTGTATTTTGAGTTCAAATGGAATCTACTTGCTTAACTGAAGATGGGGATAAATTAAATTTTATACATCTTGAAAAAATATGAACTCTACAAATTCAGTTTTTCGATGAAAACAATTCATACCAACACACGGGATTTACAAACCAAGATCATCTGATCACGCCCTTTCTCCATTTCTGGGTTAGGTTCCCTTAGAAAGACCCCAACGGAGGGCACCTTACCCCTTAGGGCCTATATCCTACACTGTAGATAACTGGCTGACATAAATACGAACAAACTTTCTCCATTTCTTATTGTACAGTTCTCGTTCGATGTCATCCCATCGATCTTGCACATTTTCCTTTTCCCCACTTTCAGCAATAGATCCTAACCCATTTATAACCATTTCCTCTAATACCGCAAAAAAGAAAAATCCGACAAGATCTGAAAATTGTACTGGCAAAATATGAAAAATATTTTAAGAGCGAAAAAATGTTTTAAAAATCTCAAATCCTTAACGAAATCAACAAATTATCTAGACTTTTATCACTATTATCTGTCAAATATATTTTTAAAACCATATTTGCTAATGACAGATACATTCACAAAATCCTGTCACCGGAGAAAGAAAAGAAAATCTATAAAAGTACAAAAATCGTACTGGTAATTAAACTTTTTTTTTTTTTTTACATGCCTGAAAAGCATAGCAATTCAATTTTTCTTTCACATTTAATATTGAATTATTTATGTAAAAATCAGAATTATTTTGAATGAATAGCATTAATAAATCTGAAACAATGTGTAAATTTATCGATAAATAAGTCGATTAATAATGATGAAAAAAGCAAATTTATCGATTTTCAAAACGATTTTGTTACATAGATGTAGTAGAAAAAAATCTTGTGGGAAGAAAATGTGTAATAATGTGTGTGTAGTTATTTTTCTCATCAAAAGTAATTTTGATACCATTTCGAGAGAAAAAATGAGACATTATGAGGCTTGAACGCTGTATTATTTATTTTGTAAAATCCCGTACACAGTTTCTTTAAAATGAATTTTAACTAAAAAAAAAAAAAAAAAAAAAAAAAAAAAAAAGGTTCTAAGAGCTATTAATTGAAATTATATAAGAAAACCATTCACTTCAGAGATAAGTTTTATTTTTCATCAAGTTTAGATGTTTGCTTATCCCATTTAAATCTCATTAAAAGAATATATTATCTAGCTGTCAAACTCTGGTTGAGATCCATTCATCTTTCAATCAAGATCGAGCAATAAAATATCTTAAGGTCATTAAAATGATAATGACTTGGAAAGGAATCACAAATTTTCAGTTTGTTAAGAGTATTCTGTGTATATGTAAGTCTGACGTGCTTATTTGTTTCTATTTTTTAATATTATTATTTTTTATTATTATCTTATTACTATATCGTTATTATATTATATTTACAATTATTATATTATTTATTATTATTTTTGTTATTAGTCTAGGTGTATTGGTATAATAAATTTCACCAACATTTAAAAATAAAAGATTATCGCTTAAATGGTTGATGTTATTTTATTTTTTATTTTAGGAAGAAAAAAATGAGATTACAAGATCTGTTTGAAACAATTTCATGAAAAATTTCTAAATGAAAGTAGCGACAGGACTCAGTGCCGCTGCTAGTATACGCACGTAAACGTTCTTTGCGCCTGACGAAGAAAGACTCAGATCTTTCAGAAGGACTAGTATATTTTAGTATATTTTGTGGTGTTTTTAAGAAGTTTTTATCAGTTCGATTGATTAACATCTGTCATAGAGTCAAATGAAATGTATGTTTAATTCATTTGAACACTATATGCGTTATTTCAGCATTTTTTTTTTTTTTTTTTTTTTTTTCAATTACACCACTGTTGCTGATTTCTGACCAATGTGCGAATAATTTATCTTAAGAAATATATTCATACTTCGTAAAAAGAAACATCTGCTCATTTTAGTATCAAACAAGAGAAAAACAGTTGGAGCCGAACTTTTTAGCTCGTGAGTTTATATATTCTTTGTAAAGAAAGAAAAATCGTTTAATGATAAGCGTTAAAAGTATTTCTAAGTTCTCTAAACATGTGCCAAAACCAAGCAAATCCTTCCTTCAAAGGAAAGAAAGAAAAACAAATGCCTTGTTACATTTGTTCAGAAAATCTGCAAGCCAGAATTTTTCCCTGACGATTTTCAAAAGAAAAAAAAAAAAAAAGAATTCAACTTTTGCTGTTCAGTGAATAACATTGCAAGTCAGCATTGCATCAAGTGAATTATTTATTAATGAGATAGGATGTCTTAATATGTTTATCATTAGTGATCAATGTTTTATTGGTAATCCAGGTCCATAATCGACCAATAATTGGTCGATTATGGACCTGGATTAATTATAATTAATAAAAAACCTGTTATGCAACAATAAATTAATTTTTTTCTCAATTCAATTTAAGTTGCTTTTCAGAAGAAAAAACTGTTGATTTTGCAAAATATAGGATTTTGCTAGAAAACAACAAACCAATGAAATTTGCAAGGATTTAAAGTATGTCATCATACTGCCTATTTATGCTTAACCTTTTACAGACCAATGTTCCTAATTGGTAACATAAGTTAAAAAAATTATTAAAAATTAAAATCAATCAAAATTGACTTGAAAAAATTAGCAGAAATAGTGAAAAGATGACTTGATTTTTTGAAATAAATGTTATATTCCTATCATTAATGAGGAAATCTGCAGAGAATCATAAAAATGATTAATGACCACTCCTCTGGAAAATGATCAGTCATAAAAAAGATTTTTTTTAAATAGATTTTTTGAATTAGATAACGTGATTTTTTGAAATAGAAGTTACATTCCTATTATTCATGGGGAAATGTACAGAAAATCATAAAAATGACTAATGAGCATTGGAAAATGAACACTAGAATGATCAATGTTCCCAATGGGGAACATTCTGAAAATCATATAAATAAAAAAAATTCCACCATATTAATGACTAATATACCTTAACTAAAGCATTAGAAGGCAAAATGTGCAAAAAATAATCTAAACTATGACTGTGTCAAAATTTGGCTTGTAAAAGGTTAACGAATGTTATTGAAAGCCGTAAAAAGGAGATAAGTTCTCCCAGATTTAATGTAACCAGTAATTGATGAAGTAGGTTATAAATAAATTGAGAGATGGAGTACTTTTTACAGCACTTCATGTTAAAAATGCTTTCTGAAAGAGGTCAATTTGAATTTTTCAACGACCCTTCCGGTTTGTCAAATAGTCCAGCAGTATTTCAATCGGTTCAGAGCCATCTCCGATTTGTTATCGCATCTACGCTTTTGTTATCTATTAATTGTGTTTTGTAAAGTTTAACTAATTATGTCGATATAGATAGCTTGTGATGATGAAATTCAGATGCGAGCAAGAATTCAAATATTTTCTTTCAAACTTATACATGATAAAAGTTTTTGTGTTTTGTCTGCATATTGAATAGGTCTTTCTTTAAGGAAGTTTTTTGTTAAGTCATACTACTAAATATCAGAAAACACTATGTACTTCTTCAATAAGAGTAGAAAAAATTAAACAGTAAAAAAATACATAAAATAATTTTTTTTATAACGTGAAATTTGGAAAAAAAAAAAAAAAAATTAAATAAACACTACACATTGTATAACTTAATAATTAAAATAATAACAAAAAGTCTTAAGTTTGACAATGTGTTTTTCTGTGTGCAACATACTATCATTTATGATTTCCCATTGAATATATTCCCTTTTATACTTTCTTGAGAATAAGCTAAGTCCTGATAGCTATAATAATAGGTCTGATTTATATTACTAGTTATTTCAATATATGTCTAATATTTGGTAAAAAATTTCTAATTATTTTTACATTTAAATTATCCGTTTAATTTAAATAAGTAAAAATGTACTTAATCAAAATTTTCATTGAGAAAAAAATGGTGACATAAAATAAGCAAAAGTCAGAATTTTAAAGATTATTAGAGACATTTTTCGGTGCTTTTCTACCATTTACTACTACCGAATTTCAGGGAAGAAACGCCGCACCTATCATAAACGCTGTAGTCCTTAAAATGTGTCCAAATAAGCTTAAAAATATTGCAATCGCCGTCCTTCTCGTAAACACATCACCTGTGGAAATGCTACTTTTATCGACACTCATTGATCTAATTTTAATCAAAGTTTTCTGAATAGTGTTACAGTGCCTCATTTTATGTAACTTAAGCGTCTAAAATTTTATTTAAAATATTTAAATCAGATTTCAAATATTTTTATGTAATTTTTAAATTAAGAAGACGTCAGGTGGTATTAAAACTAACTTAGTGCAAGACGTGGTCCCCTCTTCTAAGACGTTCCACAGTTTTTTTTGTGTGGTCGGCACACTTTGCAAGTTTTTATGAAAGGGTCGCATCCATTTTAGTTCTTCTTTATTTTTTATTCTAAATTCTCAATTATGAGTCTACAATATCTTAGTTGAATGTTGTAACACTAAAAATTTACATAATAAACAAAGCATGCTCTTATAAATCTGTGGCCTTCAGATCGCATAAATTACCTGGCAAATTTTATATCTGGCGTTGACTTTTACCTGCTTTTTCTAGCAATAAGATCTAGAAAGACAATAAATTATCTTTAGTGGTTGTTTGTGATTCAGATGACTTACAGCTCTTCTTCGCAGAACTCGTAAGTGTCATTTCCCCGATTCCTTTATAATTACGCGTAATATTAGCACTTGGCGTTATTACCCAACCTGGCATAATAATCCCAGGTAATCTTATATATACATATATATATATGTAATGTTCAAACTAGTAAAATCCGTGGCGTTACTTCCATAGAAAACGGTATTTATTTTTATAAAACAAAGTTAATTTACACTGTTAAAAATCTTGTGCTAGTTTGAACCAAATTTTGGTGCTCAATAGTAAGACTGAAGACTGTAAGATGGTGAAATCTTGAACCAATATTTTTAATTCCTATTAAAGCATTGTTCTATAGTTGGAACAATGTTGAAATAGGAAACTCCAAATGTTGGTACGAGATTTCACCATCTTATGGTGACAGCTACTGTGCACCAAAATGTGGTTCAATCTAGAGTAAAACTTTTAACAGTGTATGTACAAAATGTTCATATTTAAGTTGATAGTGCTGAGCGTGCTCTGCAGCGTCGTTCTAAAACGAGAATAGAGCCAAATTATGAAGGATGGTTAAGTAAGAATTGCGACGAAATATTCTTCGGAAAAAATAGTTCTTAAAGTCACCGGTAGGGTATATTTCACGCTCTTTTTTATATGAAATCTTTCGTTCTTCATCTTATGTATTATTTTACAAATTTGTTTCTAATTTCACAGTTAGCTCGCATTAAAGAACACACTGAGTATTGTATAAGTTTAATTATGGTTATCTTGTAACTTGATGACAGTGTCTATCAAGATTTGGCGGTTAATAAATTTAATATTTCACTAGAAAAGTCTTTAATTTTTTTAATTAATTGCTTTGAAATTGATTATTGAAATCGTTACTAAATTCTATATGACATACATCATCTATCGTAGAATTGTCATAAAAATCATAGCATATCGCACCTCTATCGCCCATATCTTGAAACGATAGAGGATGCTGAAGTCTAACCTAAGTAATGAAGGAAAAAAAATAAATTTATATTTTACTACCAACTATGCTTTCTTTGTATCAAAAATTTACATACAAGCATTTTGCAGAGCATTTATTTTTTTTTACTACGGTCTCATCTTTATTTACTTTTTTTTTTCTAACTTAAAGAAATTACATGACTATTAAAAGTTGCTATGAATTTTATTTCAACAGTCTCATTCTCTAATAGCCTAAATCTGAAAATTGATGCAGCTAACAATTTAAAATATACATTTTTTATTGCTTGAATTCTATTTTACAGTTTTATTAATTTTTTTAAATATTAAACAATGGGTAATAATTTAAAATATACATTTTTTATTGCTTGAATTCTATTTTACAGTTTTATTTTTTTTTTTTAAATATTAAACAATGGGTAATAATTTAAAATATACATTTTTTATTGCTTGAATTCTATTTTACAGTTTTATTCATTTTTTTAAATGTTAAACAATGGGTAACAATTTAAAATATACATTTTTTATTGCTTGAATTCTACTTTACAGTTTTATGCATTTTTTAAAAATATTAAACAATGGGTAACAATTTAAAATATACATTTTTTATTGCTTGAATTCTATTTTACAGTTCTATACATTTTTAAAAAATACTAAACAATGGGTAACAATTTAAAATATACATTAAATATACATTTTTTATTGCTTGAATTCTGTTTTACAGTTTTATACATTTTTTAAAAATATTAAATAGGTATCAAGATAATTTCTTTTTTTACTTTTTACTTAAATATTTATTTTTCTTTACGGATTTTTTTTTTTTTTTTTTTTTACGGAAAAAGAATGTTAAAATTTACTTGTTGACGCATATACACATATATATTTTCTAGATAATGGTCAGAAAATCTAACAATAATTGTAGATCAGCTCAATTTATTTCTTAAACTGTGTTTTTAGTGTTAAATTTTGTTTAATCACAAAATCTTCAAATAACAATAATAATAAAATAAAAATCACGTAACTTCTCCTCCTAATATTATTGAAATGAATTATTACCAAAAATATTCCAGAAATCATTTTGCCAGTTGTTGTGATCGAATCAATATCCAATACGAAAATTCAGAGCTTTTAACTTACTGCTTAGACCCTCTAAGATAGTAGGAACTGGTTATGTTTACCTCTAAATGGTAGAAATTCGAAAAAGAGTTGACGCATGCTCAAATGTGTCGATTTCAATCTATTTAAATTTTTACTTTTGTCTTTCTTATATATATGATGTTGCATAAAAACACAGCGAAATTTAAAATACATTCAACCAAAAATTTGGCTCAATACTCTGAATTAGTACTACAGAAGACACTGAGGCGTAACTGTTTAAGTATGTCCATCTGGTTCTTAATGTAATTTTTTTAGTAATTATGCCGCATAAAAAAGGAGTGTAAATAAAAATATATTCAGCCCAAAACTTGGCTCCATTCTTCCATTTAGTTTGCACTATGTAATGCACTGAATACTGTAATTGCTTTATTTTAAATGCGATATATTTACTAAAAATTTAGTAAAAATATCACCATGATGAAAAATTATGTAATTAAAATACATTCAACCAGAATCTATTTATTTATCATAACTCTGAATCAACTCATTATTAAAATGATTTTATAATTGTCATTTAAACTTAAATTCAGGATGAGAAACAGAAGCAACAAACATAATGTCTTCACTTACACGTTGTTTTACTGTTCGTTTGAAAGAAAATTAAGAAAAAAAAATAATTAAATTAATAAGTAATAACAAATAGGTAAAGGAAACAAGATACGGGTATAACCACTTTTCTGACCATAAATGGTGCCAAGGACTGAGTAGGTATTTCTCAACTGGCCCTGCTCAATCTTCCTCCGGTCATTTCGAAGCGCATCTTTTAAGCGAATGAAGAAAGGCATTTTCTTCATCTTTTGACTCCGGGTGCTGGAGAGGAAAACGCACGGAGGGGAGTAGGCAGAACAGATGAAAAATTGTTCCAAATCATCAATAATGATTGCACTTGGCGAAAACTTTAGAAAGAGAGAGGGATAAAATGACGAGTGTAGCGATGGTCTATGTTTCTGTTGCCTCCTGCAATCCAAATAAACAATCCATTGTGTGTCGTGCGCGTGTTTAATTCAAGAAAAGAAAGGTGGGGAGGGAAGTCATTATAATCATGTACAAAGGTATGACATTACAATATGTGTATTTTCTCTCTCGCTTTATTGTGTCTGCCTGTAAGAGATGAGAGGGGGGGGGGGAGATTTTCATCGGGAGAATTTCCGAAAAGTTTGACAGATCTAATTAAAGTCAGATTTTTTTTTTTTTTTTTTTTTTTTTTTTTTTTTTTTTTTTTTTTTTTTGATCGATTTAAGGTGGTTGGTGTAAAGGAGTGATATTGAATAATTTCTCGCAGAGTAAAGAATAATAGAAATTTTGTGCGAATAAAAGTAATGATATTTGTATTTGTGTATGTTATTCTTTAGATTCAAGTTTGATAGAGAAATAGTGGCATAAAAACCTGTTTTCATTTTTTGTTTACTGTAGTTTGCTTTTGTTAGAAGTCTATGAACTTTTACATTGCAGCACATGTTTATTGTGCTCTAAAAAAGTTGATTTTTTTTCTTTTTATTGTGTTATGAAAATAGAGTACTTTACAATAATTTATAAAAAAATGTTTTAAAAACATTTAATTTTGCTTTAAAACTATTTTCTGAGTTTAATTTAAATTTGAAAAAGAGAAAGTGTGCATGACATCAGTGTTTCATTACACTAATTTATTAGTGCTGAGTTCCCATTATTTCTGGTGTAAAGTTACACCGATATTTTTTACACTGTACCAGTAGGTACACAGTCCTAGATCCTCAGATTTTGGAAAAAAACCCTAAGAAATTAAAGACAAAAAAACGCAAAAACTTAACCTTTTTTTAACAATATATTTGACATATTAAAAATAAAAAAAGTTTTTAAGAGTACTTGTCCAATAAAAAAGTTTGCCTAGTTATATTTACTAAAACCTTACGAAGTTTCTAAAATTCCATTGTCAATGGAAATGAAAACAGTTCCTCTCATTTGCAAGATTTCGTTTTTAACAAAGATTCTTGTTGATGTATCTACCACGTCATTCGAATTTAATTTCTGTAGATTTTTAATTTATTGTGAGAGAGAGGGGGAGATTTTTTGGTTTAAATAACGGTGCTCCATGGTAACCCCATCCTCCTTAAATAAAAGTATTTTTAATTAAAAAAATAAATGTAAAGCATCTCTTGATTATCCATCTAGGAATCAATATAGAGGTTTATATTTTCATAACTCTAAATCAAAAATTTTGTCCAAAAGAAAAAAAAAAGTAATTATAACAATCATTTGGAAAAGGAATTTTCAAAGATTAAAATACAAGACTTTAAATTCTATAATTTAAAAAAGGGCATTTTACTATCAATTAATTCTATATTACATTGTTTCCTTTTTCAAGATCGTCGCACATTTCGTAATCGGTGGGATCGATAATCAAACCTCTTTTTTTTTTTTTTTTTTTTTTTCGCTTTAAAAGACGATCTTATATACGACGTCCTTCTTTGGATTCGTTTTTTTCCAAACCTCACAGTTTACGTCTACCCATTTTGTAACATTTTTACTTTCTTGTTTATTAACAATGACATTTTTTCCCCTATTCAAATAAAAAACATAATATTCTAAATGTTAAGAATTTCGTTAAAAAAAAGAGAAAGAATAATAATAATAATAGTTATAAAAATCATTTTTATGATGATCAAAATGAGGCTTAAGCAATATCAGAGTCACATATTACGTATGCCATGGATTAAACTTTAATATTTCTGTACCAATCATAAACAAATTTTAAATGAAGTTTCAGTTTTATAATTTTCGGTACTGGAAATTTTTTAACTTATAAACATCGCACATTTTTAATTTTTACTTCGACGTATAGGGAACAAAATTTACTTCTAAATGCAGTTTGTTTGAAATCTGTATCGCAATTTGGTTTTGAATTATTATTATTATTATTATTATTATTATTTGTAGTTTTTTATGTTTCTTTTGTCATTATGGCAACAAAGGTATTCAATTTTTGGAAATTAAACATGGAGCAATCAGGGATTTGAATTCGAATTATATTACGGACATAAGGATCAAGAATCTCTGGAAAAGAAGAAACTCTTACCACGTTCTACTTCCACTACCACTTTTCTTTTACTTCGAACTGTTATCATTAGCACTGAATTTTTGACATAATCAATAATAACAGTTAGGTTTTTCATGGCAAATTATGTATTAATACTCTTAATGAAATTAACATCCCTGTTGCTTTGTTCTTTTGTGATTTGATCATGTAATATATTTTGCCAATGCTTCAAGGAACAGCGTCATTAGAATCGAAATTTTTAATTGAAATGACCACCAATATAATTTTAACACGAACGATGTTGACAAATTTGACGGTTCATTTCATGGTGTTGACACATTGACGGTTCACGAGCATGTGATGGTTCCTTTTTATCAAATTTAAGATTCTAAATTTTAAAAGATAATTATTTTCTGTAAAATTTCAATTTTAGTATAGCTACAGTTTCACAATTGTGATGACAATAACAAAAGTTTTTTTTTTCTTTCCCACAAAGATTTTTTTTTTTAATCCGTTTTCATTGAATCATGCAAATTCAATTCCTTATTATCTTCAATTTAAAGGGGGGGGGGGGTATATTCTTGGTTTAAGTTTGGCTCTTCCGGCTAAGTTCTTCCCCTGTGAGTATGTTTGATTTGAAAATGTACATGAAACTTCTTGGTAATCCATTTACGAATCAACATACACAATTATATTTATTTAAGTCATTATTGGGTATTTTCTCTTTCCTGTATGATTGCATTGGGTAGCATAATTTTGCAAATTGCAATAAGTCATTACTAATGAAATTTATTTATCGGAAATAACCATCTATAATAATTTACAACATGCTTCATTTTACCAAATTTAAGATTTTGATCTGTAAAATATAAATAATGGCAGTGAAATTTCTATGTTAGTTGCAACAGTTCAGGAATTGTACAATTAGAAAGAAATCTTCAGTTATGACAGAGTCAAGAGTTCCTTAGTTATGGCATTGGTAAGAAATCCTTTTTTTTCTCTGAGGTTCTTGTAGGTTATCACTGCGTCGAATAATGGTCTTTAAGGCCCCTGTCCCCGCTCGAAGAAACGCTCGCGAGCTAATGCTATTCCTATGAGGAAGCATTTTTCTAATAACTCTTTCGCATTTTGATATTTTTGGATATATTTTTTTTTTTTGCATTGGATAGCTGAGGTGCATGCCGACAGCGCACCTTTTTCACTTTTTCGATTTTGGTTGCAGATATTTTTTACAAAGTTAGTTTCACTTTCAAAACCGGTTTCGAAACTGAAAGTGCTTAAATATACATATATCTGCAACCAAAATCGAAAAAGTAAAAAAGGTGCGCTATCGGCATGCACCTCAGCTATCCAATGCAAAAAAAAAAAAAAAAAAAAAAAAAAAAAAAAAAAAAAATTCAAAAATGTCAAAATGTGAAAGAGTTATTAGAAAAATGCTTCCCTATAGGAATAGCATTAGCTCGCGAGAGTTTCCTCGAGCGAGGACAGGGGCCTTAAGCTAAAGAATAATTAGTTAATATATAGGAGTTTTTTCTTAGATACTCATGTGTTATACTTTTATAACTGAATAATCATTCATTTGATGTATAGCAACAATATCAATACGGTTCCAATTTCTGAATATAAAAACTGACACTGCAAAATACTTGACGAATGCATGGAATATAATTTTATGCATTTTATAAATTTAACCATGAAACGTTATGCACTACTGGCAAAATTTCAATGTCAGTGGCAACAGTTACTCTTTCGCAGAGATTCTTCTCGTCAGTTTCCGCTACATCATTCGAATTCAAATCCTAATGATCTTTAAATTAAAGGAAAAAAAGTAGTTTTTCTGGTTCAAATATGGCGCCCCCCGGTAACCCCGTCCGCCGCGGGTTTCTTCTCACTTTACGAGAGCAAGCGAGGAGGTCGGCAAAGAATGACGTCATCTAATTATTTCGCTTGGCGTCGCAGCCGAGAGGGAGGGGTCTCTCAGCAACTAATTTATGCACCAAGGTAAACCGGTATGTCAAGTGGATGTTGTTGAGCAAAGCGTCGCTCGCTAATTGGGCCTCTTTCTCTTCGTCTCTCTTTCTATCTCTCTGTCTCTCTCTCTCTCTTTCTCTCTCATTCGCGTGTGGGAAAGTCTCCTCATTAAATGAGAAAAGCCTTGCTAGCAACACCCCTACCCCCATCCCGATCTTTTTAGCCATGTTCACTCGATGAGTTCGAATGTTTGACTATTTTTGCCGTTCTTCTCCCCCTCATCTTATCTCCCAATTTATTATTATTCTGAGTACTTTTGATGCCCTACTCGAGCACGGAAGAGTTTTGTTTTGAGTTTTTCCCTCCTTACCGGAGGGCAGCAAATCGGAGGACAAAAATAATAAAAACCAGGAGAATATTTCTAAAGCGCGTCGTTACCTCCACCTGTGAAGTGTGACGTCACAACGACAGATGTCGGAGCGAGGAATTTTATTAGCAGGTTTTGGTTTGTTTTTCCCTCTTTTTTTTTTTTTTTTTTTTTTTTTTCCTTCTCTTGTTAACATACTCTGAAGATGGAGAGGGTTTGTTGTGTTTAGTAGAGAGTGAAGAGTAGGAATAATTTTTGAGTGTTCAATACAATTAGCTTAGTCTGCAGTTTAGTAAACAGAACAGAAGCGAAACCTGTTCGGTAAGTTAATCATAAAGTAAAGGGTTAGCTTGTGAAAGTTATCTTTGAGAAAAGGAACCTTGACAACTGCTTGTTTTTCTTTATTTAATTCTTAAGGTTTATATCAAACACAAAAGTAATAGTATTGTATAACAGGTTTTTGGATAATTTATTGATTTCTGATATTAAAAATATATAACACGGTCTTAAGGGTATTTTCAACATAAACTCAAATTCTTTTCGCTAATATTAAACCTAAAAAAGTAGGATGCCTTTTTATTTAAAAAAAAATATCTCCCCATGAGATTAATATTTTTAACTTCATTTTTCTTAATTTATCGTTAACTTCATAAACGATCTTCTTTTTTTCCTGATTCATATATTTCTAATTTATGTAAACTTAATTTTGTGTGAAATATTAATTTTTTTGTTTTATTCAGCTTTATACATATAAAATTATACATAAATGTATATACACAGTGGCGCCAACTTTTGAAAAATATTAGGTGGGCTCAAAAAATATTTTCGTAAAAAAGTGCGACCAGTTTGTTTTTATTTGAAGGATTGACAGATGGTGAAAACTGACAATTTTAAGTCAAGCTTTCATGTTTTGATAAAATTGCAATTTTATTAAATTATATTCTCATTCGTTTTTCCTTATAAAGTCATTGGTACTTATTGTAATGTCATGATATCATTAACATGACTACAAATTGAATTAGCAGAAAGTTAAACATGGACAAAACATTTCAGCCATTTGAGATTTATGGGTGTCTGTCGGAAAATCACAACTCATGGTCATTGGCAAAATTAATTTTATTCTAAGGAGGAAAATGAATAATAAAATAATAATGAAATAAATAACTAAAACAATGTAAATTGGGTACGCTATGATTAAAAATTATTGGGTGGACACGAGCCCATATAAGTTGGCGCCTCTGTATATAGAAACATTTTGAGGGCTAAGAAACAGAGAGATGTCCTATAAGAAATATACACAAAAGGCAGAAGTTAAAAATATTTATTCCTTTAGGAATTATATAGAAATACCAATGCATCACACTAATATGTAAATTTAACATTATGGCGTGGACATGTACCACAACATTTAATTTTTGCATTACATGTTAAATTTGTAATATATGACCACCACGTTTTAAAAATTAGCGAAGGGCAATTGAGATCTCAATTAGAAACAGCTTTAGCAATGAATCTTCAAAAATTTCACGAAAATCTGTTTATAAAATAACAATCTCTTTTATAGGGCTTCAGACTCATTTCTAAATGTTATTTTAAATTATTTTATGGACATTCCTAGCTGTTATCAATAAAAAATCTATTTTCATTGTGAATTTTTAGAGTAATGAATTTAGTAGGCTGACAAGGAGTAAACAACAGGTTGGAACACAAAATACGGTTAAACTGTCCTATCGAACCTTTGTGCCTTTGTGAAATGATATGAGTATAGTTTCTAGATAAACATAGCACATAGATAAATCGCAATATGCCAGGGAGTCTTATAAAACAAACCCCAAAGTCATCCAATTTTGACATTATAGTTCATAATCGGATAATTTACCCATATTTCTGAGCGGCTGAATGGCACAGTTGACAGACTTGTAAAATTCCACTTTCGGAAAATTGTTGGATCTATACCCCGAATAGCTTTTTTTGTCTTTCTTTCGCTATATATTAAGGTTTTAGACATGCATTCATCAGTATTTTTAAATTTAGAAACTTTTCATTAGGCATGCTGTTCAATTTTAATTACTACAATGCACTGAAGAACTAAGTCTAGTTTCGACAAAATTGTAGAAGCAAAATGCGTTACTTATTCGGATTGCCGCAGACGGCTGCTAAAACATTAACACAAACAAGTGAAAACATTCTGTCAGGATCTGATAGCACCTGTGCTAAAGAATGTAATGTCTACTCTTTCTCTATTTGAATATCTCATATTGTATGGTTGTGTACAGAATTTCCAAGGTGACATTCCTTCTTCGTGGAAAGGGGAATTGCCAGCTAATCCTTTACAGGTGGGGTGTTAGAGAAAAGAGATAGCTGAGAGGCATGTCCGCCTGTCAGTGAAGTATGCGGATGGTGAGCAGATTAGTAGCATGCCACTAAGCAAGAAAAGAATGGAGTGTCCAATGAGGAGGCTCCAAAGGGGTTTATGTGGGGGAAAGCAGTGATTTGGAGAGGGCAAGTTTGCCTCAGATCATGGATTCGGTACCTATGTTTCGGACCTGGAGGTTGCTCTGAGTGGAAGAGCATAAAGTTTGCGTTTTCTGGTGCGCAAAGGGACAGACGTCCTGGTGTTTAGTGTTCTGGGCTAAGAAGTGCAGGCCCAGTATACTTGTGTTGGGAGACTCAAGGTTGAGCTCCAAAAAAGTGAATTTAACGTGTATTGAGTGTGAGGTGGAAAGTGTAATTGGAATAGTACACAACCAATCTTTACGGTATCTAATTTAATGTTGAACCGGATCACCTATATCCGAGTTGTAGTTGTATATATTTGTAAATAGCGTATTTTGTGTGTACATATATTCTTAATAAACTGATAATTCGGTTACTAGCGTAAGTCTTCATTTACACTAATCTCACAGTGGGTGACCGATATCACCTAGTAATATCGGTGGTGGCAGCTATATCTACCACGGACATTCTTCAAAGTTGTGTGGACTGAGAGGAACGTCCGACACATTCTAAATCCAAATTCTTTATTTTCAATAAAATACATGTTTTGAAAAAATAAAAAATTAATAAATTAAAAAAGAAAACTTACAAATCTAAGTAGTTAATAAATATTAATGCCCATGAACAGATTTTTTATTGTTGAAAACAGTTATCCTTATTACAAATATAAGGTACCAAAATACAAAAAGCAAATAAAAATTGTAATATACAGTGTCTCACATAAGTGATGGGACACTTGTGCTTTACAAAAGGAAACTAATCAAATAAATTAAAAAAACATGTACACATTTTTTTGTGGGTGTGTTTCATACTTAAATTTAGTAAAGATTATTAAATAACATACATTTTGTCAAAATATTAAAATATTAATTTAATAAAAATACAAATGTTTCGAACGGAGCAAAAAATAGCTCACATAAGTGATGGGACACCATTATATAATGCAACAAAAATAGTCTGAAATAAGCAATAAAAATATTTTTTGGGGTTTTATTTTTACTTGAAAGCAATTGGCAATAATTTATAAAATCGTCTGCAGTATTTCTCTCCAGTTTGTTTTGGAATTTTCGTGTTTTTTTGCTCTGTGTAGCCATGAATGCTAAACGAAAAGAAACTTCGCCTGAAATTCGAAAATTAGTTATTAATTTGCATATTGAACGTGGAAAATCTATTAGAAAAACTGCTGAAACAGTTAACTTGAGTCGTTCAACAGTTTTCAATATCATTAAACGATATAAAATGAATCATATGATTCAGGATAAAAGAAGACCTGGGCGACCATCAAAGCTATCCAATGGAATAAAGCGAATTATCGTTCGAAATATTAAAAAAAATCCAAGAAATAGTGCTTCAAAAGTTGCTGCTGATTTACAAGCATTATATGGAATAATTGTTAATCCTGAGACTATTAGAAGGGTAATTCGATCTGCTGGATATCACGGTAGCATAGCCAGGAAAAAATTCTTCGTAAATGAAAAGAATAGAAAACTCAGACTAGCTTTCGCAAAATCCAACATAAATAAGAATTCTGATTACTGGAATAAAATTATATTTGCTGATGAGAGTAAATTTAATATATTTGGTTCTGACGGTAGAATCTTGGTGTGGAGAAAACCCATGGAAGAATTTCGCAAACAGAACTTGGTACCAACAGTAAAACATGGTGGAGGAGGAGTTATGGTATGGGGGTGTATGTCGTCCACTGGAGTTGGTAATCTTGTTTTTATTGTCAGTATAATGGATCAGTACAAGTATATTGATATTTTAAAGCAAAATTTGAAATCTTCAGCACGGAAATTGAACCTTCATAACAATTTTAAATTCTACCAGGACAATGACCCCAAGCACACTGCTCTGAACGTTAGACTCTGGCTGCTATATAACTGTCCTGAAATAATAAAAACACCACCACAATCTCCAGACTTAAATCCCATAGAGAATATTTGGCAAGAATTTGAATCAAGAATTCGCAAACACACCATCATTTCTTCAAAACAACAAATAAAATCGGTGCTTCAAGAAGAATGGGGGTAAAATCACTCCAGAAATCACAAAAAAATTAGTCGAATCCAGTCGAATCGTAGTTTTAAAAGTAAAAGGAAATCCAACAAAATATTAAAACCTTTTAAAAAGTAAAATTTTTGGATAAATATTTTATGGAAAAGTAAGTGTCCCATCACTTATGTGAGCCATTTTTTGCTCCGTTCTGAACAATTGTATTTTTACTAAATTAATATTTTAATATTTTGACAAAATGTATGTTATGTAATAATTGTTACTAACTTTAAATATGAAACACAGCCAAAAAATTTTTGCACATGTTTGTTTATTTATTTTATTGCAGTTTCTTTTTATAAAGCACAAGTGTCCCATCACTTTTGTGAGACACTGTATATATATATATATATATATATGCGAATAAAATAAACTTTTTAGTTTAAGAAAATCAAATTATGCATTTTTTAAACTTTTCATTAGATCTATAAAACTGTTACAAAATTTCAATTTCTCTGTAAATAAATAAATATATATATATATATATATATATATATATATATATATATATATATATATATGCGCGCAGAAGCATATTTTTATTTATATTTGGTTTATATTTAAAGAATAATATATACATATTTATGCATTTTATTATAGTTCGGAAATAATTAATCATTATTTTGTCTGCAGGAAAGAATAAGTCTTGCATAAGTATATCGAACCCACAAAGTTCCAAAAATAAAAATTTTAAAGTCTGGCGCTTTGCCAACTAAACCATTCGGCTGACCAGAAAGGCCTGTAATTTATCCGATTCGTAGTAAAGCATCAAAATTGGGTGGTTTTTAGACCTTTTTTTTTAGAAACCTTTGCATGTTGTGCTTTATCTTTATGATTTGCTTATCTACTAACTATAAACTATCATTGCACAACGGATCGCCGGATTCCCTGTCTTCCACCAAGTCCTATCCATATAAGCGATCAAAAATAAAATTTTAACTAAAGATTATGACGGATACATAAAAGGCTTTACATAATAAAATATTGTAGCAATAATCTAAAAACAATTTTAACACAGTGATGAATTTTTAATTTTTAAAATTACTCAGTATATTAGGTGATTAACAGGTTTGGTAGACATTTTGATGCATTGCTACATACACACAGATGGTAGAGATAGAGTTTAACTCGCTTAGCATACAGCTACTGTTTAACACAGAACAAAAAATTATTATTTATTCTATAGTGAAAAATAGTACAAAGCCGGCAAAAGGTCACAGAATTTTCAAAGACAGAATAATGTCAAGAAAATGCAAGCATGAAAAATAGTATAAAAATTTCAAAAAACAGAAAAATATCACGAAAATACAAGCACGAAAAATGTCACTGCTTAGTCACAAACTGGCACAAAGCGAAGGGGGGGGGGGGGGTATGGAGTTGTACAACACCGTGGTAGGAATTTTATTAGCAGGTTTCAGTTTCTTTTTTGCTTTTTGTTTACTTTTATGTTAATATCTCTGAAGTTAGAGAGAGTTTGTTGTGTTTGAAAGGAAGGGGAGAATTGAAAAGTTTAAAAGTTTTAATATAATTAACTTAATCTACAGTTTTATAAACAGACGTGAAGCTGCTTTGTAAGTAAGTCATAAATTAAGGGGTTGACCTTTAAAAGTTGCTTTTGAAAGAAGTTGTTAAAATTTTTTAAGTTTTTTATTTGGCATACTTTATATCTTTAATAAAATGTCTTTAATAAAATTACTCATTTTTAATTAATAGAATTCTATAGTTGAAATAAAGTAATTTTAATATGATTTCTTTATAATAATGCTTCAAGTGAGTACATTTACAGTATGTAAAACAAATGGCATTTCCCAATCAAAATTGCTACAGCACGTTCAAAGATAGTATAAAAAACAAACACAAAAAAATAAATTAATAAGTACCTACACAAAAATTAAATTAATAAGTAAAATACTAAATAAATAAAAATCTCAATCTTTACAATGTGAACAGGTTTACAATTTAAAAAAAAGTTGAGACCGATGTCTTTAAATCATTAAAAGATTTAATTTTCAATATTTAATTACTATCCATAATTATACAAATATACATAAGGTATCGTAAAAGTTTCAGTTATAGGCGACACTTTTTATATTCCATTCACACTACAATTTTTAAAAAATATGTTTCATCCACGAAATTCGTAGAATTTTTTGTTATTAATTAAGGCGAATGACTAGTGCGGAAATGCTGATCTTCAAACGGATGGGTATTTTTGAGTCAACTTTTATGCGAGTGTAATTAACTGAGCTGCATGATGATGCACTACTTAACATGAAATAATAAAGTTTCATTTTAAACTTCTTTACTTATTTATAATAGCTGTCCCTGACTTTACAAAATTCACACTTATACGAATAATTCAAAATAAAATTTTTATTTGTATACGATTGAAATAAACAATTTGACGGATATCGTTCTAAAGTAATGCTAAAATTAATCTTGAACATAAAAGTATTTCGAGTATGATTACACCTCTATCTAAGCTAGTTTACATTACGAAAAGAAAAAACCCCTAAAGTTTTTTATACCAATTAATAATAAAAATAAAAAATAAATAAAAATGGACTTTGTAACCCTATTAAAAAATTCATAGCATTCATCACCTCACAATGTAGCAACAGTATAGAACTTATCAAATATAAATATCAGCATATCAAATATTATATTCAATATAAAGCATATCAAATATGAAAAAAATAGTAAGATATGTTTTATTAATATTCGCAACATTCGAAACTTAGGGAAGTTTTCACTCACTTGAAAACACCTTTTCGCCAATGTTAAACTTGTGGCCAGGTTGTTTTCAAAGGGGGTAGCGGGTTAAGGGGGGTCTGGCGGCCCCCACCGAATCTGGTAAAATCGTTCCAAAAATCTTGAAGAGGGTCGAAAAACAAGCAGTATAAGCTTTTTACCGACATTACAACCCCAAACGAAAACACAGTAATGGCGAAAAATATGATTTTTTGTGATTTTTATTTTTTTCAACCAGTTTAATTTATTTTTAAATGGTTTAAACGCAATTAAAAATTTGTTTTGGATGTGTGGAAGTCCCCTGAATTTTTTCAGATTTTTTGGTCATGTAAAAACATGTGAATTTTAGGTTTAAATGCGAAAAAATCGTGAAAAACGCGTCATTTTCAAGATTCAACCCTCTAATTTTTAGAGTTGTTTTCATTTTCCCGAGGGGTGCTGTATAGTATAGATAGCGGCAATCGTCCTCTTTCGAATGCAGGCAACTGGACTCAATTTGGTCAATTTTGGTGAGCGGGGCGATTTTTTGAAAAAAACTCGAATTTTCAACTTTCGGTAAATTACGGCGCGTACTTGGTATAATGCGTCTTTGCTATAAAAAATACATCTCTATAGGGGTTTTTGAGGTCGCTGATCACGAATTTGATGTCAAAAAAACGACATCAAACGATGTTTTCGGGCCTTACGAATCAACGGTTAATGATGCTACAATCATGATGGAGATTTTTAAAGATCCAAGCGGTTTAAGATCACTTCTTCAAAAAGGCGACGTCTTTATACTTGATAGAGGATTTCGAGATGTAAAAAATTTCTTACAGTCTGAAGGATTTGTTGTTTTGATGCCTGCATTAAAAAGAAAAAGGAAACAACTAACGACTCAAGAGGCGAATGACAGTCCATTTGTAACTAAACTAAGATGGGTAGTAGAGGCTGTTCATGGGATCATTGGCAGCAAATTCCAACTCTTGCATCATGAGTTTGAGAATAAATGTTTGCTATCAGCTAAAACTTATTGCAAAATAGCGATTTTTCTGGTTAACTTGTTCAGAAAACGACTCAATTGTGATAGCGAATTACAAGATGAGATCACTAACGAAATGTTGCTCAGAAAAAACGTTAATAATGATTTAGCGAAAGTGGTAGAAGAGAAAAACTGGAACAGAAAAAAAAGGATCTTCAGACCTCTGACGTCAAATGATGTTGTAGACTTTCCGGAGTTGACAGAAAGAGATCTGAAGATACTTTTTACAGGGTCTTACCAGTTATCACAGACCGTTTCTTATTTAGCAGAATTATGTACTGAAGATGGAGTTCTTAATATGCATTACTTGTTGGAAGATAAATCAATTTTGAAATGCGAAGTTCAATCGAGGCACATAAATCAGAAAAAGTACAGGTGTTACGTAAAATACGTTCCTAACGCTATTGGAAGAAGTGGTATAGAAGAATACGTATGCGATTGTGCGAATGGCCTCAGAACTGTCGGTTGTTGTGCACATGTGGCCACTATCATTTACTTTTTAGGGCATGCGAGATATTTGTTGCGAATTGTTCGTCCAGCACAGATTCTCACAAATCTTTTCTCTGTTCAAAGCGTTGAACCTGGTATTGAAGAAGATAGTGACGAGGATTAAAACTGTAAAATTGTTAACTTAGCTCTGTAAAAAAGTATTATGCTATTTTATATTACTGTGTGACTATTACGTAAGCTTGAATAAAATATGATTTATACCAGAAAATTTAGTTTCATTGATTATATTAGTTGAACACGATATTAAAATTGTTTAAATGCTGTGATTCAATGATATTTTTTTACATTATCAAACCTGTGTTAATTAATACTTATGGGTGAATTTGTTGTCAAAAAAAATTTTTGACATCAAATTCGTGATCAGCGACCTCAAAAACCCCTATAGAGATGTATTTTTTATAACAAAGACGCATTATACCAAGTACGCGCCGTAATTTACCGAAAGTTGAAAATTTGAGTTTTTTTCAAAAAATCGCCCCGCTCACCAAAATTGACCAAATTGAGTCCAGTTGCCTGCATTTGAAAGAGGACGATTGTCGCTATCTATACTATACAGCACCCTTCTGGAAAATGAAAACAACCCTAAAAATTAGAGGGTTGAATCTTGAAAATGACGCGTTTTTCACGATTTTTTCGCATTTAAACCTAAAATTCAGATGTTTTTACTTGACCAAAAAATCTGAAAAAATTCAAGGGACTTCCACACATCCAAAACAAATTTTTAATTGCGTTTAAACCATTTAAAAATAAATTAAACTGGTTGAAAAAAATAAAAATCACAAAAAATCATATTTTTCGCCATTACTGTGTTTTCGTTTGGGGTTGTAATGTCGGTAAAAGGCTTATACTGCTTGTTTTTCGACCCTTTTCAAGATTTTTGGAACGATTTTACCAGATTCGGTGGGGGCCGCCAGACCCCCCTTAACCCGCTACCCCCTTTCTGGTTTAAATTTGAATAATTTGAACGATTTTTTGAATAGGGTAGCTGAAGTCGATATGTTACTAGGCTGATTTTTAATTTTTCAATTTAGGTTTCAGATTTTTTAAAAATAAAGATACTTTTACTTTCGGAACCTGTTTCTAAAGCGAAACTATCTTTATTAAAAAAATTTGCAACCAAAATCGAAAAATATGAAATACCCTATTAGAGATCAAACAGCTATACTAATGAGAAAAAATGTTAAAAGTGTTCAAATTTAAATGAGGAAATCGAAAATAACATGTCCATTGATTTAATATCAGTGAATAGGTGTTTCAAGTAAACGAAAGTATCCCTTAGTAGTATGTCGAGTCACCAAGATTTTAAAAAGAGAAAATAAAAAGAAAGTGAAAAAAAAAAAATCAATAATTTGAACAAATTACTTCTTAAGGAAAATGAAAAACCAAAAATCAGTTAACAATATCATAAGTACGTTAACTAAGCTATTCAATAATGATTTATTCGATGAATTTTAGACAACAATGCTTTGCAATGTCATGCGTAAAAATTGCGAAAATCGTTTTAAATTAACCTTTTTTTGAAGATCAGTAAAAAGAGTTTTCATGGCTGATTGTAATGTGTGGCCTGTGATTTACTGGTATTAATTATTTTCTGACTGATATTTCTACTGTTACGAAAAAAAAAAGATACTTAATATTCTATGATAATAATAATAATAATAATAATAATTTTTTAACCAAAATTTTTAATACTATCGTACTTGTCTTCAGCGGCGGAAAATGCAGTTTACGCAATTAACCTCTTCAATTTCTAAGCTAAATTAATAATACAAATACATATCCATTTGTTTTTTCTAAACAAAATTACACTGAAAATGACAGAAAAAATATCTTTTTTGAAATTGATCCTTTAGATACTTAATAATTTTGATTAAAATATATGGGGGAAAACTACAAGTCCCCTTAAAACATCAATTTATTAAAAATTTACCCAAATTAACTCAATCACAAATTTAAGAAATTTAAATAAGTAAAAAAATCTACCAAAAAAAAGGTTAAATATGATAATTTATCACTTTCTTTGTGACACTGTTTTTTGGACCTTTTTAGGCATTTTGCAAACACATATGAAAATAACATTTGTTTTATGAGGGATTCAGCGTAGATGCATTTATTCGTTTGCTGTCAGCGGAAAAAAAAACATTCAGATAATAAGAAATGATGTGAAAATGTAAAAGAATCAGACATTTTAGTTTTTATGTATAAAAGAACAAAGGTCCCAGAATGGGAAACCAGGAATGGAAGTGGTTAAATAACTTTGACGAATGTGGCTTAAGGCATATTCTCAAAGTAATAAGAAATAGACAATTTTTTAAGTGTGTTTACAGTAATTTTTTAAATGAGACTTTTAAATAAATATTACCTTTAATGCTTGTTTCCCTGCTTATTACTTATTACTTTTTAACTTTTACCTACTTATTACTTATCAACCAAATGTAATAATTACCACGGCCAGTGGCGCTAACTTTTGAAAAATATTGGGTTGGCTCAAAAATATTGGATGGGCTCAAAAATATTTTTGTAAAAAGGTGAGACCAGTTTTTTTTTTATTTTTTTTATTGAAGGATTGACAGATGATGAAAGATTGGAATTTCAAGTCATTTTATCAAATTTTAAATAAATTTTTAATTTTATTAAATTATATTCTCGTGCGTGTTTCCTTATAAAGACACTTAGAATTAATTTAATGCCATTGTATCTTGAACATGACTACAAACTGAATTAGCAGAAAGTTAAACATAGAGCAAAATATTTCAGTCATTGGAATTTCAAGTCATTTTATCAAATTTTAAATAAATTTTTAATTTTATTAAATTATATTCTCGTGCGTGTTTCCTTATAAAGACACTAATTAATTTAATGCCATTGTACCTTGAACATGACTACAAACTGAATTAGCAGAAAGTTAAACAAAGAGCAAAATATTTCAGTCATTTAGGATTTATGGTTATCACTCGAAGAATTAAAACACATGGCCATTGGCAAAATAAATTTTATTCTAAGGAGAAAAATGAATAATGAAATAAATAACTAGAACCATGAAAATTGGGTACGCTATGATTCAAAATTATTGGGTGGGCTCGGGCCCATATAAGTTGGCGTCCTTGACCGCAGCACTGTAATCGATTAGGTTTAAATGGTTTCATTAGGTGCGTCTAATTATTCCTGATGTGTAACAAAGGCCTCTTTGGTAATTTGTAATTTACTTGTGTGTGTTCATGATATATGATACAACATTCAGTAAAGCGTTAATATCACTGAAATGATATATGAGAGTAATCGTTACATAGAAAATTTAATGATATACAAATAAATTTAATAAATCATATATTATTTAAAATGTCTAGACAGTAAAATTGGGATTTATTTTGCTAACAAATATTTTTCCATTAACGTAGATTTTGAATCCAACTTTCCGCTAGAAAAATGTATTTTATAATAATAATAAAATAGTGGTTTTTATTTTTCAAAAGATAATCGTACTTTTAACATATTTTCTTTGGCCAAACAAACTTGTAAGGAATATAAACGACAGATTAAACTGTCATTTATTAAAAAGTTGTGATTGCTTAAAAGTTTTCCCATTCAGCAGCACACCCTTTAATGGAATGGATTTTCATTCAGATATATGAAATGAGATAATCATCTAGAAAATCGGGTCTCACAATTTAACGCCCCCTCCATAATGGAATGATTTTTGATGCCAACCCCCTCTATTAGAAGAAAATTTAAAGAAGAATCCCCCCCCCCTCTTCTTTTGCTTCAACATAAACACCATCTTGTCTTCTTAACAACAACCATTTTGTCGTCGTGTACACATGTTAGAGTAGCAGCACACACAAAAAATGAATATCCTCGAACCCAAAACGCTAGGGGGTATTTGGAAGAGGGTGGCCACACATTAAAGAGGACCTAAATTGGAAGGATATTTCGTTTCCAACCCTCTGTTCAGAAGAATTCCTGCTGTTCTTCAGTGATCAGAATTCACTTAATGACGCCATTTTAACGCGCCATTAACTCCAGCTTAGAAAGGGGAAGGAAGAAAACGAGCATCATCCTCCCCCATGGCCATTTGAGACCATAATGGCGATATCTTCGCTGCAATTTTAATGTCTGCATTTTTTTAGCAGATGAAGGGAAGGGAAGGAAGCACAACTGAGAGAGAGAGGACGTTTTATGCGAAGAGTCGCTTTCTCGCATTTTCGGTCGTTTTTCGTTTTGTTTTCGGACGTTTTTCTCCAAATTCTTCTGCGGGGAGAGAAGAGAGTCTATCTTTATGTCGTTAGTGAAAATTCACTTAATGCTTTCGGCAGTCAATGGGATGAGAATTAAATCGGATCCAGATTAATAGGGGAAAAAAATATGAAATGTGTTTATATTTCATGCAGCGATGATGTTCTTTATGCAGAGCGATTATTGGCTGAATGATACAGGAATGGCCATTTCGACATTTGAAATGTGAGAACGTAGAACAATTTTGTTTCTGGGTCAGAGATTTGTGTAAAAAGTGTTATGTCTCACAATGGAGCGTGCAAGACAAATTGCTGGATGTTAAATAGATGACTTAAAAACGAAGAAAATGGCATATTTTTTAAGCCATCCACGTTTTCTATACAATGTTTGTTTTTAAAAAGTCCTACATTTATGTGTTCAAAAAAACTGTAATCCAGATTATTTTTTTTTATTATTTTAGTTTTCAAGATAGAATAGTTTTTCAAGATCGGTGGCTAGATCAAAAACCACAAAAAGTATAAAATTTTTAGAAAAAAGGCAAAGTTAGTTGATAATTCAGAAATATAAGGAATAATTTCATTCAAACTTAAGAAATTATTTTCTCCAAACTTCAAAGATAATTGATCGACACTCTGAAAAGGGAAAAACACAACAGTGACCTTTAGTTCATCATCATTAATTCTGGGCGACCGCGCGGATCATCTGTGAAGTCAAAGTTACCGGTACGAAATTGCTAACCGATTTTTTACTGTCTGCTGAGTAATAATACTAGAGTCAAATACACTATTAAGGTTTCGCGCGGTATCCGATGCCGTAGTTCTACGTAGTAACTCATACTTCGTAATCGTGCGAATTTCCAAGCATTCATTTTCACAAAATTAATTAAAAGAAATATTATATTTTTAGAGCTTACAATGATTTCTTTATACAGGCAAAATGTGTAACTTAAAAAAAAGAAAAAGAAAAGATATAGCAGTAAAATATTAAACCAATGTCAAATAATAAGCTGTTAAAATTAGCTATGTTCCAAAACTGCACTATTTTTTACCATTTCAATATTGGATTGAATTGCCGTGTTTTTTTATATTAAATCAATATGAATAATAAGCTATTAAAATTAACTATATTATTAACTAAAAATATCACCTTTGACGACTCAATACATGAAATCTAAAAAATGGATTATTGTTTTCAATTAAAAATGGCTTTGGTCTATGTTCCATAAATTGCGCTGTATGTTTTGTACTATTTCAAAAATCGGGTTAAATTCCCTTGTTTTTTTACATTTGCTATTTCAAGGTGAACGAACCTTTTCCTCAAATCTTGCCCAAATGGCTACTCATGAAACAACAAAACTCAGTAAAATCCGTAACTCCACATGATCATTTACATTCAATCTTAAAGCTTCTTCTTTTTTTTTTTTTTTTTTTTTTTTTTTTTTTGCTAAAAAGTTCTTGCTAAAAATCTTTATCTCAGTTTGTAAGAAGTGTAGTATCACTTATATTTTTTTCATTTTGAAGCAGTAGGAAGAATATGTTTAGCTTGTATAATAAAAATTTACGTATCGTATTTAACATACAAATTTTGCTCTTGAAAATCTTTTAGGAATATTTTGATTAAAAACTATGATCTCTTGTAAGATAAATACTTAAATTCTGCATTTAGTTAAATAAAAATTTTCTTAAATAAAAAATATGCAGTTTTGAATGAGTGATGTAATGATTTCCATCCATGCGTACATTTCAAATGAAATCTTCTTTAGTAATGATGATCTCGAAATAAAAAATAATAAGAACTTTTAAACAGTAAAACCAAAAGAATATTTTCCTTTTTTAAAATTTATTACTTCATGAAGTAAATAAAATATAAATAAGACGACCTCAAATTTGTTTACATAAAAATATATAACTTTACATTTAAAGTTTAGTAAAAATATTTTTTTACAGAAATTATAACGTAAAATTTTTTATTTGAATTTTATTGTCAAAATTTTCTGGAAATATCTCCTCTGCCTTGTTTTTTCTTAATTTTTCTTAAATATTTTTTTTTTCACAGCTGTAATTTCAAAATAATAGCTATATATTATTTTACTATTTTTAAACAATTTAATGTATATAATACACATTTTTTTTTTTTAATTACGAAAGAATGAAATGTATCTCACACTTGTGGTTTGGCATTAAAAAAAAAAAAAAAAAAAAAAAAAAAAAAAAAAAAACATTTATTAGAAAAGCCTCAATGTTGAATTAAAACAATAGTGATTTAAGCTAATACAAATTTTAACCAATAGACAGATAAATTAAAAAATGTTCAGAACAAGAACGTAAAATTATCTTGTGTTAACGATAGTTTAAACATAACTATTTTAATTGCTTTCTATAGTATTAAAAAAAAAGAAACAACAAAAAAAAAGTTTTTGCGGTATTTGTAAAACAACTTTTGCCACCATAATACTGTACGTACAGAAAAGGGAATTTCCATGGTGTTGCTTTGAGACCAAATCTGTTAGTTATAATCAAATTAGTTATTGTCAAAATTTTCTAGAATATCCTCTACGACAACGGACATAAAGTATGTGAATGTTTTCATTTATTTTATAAATAAAAATGGTTTTACAATTTAAAATACATATGCATTTCTGTAATCATTATAATCGATAGAAATACAACAATGTAGCAATTCCCATTTAACCTTTACAACCAAAATGTGTTGGTATCTACTCATCTATAACATAGACAAATGAAGGAAATAAATCGATGCAGGAAATAGTTCAAACAATCGGAAAGGGGAGAATAAACACATGAGGAGGGGGGGGGAGCAGCAAAACTTGGACAGGCAAAACATCAAATCACAGAGATAGCCCTCGGAGGAAAATTGTTAATTACTGGACATTTCTGGACGGAAAATTAGCAGATCTTTCGCTTCTCTTGCGGAAACGAAATCTCCTGCGATAACAAGAAGCAAGCAAAGCATATGAGACTTTTGATGGATGACCAGAGTTCCTTTTCCACTCCGATGACCATCAAAGATTGCTAAAATCGAGCCCTGGCGAAAGCTAGGCCCACATTGCCTTTGGTCACTTTCAAGACCCCCTCCTGGTCCCACTCATGGCCAGTGGAGCAGAACTACCGATCTGCGGACTTAATTGCGGACCGCGGACCACTTCATTATTTATCCGCCGAATACACACATGCACACCACCCTTTGCAACCCCCCCTTTAGCGGATCTGATGAGCTCTTAATTCAGTTATGCATCTGGAATCAGAGGGGCGTACGGAATCCGTAACTTAATTTTGTGTCAGGCACCGCCATTGGGTCCCGGTTGCGTCACTCACTAGTGACGTCACTCACGGATGACGTTTGGGCCCAAGACCAGCAAGGTGTGAAAGATGTATGTTTTGGCTTCTAGCTCGCCGACTCTTCGCTTGCAGCATCCCTTCCAGTGTTTGACAAATGTCGTTTTAATGGTACAAATAGGTTTTTTTTTTCTTTTTTTTAATACTGATTGAACCGACTGTCATTCTGGGTTTTCTTTTGTCAGACATTGTAACGTCTAATTGCTCCTCTTATGATAATGTTTTACATCTAAAAAGTATTTATAATCCATTTAAGGATTGTATTAATTTTATCTAGTTCACCTATCGAATTTTTTCTTTTCTTCAACGATTTTTATTTTTTATGCTTTATAAAACAATAGTAGATAACTGAATTTCAGAAAGTTGTTGCATTTTCTTGTTAAGTTAAAACTTTCTTTCTTTTTTTTTTTTTTTTTTTTTTTTTTTTTTTAATGTAATACAATTAAACGACTAATTTCTTTTATCGTTTTAACCCATAAACGCCCGAATTTTCTTCGCTAAAATTTAAATTTTGTATTTCCCACCACTTTTAAAATCAAATTAACTTTTATCTAAATTTATCGAGGGTTCTGTCTCGTGAAAGAAGGTATATATTTATCTTCCTCTTTACTGGTGGGAAAACCGCTTTCTTGCTGTTTTTGTAACCGTCCTCAAAAGAGGACGCTGGGCGTTAATGGGTTAATGACTGATATATATATATATATATATATATATATATATATATATATATATATATATATATATATATATATATATTCGTTTTAATCTGTGTTATGCTATCTATTACTTGTTAATAATTTATTATTAATTCAATTATATGATTTATATAAGACAAAAATGAATGATTCATATAAATATATTTATTACATCAGAAAATTAATTCACAGAAATTAATCTATGCAACATCTGTCAAAAGTGGATAGACATTTATTTTTCATTTTTAAATCAAGAACAAGACTTTCAAATGATTTTATCTTTAACCGTACAGCATACTTAATCTGCATATGTTCTCTTGTCTCCTCTATTTTCTAATAGTAAACTTCATCATATTTCACCGCAGAGTATGTAACTACCTGTATTGCCTGCGTTTAAATAATTAGAAGATTATTATTTTTAAAACATACTGAAGGAAGAAAAATTTTGTACTAATCCTGTAATATGTTTTACACAGAGCTTCTATTTGTAGGTTAATTCTTTGTTCATCTCTAGACCTAAAACAGTATAAGGAGTGAACATTTTGTGGGAAAAAGCGATCTCTTAACAATTCTGGGATCGAATCAGCAATTGTGCCATCTAAATTAACATGGAACCATTTTTGTGCAATCATAAAAAAAAAAAAATGATTTTAAAAAGGATTTAGAAATGTAAAATATTCTGAATAACAGATAATCACAAGGTTTAGGGAACTTCTGTTTCAACTCTTTATGCTCCAAATTATAAATTGTATAAAATATCCCCATGATGATTTGTTGAAAATATGATAGAAAATTTATAGAAATCCATATAAAAATGGTTGATAAATATGCGTTTTAATTTTTTTTTTCTGTCTTTGTGAAAATGGCTACGCTTTTTAAAGATGGCAAAACAAAGAATTTTTCCTAATAATATGAAATCTACTTTTATTAATAAACGTAAAAAATCTAAACATTTTAATAGTGTTTTAAATTGCCATCGGGGAACAAAGGGTTAAAATAAGGAATACAAAAATAAGGCATTTATAAAACAAAGAAATTAATCAAAACATTTGCATTCATGTGCGGGTATTTAATGTACTAATTTAAGATTACATTATTTATTTTCAGCAAAAAATTTCATATTGTACCTATACTTATAAATCTAACGTATTATCAAAATGCTTCGAATTCATATTAATATGAAAGCATTTGACATTTTTAATTGTAACTGCACCTTTTTTTTTTTTTTTTTTCTTTTGGTTAATTGTATGTATTTACAAGAATGTCTACATACTGGTGAAATAACTAAATCCAAATCAATAAATAGTTTAAAATTTTAATAACAGATAGATAGATTAATAACTGCGAATAAGAAAAAAAAGGTAAAATAATCTTATATTAGCAATTATTTAAAATGAGATGTACTTTTTTAGCACTCTGAAAAATAAATGCTTTTGCGTTACCTGTAAAATAACTTTTGCCACCATAATACTGCAAGTACAGGAAAGGAGTTTCGTTGGTGTCGTTTTGAGGACGAATCCGTCAATTCTGGTATTAATTTATCTTGTATATTTACAAAAATTGCTGATGAAAATGTTTAAAGGTTTACATTAAGGGTAAAAATAGCAATTAAAATTATTTTTCTATTATTTATTTATTTATTTATATTAATAGATATAGATTACAAAATTGATAGACGAGAACCTTTTTTAATAGAAAATATTAAAGTAGTTATTCGCATTATACATTCTGCATCATGGAAAGTGTATTTTTCCTTTATACTTTATTCGTTATAGTTATTCTGTACCTGTGTTACAATTTTTTACCTTTATTTATAAATTTATTTATTAATTATTATCATTGAAAAATTTTAAATATTTTGGGTGTCAAGAGGGTTTTAATATAAAAATTTACTGATAACTTAAATGGTACGAAAATTAATTATTTATATTTAAAATTAAATACAAATAATGCAAAATGAAATAAAATCCTGCATTAAATATGTATAATTAGATTTTAAAAATTATTAAATTTTAAAGAAATAGCTTTTAATTTTCGTAGTTAAAAATGCGTGTTTAGTTTTCGAATAAATTTCTGCATATATAAAAAAAATTTCCAAGATAGAAGAAAATTTTACATTGTGCATTAATAATGATGCATATTTTTGATTCATTTATATTGAATCCAAAATCAGATTTGCACACATGGAAATTTATCAGTTAATTCAAACAAATACGTAATATAAATAAGAGAGTGGGTATTCAGATTTTTGTATCAACTTTATTAATTGTATTCCTAAGCTAAGCAATAAAATTTGCACAGAAAAATTGTGTAAATGTGCATGAATGGATGAAAGTTACAAAAAATAATTGAGACAAATGACACACATGTACCGATATACAGTACTAAATAAATGCATTAATCCACTCCTCCATGGGTATCTTGCTGCTGATTTCAAAATAGTAGGACGTGTTTATTTGCGCCTTCTGAAGAAAAAAAGATTACCTTTTATTAAAGATCTCGTGTACTTATTAAATTTTTATGATGTTTTTAAGAAGGTTTTTTTTTATTTTATAGAAATTATTGATTTATATTAATAGTCAATACACCATTAAGATTAATAATAATAGAAACATCTCAAAATAATCATGACATCAAAGTTATTGAGGAAATGCAGAAACTTGAAGTTAGTGAAAGTTTTGTTACATATAACTTTTTCGCAGATGTGACGTTCAGGCAATATGCAGAAGCTATGTGCAGTGAAATAAGTGTTATGTAATCCAACCTGTTTCGATGACCCTGTATATTTACAAATAACAAATAGGCCTTTAGTTCTTTTTTGAGGCGCACTGTATATATTGTATAAAATACTTTGCGTGACAATATAGATATTTCATACATAGCATAGAAACTATTCATCACTATTATTTAATTACTCCTATTTTTATATGTTCAGCATTATCTTAACTTCTAAAATCATTGAATTGAAAATTTTAAGCTATTACATTGCATTTATATTAATTTATATATGATTATTGATCTCATAACATAGATTCATGTCGCATAAAAAGTTTTGAGTGACAAGAAAAGTATCCCATACAACATAGGAACTACTAATTACTGTTTAATGAATGTTATCCTGTTCTTTTACGCTCAGCAGTTTTAGTTAATACCTCAAATTCTAAAATCACTACACTATATATCTCTTATTTGATGCTATCTCATACGATATAACAATAATCTGATAAGGTTTTATTGAGAAATCCCTTATGCGAATACCTACCTCTCAATCTATCTCAAATGCCTGAATTTATCGTGAAAAGCTTTCGAATAATTCTCAGACAAACTTGATATATTCAGCAGATAATGCACACTTCTGCACCGGGGATTATAATTGTGATATATGGTGATATGCGTTCTCACGCCGCGAAACAGCTCGATATCGAATACATGCTCGTTGCAAATCATCACAATAAAGCTTATAAATGAAAGCAAGTATTTTGCATGTCTCTGCATGTTCGTGACAAGTCAAAACTTTTGATATATCACGAGCTGACAAGAAGAGCTTACTAAATCATTCTTGAGTGCAAGTGTTTTCGATATTTGCCCAATGATTATTATTCGTGTATGTGCACATGACTTGTATTTAATTGCATTTGCTTGCGACAGTTAGCCGTACTTGCGTGATGAGTGGATAGAGTAGACTGCTATTGTTCAGGAATAGCTTAGAGGGATTTTGGAAAGGTATGACTTCCGTTTTATTCTAAAATACTCTATTATTGGAACTAATGATATTTATTATAAATTGAGTTGAATGAATGAATGAATGATTTTGTTATCGAGGATTAGTACACAATGAGAGAAATATTAAATTGAACGTTTTGGAGACATCCGAAAACAGCTGTTATAAAGCCTTTTTTGTTGTTTTAGGAAAGCTACATTTACCTTTGTTTAGAAAAGATATTTGAAGAGAAATTCAATAAGCAAACAAAACAGGTAACTACAAAAGTTATAAAAGAATACAATTTGTTTTTTGAATCAAAACCAATTTTAAATCTCTTAAGCTTATGCCTAATCAAAGTTCTATATTCATCATCGTTTTCAATTTCATAGCAACTACCATGGTTATAACTTAACTTAAAAGAATCAGCCAAGATTTATTATACATTTAAAATGTATCTTATGGTGGATAAAGTCATTTTAATATCAACTGTATATGCAGAAAACGGTAATCAAATATCTGGATTAGTTTTCATTTGATAGTCTAGTATGGACGGCTTGCAAAATTAAGTTTGGGTGGATATTTTTGCTAGTTTGACGATCGTTTAAATTCAACGGATTGAATGCAATCTTTAAGTTTACGGGCAGGAATAAATTGATATAAAGTGCCTTTGTACATAACAAAGTGATAACATATGCTTAGGGACATGGTCAGATCGAAGTTTACGTCCAAATTTATGGCAACATGTATTCCAGAGCTTGCTGATACCTACCTGGATGAGTTCAATAAAGACGGGTGAGACATACAAGCGAGAAAACATTAGCTTTGCTGAAATAGCAAAATTCACAATACGACAGTGACCAACATAATAGTTCGCTTGCAAAATTGTCATTTTCGAAATCGTCCCGACCAATCAACTTTTATTGCTTATATGTTACCACACTATTCTGTATAAAAGTGCTTTAATTAATACTTTATCTACCAAATTAAGAATTCATGACAATTTTACCTTCTAAAGCATTTTAAGTTAATTGTTTAAACTAAATTAAAATATTTACATAATCATTTAATAAATTTTTAAAGGACTTTTGGGGGATTGGAGGATTTTGAAGGATTAATTAAATTTGAATTTGCATGGATTTTGTGCAATATTTACAACCCCACTCAAATCTTTTATTTTAAATTGTTTTCTTAGTTATTTTGTAGAATCATAAAATGTACAAATATGATGTTCTTACAATATAAATACAGACATATTTCCGAATTGAAAATCCCCATCCCCTTCCCTGAGCGCCAAGAAAGCTGAAAAGATAAAAACGCAAAAAGAAACCATCCTTTTAAATATATTTTTGTTTTGTATAACCAATAATGCTTTTGAAACAAAGTAATGTATCTGTAACTCATTCTAAACAATTTTACAACTAATGGACGTATTAAAAGAATTTTATAATAAAGTAATTTTAATGGTACTTATAAGTATCGTCGGTAGATATAGTGTTAAGTTCCCAAAAGATTTAGAAAATATTTTATCGAGAATCAAGTAATTTTAACCACATTCCAATGAAAGGTATACCTTCAGTAAGAACTTTTAAAGAGAAATTGACTAGAATTTTCATCATCGTGTAAAGCATATCCGAAAAATTCTCCACAATCACTCAACCCAGCCCGTAGTGGTTTGGCTTCTGCGAACGATAACATAAGATTTTCATTTTCTGACCAGCATGCTAACCACTCAGCTTAAAAAGTCATCTAATCCAGCCCCGTTTCGAAAATTCCTTTAAACTAAAAGAGCATGATATAACTAAACCACAGTCAAATTTCTTATTAACATTCATAAATTGAGAAAAGATCGTTTTGAGGTAAAGAACTGTGCAAGGCCCTTCGAAAGCACTTTGTCTTTCTTCAAAAAGAGCAAAGAACAAGTGCTTACTAATTTTAAAGCATGAGACTGAGCAGTAGCAGTCCTGCTTCTACTTTCAAAATGATAGTACATGTTTTTTGGGCCCGATGAGGAAAGACAAAGCACTTTTGAATCTCTTCATTTGTATGTGGCTTTATAGACTTTTTTTTAGATCTTATTGTATCAAACGAGCTTGTTCAGCAATTTAATGTGAAAGAGAATTTTGTAAACTTTCGTACTACACCTTTTAAAAATATTTGAAGAAAAAAAAGTGTCCTCATAAAATAAATACCTAAACATTTTGAATAAGAGATGTAATTTAGTCCAGCTCAAACAAACTATGTTTGTCTCATAAAAGATGATTTAAATATGGGAAGTGTATACGGAAATGTAATGGGAATTGCATTCGGGATAAGTTCAGAGGGACAAAATGGTAAGACCAGGTGGTCCTCCAGAAAATATTACAACAACACAAATATTTCTGACATATTATCTGATTCGTTTTCAAAAGTCAAAAATGAAGCTTGCAGACATGATTATTAAGGTGTTTTTCAAAGATTTTCATTTTCAGATAAATGAATTGCAACTTAAAATATAAGCAATTAGTGCCTCGGGACGGCAGTTTTTTTCCCTTTTCAGCATTGTCACGTAAAGGAATTTGGCTTAAACTGTCAATTTTGACAACTTTTTCTAAAACTTTTTCTCCTTCAGAGAAAACATAATTCGATTATACAGTTTCTTAATTATAACATCTTCCAATTTAGAAAGTTTTGCAAACAAAAATAATGAAAAATACACCAGAAAGTAATCAGTTTGGATTTGAGACAAATTGTAGTGAGAAACATCGAAAATTTAAAAAAAAAAATCAAGAAAATTGAAATACTGTCCAGCTTACGGAGATTACATTCAGGTATAAAAAAATAAAAAGGTAATAATATACATAAAAATATAGATTCAATAAAAGTTATGTGTATCACAGACTCGGATTCAAAATATTCTTTTTTTCAAAGAGAAAAAAAATAAAATAAGTAATGAAGGAGAGTTGATCAAAAGTTTTTTTTTAGAATAAAAGAATAAAGTAATCGAAGAAAATATATAAATTAAAAGTAAATTGAGAATTTTTTCTAGAATTTATCTACTCGAAAAAGAGCCTGATATACTTAGGCATTCAATTTTGGCGATTGTGTAATAGACCGGAAGGCGGCAACATAAATAACCCCCATGAAGTTCATGGATGAAAATCTAGGACTAGTTAAATCTCGATTCGCATATTAAAACGCAGTCGATCTGCCAAGTCATATCTTGGTAGAAAACATCTAAAAACCCAATTTTAACGATTTACTCATAGGTTTACCATTATGTTTTTTTTTTTTTTTTCCCAATCATCCATGTTTTCATACTTTTTTGTGCAGGAAAGCACAATGGTAAACCTACGAGACAATCGCTAAAATCGGGTTTTTAGGTGTTTTCCACCAAGATATGATTTGAAAAACCGATTGGTTTTTTCTTCTTTTCGATTTAATTAATCCTAGATTTTCGCCCGTGAACTTGATAAGGTGAATATCTGTGTTACCGTCTCTCAATCTATAACACGAGTATTATCATAAAACAGATTCACGAGAGTATTCATAAAACATTTGCATGTATTTGTGCGTGTTTTTAATGTGTAATAATTATTTTTTTTATACTTGTCTTGTACATTTGAGCAATCTTTTCATCTTCTAAAGTAGAATGATATGTTTTGAAAACACTAAATGTTAATGAAAATTTGCACAAAGTGTAACATCCACTCTTTTAAATTTTCTTTTTACTTATAACTTTCTACGTGTATATATCTGTTATTGTCTACAACAGGCGGTTCCCAAACTTTATTGGTTCGCGAACCACCTTCAAGAAAAAAGTTTTTCGCGACCCAGTTTCATGTATAAAAGTTTTTGCGCGACCCACCTAATATAAGGGTTTAAATGGGTATGGAAATTCTATGACCTCTATAAACTGTGGGATATTTTCCTGCGAAAAAGGCCAATTTTCGTTTGAAGAATACACTATCAACAAAAACAAGAATTAGTAATCTCAGTATGTGTAAGTGGAATACTAATTAGAAAACACACAAAGATAATGTAAAATCATTTAATAAGTACCATAACATAATTTTATATCCAGTGAGTTTTTGGCAATGGTGTCTATCAATGAGTATAGTTATATCGAGATAAAAACTAGACAGTTTTAATCTTAAGTTACTTTCAATATGCAGTTGTTTCTTTTTTTTTTCTTTTTAAAACAGCTATATAAAAAAGCATGTCATGTTGAACCACATAGAATTCAAAGCAATTCTCATTTAGACATTTGTGGGTGTTCTGCTTATGTATTCATACAGAATTAAACTAAGGGTTTTCCTTGCTGCTCAAATTGTTACATTTTTGGCAGTTAAAATAAATGATATATTTTGTAACAAACCTCTACTGTTCCGCGACCCACCAAAACAACCACCACGACCCACTACTGGGTTGCGGCCCATAGTTTGGGAACCTTGGTCTATAATATAAATAAATTAAGGTGGTCTGGTCTAAAAACGCCAGGCGGGGTAATAACGCCAAGTGTTAATATTTTGCATAATTATGAAATAATCTGGTAAATGACACCCATGTGCTCTGCGCAGAAGGGTTTTGTGTCATTCAAATCGCAAAAAACAGCTTTAAATTAATTTGTTTCATTTTTATGCCTTATTGTTTTCACAAGCAACTAAAATTAACGCTTGATCTAAAATTTGCGAGATACGTTTTGTGATGTGAAGACTATTTTTTTTATCCGGAAATACTTTGTTAATTACATAAATTTGTAGTACATTTCATGGACTTTCAAAATGTTGTTGCAGATTTTGAATATCTTCTCGAGATAATTTGTAATTTAAAATGTACAGCGCAATAACTATAACGGGGTAATAACGCCAATCCTTGGCATTAATACCCCGGTTGATTCCCTACAGTGGCCGAGCTACATCCTAAATACTGATTCAAATAAACACATCTAAAACTGTGCAATGTTTCTAATAATTATATTTAAGCGGTCCTTTTTAAGCAAAAAGAAACTCACGGTCTGACATTCTTTTGCCTCCTCCTCCCCCCTCCCCACACCACAAATTTATTTTTCTTACACTTTCACAAAAAAATTGAACATTTTCAATAGCTTAGAATGCAATTTGTCAATTTCTAAATTTGTAGAGTTTGTATTTTTAGAATCGGGCAATCTACATGCAATTATTCCATCTTATTTCATAGTTTTGTTTGCATGGCGTTATTACCCATATAGGTGGGTAATAACGCCAAATAGCATTGGTCAAGGAATCACGCCATTACATTTTATGAATACATATCTGTTAAATTGTTTTTTTTTATATAGATAGTCAATGAATTGCAGTATCAAATCATATATTTGTTTGAAAAATATAAACTAAAACTGAGCCGCGAAAATTGGTAGAACCTTAACGTGGCGCCTTACCCCAGGGTACCTTATAACAATTCACCATAAGTAACGGACAATTTGTAAATTTCTCTTCTATGTCATTCATATTTCAATAATTTTTCTTGCTTCCGTTTCCCTTATTTATGTACAAGGATCTGTTCATTTAGACTTCCGTTGTTTTAAAAAGTTCATTATGCGTATAAAATTCATCATTAAAGAAATTTCGCAATTTAAATTTAAATATTCAGAATTAATCTTTGAATCTCTCTTATGTTTTATATGTTTTTATATTACCCCTTTGTCGCTCAACAACTCCGATTTGAAAACATATTGACTCAGATGTTAGAATACATCTTTTTAAACATATGAAAAACAATTAAAAAATTACAACACAAAACTACAATAATAATTGACTATAAGGTACTTTTTTTTATAATCTACAAAAAACAGAAATCGACATACTTCTCATAATTATTGCTCATTTTCTAATACAAAATTTTAAAGCATACAAAGTTACACCTTTAAAAAAATCTGCTACCGGACTTCTTCAGTTTTTTTTTAATTTGGCAAAATTTACTGAGTTGATTTTTATAATATCGACTTGAAGCTTCTCATATGATAAACAAAACTTTGGTATGAAAATTAACTCAATATCATCATTTGTTGAGTATTCCGATGATCATTTTATATTAACTAATGTGTTGGTAAAAGGAACAACAAATAAAATCGTGTTTTAAAGTGTACTAATATAATTACTATTGACCTTTGTGTATGTTGCAGATCTGTAACACGGTGATACAAAGAGTTAAATAATTTTCTTGATGCATAATTTTCTTGCCCCTGTTCCTGCCCGCGAAGAAACTCGCGAGCTAATGCTATTCCTATGGAGAGAGATTTTTTCTAATAACTCTTTCGCATTTAACGTTTCTATTTATTTTTTTTTTATTTATTTTTTTTTTATTTTTTTTTTTTTTTGCATCGGATAGCTGAGGTTCCTTTCAAGATTTCTCCTTGACTACTTTTTCGATTTTAGTCACAGATATGTTTTATAATGTTACTTTCACTTTCAGAACCGGTTTTGGAAGTGAAAGTAACTTTATAGAAAATACCTGCGACCAAAATCGAAAAAGAATCAAGGAGCTATCTTAAGATGGACCTCAGCTATTCGATGAAAAAAAAATTAATAATGTCAAAATGCGAAAGAGTTATTTGAAAAATGCCTCCCCCATAGGAATAGCATTAGCTCGCGAGTGTCTTCGCGGGCAGTGACAGGAGGCCTTAAAATACTTAAGATTTTTCAAATAAATAAATCAATAACAAATACTTTAAAACTGAAAACATACTTATAGCTATATTATAAGTTATATATGAAAGTATGATATTCCGATTATCTATAAAAAATTTCACTGTTAAAATTTTGCAGTATTCTGTCCAGTCATTCAACCATTTTTATCGAAAACGGTTGCGCAACCATAATTGTATGCTATTCTGACCATATTATTGCCAATTTTATGGTCATAATGCAGTTAAATTACTGCTATGTAACTGTTCTTACAAAAACGGTTGAATGACTGGACAAAATGCTGCAAATTTTTAACAACATACACACACATATAGATTTATATAATTATACTCATCTTATTGATTTCGTACCATCATATTTTCTGCATATGTTTACTGTTCAATACCTTTACGACTAAAATATCCGACAAAATAGCGCATCTTTTCTATAAATCGTGCTTGTGAAGCTCCACTGAATAATCCGTGACTTTTTCACAATTTCTTATTTTTGTATTTTCACTTTATTGTGTTTAACATTTTTAAAATTTATTTTTCCATTTATTTTTACGCTTATTTTTTAAATTTTGATGAAAAGTATATAAGTAATAAATAAATATATATATATGCATATAATTTTGTTATAAATATATACTGTAAAAGAGTTTAAAACATATATTTACCTACATTTACTGTTTTTACCGGGCCATTTTATGAAAATGAAATTTTTTTCAGTCTAAAATGTCTATTTATGTGAACAGGACATGAATCAATTTTTAAATGCTGTATGCTTATACGAAATAAGTCATATTTAACTATTTTTATTGGAATCTTTTCTGCCAACTTTCTTTGTAATTTTACATCAATATTCTTCACTGAGTATATGTATTACAAATAAGATCTAAAGATACAATAGATTTCACGTAACTTAAGGTATTGTAATATCAACAATTACTAATATATATATACATTTAAAAAAAAAAATCTTGTTAATAACTTTAAAAATGATCGAATAATATAAAAATAATTTTGTTTGCATACGAAAAAATATATTTAAAAATTTTGCCTTTACACTACAAATGTATTTCTACTAAGAATTTTTAATAAAATATTTAACTTATTTCGTAAGAAATAATTACACTTGGGCAGGTTACACTTTAGATTTCAAGTAGATTCAAATTCAAAAATAACGCTAAACAAAGTTATTTTCTTACACGGGGCAGTATTGTGGTGGCAAAAGTTGTTTTACAGGCAGCGCAAAAGCATTTACTCGCTTGTTACAGTGACTAACGAAAAAGGATGTTTGTATATAATAGATAATAACTTTAACACCCGTGTAATTACTAATATATACTTTTTTTTTTTTTCAAAACAAAATCTTGTCAATAACTTTTAAAATGATCAAATAATATAAAAATAATTTTGTTTGCATACGAAAAAATACATTTAAAATTTTTGCCTTTGCACTACAAATTTATTTCTACTAAATTTTTTTAATAAAATATTTAACTTTATTTCGTAAGAAATAATTACACTTGGGCAGGTTACACTTTAGATTTCAAGTAGGTTCAAGTTCAAAAAACAAATCTAAACAAAGTTATTTTCTTACACAGTATTGTGGTGGCAAAAGTTGTTTTACAGGCAGCGCAAAAGCATTTACTCGCTTGTTAGAGTGACTAACGAAAAAGGATGTTTGTATATAATTAGTTTCATAGATAATAATTTTAACACCCGTGTAATTACTAATATATACAGGGTGATTCTAATTTTTTTTTTTTTACAATAAAAGAGGGGTGATAGTACACATAAAGACAAACAATAATAAATAGGAGACCAAGGGTCCAAAACGTTTTCCAAAGGAGATAGCCGCCATTAAAGTTTAGGGACCAAAATTTCAAATAAACATAAAAAACGGAAAAATCGGTCGATTGATTTGCGGTTTTCACTAAAATTATTCTTTATGTCGGCATTTTCTTGAAATTAAATAATAAAGATAAATTTCAAAAAATGCCGATAGAGGGCGCTTTAGACTTTGGAATAACGAAAAACTATTTTTTGCCGGTATTTTTTGCATCTCATTAAATGTTTTCGTAAGCTTAGAGTCAAAATTAAATTTTGAGTTCAAAATCTGAAAGTGGGATTGGTTAACTAGCACAAACTGAACTGTGTTATGAGGGTTCAAATTTCAAATGATTAAAAAAAAACGGAAAAATTCGTTCATTCATTTGCAGTTTTCACTAAAACTATTCTTTATGTCGGTATTTTCTTAAAAATAAATTATAAAGATAATTTTCAAAAAATGCCGATAGAGGGTACTTTAGATTTTGGAGTAACGAACAACTCTTTTTTGGCGTTATTTTTTGCATCTTATTAAATGCTTTCGTAAGCTTAGACTTAAACTTAAATTTTGAGCTCAAAATCTGAATAGTTGGGAGTGGTTAAGTAAACAAACTGAACTGTGTTCAGAGGGTTCAAATTTCAAATGATTATAAAAAACGGAAAAATTGGTCGTTTCGTTTGCGGTTTTCACTAAAACTAATTTTTAAATGAGCATTTTCTTGAAAATAAATTTTAAAGATAAATATCACAAAATGCTGATAAAGGGCGCCTTAGACTTTGGAGTAGCGTACAACTATTTTTAACTGTTATTTTTTAATCTCATTAAATGCTTACAAATGCATAAAATTAAATTTTAGGCTCAAATTCTGAATCGTTGGGAGTGTTTAAGTAGCGAAAAATTGAATTGTGTTCATGGAGGGGGGAGGGTTAAATTTCAAGTCCTGAAGACACCTTAATTTGTGCTACTTAATTACTCCTAATTATTCAGATTTTGAGCTCAAAATTTAAATTTAAATCTAAGCTTCCGAAGACATTTAATAATTTTTAGCAAGCATTTAATTAGAACAAAAAAATAATGGTTAAAATTAATTATTGGTTACTCTGGAGTTTAAGGCGCCCTCTAATGGAATTTTTTTATAATTTATCTTTAAAATATATTTTCAAGAAGATACTGACTTAAAGAATAGTTTTATTTTAAACCGCAAACAAATCGACAAATTTTTCCATTTTCTGTAATTATTTTAAATTTGAACACCTCCCCCCCTTAAACACAGTTCATTTTGTGCTACTTAACTACTCCCTACTATTCAGATTTTGAGCTCAAAATTTAAGTTTAAGTCTAAGCTTCCGAAAACATTTAATGAGATGCAAAAAATAACGGCAAAAAATAATTGTTCGTTACTCCAAAATCTAAAGCGCCCTCTATCGACATTTTTTGAAATTTATCTTTATAATTTATTTTTAAGAAAATACCGACATAAAGAATAGTTTTAGTAAAAATCGCAAATCATTGAACCAATTTTTCCGTTTTTTTATAATCATTTGAAATTTGAACCCTCTGAACACAGTTCAGTTTGTGCTACTTAACCACTCCCACTTTCAGATTTTGAACTCAAAATTTAAGTTTGACTCTAAGCTTACGAAAACATTTAATGAGATGCATAAAATACCGGCAAAAAATAGTTGTTCGTTACTCCAAAGTCTAAAGCGCCCTCTATCGGCATTTTTTAATATTTATCTCTATAATTTAATTTCAAGAAAATGCCGACATAAAGGTTAATTTTAGTGAAAACCGCAAATCAATCGAACGATTTTTCCATTTTTTTTTATGTTTATTTGAAATTTTGGTCCCTAAACTTTAATGGCGGCTATCTCCTTTGGAAAACGTTTTGGACCCTCGGTCTCCTGTTTAATATTGTTTGTCTTGATGTGTACTATCACCCCTCTTTTATTGTAAAAAAAAATTTGGAATCACCCTGTATATATATATATTTTCAAAAAAAAAAAATCTTGTTAATAACTTTTAAAATGATCGAATAATATAAAAATAATTTTGTTTGCATACTAAAAATATATTTAAAATTTTTGCCTTTACACTGCAAATATACTTCTACTAAGAATTTTTAATAAAATGTTTACCTTTATTTCGTAAGAAATAATTACACTTGGGCAGGTTATACTTTAGATTTCAAGTAGGTTCAAGTTCAAAAAACAACGCTAAACAAGGTTATTTTCTTACACAGGGCAGTATTGTGGTGGCAAAAGTTGTTTTACAGGCAGCGCAAAAGCATTTACTTGCTTGTTAGAGTGACTAACGAAAAAAGATGTTTGTATATAATTAGTTTCATAGATATTAATTTTAATACCCGTGTAACTACTAATATATAATATACATATTTTTTTTCAAAAAAAATCTTGTTAATAACTTTCACAATGATCGAATAACATAAAAATAATTTTGTTTGCATACTATAGATATATTTTAAATTTTTGCTTTTACACTACAAATATATTTCTACTAAGAATTTTTAATAAAATAATTAACTTTATTTCGTAAGAGAAAATTACCCTTGGGCATGTCTCCAATTTCAAGTATGTTCAAGTTCAAAAAACAATGCCAAAATAAGTTATTTTCTTACACGGGGCAGCATTGTGGTGGCAAAAGTTGTTTTACAGGCAGCGCAAAAGCATTTACTCGCTTGTTAGAGTGACTAACGAAAAAAGATGTTTGTATATAATTAGTTTCATAGATATTAATTTTAACACCCGTGTAACTACTATTATTTATATATTTTTTTTTCAAAAAAAAAATCTTGTTAATAACTTTTAAAATGATCGATTAACATAAATATATATATATATATATATATATATATATATATATATTTTTTTTTTTTTTTTTTTTTTTTTTTTTTTTTTTTTTTGCATACTAAAAATATATTTAAAATTTTTGCTTTTACACTACAAATATATTCCTACTAAGAATTTTTAATAAACTATTTAACTTTATTTCGTAAGAGAAAGTTACGCTTGGGCGTGTTACACTTCAGATTTCAAGTATGTTCAAGTTCAAAAAACAATGCCAAAATAAGTTATTTTCTTACACGGGGCAGTATTGTGGTGGCAAAAGTTGTTTTACAGGCAGCGCAAAAGCATTTACTCGCTTATTAGAGTCACTAACGAAAAGAGATATTTGTATATAATTAGTTTCATGTATATTAATTTTAGCACCCGAGTAATTATTAATAGACTTATATGTCTATTTTTAAATATTAGAATTATTTATTTATGAACTGAATTTTATATTTTCGTACGCATATATGTTTAAGGTGAAAATGTTGCTGAAATTTGGTATAATAACTCAAAAGGTTTTTATTAAATTTTAACGTTTTGATTTCGATTTTGATTGACGTTTTTAATCTATTAATAAATAGTTTAGTTATCTTTTAACATTCAGTGGTGGAAATAAATTTTGTGCTTATGAAACAGTGGAATCAATATTCACACATCTTTGTAATTGGTAAATGAAAAATAAACTGAAAATCATTTAAATAAATTTTAAACTCAGCGCATCATTTTCACTCATATTTTACTAGTGTAAGTATTTATGTATGTTTAATAGTGATAAAACTTGCCACAAAATATTTTATCAATTAGAATAAAGTTGCAAACAGTATTGAGAACATTTAAATAAAATATTCTGAATGTTTTTACAGTAACTGTATATATTTTATTTACAAAATTTACGGGTTTACCCACATTGATCCTGGATACTTTTTGTCACATTTTTTGACTCAAGTGCATTTTAATTCTCAAACATACCAAACACGCCGTTTCATTTATTCAGAGGCTATGTAATCCAAATGTTTACTTTTCAGGGGGAAAATGATATCTTGAGACAATAATCGCTTATAGGATGTAATTTAATCAATATTTAATTTATTTACCGGAAAAACCTGTCTTTTTAATTAAAAATACTTCAATAATCCTACCTGAGAATATAATGCTTTTATGCTTGTAAAATTACCAGGAAATGTTTTAGAAATTTCGCTCTGCTCAGTGAGAGTTTTTTTAACTCCTTACATATTATATTTACATATTATTACACATTATTATGCACATGACATAATATTAATTGTTGTAACATGATATTAACAATACATAATGCTGTAAGTTATTAAAAATTAAGACATTGATAAAATTAATAATAAAAGTTTTAAGAACTTTTTGTTTTAAAAATTCTAATTTTTTTTTTTTATATCAAAGTGATTGTGATACTTTTTATTGATTATTTTAAGCTTTAAATAATAAAAGTTTCTAATACTTTTTAAGTCACTTGATATGCTTCTCTCATATTCTTTTTCCTGTATTCATAAATAATAATATATGGGTTATTATTTATTTATTTACTTTCACAAAACGACTTTTTAATTGCTACATAAAAAAGATCAATATATACATTTAAAAATATTATGTCCAGCACGTATGTCACTTACGTATTGTTTATGAAATGGAATTGATATGATTTATTAATTCCGAACGTACAAAACTCGTTGCATCATAGATTTTTTTTTTGGGGGGGGAAGGGGGGGTTGCAGTCAAGAATTAAAATTTGTTTTTTATTTCATCACTATATTTAAAAAAAAAAGGAAAGGAAAAGAAAAGAAAAAAGAAAGAAAAGGAGAAAAGAAAATATTTCATTGTTGCATATTAAAATATCCGAGAAAGAAAAATGATTTACCAATGTGATAATACATGAAATAAACAGGAAAATATTTCCTTGTTGCGCATTAAAAAATTTTGAGGGTATGAAGGAGAAAAAGGAATGATATCGGGAAGTGATAATCGCTCCAGAGTTTTAGTCCCTTGAAGATTGACTGTGAGAAAAAAATATATTATTTTACGCATGAAAGATAACTTAGCAATAAGGAGGACAATGTTTCATTGTTCCATATTAGAAATTTTGAGGAAATGAAAGGAAAATGTATGAGATCAAAAAGCGATGGTCGTTCCCGTGTCTGAGTAACTTCAAGTTTAGGTGTAAAGAAATAAATTACATGGCAAAAACATTACATTACATCACATAAATTACATTAAGTGTATTATTTCTGTATTAAAGCTATCTTCAGAAATGAAAAGTAAAATATTTCATTGTTGCATATGAAAATTTTCAAGCAAGCATGAAAGAATGAAAGACAAAAATTATGATATAAGACAATGATAATTATTTGAAAGTCACAATGAGACAAATTAATGAAATGTCCTTATAACCGAACTTGTGCGTTGTAGTTGAAGAGAAATCATCAAATTCTGTACAGAAGCATTTTTTGTTCAACTATTTTCATCTTAATAGTACAGAAAATCTATTTTTTCAATTTATTATATTATTAAGAATATTAAAAAAAAATCTATATTTTCTTTGTATTCAATATTGTGTTTAAACTAGAAGAAATGTGAACTAATTAATAATAATAATAATAATAATAATAATAATAATAATAATAATAATAATAATAATAATAATAATAATAATAATAATAATAATAATAAAGGGATAGAGATGAAGAATAAAAATTAGAAAGAGTGAAAGTCAGAAAGATTATTATTTCTAACACATTTTGATCATTGTTATAACTATTACACTTGTGACTTATTTTCTTAAAAAAATGAAAAAGAAAAAAGAAAAGAAATAACAAAATTAAAAAAATATAGTTACTTCTAACGCATTTTCGTCACTGTTGTGATTGTTACACGTATGACAATATTTAAGGTCACATTAATGACTGTTTGTTCTACTACGAAAACATTTAATTGTTACTCATCAAAATTTCAGAAAGTGTAAGAAATAAATTTAGGATTTTAGCATTAAATATAGCATAAAATAATCCTTGACGGCTCAGCCTACAGGCGGAGGTAGATTTCGAAGTTAGGAACAAATTTCATCATCAAAGCCTATATCAAGATTAGAGATAAACCCAGTTTCATCACTAAAAATGAGTATAGGGACTTTGTGAAAATTCTAGTGTACACGAATACACACACGCGTATATGTATGGAATATATTTAAAAATGGCGAAAAGAAAATCAGATAACTTCATAATGTTAAAATATGCTAATATTTTAACATGGTAATCTTAGAGCCGAAGCTTATGCTATTTTCAGGCTTACTCACAGAAATTATAGTTTTGCAATGTATGGTTATCAAAAATATACAGAAACTGCATAAAACTTTGTTAATGAAAATAAACTGTGGAAACTAAATTTTCAAAAATGTATGTTAATGTTCAAAATGATAAATAAAAATGAATAAATAAACCAATCACACTACATTTTTTGTCAATATTATTATTATTATTATTATTATTGTAATTATATCGTAATTTTAAACTATATTTTAGATACTTCTTCGTAGAAATAAAAGAAACTCCGATTATGGACAAAATGACTACCACTCCACTTGTGAAAATGTATAAAAAACAATAATACAAAGCGGCTATCAATATAAAGCATTAAAAGTATGCGTCTTCTTATTTTATTTACAACAATGGAGATGAATACATCTTTTAAAATACAAGTTAAATATATTTAACGAATAGAGAAAAAGAGACAAATAGAAGTTGAATTTATTATTAAATATATTATTAAATATATTTTTTCTGACGTAAATGTTTCATCCAATAGAACAAGTTTTGAAGAAAGATTATCAAGCATTTATGACTGTACAAGAAAAAAATATTTGCTACTTTCATTTAATTTGTATGTAAAGAATTAATCACGTTATTAAAAACAAGTTTAAATAAAGATTGTACAGAAAATGTTTTAAAAATGCTATTATTTGTTCATTTATATAATATTTAGCGTATCAATGAAGTTCTATATTTTTTCACAATTTTTGTTTAAATGTGAATTAATTTAAAATTGTTCGCTAAAAGAAAAAAATAAATATAGTTTAAAAAAACTAAAAAACACGCTTTTTAAGTATATCAAACTAAAAAGGGAAAAATAATTCGTACTATAAGCTGAAAACGAAAATAGATGAAAAATACTATATTACTATAAAATCATTGTTATTATAGAAATCAATTAATAAGCAATAAATAAAATTATCGTGGAAAAAAAGCGTGGGGTGCTCCATCTACCATGCTCCATCTATCAGTTCTTAAGAAGCACCCCACGCTTTTTTTCCACGATAATTTTATTTATTGCTTATTAATTGATTTCTATAATAACAATGATTTTATAATAATATAGTATTTTTCATCTATTTTCGTTTTCAGCTTATAGTACGAATTTTTTTTCACTTTTTAATTTGATATACTTAAAAAGCGTGTTTTTTAGTTTTTTTAAACTATATTTATTTTTCACTTTTTAGTTTGATTACTTTAAAAGCGTGGTTTTTAATTTTTTTTTTAAACTATATTTATATTTAATACAAAAACTAAATTAATCGGTTGGATAGTTTCAGAGTAATTGGTGAACATACATAGAAAAAAAAATACATTTGCGTCGAATTGATAACTTCCTGTTCCTTTTCTGAAGCCGGTTAAAAATAAAAATTGTAATACGGAATTTTTTTTTTAAATTTTACATAGATGTAAATAATGTCAGGAATGGGGTTCGAACCCACAATCTCTTTCGAAAAACAGAGCTTCAATCCGGCGCCTTAGACCGCTCGGCCATGCTGTCTACACTCCATTCAGTGAACGTATTCAACACTTTTAATTAGCGAAAAATCAGAAATTCTATTAGTTTTTGCCTAATTACTAAAAAAGTACTGAATCAATTTCGATAAAACTGAAGTGGTACCAATTCGAGAGCATCGTCTTTCATTTAACACCAAAACCAAGTTAATCGGTTGCATGGTTTTGGAGTAATCGGTGAACATACATGAAATAAGGAGAGTTACAAACTCACAAACTCACAAACATACAGGTGAAGTTAATAAAAGCGTGGTAAAAAGAAATTCTAAAAATCTAATTATTTCTAATCCAAATACATTGAAGCATAACGATAAAAATTCTTACCATATTATTTCGTACTGTGTATATGCATGTTTTTGAAAAATGAATATTATTACAACAGTCACATTCTATATTCATTTAAAAGATATGCAGGAATAAAAAACTATAAGTAATTTCATTCTTGTGTAGTAACAGAAATCCCAAGACTTGACAACATGGAAAGAAATGTAATATATGAATGAAATTGATGCTCACTTGTTGATATTAAGTTTTGGAAAACATTTTCCGTTTAATTTCCAAATCCTTTTATTCACTCAGCAATTGTATCTAAAATTATTGCTACTGTATTTTTTTAGTTGGTTTTAATCCAATAATAGTCACACTCAATTAATAGAACTTACATTTCAAGAATAACGTATATATACCTATATTGTAATACTATCTCATTGATTTTCAGCTTTTATGTAAACGTCTTAGATGCAATTGCTCAAACGATTGATATCAATTTGTGGACATTGGTTACGGTAAGCTATCTTTACTTAATCGTTTCTAGACATTTCAAAAATCTCTGATGGCGATAAAATCGCCAGTAGCATGATGTTTCAAACTGTCTTTTATTTTTAACAAATTAATTATACTTAACACATTTACTTATTACAAAGAATTTCATTAAAATACGTCTGTAATAGAAGCCATTATTATACATTCATACGATTAAAAGTAGATTACGTAATAAATATCATCATCATTCCTTTTTGTGTTAAAGTAAGCTACACTATCATTAAATAGATGCAATAATTAGTAATAAAAAAATATGTATAAAAGTGTTTGAACGAAATCAGTTGAAAACCGCATTATAGTTAATTGTTTGTTATCATATTGAAAATAAATTTTAATTTTTATATATGTATTTATACACATTTATCAATTTATATAAGTTTCCAAATGTATAACTGATAATTTTAAAACAAATGCATTGATAACTAAATTAAAAAAAATAATAGTAATACATTAACCATGGGGTTGATAAAAACTATACTCAGAAAAAATTATGATCAGAAAAAAATTAAATTATAAATTTTTTACAATCTTTAGAAATAAAAAAACACTTTATAGGGTAATTTAATACAATACTTATAAAATAAATCACCAGAAGGAAGTGAATTATCCTCTATTTATGATGATGACACATAATTATTGGACCTAAACTTTTTTTTTTTTTTTGTGATATTTTTGATTGGTTTAACAGAAACATCATAGTAAACCTGCACTCCAATCACTAGCCGAGACGGTTCTGAAAGTATGGTGCTGAATAAAAAATACCACAATAAAATATTAAGTAATCCATTTTTCATATGAGAACATTAGCGTATTTCATAGCTGAATCAAAACTGCTTCAAAATTCTGCCAATATTTTTTTAGAAATTTCAGACAAATACTGTACCATTCAAGTGACTAAATATCAGTAATAATAATAATAATAATAAAATACCGCTGAAAGTGGTAGATATCAACATAATGTTTCTCGCAACAGCATTAATGTGACCTCAAACAAATCTGTAATCAATATATGTCCGTTAGCATAAAGTATTATATAGAAATAAAAATTACCAAAAGAAAAAGTTGATTTGTCCCATTCTTTATAATCTGCAAGACCTGAAACCACATGGTTGATAAACACAATTTTTTAAAACAAAATAATAAGGTATTTCGAATACGAAAAGAGTAATCTTCGTTTCTTGCAAAAAACAGTAACGTATCACGTACGTGAATCAAAAAATACTTGAAAATTCAATGCAGATAAATTTTATCACAAGGAATAGTCATGTTATATGTTCTTAAAAATTCTTAAAATCTATGAATCATGATTATCAGTCTAAGCTGATTAATAAAATATTCCTTTTTCAATATTGACAGAAAAATATAATTAAAACACACAAGGCTGTTCAATTCCATGGTAGTTACATATTTTATTAAGTAAAGATTTCAAGACTCGAATGGAAAATTCACTTGCTGAAAACTTTTGGTATTGAAAAAGTATTTTAGAATTCTAATACAGTTTCTTATACCAGAATTATTCAAATAGTGCGACTGATTACTTATTATATCTATAGAATTTAAAGATCAGTTTTGAAAAATACCATCATATTTTATATTTCAAAAAGTGTTAAATTATTATAATTCAAACGTGATTTTTTTTTGTCCATGAAAAGCAGATAAATTCAGAAATTCAAATAGTGAAACTCAATTCCCAACATTCAAAGCAAAACAGAAGCTTCTCTATCCTTGTTTAACATTTTGGCATTTTATTAACACATTTGGACATTTTATTAAATACAGAAATTGAAATTCAAAGTGTAATCGAAATAACATAATTTATATGTTTAAAATTTAGTAATATGCTTAATATACATACTTCATAATTTTTTTGTAAAATTTGCACAATTAAATGATATTTTTAAAATTAAGTAATAATGCTATAATTTCACATAATCCATAATTAAGGATTCCACAAGAAATGTAGATACGAAAATTTATCTAGAACATGTATCTGGATATTTTAAATAAATGTACTGTTTTACATTTAAAAATGTTGGTCAATATACTTTAAATAATAGCTGCATGGTAAAACTAGATCTCAGCGAGTTACTCTAAAGTATAAAATAAAATATTAAATAAGAAACAAGATATTTTGGCCATTACCCTCAAGTGAAAATTGGAGCAATTCAAATGAGTGTTTTATTCTATTTAAAATGAGTATTAATTCATCTAATCAAAGCATGAAGCATGCTTCACCCCGAAAAGTATTTGAAGAGTGTTTATTTTTTAGTATATTCACTTTGGAATTTATAGTCATTATGCATGCGAAACCTCGTGAAAAAAAAAGGACATATATTCTTGGATTTAAATATTACTTTGTAAAATTTAAAACTCATTTAAAAATAGAGTCTTTACATAAAGCAATTCCGTATAAAGATGGGGGGAAAAAAAGGAAGATTAGATAGAAGTTCCAGCAAGCAAATTCAGATTATTTTATATCGGAGACAGAAATGGCGTGGATAACATGGCGGTTTTATTATAATTATTACTTCTCCAGGTAAAAATAAATCCACATTATCTGAAATAAAATCCAGAGCAACGAGAATGCAGAAGCTTGTTTATTTAGTTTATCCAATTAGCGATCCTAAGTCCGTATAAAAACTTAACTTCAAAAGTTCATCCATAAAAATAACTCTACTACTTGCAAGATTTGATTATTCCCGCCAAAATTGACCCACTGCAAAATCACTGCAACAGTATCAGTAACACGAGTAAAGTTCAAGTAATAAAATGTATGTTCAATATATGAATTATTAATCTTCGAACGATAAATGATAACAGTTTATAATAAGAAGCTTAGATTACTTAATGGGGCTACATTCCCCCATACGTCCATATAACTGTAATCGAGGCATATTTCACAGCAAAGAGGATGGCAGATGTGATAAAAATTGATTATTCACATAAATTTTGCATAAATTTGTATGTTTGATTAAGCATTTAAAATTCAAATAAAGCTTTAAAAAAAATTTAAATGGAGATTTTTTAAAAATAGTTTTATGCTAATATAAATCCACAGAACTGGACTTATGGTACATTCCACAATGGCGAAAATGCAGAAGCGTATTTAGTAGGCCTACCGCAGTAACTTAGTATGATTCTCGTACATCTGTTTAAGCATTTAAAACAGAATGTTAGGAATTAAAAAAAGTATATCCATATCCTTTGTTTCAAATATTTTATCCAAAAGGTTAGTAGTTCAAATCAAAACTGAGGCTCCTCGATCTAACTCAGTACACCGTAACGAGATAATCAAAAAACGACAATAGCTCGAGGAATGAATATCCAAAGCTTTGTTTTTTTCTAGCACATCCTATAGGGCTGCACAAAATACTAAAGCAAGCCTCAGAGAGACGTCTTCACACGGAAAAAGTAAGACAGACTGCAAAACAGTGCGACTGGCACAACTCAGCTAGACCTTCTGAAAAGTTTGCTTGGAATCAGCGGCGCACTTATATAGCGTCCGGCTTTTCTAGCCCGTTAGTTTCAGAGGGGGCCCCAGTGTTCTGTATGTATTTAGCCACATCAGAAACCAAAGCCCGTGCGAAAACCGTCTCAACCCACCCCACTTCTTCGTTTCTCCAGCAAAAATTTCCTGGTTTAATGAAACGCGAACTTTCGGTGCGCTGCGCGCTTAAAGCTTGGAGCACAGAAAAGGGAAAAAGGGAAAAATCCCTGCCTCCCCCTCCTCTCCGTCTCTCTCTCTCTTTTCTATCAATCTTTTCGCCTTCTTGGTCCTCCCGGATTCGGATCAGTGGTCCGGACGGGGTCCGCCCCGTGTATTTTTCGCCCGGACAGGTCCGCTTTTAGCCGGGCGACTAGACACTATCCTGGCTTTTCTTGTGTACCGGTTTCTGCCTATTTGGATCCTCGCCGGGACCCCTAGAGCGTGAAAATAATTCTCGCAGGGGGTATAAATGCCAGATAAAAGTTATAAACGGGGGAGCGTCTTCTTTCGAAACTAACAACACCACAGATGAGTGATTTTTTTTCTCTTCTCGTTTTTCCTAAAACTTTTTTTTTCATTCTTTTAAATAATTTGTTGAGTATTATTTTGTTTGCAGATGTCACAGGAATACTTCTTTACCTTATTGTAAAGGTACCTCAATCGTTTCTTTTTCATTTTTATTTTTTTTTCACTCGTTCGGTTTCGAACATTAGATATCTCGGGAAGCAATTGTGATTAATAGAGTGTAAAATTTCAGTTCATTGAATCTTCTTCATGTAGTTTAAAGAACTTTAAATATCAATTTAAAAAGCTATTTCATACTTTTAGCTTATATGTTAAAAGCCTACCTTTCTCTTTTTTATAATTTTAAATTATGCATTACTTAAAAAAGTTTGATAAAAGTAACGTTTGACATTATATCACTACGGCGGAAAAAAAGTTATAAGATGACTCTTTTGAAAAAAATATTTCTTTCGAAAATGTCAAATGTTGAAGGCTTGGAAAGGAAAAAAAAAGCTATTATAAAAAATATGAGCTTCTTTTTACATTTTTTGTCATTGTGTTGCCTTTTTTATAATACCTGATTTTTTTTTTTTTTTCTTTTTGATAATTATTTAGGTGTTCACTATTCACTAAGTACTGAGCAGGAACTTCAACAGTTTTTTTTTCTTTTAAATGTAATGTCCACATGCATTATGTAGTAACGTTGTAGCAGAAAATATGTAATAACGAGTTTAGAAAAAACTCACTTTCTATTGTAGCTTATATTATTATTATAATTATTATTATTTATAAAAATGCGTAAATGTGAATGACTAAGCAGAATTGCTATATTTAAAAAACATTAGGAAATTTTATAAATAGTTTTAGATTTTATTTATTCTAGATTTTAAAGTAAAAGCCATTAAACGAAAAGAAAAAAAAGAATGAAAGAAAGAAAAAGAAAAGAAAGAAAACTTAAAGAAAAAGAAGAAAAAAGATAAAGAAAAGAAAGCGTCTTATATTATTTTTAGAATTTTTAAAATTTAAATTTTCAACACATAAATGAATCTTATTAAGTTAATACTCCTCACAACACTTAGCAGAATAAAGAGTTCTTTCAATATACAATTTTCAAAAATGACTGATCACAAAATAAGAATCATGCAGTTTTTTTCGAGTATTCAAACACGCCGTTTTAATTAAAAAATTATAATAATAAAAAAAGAACGAATTTATAAATTAAATGAAATTCAATTGCATTTTCATACATCTGTTGGCAATAAACTTGGGAATAATTGGTAAATTGAACAAACATTTTAAAACTGATTAAAAACAGAAATCAACAAAAGTAAAAGTATAACGAATCCAATGCGTGATATACATAAAAGAAAAAGAATCTGAAGATATACAGCGAAAGTAAATTAATGAAGAGAGAAAAAAAATCTTTATAAAAATTAGCTTGAGACTTATATGACTTGTATTCACAAGTTCAAACCCCAATATAGACTCTTTCGATAGTGCAAAGCAATATCATAAATTGAATTAATTTTCAAACTGTATTTTTAATATTGCATTTACAACTGAGCCTATTTTTCTAAAAAAAATAAGTATGCCTAACTACTTTTGACGCACTTTTTCATATGGACATTGATACAATAGAATGGAATAAGGGTCTTTTCCCCTAGTTTTTGATTCTTCTAATGATATTTATCTAAAAAACATCGAAATGAGATATATGACTGCATGAAAGCTATTTTCAAATTTCCTATTTTATAACATTTTTATCCATAATAAACGACTAAGTCAATAGAAACTAAGCCATCTTACACTAAGCATTGTTCTTTCTATATAGAGTGTATAATATCGATATCAAAATTCCATATTTTACAGTTCGTGATATTTTGGTACCATGTCAACTCTAAATTTAACATATCTTCAAAATAAAAAAAAAGAAATTACTCCTTTAAAGGGCGTAGTTTTCATTTTTGTTTGTTTTTTATGATTTATATCACTTTGCTTTGCTCTTCATTAATCTGTTAAAGAAAAAATTCATTCTTACGAAATATATAACTTTTAGCTTTTCTTTATTTTCATAGTTTATACTGTATAGTTTATCATTCCTAAAAAAGGAAAAAAAAATCGTCCTCTATACGCGCAAAGTTTTTCTTTGTTTTTATGATTGGTATGATATAGCCTAATACATTTTATTTGAAAAGGAGAAATCATTTTTCTTAATTGCATAGCTTTTCTTTGTTTATACTTTTGTATGTTGCTTAAAACCTAATCTGAAAAAAGGAGAAATCAATCTTTTAAACTGCATAACTATTTTTTCATAATTTCTATAATTTTACTTTAAGCCTCAATAGCTTATGTAAAGAAAAATTCACTCCTATGAAAAACATAGAAGGACTGAATACAGCTTTAATACACAACATAATGAATACATTTTCAGGTGAAAAGGAGAACTCCTTTGAAGTTTATAGCTTTTTTTGTTCGTATAAATTTGTACGATGTTGCGTAAAGCACCTTATATATGAGAAAGAAGAATTCACTTCGTCTTCCTCCCATTTTTTAGTATATTTTTACACTTCTTTACACTGAAAAAAAAAAACTTAGAAAAACATATAGTTTTTTTTAAGTTTATGTTGTTGTAATGTTGAGTTTAAACCACCTTTAGTCTGAAAAAGGAGTATGGTTTAATACCTTTTTACCTGAAAAAAGGAGAAATCACTCCTACAAAATACACAGCTTTTCTTTGTTTTCATGGTTTTGTTTGGTATACTTTTAAGCTTATTTATCTTAAAAAATGAAAAAAACCACTCCTTCGAAATACGCAGCTTTTCTTTCTTTATATTTTTGTATGTTTTAACTTAAAACACCTCTAGACTGAAAAAGGGGAAATTATTCCTTCAAATTGAATGAATAAATTTTCTTTATTATTTCTTTTTTCTTTTTACCATTTGGCTTTATGATTCATTTGCCTGTAAAAAGAAACATTCTCTCCTCTGAAATGTATAGCTTTTCGTTCTTTCAATAGTTTATATGGTGTATAGCTTAACACGTCTGAGGGGAAAAAAATACTTCTTTGTAATGTTCAAAGCTTTTTTGTTTTTATGATTGGTATAGTATGCTTTAATACTTCTTTACCTGAAAAAGGAAAAATCATTCCTTCAAAATGCCTAGCTTTTCTTTGCTTTTATGGCTTATTTGGTGTACTTTTAAGATTGGTTATCTGGAAAAAGAAATTAATTCCTTTGAAATGCATATATTGCCTTTATTTACATTTTTGTATGTTGCACCTTACAATACCTTTAGTCTGAAAGATGAGAAATTATTCTTTCAAATTGCATAACTTTTCTTTGGCTTTATATTTTGTATAATTTAATTTTAACACATCCGCTGCCGCTCACGCGCCAGCGCGTGATATGGCGCCAACGTTAAAGGGCAGCACGTGATGTGGGGGATGTCCAATAGCCAGTCACGCGCTGGCGCGGGAAAATCTTTCACTGATTTTTTGTTATAGAGAGTAAATCTGCTTCTGGAAAAAATCCACTTCTACAGTGTGGCATTAACCATCATCACATCTTCACGTAAGCGGCAACAAACGTGTTAAATCTGAAGCTCGTAAAATGAAAACCTCACTCCTTTGAAATGCATAACTTTTCTTTGTTTTCATGATGTATAGCGGTATATAGATTAATACTTCGAAAAAAAAAATTCTTCGTACGTTCAAAGCTTTTCCTTGTTTTTATGATTTGCATAGCATAGCTTATAACCTCTTTAACTGAAAAAGGAGAAATCATTCCTTCAAAGTTCATAGATAGCTTTTCTTTGTTTTTATGATTTGCATAGCATAGCTTATAACCTCTTTAACTGAAAAAGGAGAAATCATTCCTTCAAAGTTCATAGATAGCTTTACTTTGTTTTTACGGTTTACTTGGTACACTTTTACGCCTCTTTATCTTGAAAAAAAAGAAAAATTGACTATTTCGAAATGCATAGATTTTCTTTGTTTATACTTTGAGTGTTGTAGATTAAAGTACTTTTAGTCTGAAAATTAGCAATAATTGCTTCAAATTGCATAAATTTTCTCTTTTTTTGCAGTTTTTATGGTCTAACTTAACTTTTCTTTATTCTAGAGATATATAATTGTTCCCACTTTCAAAGTGCATAGCTTTCTGTAGTTTTATTATTTGTATGGCATAGCTTAATACTACTTTAGCACGAAAAGAAAAACAAATCAGTTCATGAAAGTGCAGCTTTTATTCATCCTTATGGTGTGAATGGTTATATCTTAACAGTTTAATACCTTTTTAGCCTGAAAGAAAAAGAAATGAGAATTCATTTTGTCACAAGTTCTTTTCCGTGAGTGTACTGTTTATGTATATTAATTTAATAAATCCTTATTTGATCTGAAATATAAAAATTTACTCTTTTAAATGCATAACTTTTTTATTTTTTATTTATTTATTTATTATTATTATTATTATTATTATTATTATTATTATTATTATTATTATTATTATTATTATTATTATTATTATTATTATTATTATTATTTTTGGTCAGCATGATACAACATATCTCTTTTTTCTAAAAAGAATAGGGAAGTTCCTTGTGGATATTTTTCCAGTAATTTTGAAGTACTCTTAATAACTTATCTAAGTACTTTAAGTATTACTTGATGTAAAGAATTAAGCAACAATAATTCTGAAATTCCATAATTTGTTTCAAAACATTCCTTTTCTTTGAATGACATAAAAAATCTCTTTAAAATAACGATAAATCATGACATTTTGTCTTATTAGAATAAATGTCTTCTCTATTTCTATATAATTACCTTTTTAAAACATTTAAAATTCCTTTATTAATATCATTTTTGTAATGATTACTGAATTCATTACGATAACCATTTCATTAAAATAATCTCTGTCTTCTAAAACCTGTATAATGAAAATAACCCTTTAAAATTTTGAAGAGTACTTTACTTAAAGAATCATTTATTAGTTTTAATATATTTTGAGATAGTCACTTCCATTTTGAAATGTTTCTTTATTGCAACAACCTCAAGATGGTTTGTTGATTCTGACACATTTTAATCAATGTCTTTCATTCATTTATTGCATTTGATTAAAGTTATTTTCAAAGCACAATAAAAACAAATAGTTGATATTCAATTTCTTTAAAACAAGTAGAATTATAATGCAAAGCATTTATCACTATAGAAGAAATCTCATTCTTTGAAATAAGGTATATGTGATTGCTTATTCATTTTCAATAGCACAAAGAAATAATTCAAACTTCATTTAAAACCGATATATAAGTATTGCTTACTTATGATTTCCTACAAAAGCACAAATGCAATTATCGCTGCTTGCTTGCGGCATACATTTAATGCTTTGGATAAGAAAAAATTAAAACTAACACATTACATCTTCCCTGTGTCTGGTATATTCCCTTCTTTCTTTTGTAGTTGTTCTTGAAAATTTTCATCTGAATAACCCTCAGATTTAGAAAGCTATTCGAATTCTTTTTGCATTACAACTGTAACTTATATTTCATCTCTTATAATTATATACAGTGTAGTATAACTACACTGCAAATTTGTGAAACACATTTGCAACACTAAATAAACCTAATAGTTAACACTTCTAATTAAAACCGTTTTCGAATGTCTTTTGAATGCGTTGCGAATGTTTTGTGCCAGGAAAAAGATTGTGCAAAAAGAGTTGTTAAAAATTACATAATTTTTTTCAGAAGTTAAGTTATTGATATTTATTGGTAAAAATTAGTCATGTCACTCAGTAAACGCCTGCAGTTTTTTTCTGTAAAGCAAACTCTTTCATATTTCCTTTTTAAAATTGTGTAATTTTAAAAGCACCCTGTAGAAAATGTTTTGAAAGTGTTTTATATGTGTTGATTTATAGTATTTTAAATTTTGTGGTGTTTACAATGTGTTGTTAATTTGGTGAAAAAGTGATGTGCAACAAACATTATTATAAAAAAATATTTTTATCAACACTATTTGCAACCCAATTTCAACCCAATTAACAACTCTATCTTTAAAAGACATTTCTGGACAGCAACAATTTTGCAATATATTAAGAACACAATCACAACACAAAAACAGTTTTGTATATGAAGTTTTCTAATTCACAACATGTTGCAAATTTGGTGACAAAAAGTATTCTAAAACGTGGTGATTTTTTTTTTTTTTTTTTTTTTTTTTTTTTTTTTTTTGAGAATTTTTAGTGTACGTTTACAAGACCTGTCACATAATTTGATGTTTTGTAGGAAAAAAGAAAAAAAAAGTTTTAATTTTTTTTTTTTTTCAAAAAAAAAAAATCTTATTACGCTGATTTGTTAAAGGTTTAAGAATTTTTCTATTTTTTACAGCCTGATGGGTCTTTTTAAGCTATTTATTTTCTTTTATCACAAAACATTTCAGTTTTTGATCATTCTCAAACCACACTAAGGTGAGAAAATTTATTAATTTTTTATTAATTAATGTTGAAAATAGGAACTTACGGGTCTCTTTAAAATATTTGATTTCAATTGCCGCAAAAATTAATTTAAATTTGGAATTTTTTTTTTTTTATTGTATCAATACTACTATTTTTTTATATCAATACTATCAATACACTAAAGGTAATTTTACGGCAAACAGCAAACTTTACTGCTGAATTGAACTAACATATAGTTATGCTTCTAAATTGGTGCTTAAATTGTCATTTTAATAATTATAATGTAAAAGATTGTTAAAAAGCAGCAACAATTTTATTTTTTACAGAAATAGTTCACTTATTTATTTAAAATGTGAAACTTACAAATTTAAGATACGTGATTTTTCTTTTAATCTTTCGCTCTGTATTTTTCCTTTTTTTTTTTTTTCATGATAGCAAAATGCATTTACAAAAGAAATTATTTTCTGCTCTATATATGTTAGCAGGTGAAACCAATTTTACAACAACTTTTCAGATCTACAATTTAATCTATAGTTTTTTTTTTTTTTTTTTCCTGGAATAATAAAAGCAATGACATATTTTTGCTGCCTCATTTTTTTAAAATAATAATAACCATGTAGTTTAAAGCTTTAAAAGTCTTTGCACAGGGACACATCAAAAGAATTTATCTATAGAAGAAAAAAAAAATTGAACTGTCGGAGCCCATGCATCATAAATGCTGCAAGTACAGTTGTGGTATGCGTTTTTAAATTTAACTATTTGTTAAATATTACTTGGTGTGTATAAATTCTATAGATCATATTACCAGCTCATACAAAATTTCTCATTAACATCCGTTTATTGACGGGAATTGCTGAATGTCAATTGTTATGAGTGTCAGCTGAGTGTCAACCATTATTTAGTATGTGCACATACCTGTAGGTTATATACAAATATGTAAAAAAAAAAAAAAAAAAAAAAAAAAAAAAAAAAAAAAAAAAAAAAAAAAACTCGTATATATTTAAACAAGAATTCATGGTAATAGCAGAAATCCTGTTTTCAAATGCGTTATGTGTTTTCCAAATTTTTTATTTAGACTTCATCATCCAACTTAGTATATTATGAAGTTTTGTTATATAGTGTTCTGAATGTATTGGAAAATGTTTCATAATCTATGCTGTACTCATGATATGTCGTTCTTGTTTTTAATGATGTGTGATATAATGATGGATTGTAAAATTTTAGCTATTAAAACTCTTTAAAAACTTATTCATGTTTAAAAGCTTATTAAAATTTTTTAAAAACTTATTCAAACTTTCTAAAAACTTAGTCATAGTTATCATGTTACAGTGAACTTCCTTAAGACGGATTAGTTAATGATGAATTTCTCATTACTACGTATAAAAATAAAATCACCAGTTAAGGTCTATAGGAAGTACATGTAACAGATATCGTTTAATACGCACAGTTTAAGAGTTAATTCGTTAATATGGACAAATATTCATCTGAACGAAGAAATCTGAAATTTCTTCCTATTCTATTTTTAAGATGAAATTAGTAGAAATCTCGACTTTGAGTCACGGGACCTTCGTATATATATATTTAAATACATATATATATATATATATTATAAATTTATAGATAAATATTTTTATTAACATCATTTTAAGATTTACTCTCGTTATTTTTATTAACAATATTTTATTTATTTATTTTATTTTTTATTTTTTAGTAATAGTTGTTGTTTTAGTATTTTTAGAAAGTATCATAAAATGGTTTGAGGAAACAAATTTTTAGTTATATTATAATATGTATGTGTACATAATAAGTATTGTTTTTACTGTAATGTAAAACATCAGATTTATGAACTTCTGTTATAATGAACTGTCATTAATACGGACGAAAAACCTTTGCCTTTGACTATCCATCTTAACTCTTTCGGGTCCGATTTTTTTTTCTTTCAATTTTTAGAAAAAATCATTTTTATGTTAATAACATTAACACTATCAATCCAAACAGATTAGTTAGTGTTTACGAATATTTTATTGTCTGAAAGATAGCGAAAGCTGTTAATTTGCATGTACTATTTAATTAATATTCAAATGACAATAAGCTGAGGAAGAATTCTGGATATGTTTAGAAAATATTGCATTACAATAAGATTTAATTTATATTACAACTTTTTAATACTTTTTGCACTTTATTACACATGATTCTTTCAGGAAAGTAACTTTTATTTTAAATTTACAAATTGAAATATATGTTTAGAAGAAAAGAATCGCAAACGGCACAAAAAGAATTAAGAAAATAATAATTCTTATTATTATTACTTTATGCCTAAACATAAATGAAATCATATAGTAAATGCATAGACATATCCTAACATTATTACATGTAAATATTAGCAAACGTATACTTTTAAACAAAATAATACTCAATTAAAAGTCATCTACTATTAATAGTACACCAGACTCGAAAGGGTTAACAAAAGTTCACTGTAACTATATATCCAAAGTTATTTTCAAAACTGAATTACTTTAAAGCTTGTTTTGTTACATAAAATCTAGAATTATAGTCAATACATTATTTTTTTTTAATGAAAAGACTAGTTAAAGAATCCTTTATTCGTATTGAATGTTTCTTAATAGCCCTTTTATTTTCTGTTAAACTTATCGCATCAGTTTGAAATTATTTTATCTACGACAATAAATAATGTCTTGCGTTCTTTATAGCATTTATTTAAAGCCTCTTATCAAAACTGTTATATGTACATTTTGAAAAAAAAAGCAAATCGTAATTACTTTAGTTTTCTTAGAACCAATGAAATTCCACTACACAGCATTTATGTATTATTATAGAAGAAATGCAATTCTTTGAACTTAAGAATCTAAATATTTATTAGTTTTCAACAGCACAAAGAAGCATCTCCAATTTTATTTAAAACAGCTATTGAAGTATTACTTCTTTATTCTTACCTTTGTCTCAACGAGTGCAATTACTGTTGCATGCTGCAGACTTTCATTATTAGATAAAGAAAGAAAGAAAAAATAATAATAAATTACAACTTCTTGTGTGTTCACCTTCTTTTCTTCCCTTTGTTATGCATTTTCGAAAAGCCCTCGCTGAACAATTGGCATAGTTATAAAGCTTACTGTAAATCTTACTTTGCTTATACCTTTCAACATAGGCTTTAATTATTCGATACTTTTATTTAGTTTAATTTCTTTGGCTGTTTTAGTTCTCGCCATTCCTTTTTACTCCTATAAAAAGGAAAGTTTCATTTGAAATTTAAAACTCGAAATGAAATTAAGCACGAAGGAATCTTAAAGATGAGATAGGGTTCTCGAACCTATGATCCCGTGCTAAAGCGGGCTCGGGCTTCATATTTATGCCAGTGCTCATGCTCGAAGAAAAATTTTTACTTATTTCCAAATTGAAAAAAGGAAAAATAACTGCTATTTGAAAACAGAACATTAATATTTAATTTTTTAGCAGGAAGTTTCTTTAATTTTTCTTTAATGTTTTAAAATCCTATAAAAACCAATATGAAAAGGAATTCGTGTAGATGGGATATAAGGATTCTGGTTTAATATATAGAAAATCATTTGCATATAAAAATTGTAGTAAATCTGAAATTTTTCAATACTAAGACCTAATTTGGCATAAAATTTGGACACTGGTTAAATTTACTCTTAGATACTGAAGAGGAAGTTATCCTGCTATGTAGTTTAGTAATTAGAGGTTTAAACCTTGGCACTTCTAATGTTATATTGACTTCTAATCGTTGCAAAATGCATTTTAATGCAAGAAGTTTTTCAAGACTAACTCTATGAAGGTACTGAAAAATTACTGATCTTTTATTTATATATTTACTTTGATAAAACTTCGTCAAAATGAAAACTAATGTTGGAAGGATTCATTATGCTTAGCATCAAACTTGCTCACTACCGTGAACTGATGTTTCCGTTCATTAAGCTGCAGGTTTCACCACGATAGAAGCATTATTTAAATTAATATAATTCCAGAGGAACATTCTCAAGAGTTATATTCGAATTGATAATTAAGTTTGTTACATTATGTTGAAAAATAATGTGGTTTTTTTTAGCAATTTTAAAAACTTGAGAGAAAACAACATTACAATTTTATCCATTTGCTAAGCAGTCAGGGACAAGCATTTTTTTTTTTTTTTTTTTTTTTTTTTTTTTTAATTAAAAAATTTATTGTCAGCGCTGGAACTGGAGTAACAACAGGGTAGTAAAAAAAAAGTAGCGAATTTGTCGTATATTATTGGGGCAATTGAAGTCCCTATACCTACCATATTAAGTTAATATATCCTTTGAAACAGATATTCACTTGAAAATTTTTAAATACATAATATGAATAATTTTCAACAAAGTGAAGGAAATAGAAACAGTTACTCTCATTTACTTTTTTTAAGTCATGAATATAAACCACTTTTAAATGACAAAAAAGATATGTTTATAAGGATCTTCTACAAATGTTTGTAAAAAAAAATAATTTTAGATTAATCAAGGATATGTGGGAAATATTCTGGCATGAATGCAAACAGTATGAAGTACTTTCTATTAAAAGATAGATTGAAATGTAAAATGCTGCGTTTTGATGAAACTGAATTTAAAGTTTTCGTATGTGATGTTTATGTATAATGGAAACAAGCTGAATTACTAAAAAAAAACCTTTTCTACTTTCAGTTGCCGTAGAATCAAAAATATAATATGTCATTCGAAAAGGGGGAAAAATAGGATTCAAAATATTAAAAAATAAAAAAAAAATCAACTTTTTCATGACAATGACATCACTGCAAGCGTATGAAACGCTTTCGCAACACTAACTGAACATAAAAATCAACATTTCTAACTAAAATCGTTTTTAATTGTGCTGTTTCGATTATGCATGGTTGTTTTCATTTTTTTTTTAAATTGTGTAATTTTAAAGGCACTATATTGATATCTTGAAAATATTTTGAAAATCTTTTACATGTGTTGTTTTATAGTGTTTTAAATTATAAAAGTTTACAATGTGTTGTTAATTTGGTTACAAAATGTTGTGTAGCACAACACTATTTTAAGAAGCTATTTTCATCATCATTATCCCCTCTATTTACAACGCTATTTCAACACACTCAACAAAACTATTTTTAGAACAAATTTCTGGATAGCAATACTTTTGCAACATATTAAAAAGACATTTCTAGGAAGCAATACTTTTGCAACATATTAAGATCGCAATCACAACACAAAAGAAGTTTCACAACACAATAGTGTGTTGTGAATATGAGGATAAAAGTGTTTCTAAATGTGTTTGTTTTTGTGTTTTGATTTTTTGCAGTGTTTCAACTGTCCTTAACAGACAAAAAATTCTTCTTTTAAGTTTATTTGGGAAATAATACTCTGTAATCTACGGAGAACTACACTATTCTTTTATAGCATCACCATGTTGCCACAGCGTTGGCATCACCATTTTGATTTTTTGTTATAATAATAATAATAATAATAATAATAATAATAATAATAATAATAACAAATATGCTCGTTATGTTATGTGAAGATTTATTTAACAAATACTTTTTAACGAATTTTCATTCCGATGTAGAGTTTTCTCAAAAAAATTTTTTTGCACTTTCCAATAAAGTTGAAAAGTATTTAAAAATTCGATTTGTCTGGCAGTCTGTCTGTCCACGCGCTAACTTGTATAAATAGGCTCATATTTTCATGCAACTGATATTTGTCAATGATGGTGAGCCATAATTGATTATGAGTATGAAGAGCATAGCATTGACAAAGTTACATGTACAAAAAGTTACAACTTGAAACATTATTAATCAAACAAATGATTAATAATCAAACAAATTATTAATATATCAAATGAAAATAATTAACTTTAAGATTTTATCAAATTCATAAAAAAGTCAATGAGTACAATGTTAGATAGTTAGATATTACATAACTTATTAGCAATGTTTTGATAAAGCTTTAAAATACATTGCGATTCGATTTAAATAGTTTTTAATTAATGGCATTTTCAACTACAACTTTACACATAACTAATTTTGTTTGAGTTATTAAAAATCTTTCTGACTTTCCGACTTCGTTGTCATTTTTGTGTTGTATTTTACGAATATGTAGTAATATTTTTTGCCAGGTTCTTAAATCAAAACTTATCCTGCATAAAGCAAGATAGTAATTTATGGACTCACTGTATATTATTTGAAATTAAAATATGATTAAAATATTATTTGTAGTTTATCAACATTTGACGAAGCTCGTTAAATTTAATACACCTAACACTAAATATTCATCATTATAGCTTTCAATTTAATAATGCGCTGCCATTTAGTTTATTATTACTACTTTTTTTAATTATTAAACTACAGCTGTATAGATAATGTATTTATTTAATTCACTGTTAATGTTTTATTTTTAACATAATATATTATATTATTAACGTGATAATGTTTTCTATATTTGAGTTTATCGTATTCGGAGTTAATAGTGCCCAGTTACAATAAATATTTAATTACAGATTGATATTTTCATATTTATTAAACTGAAGCTGTGAAGGAACCTGTTTTACTAGATTCATTAAGACGAAAAGTCACTAAGAAGGAGTTTATTATATCCGACGTTAAGTAACCATCACTATAACGAAAAATGCGCCGACATCTCTCTGTTAATCTAAACTGAAGCTACAAACGAATCAGTTTGTTTCACTGCTTCATCAAGCCGCATTTATGCTTGTCCAACAAGCATACCGGAGTCTAACTGAACTTTAATTAAATAACGAATGCTCTACAAAGCCTTCCTTTCCCACCCGTACGTACTTAAGGAGTCTCTGGCGAGATTTCCTTACGAGTCTTTTCAGGCTAATCAAGGAGGAAAGAATGGGGGTGGCGGAATGGGAGAAAGCAGACGATCTAAGGGACTGCTCTATCGGCTCTTGCATTAAGATGTGATTAACGGATGTCTGTAATTACATTTTCCTAATTAAGAACGTAACGTTGCGATTTCTTGCAAAGCGACGCGAAAAGAGGTTGGGAAGGAAGGGTGGGAAAAGGAGTGAATATGTATATTTGGGGACTGAATAGAGTGTTAAGGACATCCAGAAATACCTTGGCTTCTAAATGGGTGTATTCCGAATGACCTGAAATAACTCTACGCACCCCTGTATGTGCAGTCAGTTGTGTAGTAAAATGCTTTCGGCATAACTGTTGCTAATGATATAGTCATCTTTTGATAGGTCAGATAATGGCAGTTTAGATGCAGAGTGTAAAGGGCTCAAATTCCGACTTAAAGATGAGATTAGTTGAATTCAGTTCTGCGTTGCAGTTCATTACGCCTTGGATTTACAGGAAATATTTCATGATGTAATTTTGTAACAAATTCAATTATAATAACGTAATGAAATAATAAATCTTTATGTTGTATTTTTTTATGATTTATCTTTGTAAATATTTTAAAAAGTAGTTATTTTTTTTAATTTCGCTAATAATATCAACTTTGGATGTCATTTTTTCCTCCAAAAAAATCAAAAAATGGTTGGTATTCAAACCTGCATTCCATTTTTTCAAACATATTAATTATTGTATTTAGAAATTTTAACCAGTATACTATTGTCATAGACGAATTAAAGACCGAAAAAAAGCGATGTTTTAATGAACAAAAATTCAATATTTAATGAAGGATTGATATAAAAAAATAATAGTAAAAAAAATGATGCGGAAAAATAAAATGCACTGTACAATAAATAACCTTGTGTAAAAGGAAAAATACTTCTCTCTTTTTTTCTTTAATTTTGTGGAGCATTGCAACGTTACATCTGGAGTGTGCCCCACAATTTAGATTCTTCTATTATAGGATATCAAATCTTTTACTCTTAAATTTCAGGAGAACTTTGCTTATATACAGACTTTACATGTACCTGATTTCACCATCAAACATGGCGGATTTTGGTCGAGGTAGGAAATCGAACGTGTAATCTTTGGGCGCGGAATCTACTTTATTGCAAGAGTAGTCGGAATACACCGAGGACTACCTTTATTTCATATTGCGCCATATTTCGTTTATTATGTAGAGTATGCGAGATTTTACAAAAAATAACACAATTAATACTTATATATATACAAGTCACAGAATAACACTGATTGTTTTATTGTGAATTGTTATTCCTCTGTTATTGTTTTTCTTTCTTTTTTTTTCTTACCTACATTGATTTTTTTTCATTCTTAAAATTAAAGATTATATAAATTTTATTTCTATAGAATATTAGTCAATTAGTATTGATCACTCACAAATACCCAACTACACATGCTCATAGACCAAGGATAAATTACTACTGCGTCTTACGTAGATTTTTGAATTTTTAATTCCGACGGATTGTTTCAACAATATGTTTGTTACCCAATAAATACTTTTTTTGACTTGGATTCCGAAATTTTAAATCGATTTTGATCAAAATTATAAGAAAGAAACTGATCCAAAATGTATAACAACCGTATAATGTATGTCTCGTTTAGTAATTGATCAGTGAAATTTCAAAATCTGGTATTATCTATGCAAAGAATATATAGACTCGAAATATATCCCAAAACTACATTTTTTATCTTTTGTAGCCTTGACCCTTGTTAAATTTAAGACCAGATTGAATTAAAATTTTTATCCACGCATCCCACGGACAGTTTTTAACAATGAGACTTATCTAATGTTCGAAGGGAATCTCACATGGTCAATAAAATAAAATTAGAAAGAAGCATTTCGTTTTATATGAAGTAAAACGTATGTGTAAAGGAATTGCTAGGAACAGAAAGAAAATTCCGATTTAGACAGATTTCCATTTTAACAGGCTAATTGCATGGTGTTTCTTTTGCTGAGGCATAACGATCTTTACATTTAAAACAAATTCCGTTTCTTCACGCGTTACTATATTAAACTTCGGGTCGTGATTAAAATAATAATAATAATAATAATTAAAAAAAGAAGAAAATAAATACGACTTCATCAAGAGCTTGCTGATGCCCTAGGGAAAGTAATGTAAAATAATATGATACAAATACCAAAACAAACAGCGAAGGAAACACTTTTTATTTTATTTTATTTTTATTTTTTTTAACCAATTTTTAGCTAATCATCTTAATAAATAAAAGGATTAGTCTAACGTTGCATAACACAAGTCATTTATATACATACTTATTTTATATTCACTTAATGTTACACAATTATGCGCATATTATAGAAAGTTCAGAAAATGGTTTCAAGTTCTACCTATAAAATGTAAGTAAGTTATAAGTATTGGTCATTTATTGTAGCAGAGATGTCCAGCTTACATTTTCATAGCCGAGAGATACAAGGGACTTTGGTGGTCTCTTTAAAAATCAAGAATTCACCGGTCGCTCTAACATTGTCCAGACTGGAAGTTTCATTATGTTCTCTCTGAATACACTTATTGCTTCGGACGCCAAAATCTTAGTTCTCTTTTGATCAGAGTTTCAACAATGACGTTGATACAGAGTTGATAACAACCGTATGTAATGGATGCCTCCTCTTGCAATTTATCAGTCAAATGTCAAAATTATCCGTAATCAACTAAACTGCAAGTAGGCTGAAACGACTTTGGGAATTCAGAAAATGCTTTTTGAATTTTAATCAAGATACCCTTAGGAACCTAGCAGGACTCTATGAATCTTTGCTCTGGAAACCCTTGCCTAAGGCATTCATGTGATGTCTAACATACATAATTCGTGTCCTGTGTTCTGTCATTTGCGAACAATTACTAAAATCCTTGGGGCTAAATTTAAAGATTTTGAAAAGTTAAATCTAAAACTAGGTGATGTAGGCAACAGTATTAGATTATGGAATTTTAGAACGAATTCTAATTATAGTACAATTGTCAGAAATTTGCAGCCTCTAGCATATCAGAGAATGATTTAGAAGTGGTGGACGGCTATATTATCTTACAAGTCTTTATTTTTAAGAAGGTTAAAGGAAATGAGGTGATTACAAGAGTGATAATGTATCAATTATAGTTTGTTCTATTAAAAATTTTTATTTAATAATAATAATATATATTCATAGTTATTTTTTTCGCAGGGGTATTTAGAATCTGACTATAAGATAAGAGGTAATTAACCCCTTAACTTATTTTGAAAAAACTGTCAAATAATGTCTATTTTTTTTTCACGTGTTTTATAGAATTTTTAATATTTTATCACCAGTTTTTCAAAACAGAAATTTTTGCCTAATTGAATTAGAAAAAATGCTCGGATTAAAAAACGCAAAATTTACAATAAAATTTTATTGATGAGAATAATAAATTATGATTGGAGTATGGATGCCCGTACGTGGTACGAGCAAATCTTGATTAGCAAAAACACGTTGCCCGTTCGGCGTACGGGCAAAACAGGGAAACGGTTAAATAAATGAACATTTTTGTTAAAGGCACATGGTTTTTCTATCCTCTGCAAAAACGATTGTTGCCCCCCCCCCCCCCTAACCTTTTCAAAATAAATTTACTACGAAGAGTTCTCAGTTCCTTCCCTTAGTTTTTATTTCCAATTGCAAAAAATGTTGGAAAATTTATTATTGTTAAATATTTTAGATTGATTTCTTTAGTCTCTTTCTTTAATATATATGAGAGAAAAAAATTACTATATAAAATGCGAATCGTGTCATCCTAATTATGTGTCCAAAATAAGAAATTTACTCCTTAGTTAGGACGGTGTATTGATACTGCAAGTATCTTAAATGCATTCTTTAATCAAGAAAGTATATATAATAATTTGCTTAAAGGGACACGCAGAAGCAAAACATACAAAACTTGGCCCTGTTGTCATGATAATGTTCGAAATGATGAATTTTGGAACTGTGTTCTAATCTTGCAAGTATCTTGGATTAATTAATTAATTAAATATTTTTTTCTGGCGCTTTTAGACAGTCGCATAATAAAATACAAGCCTATTTTAAAGCAAAAAGTATAAAATTAATGAATACGTATTTATTAGGTTGCCTGATTTCTTGACATTTTTGCCTAAATTACATTTATAAAAAATTATTTATTTATTTATTTGTACCGACAAAGAATCAAATTTTCTTTCGAAGCCTTTTTTTATTCTGACGACCTGGGAATATGGACGGTTAAATCTATCCTCCTCTCTGTCTATGATTTCGGTACCTGTAAGTGAGATTTTATTTATATGACAGAGGGATTAAGATTAATAAATACTTTTTTAATTTTTAAATTACATTCATACTATTTTTTATTTAATACATTTTTTACATATTTACATATTTTCCTCATATTTTTATCTACATACGCCAAATATACCTCGTTATACGTGCATATACAGGGTGTATTTGAACTGATGATCAGAATTATAAAGTTAATAAAGATTAATAAATACTTTTTAAGTTTTTACAATTGATCTCCAATGGAAGATACATTCCGGATATAGTGAAAGATACAGATGTTTTCATATCTACATATGTCCTGAGATAATTACTTATAAATACATACAAAGGGTGCATTTAAACTGGTGATAAGAATTATAAGGTGTGATAGTACATTCCGAAAAATATAATTTCTGTATTTAAAAAAACTAATACAACTTCCAAATTATGTGTACAATAAAAAAATACTTGTGTTCTACTCTAATTTTGTTTCGGATTTTTATCTATAATTAGAGCTCCAAAACACTGGTTAATAAATTCATCTAAGATACTGAAAAATTAATTTACTACACCAAAACAATTGGAGTTATTTCATTATTTCAGAAGTAACCGTGGTTAAATTAGCATTATATTATATATTAATGAACAAGTTGCAGTCGGGGGATTTTAACGGAAATTCAACCTAAAAATATTAAGAATTTTACACTTTCTAGCAATTATTTCACATTTAAAACAAAAAATAAAGCAATGGGTTGAAATCTTCTGTATATAAATTTATTTTTGAAAAAAAAGAGTGAGAGAGTATGTCAAAACTCACTCTGTGAAACATATTTCTCCTGATGATAATAAAAAAAAATCTAGTTTTGTCTCTAGTTGCGATTAAAATTTACGGGCGATATAAAGAAATTGTGTAATTGTAATGCTTTTCAGAGCGTGAGATTGTCACATTTCGTACATTTATTTCAAAATTACACCAAGGACAGATCAGAACATAATATTCGAACTTCAGAAATTTTTAAGATTTTCAAATCTTTTAACTTGAAAATATTTTAAAGATGCCGATCATGTAAATTATCTATCAACTAAACAGGGTTGTAAGGGAAATCTTTGCTGCTAAGGTGCCTAAGAAACCCTCATTATGCGCAATAGATATAATTATCAGATTTATTTATATATATATATATATATATATATATATATATATATATATATATATAAAAACCAAGAATTTTTTTATGCAATCAAATTTAACAACTTCAAAACTACTTTTTTTTTTTCAGCAAGTGGATAGGAAGATTACTTACACCTCTGTAAGCTTCAATTTCTGATATCTTTACTAGTCATAAGTTACAAATGAGTAAATATTTTTTTTTTTTTTTAATAGAATTTTTGAAATTTTAACACAAGTTTTCGAATACTCATCTCGAATCTCATTTTGAATACTCAAATCTTTAAAATATTATAAACTTACAGAGGAATAAAGAACCGTCCTATCTACGTGCTGAAAAAAAAAAGGAGTTTTGAAATTTCAAACTTGAATGAACAAGTATGATAAGTATTTTTCCTATAGGATAGCATGCATTTCCCTTCTTTTTCCCCCAACAAATAAGTTTCCTTAATATAGGTAATAAGTATAAAAGTTATATAGATATTTTAAGGAGAAAATGAATAGGATAAATCTCTGAGCAAATTAGTATAAGCAAACACTTTAGTATTTCATTCTCTTTTTTGCAAACTCGATGAAATCTCGATATGTTCAACAAATCTATGGAGAATGTAGGCATGTTTTTATGTTTAACTGTGCTCTATCGGTTTCGATAATTTTCTAATAATGTGACCTTGCCTTATAATATGCTTCTTGATCTGTATCGTAAAATTTTTAGGTTTATCTGTCTCACTTAAGAAAATTGGTTTGATATCCTTCAACATGTTTCTTTAAAATTTTATAATATAATTTTATTGAGATATTATATAATCATTTTTATTGCAAGAAAAAAAAACTGGAGAAATTAATTTCCTGTAGTTAGAGAACATCCAAAACATTATTTATAATGTTGGGGTAACTGAATCCCACATTGTTCAATTACCCCTGATACTAATCACTATTATCCCATACTTGAAAATTTATGGAGTAACTGAAATAGCGGTGTTTGATTTGAAACATGAAGTAAATATGTATAAATACATAATAACATTAATGTATATATTATAAAAAAAAATAAAAGATTATTTATTAAAAGTATTTAGGATCCATATTTTGATAAAATATATCAAAAGGGGAATGCACTGGGATTAAAATAAAACTTTTGCTGTCATCATTGACACTACATGTTTTCGGTCGTTTTGTTATTTCTGTATTTCATTTCGTGATGAGTTACAAGTTACAAATGATTGAAAATTTGGTCACAGGAACTCTATAGTGCCAAAAGGACAATAATCTGATAATCAAAATATGTCGAATTAACATACTACACTATTCATGTGAAGGCACTCGCAAGCTAATGTTAAATCCATGGAAGCATCAATGGCAGCCTTCTTTTAAAATTTCCTGTTTGCCTTTCAATATATTTATTTTTATTATTATTATTTATTTATTTACTTTTACATGGGATAGCTGAGGTTAATCTAACAGAGACTTTTAAACGTTTTTCTGTTTTGGATGCAATTTTTTTTTATAATAAAGTCACTTTTTACTTTGGGAACTATTTGGAAAATAAAATTAGTGAAACATACTACACTATTCATGTAAAGACGCTTGCAAGCTAATGTTAAATCCATGGAAGCATCAATGGCAGCCTTCTTTTAAAATTTCTCGTTTACCTTTCAATATATTTATTTATTTATTTTATTTATTTACTTTTACATGGGATAGCTGAGGTTATTCTAACAGAGACTTTTAAACCTTTTTTCTGTTTTGGATGCTTTTTTTTTTTTTTTTTTTTTTTTTTTTATTAAAGTCACTTTTTACTTTGGGAACTATTTGGAAAATGAAATTATCCTGATAAAAAAAATTGCAGCCAAAATTGAAAGGGTTAAAAAGCAGCTCGGTCAGAAATTGACCTCAGCTATTCTATTCAGAAAATCTTTTAAAGTTTTTGAAATGCAAACGAGAGATTTAAAAAATAAGTAAGATTTTGGCCTGAGAATGTCTTGGGTTGATAGTTTCAACTTTTAAAGAAATCTGACATTTTGGTCACTATTAAAACTATGTCACATCGATGGATCCTAACATTAAGGTTTTAATTAAATTAATTATAGAAGCAGGGAAAAATTAACTTAGTTTTGTTCAACTTTTTTTTTATATACACATCATTAACTGAAATCCTTTCAAATTGCTTTCATACATTTCATTTTTATTTCTAGCTTTTATCCTGGTTAATACCTCGTCATTAGGCATTTATTGACTTAAAAATGTTTTTAATGAAAAAATAGAAAATAACAAAACATAAAGGTAAGCAACAGCACTCGACTTATACCCAAAATTATCTCCAATAATGTTTGTTTTATTTTGTTCATGTGCGAATGTACGCCCCCTTTTTCTCCCCCATTGCCTGAAGAAAAAAAAAATAATCAAAACAAAATTGCTCCATTTCTGTACTTGCAAATCTCGCATGCTGTCTGTTCTCCTTCAAAGATTAATTATGAAGGATTTACCGCGCCAAAAGCAATTAAAACGCTTCCTCTCCGCCTACATGCGGTATTAAACCCCCATACCCCCTTAAGGGGTGGGAGTTCGAATATAATCCGACAATTTCATGCAGATTCACTCCCAAGAAAAATATCAAAGGCGATTGAAATTCGGGAGCAAAAAGAATAAATCCGTAAAATGACTCATTTTTTTTCCCTTTTAATATCTGAAAATAAAATAAGAAATATTTTAAAGATTTTGAGGAGAAAGATGTAAAATAAATTAAAAATTGCTTGACTTATCTGACTGCTAAAAAGGTATTACTTTTATTTTGCAGTTTATGAACTATTTTTATATTTTATTGATATTAAATAAGGAAACACCCTGTTTGTGTTGGAGATAATCTAAAAGATTCAGACGTGAAATGGAAGTGTTAATATTTTTGCAGTTCAATGAACTAGATGGAGGCAGAAATAGATTTCTGTGTTAACATTTTCCAATGAAAAGGGTGAGAAATGTATTGAATAAAGGCTTTAAATTGTTTTTTATGCTTCATGTCTTCGTATAAAAAACATAATGTTTCTGTGCATTCATTTATTATCTTCTTCTTTTATTTCTTTTTGTGAATAACTATTTTTATTAAAATCTTTTGAAATTGTATAGCACAAAATAAATATTATATTGAGTCAAAACATAGTAATAATAATAATAATAAACCTATGTTAGTATGAGACACCAAAGGCTGCATTTAGCGGAACGGTACCCCACCCCTCTTCATGACTATCAGAATGGTTTTGACCTAAGTACGGTAGATCCCATCGGAAAAGTTTAAATTAAACAAATTTAAAACATCAAATAACATAAAAAAAAATTCCTTTTCTGCAAAAGCTAAAGCCACTAACAGTACGAAAAAAGTTTTCTTTTTTCTTTCTTTAACAGACAGTAGACACTAGGGATCTCTGTTTTCTCATAAATTATTCTTTAGAAACTTTAAAAATATAATAAACTATCATTCTTCACTGGCGATCCATTTAAAAATAATTTTTTTAAAAGTTGAAAAGCAATTACGAACGTAAAAGTTCATGCAAATTATGCTACTTTCCGTAAGTCTTATAAAATATTTTAGTTTCCTGATTAAAAATGGACGTTCATTTTAAATAGGGAAAAATTTGTATCAGCCGAAACTTTAGAGACCATACTTTGTATAGGTAAATGTCAATTATTTGCTGAATATGAAGTGACTTTCGCGCATAAAAAAAATATATAATTTATAATAAAGTTTAATAAATTAATTTTTTTTGAGAGAACGGGGAGAAAAGCTTAGATTTTTATTTATTTATTTATTTATTTTGGTACTATTACAAGAAGAAAAAAAATCAATCAATTATATTGAATAACATAAATTGTTTATATGAACAATATGCATAAATATTTCAAACAGTCTTAAAAATAAAAGATAAAAATAAAAACTCTTCTTAACTATGATGTAATTTTGAACAGTGAAAACATCCTTTGTGTACACTGTTTGCGAGAAGCACCCTTTGTGTATCTCTGCTTTACGTATCATTAAAAAAAAATCAACTTTTGCAATATTTGCAATTAGTTTAAAATTTTCTTTCATTTCCAGTATTCGTGTGTAAATATACAGGGTGTCCGAAAAGTCTGGAAACGGCCGAATAATTCGAGAAATACATATGAGATTGAAAAACGAAAATATAAATGTTAAATATTTTTAAATAAGCTACTCAGTGATACCAAATTCGACCTTCGCAACCGACCCCCTGGGGGTCAGAGGGGGTCCAACTTTGAAATCTTAAATTATAACCCCCATTTTTTATTGCAGATTCGGATTCTACGGACAAAAATACGTAACTTTTTTATTTGATGTTTATTTCAAATCCTCGTTTATCACGGTGTATTTGAGCATATTAAATCGTACATATTTCGGCTTTTCCAACGGGATTTTCCCTAATCGAAACTGATTGGGCAGAATTTTTGACTTCAAATTCCCCGTCTTTTGCAGAAATAGCGTTTCCTGAAAATCACCCGTGGCGATTATTTCAATTGTGCTACACTGTTAAAAATCTGACCCATTTGCTGCAGCGTCACTCCACAGCTATTATAGAATATCTCTTTTGTGACCAATGAGAGTGCTCCATAACACAGTAAAGTAATCGTTTTCTATAAAAGTGGTGAAGTGACGATGCAGCAAAAGTGTCAGTTTTTTACAGTGTACTTTACTGTGTTATGGAACATTCTCATTGGTCATGAAACAGATATTCTATAAAAGCTGTGGAGTGACGCTACAGCAAATGGGTCAAATTTTTAACTGTGTGTAGTACTATCGAAATAATCGGCATGGGTGATTTTCAGGAAACGCTATTCTTGCAAAAGACGAGGAATTTGATGTCATAAATTTTCCCCAATTAGTTTCGATTAGGGAAAATCCCGTTGGAAAAGCCGAAAAATGTATCGATTTAATATGCTCGAATACACCGTGATAAACGAGGATTCGAAATAAACATCAAATACAAAAGTTGCGTATTTTTGTCCGTAGATACCGAATCTGCAATAAAAAATGGGGGGGTTATAATTTAAGATTTCAAAGTTGGACCCCCTCTGACCCCCAGGGGGTCGGTTACGAAGGTCAAATTTGGTATCACTGAGTAGTTTATTTAAAAATATTTAACACGTATATTTACGCTTTTCAATCTCATATGTATTTCTCGAGTTATTCGACCGTTTCCAGACTTTTCGGACACCCTGTATATTTCAACTGAAAGTACATTGTTTTGAATTATTATTATTCAAGCTTTCTTTTCAAGTTTTTTTTAATTTAACCCTTTTGTGGCTCAACAGCTCCGATTTGAAAAATATTGACTCAGATGTTAGAATACATCATTCTAAGCATGCAAAAAGAAAATTTAAAAATTTAGAACGTAAAACTAAAATAACTGTTGGCTAAAGGGTACTTTTCATAAATATTCTCATTTTCTAATACAAAATTCTGAAGTATACAAAATAACTTTTTTAAAAATTTACTTTCGGATTTCTACAGCTTTTTTAGTCTGACAAAATTTACTAAATAAATTTTTTGATATCGACCTAAAACTTCTCAAATGATTAAAAAAAAAAAAAAAACTTTGATGTGAGAAATTAACTCAATGTATGTTGATGATTAACTCAATGTATGCATCGTATGCTGAGGATTAAAATGATCAATTTGTAATAACTAGTATGATGAGAAATAGGAACAACAAGTAAAATCGTGTTTTAAAACTTACTTTGTAAGTACTATTCACTTTTGAGTATGTTGCATACCTGCAATTCGGTGAACAGAAGGTTAATATATTTCTTTTTCTTTATTGGTATTACATGTTTACAGCTTTACTGCATTATATCTGGCACTTCCCGTTGATTGCCAACGTTAGAAAGAATTTTTTTCATGCTTCTATATTGTTTATATATTGTACAATATTTATTTTATTTATCACAAGGTATTTCTCTAAAAAAAAAAATGCATTTCTATCGTTAAAGGCACCGCATTTCAGATCGCGTCATATCTGCCATAAATGCTCCCCTCCCAGCTCCTTTTAGAAAATAATTGCATCCTCTAACGTAATGACCATTGGCTACCTCTGTTATGTACATTCCGGGACTATTAGAAGCCCTGGACAATTACCACCTACTTCCCATCCTCCTCCGCCTCTGGAGAGACTCTGTGTACCTACACTCTCAGTAGAGACCCAATAAAATGGACAAGCTGAAATTCCAACGCTAAAGAAAGACAGTGGACGATGAGGAATGGAAAGAGCGTACAATGAAGGAAAAAATAGGAAGAACAATATGAGGAAGAAATCAGCTAGAGGGCTGGAGGATCTTCCTCCCACTCAATCTCATTCCGCTCCACTTAATCGACGGAACGTCACGTGATTGAGGGCTATCTTCGTTCAATAGGGGGTCGCAGTCCATGTTATTGACCCTTCTCCTTCTTATGGAATTTCTGAAGATAGAGTATTGTCTACGTTCTCCCTTCCTCAATGGTTCAGAATGACAGGCTATTCCTATAGGCTTAAGTGTTGTTATTTTCTAGATAACAACTGTTTTGAATTGTTTGACCAGCAGTAATGAGAGTTTCAATATATCCTTTTCTTATGCTGTTTCTCCAATAAGTTGTGTATAAATGTAGTTAAGTTTTCTCTAGGTTTTTCTATATATGGCATAAAACTAAATAAAAGAATTTTTCGGGTCTGATAAAACTGAGAATAAAACTTTAATAGTAAAAAAATAGATATCTCTATATTTAAGCACTGATTATGAGGCATGCAAATATGGTAGTTATACTCGGACTTTGGGTATTTTTCAAAAAGAAACATAAAAATGGAACAGATGATGTTATTTGCGGAAGTATTGGTTTGGTTCGGAGGCAAAAAATGATATTTTCTTCTGATGACGTTAGGACCATAGTTCGTGTAAGAAAAGTAGAGGCCTAGAATAGTGGACTTCAGTCTCAAACTTACTGTCACATTATCGACCTGTACATGCACGAAAAAACTTTTGCGGGCAATTTCTATTCTCTAAGGATCTCTGAGTTGGCAGGAAAGGAGGACTCTCCTGACAGAATACTGACAGACATTCTAATATCATCCGGAAGATATCATAATCAGGATAAATCACAATGTATGGATGGTTAGAATTAGCCTGGCGATTGACTCAGGATATCCTGTGGATGTGAAGATATCACACTTACACGCGTTGCAGGAAAATTTCTTTATCAGTTATAAGATGAAGGCATATAGAAAGAAAACAAGACAGATGACTAATGCACGCATGCATCCGATAAGAGAATATGTGGAGTATTCGAAATATAATTTAATTGAATAATTCGGTGTTTATTCCGTGCGAATATCTAGTGAATAGTTTCCCAAAAGGCAAGAGCTATATGACCGCTGTACAGCGTTTTATGAACGATTGTGGTTGAGTTGGAAGACGGGAGGTTTCCCGCTTCTTTTAACGAAGTTTTTGTGAATCTTTCTTATCCAAAAATAAGATAAAGTAGCAATAAATCAATGAAATAAACTCTCCATGGAGAAACGTCAAGTGCTCATTACGCTTTATTTATATTTGCCCAAGGAGTGATGATCATCGAGGCACAATTTTATATTCAAAGTATTTGTAAAAGAGTAGGATAGTTGTTTTGGTTATTTTAAGGATTTTTAGTTTATGGGTAGTTTGCGTTGGCATGTTAAATGATGACGGGACAAATTAATCATTTAATGTGGTACTTAAAATGTATCTTTGTAGAGGATGAAAAATTAGTTAATGTAAGATAAAAGTGTAGTTTACAAATTAAGAAACGATTTTTTTTTAAACTCTTATACCTTATTCACAATCTACTTCAGTTACTGGTAAATTACTTTGTTAAACTTTCAGTATTAGCAATTAACCCTTTCCAGCAAAGTAGACTTACCCCCCCCCCCTCCCGGGCACACCTAATTTTAATTCCAAACTTGCAAACGGCACCAAGAATATTGTAATAAAATTTTGCTTTTACAATGAAAGCTTAAATTAAGGAGGTCTTAGTTTCTAAAAAAGTCGTTTCTAGATTCCGGTGTCAGTCAATAATTTCTCATTTAACGAACAGAATTTGCCTCCGGGATCGGCAGATAAGACTTCTTATCCACCCGGCAAATCAACTCTCGACCATGGCATTTCCGACTAATACAGTATCAGTTATGATTATGAAGTATCTGTCTATCAATTTCCGATAATTTAGTCGCTATTAATACATGTATGCTAGCCGAAATGAAATAGAAAATACTTTCAGACAGAAAAAGGAGGATTTTTAAAAACATTACTTCTCATTTTTTGTTTATTTCTTCTACTTTTTAACGTTTAAAATATATTTCGTTGCAGATTTGCATCCATTGGCATATTTTGGAAAGAGTGGTTTGGCGTGTAAAGAACTCCATTGTTTTATTAACCATTTGGCGATTTGTCATCTGAGATCAGTTAATGGAAAAATACATTAAAAATTATTATAATAAATATAAGTATTATTAAAACGTTATGTTGTCATTGGAAACACAATTTTAGACATGAATTTTATAATTGCAATGTATCATGAAGTAAGTGGAAAATAGTTTGCAAAAATCTATCTTCACACACAAAAACTAAGTTATGCTACATAAAAGAATACAGAAAAAACCTCGATTTTTCTGTCTGACAGTAAGCAACGTCCCCTTAAAAGGTCAAGAACTGGACATCATAGCCGGCAGTTATCGTCCATTCCATCAGATATGTAAGGATATCAAAACAATTCACTCCCCACATTCTGAGATTCGCTTTAAGAGGGGTTATCTGACACTGGGGGAGAGAAGGAATGAAAAGGGAAAATGTCTATGTCACAAGCGATTTATGCCCAAGCATTCACAATTCACAATTTACAACCCTCTTCCCCTTTGTGAAAGAATATAACAAGAAGTAACAGCATCAAGAAATGAGTGGCAGATATGAAAGGAAATAAATAAATAAATAAATATTAAGCAATGCGTATTAAACATGTAACTGTTTTTATTTACTTATGATGCATATAGAAACAAATTCTTTTTGAAGTTAAGTACAGAAATAAATTCCATTTAATCGTTCACAATTTTTTTTTTATAATAGGATTATGTAAGACAATTTGTACATAATAATAGACTGCAGGCATTTTAAAAGATAACACTAATTTTAATTTACAACAAAGAGTCAAGTTGCAGTTAATAAATAGAGTAAAATTGGAATAAAATGAAGGATCCCCATCTTCACCGGAATTTTCCAACGAATGGTCAGATGAGGCCTTCCAATAACCAAAGTCAGCCAAAGAGGGAGCAAAATGATCTTGAATTAATGTTATAATCTTACAATTACCGGGAAGATAATTATATAACCTAACGCAATTACTTGCTGAGTATAGAAGTGCTCTTTCGAGCAAGAAGATATTTGGCCAAGCATCTTATTGTGTCCGAATAAGCAATTCAGAAGCACGTTTTTAGCTCTAATGTCTGTTGTTTTAAGGTCTTATCAAGTCAAGCAAGAATTTTAGAAGACTTTTTTTAAAGGTTTTGAGATAGAATGGAAAATTTGGCATTACTAAATTTAAGATACTGACGAGCTTTTTTTTTTTTCAAAATAGTTTTGACAACTAAATTTCATTGCACGTATGTTGTTATTTTTTATTTATACAGGCATTCTAATTCCTCAAAAGAGAAGATTGGATTTAAAAAGAGGATACCATTGAAATTTTTCGGGGTATTGTGAAGAATGCTACATCCCACTCATCAGGATATTTTTTTTAATTTTTACTACATTACATGAACTGATTGAATTTAAATATACTGCCTTAGTAATATGAAATAATAAAGCAAAATAACATAAAATTTTTGATTTAAATACTAAAAATTATTCGTTTTTGGAGTTATGACACTTTTTTATTATTTCCCTTCTTTTTAATTTTCTTTCTTCTTTTTTTTTTGCATAAGTTACGATGCATAAGTTGATAAAATACCACAAATAAACACTTGAGCTATAATCGAATACGTAAAGAATTTAAAAACGCATCACGTACATTAACGGATTATGCATAAGTAAATGGCATTTCTCTTTTCGTCAGATTTTATGACTTTATTTCCATATTATTCCTTTTTCAGCTGCACCAAGGAATAGCGAGAGACTATGAGGGGTGCTATAGGTCTATATTTATTCAGTCCTATTTCCTATTCCGATGGCGGAGTGGCGGGAAATAGTACTTCCAATCTTATCACTGAAAGCGCTCACGTGCGAAAACAGTAGAGGCCCACGGCTGCATATATATTTCACATTTGCACATTTTCTCCGTCTTAGCGAATGCGGATCCCATATACGCCTTTCCACCATTGTTTCAAGTTTTCAATAGACATGTGAAAAAGCAAAAGTTTTCCAGGGGAAGGGCCTTTCTCTTTCCTTCCTTCTTTCTGCACCTATCCAAGAAATCGCGCTTTGCATTTTCTATGCGCGAATTTGGTGGACCTGAAAGACGAGTGGTGTAAGTCGTATAAACAGGATTCCTCAGATGGTTATATTTGGTTTGGTAATAGCACCGTAAACAGCTTATAATAAAACTGAAAGGAGTGTGCAAATTATTCTTTATATGTAGATTTCGTTATAAGAGATTTTTTTTAACAAGTTCCTACTTTCATTGATTTTTTATTAATTTCTAGTTTAAAGTATCCCTGAATTTCGATTTAATTGCTATCGTATGATATGGCTTCGGGTGCTTTATTTAAAATTATAACAAGAAGTAAAAGATAAACTGCCTTGCATACAAATTTAATTTGAGAACTAGACGCTAATCCAATTAGCAGTAATCCATGATACATTATGCACATAGAAATACTTTAGATTTAGAATGTACTAACTCTTCGTATTTCTAGGAGAAAAAAGGAAGAAACGGATAAAGTGGGCAATGATGAAAAAGTTAACATTTGAGTTTTTTCTTTGTATAGTGCCCAGCCATTCAGAAAATGTGCGAAACAATCTTTTAAATTTATGATAGTATACAGTGGTGGCTAAAATTGTGTACATTTTTAGGTAGCTTTTATTACAAAAAGGAAAAAAGCTGTCTATTCCAGCCGTCCGAAGAAAAACACTTCGGGAAATTTTGCTAGATTTTCGCCGATCATAGGCCCCAAATCCCAAAACCCACCCTTCGTTGAAATTTTGACTTATATACATACACTTGTGGACAAAACTCAATGATCAAGAAGAAATGTACACGTAACTGAGAATCCACGTGAGATTCTTGATCAAGAAACAGACAATAGTATTAACAGAATGTTACACAAGATTTAATATAAACATTTTGTTGAAAGGATGTATACAGGGATGTATACCTGAGGTTCTTTTTCTGAAACGTGAATATTGTCCGAAAACATGACTGTGAGAAGAAAGCAAAATGCGCACAATTAACAATAATTAGTGCCATATCAGTAAAGGATATGGCCACCGTGTAATGCAAGACAACTTTCAATGGCGTGGTGTACATAGAACAATATGATTCAGTAGCTGTTCAGACAAGTTGCCCCATTCCTCCTTCATTGCATGGATGACGGTTTCATGTTTGTGGAAGGAAATTGTCGAGCAGCAATATGTTTCCCCAAAACATCAAACATTTTCAATGAGATCCAGGTCAGGAAAAAGTGCTGGTCAGCCTATACGATGGATGTCTTCGGTCTCAAGACAACCTTGTACAGACTGGATGTGATGACAAAGGTGTGTTATCGTCCATAAAACGAAACTTTTCGCCCGGAGTGCCTCCAAAAATTAGTACATATGGAAGGAGAACGTCTTCAATGTACCGTTTCCATTCATGGACCCTTGGTCAAAAACAAAGAGATCCGTGCAGCCATTGAACATGATACCTGCTTATACCATGATACTTCAAGTTCGATCGTTTCATCGATCTTTTTCTAGAATATCTTTGCGATAATAAGCACTAACCTCGCGCCATAACGGTTTACGTTTACAATCTGATAATAGACAATATATTCTCATCTGAGAAGAGCACGGTAAACCAGTAGTCATCAGTCCAATTGCGATGCATTCGGCGCCATTTGTAGATGGGAGCTACATTGACGTCTCGAGAATGGGCCACACATAACAAGTCTTCGGGAGTATAGTCCACCGTTTTTGTAATGTCTTGAAACAATTTTTCGCGATATTTTAGTTCCTGTAACAGCACAAAGTTGATTTGCTAATCTGTACTGTGTTAGTTCTCTTTCGCCGAAATAACAATATAGCGATCTTCCTGGGTCTTACTGCTAGGATGACATCCTCATCCATATTCCATTCTTTTGAAATGCCGCCCATAGCCTAAAAACAATACTGTGTGTGTGCGGGATGTTAAATTCACGGCAATATTTCTCATTTGGCATACTTCTTCAAAATTTCCGACTATATCCTCTAAATGATGACTCAAAACATGTTCAAAGTTTCAATGTTCAAGCTTCAGTCCATCTCTTTTAACTTTTACATCTAATGACAACTCATAGCACCCACCGATTGCCTAAAATCACATATCTCTGCTGTCACATGATCGACAAAAGTGGAACTACAAAATTTGCATAAATTTCACAAAATAGAGTACATCACGCATTCATTCAAACGTACACTGCAGCAGATCTATTTCTAACTGTAATCGTTGAAAATAACAGTGGTACTTAAGTTTTGTCCATTTGTGCATATACAGGGTGTCCGAAAAGTCTGGAAACGGCCAAATAATTCGAGCCATACATATGAGATTGAAAAACGTAAATATACGTGTTAAATATTTTTAAATAAGCTACTCAGTGATACCAAATTTGACCTTCGCAACCGACCCCCTGGGGGTCAGAGGGGGTCCAACTTTGAAATCTTAAATTATAACCTCCATTTTTTAGTGCAGATTCGGATTCTACGGACTAAAATACGTAATTTTTGTATTTGATGTTTATTTCAAATCCTCGTTTATCACGGTGTATTCGAGCATATTAAATCGATACATATTTCGGCTTTTCCAACGGGATTTTCCCTAATCGAAACTGATTGGGCAGAATTTTTGACGTCAAATTCCCCGTCTTTTGCAGAAATAGCGTTTCCTGAAAATCACCCGTGGCGATTATTTCAATAGTGCTACACTGTTAAAAATCTGACCCATTTGCTGCATCGTCACTTCACAGCTATTATAGAATATCTCTTTTGTGACCAATGAGAGTGCTCCATAACACAGTAAAGTAATCGTTTTCTATAAAAGTGGTGGAGTGATGATGCAGCAAAAGTGTCAATTTTGTACAGTGTACTTTACTATGTTATGGAACATTCTCATTGGTCATGAAACAGATATTCTATAAAAGCTGTGGAGTGACGCTACAGCAAATGGGTCAAATTTTTAACTGTGTGTAGTACTATCGAAATAATCGGCACCGGGGATTTTCAGGAAACGCTATTCTTGCAAAAGACGAGGAATTTGATGTAAATTCTCCCCAATTAGTTTCGATTAGGGAAAATCCCGTTGGAAATGCTGAAAAATGTATCGATTTAATATGCTCGAATACACCGTGATAAACGAGGATTCGAAATAAACATCAAATACAAAAGTTGCGTATTTTTGTCCGTAGAATCCGAATCTGCAATAAAAAATGGGGGTTATAATTTAAGATTTCAAAGTTGGACCCCCTCTGACCCCCAGGGGGTCGGTTATGAAGGTCAAATTTGGTATCACTGAGTAGCTTATTTAAAAATATTTAACACGTATATTTACGTTTTTCAATCTCATATGTATTTCTCGAGTTATTCGACCGTTTCCAGACTTTTCGGGCACCCTGTATATATAGCCATTAATTATAATACAACATACATCATTGTAACATGAAAAAATAAATTAAAAGGAAAAAACAAAATTTGTTGAACCAAAGTAGATTTATCAGACTCCAAATACTTTTGAACAACAAATAAAGTCTGTACTTTCATCTTCGTATCAGCCATGAAAAAGCAAAATAATACGAATTTGTGGTTACCAACACACATAAAGGAGAGAGTTGTCGTGAAAGGCTGATCTTTAACTTATGGAGTTAGATTTGTGGCAGTGGATGAGACGTAACTACAATCGTTTGTACTCGGGGCCCTAGTGATCCCGGTCTAATCCCCGTCACATCTCATCCACTGTCACAAATATAGCCTCATAAGCTCCAAACCAGCATTTCACCTTCCCCTTCCTCCCCTTAAAAACCTTTTCAAAAATAGGAATTTAAAACTTCACCCCTCCCTACAAAACTATGTTAATATAGTAATTATGGTTCTGAAATTGAGAATATAAGCATTTAAGACATTAGTCTTTGATATTCCACATCAACCATCGCTGTACAAATATTTTATCACAAGGGACAATAATTATTGAACTACCCACATATTTGTGTAATGTACGAAGTACACATATTTTTGTGTAACATTCAGTTTATGCACAGATTTTTGCATTCTTTACAAAACATAGATTTGTATGATATCCAAAATACAAAGATTTTTATGTACTATTCCAAATAGACAAAATTTTATTTTAATTTTTTGTTCTTTACCTTCATGCTTTGGTATGTTTAAATTATGAACTAAATGTTTTTCAATTGCATATGCTAAATATGATTGTTCTTTCTAGTAGCTTTGTTTTACGACTAGAAAACACTCACAATGTACTTTTTGCAACATCCATAATGTATTTTTCGAAATTTATTTTTAATATAAAGACGAATACCTTTTTATCATCGATATATCCATTTTTAGAAAAAATAGAATCAACTGAAATTATTACAAACCATCTTTCTGTTAGAGTTGGCGTGTAATCCTAAAACCATATAGTAACAATTTAAGCGTAGAACCTGTATAATCTAAATTTCATATAGAGTGCAAAAACTGTCTTATAAATTGAAAAAAAATACGCATTTAGTCTTTTAACTGTAGCAGTTATTTTGGTTTTTAATATTTTAAACATTTTTTCTCTTCACCTCCCCCTTACCACCCTACACACTGAAAATTGAATAGTTTTAACTGTATTTATAGATAGCACAAAATATGATTCAAGCATAGAAGCTTTCAGATGTATTCTGAAATTTTGAGCATTTTATATAAATGCTTCGTGTACACTGTTAAAAGGAAATAGCCTAATCAATCTATGAAATATATCATGAACAATGATCATAGATGTAGTGGAAGGAACATGGATGTGTGTACGCCTATCGTCTACATTTCTATAAAAAAATTTTCGCATACTCTCAACTTCTAAAATAAGTCTATAGCAAGTACTCTAACGATGAACATTCATGGTTCTAGCATACCTCTATTTTTAAGTTGACAAAACTAACAAGTTTAGAAATAAAATTATAACATGTCACATTTCATTACAACTGACAACATATTCATTTATAATCCCTCTTCTCATAATCACAAAATAAATAAATCGATTAATTACATTTAGATTAAATTATGAATAATATTTCTCCTTTAATCTCCTGTCATTTTTTCCTTCTAATAGTATTTATTTATTTATTTATTTGTGGTGCAAATTTAACCTATATAACCAAAATGTTTCTGCAAATCAAAACAAATCTTCATAAAAAATGTCATTGTTATACAAACTAATAGATAAATAAAGTTTCATCAAAAGAAAAAAAAAACTTAATTTTTTTCGCCATTTATCCCGCAACTCACGTTCATATACTCCAATTGAACGGATAGATGCCTCATTCGTAAAAAATAGTAAGTAGATTTGTATGTGACTTAGTATCCTATTTACATGAAATTTGCAACATTTTTTCATAAAAAAAAGTATTAAAAAATCTTGAATTTTCACTTATACTTTTCTACAAATTAATTTTTTCACGGAAATATTGCAACGCATATTATGCATTGAACAGGTCTTATAAAGTCATTCTGAACAAAAATCAAACACATTTCTTTCATAAACCACTATACACAGTTTTAGATAATCATACTGTTCGAACGAAGGAATTCTAAATTGTTTAATCTTTATTTACTGTGGCAGAAATTATCGCATAACTACAGTGAGCTGTTTATAAGACCTTTCATCGAAAGGCTATATTAACCAGTGGCGTAACCAGGATGGATGCCCAAGTGCTCTGAATAGCGGTAATTTTTTAAAGTTTTGTTCGCCTTATCTAACCAGAAAATTTTTCTTTTCAGCTATGAATCAAGGAGAAGAAAATCTTACAATATTACTGGTTTTGCTCACCCATCCTGAATACGCCACTATTAACACACACGATACTGCTTTTGTATTAAATGTTTTACACAATATTATTATAATTAATTTTCACCTATTCAAAAGTTTGAAAAAATAGTATTAGGGCTCAAGAAAAGAAAAAAAAATGCACCGGTATTTCTATAATTAAACTGAAATTACTAGTTTAAACTGTGAAAATTAGTAAAAAGCAGCGGTCCGCGAGACGGCGAGACGGTTAAAAAAATTTAGAAGTTAATCTAAACCTAGAATGGTAAAATTTAGCCTCCTTATATTCAATGTACAAATTCTAAAAAGTAATTAGAAAATGAATATAAAATCTCTAGTTACATGAATTAGATTCTATATTACATAATGAATGAATTCGAAATAATATTTGTATTCTACAGAAGTATAAACTTGTGTGATTTGAATTAACCCTTGAGGGGCAAGAAATAACCTCTCTGTAATATTGAATTCTGATAGGAAAAGTCGAAAAAAAATTATTTGAAAAAAAAGGAAAAGCAATTTTTGAACATTTTGCCGCCAAAGGTAAAAATAAAAAAATTTCGTTAAAAGTTTCTGGTGCGAATCTCATTTAAATTAGATGGGATAAAATATATACCACCGCCGATCAAGGAATTAGGAAAGGCTGAAGAGGAGGGATCAGAAAAATTATTCACAGTACAAGAAATGTAGTTTAAATAAATGAATAAACATAAAGAGGAATTATAACTCTATATGTGATGTGCCTGTAGTAAATCTTTCAAATTTTGTTTTGAAAGTGATATGCTTAAGGAATTTTAGATTTTATTTTATATTTAGATTTTCATTTAGTACTTCTGAATATATTTTGATATGCAGTTGTGCAGTGGCGTACGTGACTTGTAATGAAGTAAACAGAAAAAAAAAAAAGAACTGTAAAAGTGGCTAGAAACTTTTATTTACAATGGATAATGTGTTTTAAACTGGCTTTTGTTTATTTTTTTAATTTTGGAAGAAATTCACATTTCAGTCACAACATAGCGTGACTGAGTAGTGCCATTTTAACCATTTTAATCACGGATCTCACATGAGCACCTTGACTTGTGGTGACGTCAATTTGACTATGAATACAACACGAATATAGAATATTTAAACACTAAATGAAAACAGAACTAAGAATTTTCCATCATGAGAACTACCCCCCTTCCATCCTGCATTCCTTACCCTTAACTGCTGTGACAAAAATTATCGCATAGCTACTGTCAAGCTGTCTCTGAGGCTTTTTGATCGAAGGATGAATAAAGGGCTTTATAATCATAGAAATCTAATTATGTACTAAACTTTATGTACAAAGCAGTTATAATTAAAATTCTCCTATTCAGAAGTCTCTAGTGATTGTGCTACGACTTTAAATGAAACAAATTTTCATTAGTATCAATAGTTACACTGAAAATTAAAAGTTAAACTGTAAAAATTGAATAAAAGTAGCCAACTGTGAAACTGCTAATCGCAGTTAAAAGCTAAGACAATTTTTAATTCTGTTTTCTTTTAAATGTTCATGTGCTGCTAATTTACCTGAAACGTGGGAAGGTTAGGGATGAGGAAGACGGTTAGAGTATCTTACAAAAATAAATGATTTAATTCTCTATTTTAAAAATGCTATTAGAGCATTGTAACGGCAGCATGTTATTTATGGAATGTAATTACTGAAATAAAAAGTGCAACCCAGAATTATATATAACCCCCCCCCCATCCCTTTCTTAATATCAACTTTAAGATTAACACTTATAATTTTTGTAACACTACAATTAGTGTAAATCTACATTTACACACTTGTCTGAGTTTATGAACTGATGTCAACTTAGAGACTTATTTGCCATAAGCTAAATACGCATAAAAAATGGCAATTTTACGAAATGTGAAATTTTTGTGACATGTGGGTAATTTTAGAGATTTACACACTTACCTGTGTATATATAATTATGCGTAAATTACAATAAAAAAAAATCGGGTAAATTTGGACATTTTTTACCATTTATATATTAATTTGTGTTTTTCAAATGATAACAAAATACGCACTTAGTTTTATGAGTAACTTAAGTTAAACTTTGCAAAAAGTGTGTAATTTTCATGACAAGTGTGTAATTCTGAAATTTACACATATAGATATGTAAATTTGACTAATTTGCGCATTTAGTTTTTAGAGCGTATATAAGCCTTCATCTGTATATATATTCTTGTTTTTGTATTTGATTTTTTTGCTATATAGTTTATTCATTCAGAAAATTTATAGTTATTTCAATTTTTATGTTCAATATCATATGTCTCAATGATTTTAATTATTCAAAAAGTTTTTATATATTAAACTTCCATCATGAAATGCAACATTTGCGCAATTATAATGGATAATATTATTTCTAATTTTATTTTCGTAAAAAAAAATAATAATAAAAATAAAATAAATAAAATAAAAAAATAAAAAATATATAATAGCAGCATTAGTGTAGATACTCTACACTAAAATAGTTCATATTTTGGCATTGCATATATATTATACATATATACATTTTGAGTGGAGATTTTTTTTCGTATATAATATGGTTAAGTAAATGTGTGATTCAAAACAATAAGGGAAAAAAAGCCTTCTTTCAACTCGCGTTTCTTCTCTGCTTGCGAAATTTCGGAAACGAGAACTTTGGCTGGACTATCACAAAGCTTACATTTCACGTCTCGAAAAAGTTAAAGTTTATATGAAAAAAAAAAATTTAAAAATCTAGTCCACAAATCCAAAAACTTGCTTCATAGTGCATAATTACTGACATAACGTTAATTTCCTGTCAAATCTTGTAGTTCAACCTGCATCGATCTCTTCAAAAATCAGAAGACACACATACAAACACAAAATTATGTCTTACAGATCAATATATTATTATAATATGTCAGCATGTTTTACTCTTTTAGTGTAATTATCTTCCTAAATCCTAAATGCCCCGCAAGTGGCTAAGGGGTTTTGCCTCTGAAAGCTTGTCGAAAGGAGATGGATTATCAACCATATCAATTTCAATGCATTTAAAAAATCGTATCTTTAATAAAATGTGTTCGTAATTGTTTTTCACCATCATCTATAATGTATCGGAGTTTTCTGAATGAACCCATGAACGCATTATAAATGCTACATGCTTCATTTATAATACAGAAGGTACCGAAAGTTACAGCACGGAATGACAAGTGGTAAGCCATGCAAATAAACCCAATCCATAAAAACTTTTCAACTATGTTAGAAAGTGTTAAAAACAATTCTAAGCCTTCCCTTCTTCCACAGACTCCCACGGAATTTTTGTTAAGCCCTATTCATGAGCTATAGAATTTACACACACCAATTAATGTGGTGTGTATTTTCTTAAGCATAAGAATCTATCTCGCATCTTGAAATGCACTTTCAATGATTTTCAATCACAGACAATATTGTGACTAAATTAGTTTTTGTATCCCTATTAATAAACAAGATATAAAATGCACACTCTATGTCCTACAAAAAACATTTTTAGCATAACACAGAAATACACATCAAATTTATCATCTTTCAAATATTGTAATATTTTTAAAATAAACTGTTAATGAATTGTCCTAATAGACTATAATGTTCTGAAATTCTTTTGTGTATCCCTATAAATGAATGATAAATGACTATATATATAAGTAATAAATGTAATATATGTAGTAAATGTAATATATGTAATAAATGACTATATATATGAAATTATATATGCTATATATTCTGCAAGAAGAATATTGTACTGCATCCCCATAGTGCATGCAATTTCCTTCTTTTTAAAATAAGATAACGTTCTTATAAAATGAGCTTTTTTTTAACAAAAAATATCAACAGACTTAAAAAAAAGAGCTAAAAAGAGTTAAATAATTCTTTAAAATACTCTAATGACAAAACGTTATCGAATAACCACACATCGGATATCAGGTACTGGCATAAAAACGGTTAAATTTAATATGTATAATTTAATATCCACAAAACATGAATTTTCGAGAGAACATTTTTTACAAGAGATGAATTTACATATTTATGATTTAGTTTATGAATATATACATATAAAAAGTAATTAATTATTTTCTGAAGTCGGTCGTGTGTAGTCAGTTATGTATTTTTAATCTCAAACATTACTACTATAGGTGACGGCAACTATAGGTACTACGTCTTTATATAATTACGAATGCACTTAAAATAGTCGCCTGTGGCAGCCCTGTGATATGCATCACTTTGATAGACTGTAAAATGCTTTGTGTAGAGAATGGAAAAATTATCATTATTAGTTAGTTACCAGAGACGCACATGAAGATTTCCCTACATTATAATCTATTTTCAAAAGCATTATGAAATTTATTTGGATCTCTGAAGTGCACTGCAATAGGTATTCTATATATTATATATAGAGTTCATTTTAGTTCTGTTTCAATTTCAGCGACAAACAGGTCGGCTTCAGAAGAACAGAAAATGAACGTTGGTTATTGGAAGTGCATTTTCTGATGTGATATGTATATTCTTAAACTAAGGGGCCTCAGGACTCATATAATTTTTGAAAATTCTTTAATGATTCAAAATTTTCGAAACTTTAATTTCTCTAGATGAGAAACTGCTATCTTTTCTGAACATTTTGATGTAAGTGTTCCTTTCAAATTCCCATTTGAACAGAAGTTATGGCTTTTATAATTATAGCCGCTCAATAGTTGAAAGGACATTTCCAAAACTTTGAAGTCATTTTTTTCCAAATGCCGTTTTTAGGAATAACGCGCATCTCAAAAACTTCTCAATATCTTTTCATGAAATTTTCAAAATATATTTTTCATGTCAGTCTGTATACACGGAACCTAAAATTTCCTTTTTAATGTTAATATATATATATTATATATATATATTATATATATATATATATTAAGGTTATTGTACTGTTGAAATCTTCAAAATTTTGCATCAGCTGAGTAAAACTTTGTATTAAAAATATGAAAATGCTTTAAGTATAAATTTATTTAGGTTCAAAATAATTACTACAAACTGAAATACACGTAGATGACAAAAATTTCATTTTAATTGTAAAGTTTATTTTGTAATTTTGCATGCAAAGCTGTTATACCAATTTTTTGCTCATCAAATGTCTGATAGTTTGGAGCCCCCTATGAATGCTAATTCTGCATCTTGAAGTTTTTTAAGTGCATGAAATGGAAGGACATACTTACATATTTTATTCCAAAAAAATTTTGTGCCATATACAGGACTTGATGCAAAAAGGAATTGCAGAAAATAAATTTATGCCGCGTTTTTTTTAAGTTGTTACTTTAGATATTTCATTTCTTTTTATGAAAAAAATGGAATTTTTTAGCAATATTATATAAGTTTTGGAAAGGGATTCATAATATATGCCCAACGCATTATTTTTCTTTCCTTATAATGCTTTCCAACATAGGCCGTCTGTCCTTTCTCTAATTCTTGTAAATACAATCGGATTGTATATTTTATGCTATAGATGTTTGTATTTTAAACAGAATGAAATTAATGTACATCAATTACATGGATAGCAACAGGATTTTTATAGAACATACAGTAAGTAGTAATTATAGTTCATATACAGATACACAAAAAACAAATCCGTAGCATTAAGGTATAAGAGGAAAAATAATTTTTGATGTATTTTGATTTTGTTAAAATGATAACATAACAAACGTTTAAAAAAAATCTCCGAAGTGCACTACAACACGGAGTTCGATTAAAATGATTTTCTTGTAGCAACATTACACACAATCTCTAGAGTCAGCAAAATTTTTAACTAATCGTTTTATAAAAGCTTATTTTCAAATGTGCAATTGTACTTAACATAAAATTTTAGGAAAATACATGCCAACTTTTGCGATAGCAATGAACGCGGTCTCGAGAATCGAAAAATCTGCCAGTTAACCCCTTCAGGGGCGCCATCTGCAGTCTATAAACGGTTAATATTGTTCTTTCAACTGCGGACTGGCACCAGTAAATTTTTAGTACAATTTCGATCTTATAATAAATGTGAAAAAGAGCTCTTCATTTTTTTTTTTCAAATAAATTTGTTCTTAAATTGCAGTGTGAATCAATTACTTGAACATTTTTGCAGCAGAAGTGCCTTGCCCCAGAAAGGGTTAAAGGGAAATGAATGGTGATGACAGAAGACTGTCACTCGGATCGTGATAATATCATTGAATCTTTTGTAAACGGATAATATTTTTAAAATAGCAAATAGCATGTTTTTAAAGTCTGCAAAATCTGGATGGTTGGCGAGCGTAGCTTGAAAAAGGCAGAGTCCCTAGTTGAGTGAAAGAGATTTTAAGTGAGATTCAATTTGTATCTAAATTTATACTATAAATTATGAAAACTTATGAGAATCTTAATTGTTAGATAGAAATACAAAAGCATATGGATGAGCCACAAACATGATTACATATTTTTCGATTTTAATCTTAAATAATTAAAACAGGACAAGTGTTGGGTTCTTTTTATTAAACCTCTGCTACAGATCATTACTTTAATTAATTGCAACTTCTTCTCAGCAAATTAAACTTAGTTATTATGGGTCAATAAATGTTCTTCAGCTTTATTAAAGACTTTAATGAGATTTGGGTCAAATTTCCAATCACATGAATCTTGTTGTTGATTTAAATAATTAAATTAGGTGCTTATATAAAAAGGAGAATTAATTAAATTAAGATTACACCAGTTAACATTAAGAAATCACTAAAATAAATAAACTAAAAGGCAAATTAAAACGATAAAAAGGATAAACACAAATATTATTTAAGATTCTTTAAAATTTAATGAATACAAGTAAATAAGAAAAAACACAACAGGATTCTCAATTTGACCCAGTCTCAAGTACTAAACCTTGATCTGCAGTAGAACCCAACATTTATCAACGTTGATTCCTGAGATATTAAATTCATACTAATAATTTTAAAATACAAGATTCAATCTAGCATTACAAAAGAGAAAAGAAAGACCCTGAAATCCTTCTTATTTTCAAGAAGGCAAAGAAAGATATAAATTTGAAAAAATTAAAACACAAGAAATAATAAGAATAAACACCCCAGAAATCAACAATGATATTTTGGCCAATTTCGTATAGTGATTAGTATTAAAAAAAAATATTCTTGTAAATTAGTTTATGTAGAGATAAATATAATCCTTATAAAATTACCTTAAATCTATGAGTAAGAAATCAAATGAAATATTCACTTTTCTTATAAACATTTAGAAGAATCTCTACAATTTCAAAAATTATCACTTAATTATACTAAATCAATCCTGTATTTAGAAATTTAAAACTTTAAATAAAAAACTATTTTATTCAAGACTAAATGCAACTAGGATTTAATTTTGAGTTAAATTATCACTTAAAAACTTAATTTCACCTCAACATTTTAATAGTGAAAAGAAAACTAATAAGAAGGTTTATATTCATCATCTCTAATCAAGTCTAACATGAATTTCTAAATAAAACAACACGAAGTATACATTTTCTTCCCTTTTTTTTTTTTTTCTTTCTCAACTTCTACTAAACAGAGTGAGAGTATAAGACATGTTGAAATGGTATGTATCAATAACAACTTGTTTTCACATAAAAAAAATCCCTTTTATTTAATTAAATAATACTCACTCTCACTTCGATGAAAGTACAATGTATGTTGAAGTGAGATTTACTCACAACTATTTCATTTTCATATTAGATCGACAGTAATTAAACTGCGTACACTTAATGTTGGACAAGAGCATTTGTAAATTAATAACATTCTTAGGGATGTAAAACATCCGATATTAGGTATACTTATTTATAGAAATATAACAACTTATTATGCACTATACTCATTTACTTAACAACACATTGAGAGTAGCTTACCTCCGAGCTCCAAGTAGTATATTTTTTTAGTATCACAACATTTCTCGATAATCTTGAGAATAGTCGATACTACAGCTTCCTAGTTCATTAAAATCACCATTCTAGTCTCTTTTCAAAAAGCCGACACTGGTTTGACTCACCATTCTAGTTCCAAGCATACAAGTGAGTATTAATTCCTATGGACACTCTATAGGTTTCTCTTCAACAAGGTTTCGGCTGCATGGCACAAATACCATTTGCTTCGACCTCTATTCCTCCGAGAGGGCACGGGGTTGAAAGAAAATTCGCTGGGACTTGAGTCTGGAACTTAACTTCATGTCAGGAAAAGGGAGGACAGCGACATGTTATGAACTAATAAGTTTCTCTTCAACCGATTCCACTTCTATTCCTCCGAGAGGGCACGGGGCTGAAAGAAAATTCGCTGTGTAGACCTTCACGTCTACTCAAGTTCTGTCTTTTTCTGCCGAAAAACTCCCCTCACCCCGATAGAAATCAAAAAATGGGGGAGGGGGGTGAAGGACGGGACTATTTCTTCTCACATCCTCTTCGTTAGATAGCTAGCAGTGAACTACCTCATCTCCAAACCGAATTGCATGCTCCTCTGCAATCAAAAAAGGGGCACCAAATACCAGGAAGACTACTGCTCCCCCCTTTCTCTCCCGCTCCTAGGGTCCACCTCATTGGGCAATGCAACAGTCACCCTCTCTCATGACCAAATATGGTCATCGCTCGCGTCCCCTCCTCTCAATCACGTGGTCAGATAGCAGGGACAGCTGTTTCTAAAATTTGCACCTGCTTGCAAACCAGTGCCCGCCGATAACCGTGAATTGGCACTTTTATCTCAAATCGGTCATAAAATAACTTTAAGGGCCTGGGAAATATCTACTCCGCCTCAAATGACAGTCAACGTTTGTCATGGGTTATAAAATTTTAGGGTACTATTCATTCACGTACGCAAGCAATAAACTATGCGTGTGGGCCAATTTTTAACAAGGCTGAATATATGCCCTTTACGAGCAAGCCAGAAGCTACTCTTCTTCGAAAAAAACAACAAAGGACCACTTTACTCAAATAGTACAATTATTTCAGGATAGTAAAAGCATTCGTACGAAAGGGTGTTATTTATGCTAGATAAGGGAATGGGAAGCGTTCACTTTCATTCACACCAATGCCTTTATTCTCGTGAGAACGATCATAAAATAAATAGAAAAAGGGAATGTCCAGGGTTTTCGCTACTAAGAAAAAAAAAGAATAATTTTAAATATGAGATACATAAAGCATTATAAAAAGCCGTATTAAAAATATCTTAACAAGAGTTCTTTTTAAATTTGGAATATTAAAATAATTTATACAAAAAAAATATTACTAAAAAAAAACATAACAAGAGCTCCCCCTCGTTGAAAAAAAAATAAACATTATTAGTTTTGAACAAAAACAAGAATTTTATTTTTTTAGCTAAATGACCACATAAGGTAAGTTAAAGAAAGTCCTAAAAAAAATTTAAAATTAAATCCAAAATGAAAGAAAAGATTAAACGAAAAAACAATGCAGTACCCCGGTTGAATAGTAGAATAAAGATAATCGCCTAGAACAGATCAGATGACGACCCGAAAAGTTGATAACCTCACCCTACTAAGCTACCACACCAACTCTGCACACCGGAAATGCTAAGTTGAAGCTTGGGCAAAACATCTAGAAGTTAAACATATACTAGGGCCTAAGATGCTATTAAAATCTACACTATATACCTGGCATACTTTAATTAAATCTCCACATCTGCTATACCGTCAAGAATACCACACACTGGAATATCCCTATCTGCTAACACCTCTGTAAAAAGAAAAAAAAAATCCCTGAAAAAAAAATTCCACAAATAGAATGCACGGAAGAGTAGTCCAGTGAATAAAAAGATTAAAAAAATTTTTTTTTTAATTTTGAATCCTGTGAGTAGGATAGAGCCAAAGGACCGAAACAATCAATTTCTGAAAAAAATACAATAGATATACTACTTGCCAGCTGTAGGTATCACAGATATATACATATAATAGCACGAAAACATTTTGTATACACATAAACAAAATAAAAATAGCAATAACTTTTCAGTACATATATAGGGTACACATAAAAAAAATAGCACTAATATCTGTTTATATTCAGTGGCATAACATGTGCATATAAATTAAAAAAAAACAGTTCAATGACTTGCATCGGTGACACAGTATTACATAAGTGTATGGGCATTTTATATCACAGCATTATAATTATATAGGTTACCTTGTGTAGCCTAGACTGATAATTGTCTGCCTTAGTTATTATCAATGGGTAAATATTCCATATACTCATAGTAACTAAAAAAAAATTCATAAAATGCTACACATAATACTTAAAATGAACTGATAATTTCACAATAGAGTTCGCCAATTTCATTGACAAGTACCACTAATTTTTTTTAAATACCCAATTTACACAAACAATGGGTATGTTGTTAGAAAACTCACATGAAATAACAAAACAGACTATATAAACAAAATATATACATATATAATACACATAAACCAGATAATATATCTGTGGGCTGTGGAGTGTACACTACCTGTACCTTAAATCCCCACTTCCCAAATAGAGAACTAATATCAAAAATATCCAAAAAAAATACAAAGTTAAAAGAAATGCAAAAAAAATAAAAGTAAAAGATGAACTACATTCCTAACAGTACCTATACTATATACAAAAAGGGGGCAGTAGGAATACGCAAGCATCACATGTACTGCTACCAAATCTCTACTCCAAAATTTCCTGACCCGAAATCTCTCTAAGTCCCCAAAATTAGCGCTAAAACCCGCTAAAAAATAAAAAAAAAGAATACATATAGGGGGCGGAGCACTTACACGGTCCTAATCTATCGAAATAATCCATAAATCACCGAGAGAAAATACGGAACTGGCGGAAATCCACATTAAATAACAGCGGAACCAAATCAAAACAAACGATATCGAGGCTCGAAAATTACTTAAATTTTAGCTAACTCGCGCATAAAACCTTCCTAAAATAACTAAAATCACAAGTATTTATATACAATAAAAAAAAAATAAAGATAAACCGCCCTAAAATTTATAATTCGGTCGCGAATCCCTTTTTCGAAACGCATACCCAGTTCTCGGAATCGAATATGATTTGTTTTGCCTAGATAAACAGACGCCATTACGATCTCGCGAACGACTCACGCGCTCCGAATCATTAGGCGTTCCTACCTGCCTTACTCCCTCACAGCTATCAGCGCTCGCTATTACTTCCGTATTTTCCCGTGCTTCTGGGAGCAACCCACCAACCGTTTCCTCGCTACGCTCTTGTCGTCTGCTCGTAGATTGCACTGCAGGTTGGCTGGTTCCTTGACATGGAATGGGAGGGGGAAATCTATTTATGAATCGATTCCTTTTCCTTCGCGTAGTGAAATCGAATTGAGAATGACTCGAATCATTCGTGGTTGGTACGAGAGTTTGGCGTTTGTTTTGGTCTACAATATCGTCTCCATTTTGCTCATTTACACCTGAAATATGCCTATCTTTAAATAAAGTGAGGCGGTCTACATGGACAATTTGAGTTTTAGAAGGATTGGCAATTAATGCTATCTTAAAATTAACTTCACTGAGCTTCTCAATTATAGTAAATGGTCCGTTATTTAATTTCGACAATTTTTTCGTATTGCCAGCAGTGATGGATGGGTTAAATAACCACACTCTATCGCCTACTTTTAAATCCTTAACGACGGCAGTTTTTTCTCTGTACCTTTCCTGGCTTTCAGACACCTTAACTAAATTATCATACACCTCAGCATATACCTTTTGGAGTGCGGGTATTAATAATTCACAAAAAGATGGGGCGTCGCTATAGCTAAACCTCGGCGACTGCGAAAATAGATTATATGGTAGATTTAAGTTTCTGCCATATAAAACTGCTGCGGGAGTTAATTTAGTCGAAGAATGCACAGCCGAACGCATCGCTAACAGGGCAAATTTTAGTTTAGTATCCCAGTCTGACTGGTTCTCATTTACAATGTGACTGAGTGCGTTTTTTAAAGTTTTATTCTGCCGTTCAATCTGTCCATTCGAGGCCGGATGAAAGGCAGATGTAGTTATATGTTTAATACCAAACATTTTATATACATGCTCAATCGCTTCCGATATTAAATTTCTTCCATTATCTGTCGCAATATACACAGGAGCGCCATAACGTGAGATGAAATCGGCAAGTGTATCTGCGATAACATCAGACGTGGTAGAGCTAACAGCATAGGCCTCTGGCCATTTAGTAAACGAGTCTATATACGTAACAATATGGGTGTTACCAGAAAACGTGACCGGTAATGGGCCAATTAGGTCTAGGTGAACTTTGTTCATGGGAAATTCAGGTGTAGGCATCCGTTGAAGGGGTGCCTGCTGGTCTGGTTTATACGCTCTCTTTTGCTGGCAACTAATACAAGACTCTACTAGATGCTTGACATCGGCCGACATTCCGGGCCAGTAAAAGTGCTCCCGGATGCGGTCAATCGTTTTCTTAAACCCTTGATGACAAGCCGCTAGAGAATCGTGTGTTAGAGCGAACACTTGCTCAATCATATCCCTAGGAACTACTAACTTAATAGGATTATTTATTACACTTGAATCTCTGGTGTCCTCACATACAAGAATATCATCTCTAAAAAAAAACTTCATGTATTTAGGTGCTATATCTATATTTTTGTCTAATTTTCTAGCTATTTCACAACATTTCTTATCAATTTTTTGTAATTCATTAATTTTCTCAATTAAATTTGAATGGGGAACAAAAGTAGTTTCTTTTTCTACTTGAATACAAAAATTACTCTTACTAATCTCAGGTGTTTCATCAATTTTAGCAAATCTAGATAGAAAGTCTGCTACACTATTGCATTTCCCTTTAATATATTTAATAGTAAAATCAAAATCTGAAAGAGTACATACCCATTTGGCTATACGTGAAGTGGGGTCATGAATTTTTAACATAAAAGTAAGTGGGGCATGATCAGTAAAAATGTTAAAATGGGTGTTAGCTAGGTAACACTTAAAATGACTAGTCGCCCAAACCAGAGCGAGAAGTTCTCTCTCAGTGGCAGAATATCTTGTCTCTGCACCTTTTAGTCGCCTACTGGCAAACGCCACTGGATGAATTTTATTTTCATCATCCAATTGTGACAAAACAGCACCCAGTGCTTCTCCACTCGCATCTGTATATAGATAAAATTCTTTAGTAAAATGTCGGAAATAACGAATCGCGTGTGCATGTTTTGTGTCCAATCAGACCGAACAATTATTTGTTTGTGAAATGTGCAGCGTGATAGTTTTTGAAATGTGTGACTTTTCTGTGAGGTATGCTTATAACAGAACTATTAATAATCAAGAAAAAAACATCTGTGGTGAAACACCAAGGGAAACGCTCCTTCTTACTACGAAGTTAGTATATTACTCCAGCGCTAGGTGGCGGCACCATACAAGGCACATTGCATCGGAATGTTGTCGTCACAGGAATAAACAGAAATTAAAGAACTGCTGATATATGCAACTTTGCATTGTTTTCTGACTTTAAGACAATGTAGAATAGCCTTTTTTTTCTCTGTAATTAATATTTTAATATTGTACTTCCAAGCCTTAGTGCTGGAAGAATATAGTTATAGTAATTATCATGTACCATCACTGCTGTGGATATATATTCAAGAATCTTATAATATTAGTCTAGAATTAAATAAAGTGCAGTTTCATCCTACAACGATATATTGTGTGGATCAACATTGAGCATATCAATTAATGATTAATCTATCTAGTTTTTTACAGACGCAGATGTCAGTCAGAAGATGAAACAGTTCCCAGTTTGAAAGAAAACTTCAAAGGTAGGAAACCTTTTCTTCATTATTTATTCAGTTTTAAATTGATGGAGTGATAAATTACAAGTCGAACTCACTACTGAGCCTTCATTTTAAAAGATTATAGAGCCTGAAAAAGAGGATTAAAAATAAAAATAAATCACTCCATTTACGAAAAAAAAAATATACATGAAAAAAAAAAATAAGTGGTGAACAAATGAATGAATAACAATATCTAATATTAATAATTCATGTCTTATGTATACATATTAATGAATATTGAAAGTACATATTTTATGTTTTTCATTTTATACTGAATATTGAATGAACATTTAAGTGCCATATAACGTCGAGTTATTTAAGATATAAACTAACAACAACAACAAAAAAAAAATTACTTTCATACGACGCATCATGACTACAAAAGAGATAACCGCCGTAGAAAAATTAAATGACCAAAATTATTCAATATGGTCATTTAAGATGGAAAATTTATTAATAAAAGACGACCTCTGGAAATATATAACCGACGATCCACCCGTTACACCAAACGAAACTTACACCAAAAACTCGGCTAAAGCCAAAGCGGTACTATGTCTCTGCATCGAAGATGCACAAATAGTCCATATCCGAAGTTTAAAAACGCCCAAAGAGATATGGACTAAACTAAAGAACCTCCACCAGCGTTCCAATTTAGCTTCAAAGCTATATCTGCTCAGGAAACTATATTCGCAGAGGCTGCAAGAAGGGGGGGACCTCAATAAGCACATAAATAACATCTTGAGTATAAGAGATGATTTGGCGGCCATTGACGAAGTCGTGAACGACTCACACATCGTGGCGTTGATGTTGTGCTCCCTTCCTAACTCTTACGCGCCGCTGATTACCGCTCTGGAAGCGAGAGAAAGTCAGCAGCTAGATATCGAAACTGTAAAAAATAAACTGTTAGATGAATTCTCTCATCGCAATGAAGACAAAAACTCGAATATACGTAGCCGAGAAACGGCATATAAATTAACAAATAAATTTAATAAAAGTAAAAAATATTGTGATCACTGTTGTCGCAGCAACCACTCAAGAGAAGATTGCTATTATTTAAAAAACAAACAGAGAAATATGCCCCAGAGGGGTGAATTCAACAGATTCAGACAATACAATAATAATAATAACAACCCGAAAACACACCCTAGAAACTCAGGGCAAATAAAAGGGGAATCCTCAAACTATTGTTTCAACAGCAACTCAAAGATAGAAGATGACCTGAAAGAGACGATCATTCCTCTCTTCCCAGAGGAAAATAATTATGAGAGCGAGTCAGCAGAGGTTAACCATACACAAACAAAAGACACACACAAATACATAGTTGACTCCGGTTGCACTAGACACGTCACCTCCACAAAAGAAAACTTTGCGACATTCACCGCTGGTAACTTCGGAAACATCACAATCGCTAACGGTAAAAGACTTATTTCACTAGGTATGGGGGACGTAAAGTTAAAAACAGACAAACAACACTACATTACTCTGAAAGATGTGCTGTACTGCCCAGAACTAAAGAGCAATTTATTGTCGGTTAAAAAGGCCACCGAAAATAACATAAAAGTGATTTTCGAAAAAGATGCATGCTCATTCGTCAAGGATAATAACATATTTATGACAGGAAAACTCAACGACAATCTTTATGAAATAAATCCCCAAGACGAATACGGATATTCATTAAGTACACAAACACACTGCAACAATACAAATTGCATATCGATTTGGCACAGGAGATTGGGACACAAAAATTTCGACGATATAAAATATATAGTTAATCACAACTTAGCAGAAGGTATAAAAATTAACAACTGCAAGCACGACACATATTGCACTAAATGTGTCGAAGGAAAACTCTCGGCAAAACCTTACCCCAAGGTCGCCTCAAATAGAAGCAGAGAAGTCGGTTCTCTGGCGCACTCCGATATATGCGGGCCTATGCAGACGGAAACTTTGGGGGGAAAGAGATATTTCATAACGTTCACAGATGACTGCAGCAGATTCACAAGGACATATCTGCTCGCGCATAAATCGGAAGCCCTTGCTAAACTAAAAGAATACGTAGCATTAGTAAAAAATAAATTCGGTAGACCAATAAGATCAATCAGATCTGACAACGCACAGGAATACATAAGCGATGATTTCGAAAACTACTTAGCCGAAAACGGAATAGAACGACAGCTAAGTGTTCCCTATTCTCCCCCCCAGAATGGCGTCTCTGAAAGAAAGAATAGAACAATAGTAGAAATGGCTAGAACCATGTTATCAGATGCAAAATTACCTAAACATTTTTGGGGGGAAGCAGTAATGACCGCTACGTATCTAATCAATCGATTGCCAACAAAAGCCAATGAAAACAACGCGACGCCCTACGAACTATGGAATAAAAGAAAACCGAACCTTTCAAACATTAAAACATTTGGATGTAAGGCATTTGCCTATGTCGACAAACCTAAGAGAGGGAAATTAGATGAAAAAGCAATCGAGGGAATCATGTTGGGCTACGATCCTAGAAGCAAGGGTTATCGGATCTACACGGGGCAAAATAAAATAATAATTTCTAGAACCGTGAAATTTATCGAAGAGGGCGTTATGAGCGAAGAAATTACTACTACCGAACAAAAACCAGACGATCAGAAAAGGACAGCGGATAGCGTGGAAATTGAGTTAGAAAATGACGATGAAAATTCAATTCAAGCCCCAGCGCAAAAACCGCCCGAGCCTAGAAGGTCGGAAAGACAAAATCGCGGAGTACCTCCTAATCGTTTCGGCATAAGCGCAAATCTATGCCAAATTCAGGAACCGAAAACGTGGACGGATATACAAAACATTGAAGATGATGAAGTTAGGGACAAATGGTTAGAAGCAACAAATGAAGAGATAAATTCGCTGAAACAAAATAATACATGGAAATTAATTAAACCAATTCCGGGAAAACGAGTAATTGGATGCAAATGGACATTCAAAGCGAAAAGGGGAGCGAATGGATCCGTAGAACGGTATAAGGCTAGACTAGTTGCCAAGGGATACGCTCAAAAATACGGTTGTGACTTCGACGAAACGTACGCGCCAGTCGTGTCTCACACGACACTGCGAGCATTTCTGAACGCAGCAGTGTACAAAAATCTGAATGTTACTCACTTAGACGTCAAAACTGCCTTCCTACATGGCGACCTTGAGGAGGAGGTCTATATGTATCAGCCGGAAGGATACATAAAGAAAGGGGAAGAACATAAAGTGTGTAGTCTTAACAAAGCGATTTATGGCCTTAAGCAAGCGGCTAGGGCATGGAACCTAAAAATTAATAAATCACTTAGAAATCTAAATTTCGAAGAATGTGCATCGGACAAATGTCTGTACAAAAGGGTTAAAAACGGAAAGGTTGCATACATAATCGTTTACGTGGACGACATCCTAGTAGCAGGTGACAAACAGGACACCGACGAAATTTACACACAACTGTCAAAACAATACGAAATTAAAAATCTAGGAAAGGTAACACAATATCTAGGGATAAACATAAGACAATCGGAGAACGGAAACCTAGAATTAGATCAGGAACACAAAATCATACAGATCGCAGAAAAGTTCGATCTATTAAACGCGAAACCAACCTACACGCCGATGAGCACTAACTATTTCAGTTTAGACCCTAACGGAAAATTAATGGAAGACAACACAAAATACAGGCAGGCTGTGGGGGCGCTTTTATACATCGCGACCTTAACTAGACCTGATATAGCATCAGTTGTAAATATCCTGGGAAGAAGGAATGAATCGCCAAGAGAGGTCGATTGGGAGGCAATAGAAAAAGTAATCAGATACCTCCTAACCACAAAAAACCTTAAATTTGTAATAGATAGAACAGAACCCCCAGTATTAACTGTATATAGTGATGCAGATTGGGGGAACGACAGAATAGACAGAAAATCAACCACCGGAAATCTATTCAAACTAGGAAACAATGTCCTGGCATGGGCATCGAGAAAGCAAAGCTGTATAGCACTGTCTTCCACAGAAGCGGAGTACGTGGCTGCGTCAATCGCCAGTCAAGAAATCATATGGTTACTTGAGTTATTAAACGACCTAGAATTACGCCAGCAAACCCCCGTTACACTATATGAGGACAATTTATCCGCCATAAAACTTACCGAAAATGAGAAGGCACAGATAAAGACAAAGCACATACATGTGAAATACCACCACATACGCCACTTAAGTGAAACAGGCACCATTAAGCTAGTCTACTGTCCCACGAAAAGAATGCTAGCCGATATCCTCACCAAAGCCTTACCAAAAGCACACCTGGAGTATCTGCGTGAAAAACTACAAGTTAAGCAGTCCTCAGTTGGACACAAAAAGGAGGAGTGTCGGAAATAACGAATCGCGTGTGCATGTTTTGTGTCCAATCAGACCGAACAATTATTTGTTTGTGAAATGTGCAGCGTGATAGTTTTTGAAATGTGTGACTTTTCTGTGAGGTATGCTTATAACAGAACTATTAATAATCAAGAAAAAAACATCTGTGGTGAAACACCAAGGGAAACGCTCCTTCTTACTACGAAGTTAGTATATTACTCCAGCGCTAGGTGGCGGCACCATACAAGGCACATTGCATCGGAATGTTGTCGTCACAGGAATAAACAGAAATTAAAGAACTGCTGATATATGCAACTTTGCATTGTTTTCTGACTTTAAGACAATGTAGAATAGCCTTTTTTTTCTCTGTAATTAATATTTTAATATTGTACTTCCAAGCCTTAGTGCTGGAAGAATATAGTTATAGTAATTATCATGTACCATCACTGCTGTGGATATATATTCAAGAATCTTATAATATTAGTCTAGAATTAAATAAAGTGCAGTTTCATCCTACAACGATATATTGTGTGGATCAACATTGAGCATATCAATTAATGATTAATCTATCTAGTTTTTTACAGACGCAGATGTCAGTCAGAAGATGAAACAGTTCCCAGTTTGAAAGAAAACTTCAAAGGTAGGAAACCTTTTCTTCATTATTTATTCAGTTTTAAATTGATGGAGTGATAAATTACAAGTCGAACTCACTACTGAGCCTTCATTTTAAAATAAAATCAGGCAGTACTAGGCACGGTTTAGATATTAAAGCCTTTTTTAAATCTTCAAATTCCTCCTGGGCTTCTTTTGTCCAGGCAAAATGTCCAGTTTCCTTAGTCAAATCGATTAAATTTAATGCCCTTTTTGTGAAATCAGGTATGAAACGCCTATAGAATGATAGGGTTCCAATAAAAGACCTGACACCTTTACGATTAGTAGGTGGTTGCAATTTTTCTATTATCTCAATATTTTTATTAACCGGGGATACTTGCCCGCTATTAACTTCAAAGCCAAGATACTGTATTTTATTTGAAAGAAAATTACATTTACTGGGCTTAAGTTTCAGTTTATGTTGTCTTAGTCTATCAAATACTAATTTAAGTTTTTCAAAATGGGATTCTACATCAGAAGAAGCAATGACAATATCATCTATATACACTAAAATTCCTAGATTTCCTAAATCTCCAAAAATGGCATTCATTAGCCTCTGAAAACTATTGCCTGAATTGGACAACCCAAAACAATTTCTATTCCACTCAAAAAGACCTTTATGCGTGATAATAGCAGTTTTATGCCTGTCTTCGGGTCTTATGACCTGTTGAAAAAAAGCCACTAGTTAAATCTAGTGTTGAAAAAAAATTAGCTCCACTTAACGCATCAACAGAGTCAGTAATGTTTGGGATAGGATATGCATCTTTGACAAGATTCTTATTAAGTTTACGAAAATCAACAGCTAATCTATAAGAACCATCTGCTTTTTCTACAAGAATAACTGGTGAAGCAAATTCAGACATAGACGGGGAAATAATTTCAGCTTGCAGTAAAATATTAAGTTGATCTTCCATTTCCTGGCGTAATTTATATGGGACTCTATAAGCTTTGGATTTTACAGGTTTATCAGAGGTTAAATTTACAACATGGGGTATGGTATTACAGCCTGGTAAGTCTAGGACAGAAGCTGCAAACACATCTTTATTTTGGTCTAAAAATTCTTGCATTTTAGATTTTAAGGGGGGGTCTAGATGGCTTAAATCAATATCAGAGCTCCAAGTGAGATCAGCGTGATCAAAGTCAGCTATTGGAGTGGTTAAATTTACATTACAAGTTATATTATTATTATTTAAGGGTATATTAGATTTATCTACACATTTCTGAATTTTAGCAACATAAGTATTTTTTCCTAGCTTAACAGTTTTATCCGAAAAATTAGCAAGCGAAACAAAAAGGCCATGTTCTGGAGTACAAATGGCTCGAGAAATAAGAAGCCCTTGGCTTAAATTCTTCGCTAAAGGTTCTAATATTAGTACATCATTATCTTTTATAAAATTATTTCTATTACATTTAACTTCAGCTATTAATTTTGACTGGGGGGGGACAGAAATTCTCTCGCATAAAATAGCTAAGGAAGTACTTTCACTATTTCTGTTATTATTGTCAACAATGCCTAACTCATTAGTCTGATTTGCTCTATTTACTAACTCATTTTCATTATCCTCAGATATGTAAAAATTTTCATGAACATAGATTGAATTTTCCTGTACAATTTGACTCGCTGATTGCTGGCTAAGGTCTAAAGGCACATTATTCTCATTAATTTCACACTCATTAGTACTTGAGTTACTCCCTGGTATACTTTGCAAACAAAAAAACCTGAGCAATTTCACTTTCTGACTCTTTCGCATTAAATGTTATGCTTGAGTCTACCCTTTCCTCCATAATGGGATACATATTACCCTGAACCTTCTCATTTCCACTACCCAGATTCCCAAATTTTTCTTTTATACATTCCTTACTCTTTTTGTCTACACTTTTCCTAGGAGTACTCTTATTACTACACCTACTTCTCTGTTCACTATCAGAACTTTGCCTGCCTTTAGATTGCACATTACAAGTATTTACATAATTATTCTCTAAACCTATACTATTTACAACATTTTTTTCTCTAGAATTTTTCACAGGTGAAACATTTGACATATGATTCTCTACTATTTGCTTACACTGCGTTTCAGTAGGAACATCTAAAACCACATTGTTATTTTTACAATTAATTACAGCCTGATATTTACTTAAAAAGGGCATCCCCAAAATTACACTAAACTCATCGGCCAACTTACCGTGGACAATAAAAAACTCAGACTGACATAATAAATTATTAAATTTAAAATTTAAGGAAATTTTATGGTTTAAAAGCACTCTCTCGCCAGTCACCGTTAAAATAGGGGTGTTGCACTCTACAATTTCATAAGAATCTAAATCATTAAGTATTGTATTACTTAAAATATTTATAGCAGATCCTGTATCACACAGCGCATTAAAAAACACATTATTTACATTTATGAAGACAGTAGGTAAATGATAAGACTGGGGTGAAAACATACTAAAAATAATTGGGGGGTCTAGAGGCCTTGATGGAGACGATTCGACCAAATCGACACCAGCCCTTACCTGTTTAAAGAATTGTTTTGATTATTCCCTTCACTAATTGAGCTTTGAACATTCTCGCTTTCTATATTTACACTATAATCATTATTTCTATTCCCTCTACCTCTGTAATTATTATATCCTCCCCTGCGATTTTGGTGGGACTGAGAATAACTACCCCTACCTCTTCCTCTAAAATTCTGAAAGTTCCCTCTATTAGCATTTTGGTTTTGGGGGCAAAATCTGGCTATGTGCCCTGTTTGGGAACACACGTAACAGATTAATTCTCTATACTGAGGCCTCTCAGTAGTGTGAAAGTCTCTTTGCTGATTGCTACCCTCTAAAAATCTCTCTAATTTACTAGTAAGAGCTTCTACCTGCTCCCGCAGTTTACTAATCTCCTGCTCTGACTGATTAGGGTGACTTGGCTGGATAGCAGCACATGCAGCACTTTGCTGGGCAATTTGGGGGAAAAAAGGGTTCATATTCTCTACCTGCATGTTATATAAAGGATTAACACTCTTTAATGCTTTTTCCTCAAGGAGGGCAAATTCTAAAATTTCAACAGGTGTCTTAGGGCACCTAGTTATAACTCCTCTTCTTATCTCAGGAACTAAATTACTTAATAACATAGAATGCAGTAGAGCTTCCCTGCTTTTATCAGCAACATTCTGTTCTACACCCTCGACTACTAATGCTTTAAGGGACAAATCATATGCTCTGTCATAGAATTCCTGAACAGGCATATGGGGATTTTGTTTAAAATTCAAAAATTGGGTCAAAGCAATATCAGGGGCTAGCTCTTGCGTATATCTCTCTTTAAGTACTTTAATTATTTCTACAGTTCCCTTAGTGCGGTGCAATTTATATATCCTAGCAGCATTCCCACTTAATCTACTTAGTAGGGCAAATTTTTTTTCATCCTCTGACCAATTAAAGAACTCGGACAACTGCTCATACTTTTCTAAAAATGCAGAAAATGAGCAAGAGTTGCCTTCGCCACTAAAAGGGGGAATAAGGCTGACATTCTCGATTAAAGCACTCTTTTTCTGAATAAGAGCGAGCTCCTTGAAATGCTGGTTTTCTGTCATTTTTAGGCAAAACTTCACACCGAATTAAAAATAAAATAATAGAAAATAAAGTAATTTAACTGCTACTTAATTCTCAGATGCCCAAGAAAGAGAGAAAAAAAAATAAATAAAAATACATAAATACATAACTTATATTGGCATATAATTTACTCAGTAAGCCCAAACACTCATTTAAATGTAAATATAACAGTAAAAATTTCAAATTAAATAGTTTTTTGAAAACCCGGTAAAATTGCCTAACTAAAAAAAAAAGCATTTGAAATTAGTAAGCTATGTACACCCCTATTGCATATGCATAACATACACTAAAATAATCAAACATAATACACAATAAAATCACAAAACACATATATTTTCATTTCGTTTCACTCTTAATATAGTAAATATATATCAAAATTCAGGCTATTGTTGTAATAAATAGGCTCTACTTCATAGTACTATTTTTATACATATTGTACCACAATAATCAGGCTTTTCACACACGGCACCATTTATTTTGTTGGGTTCTTTTTATTAAACCTCTGCTACAGATCATTACTTTAATTAATTGCAACTTCTTCTCAGCAAATTAAACTTAGTTATTATGGGTCAATAAATGTTCTTCAGCTTTATTAAAGACTTTAATGAGATTTGGGTCAAATTTCCAATCACATGAATCTTGTTGTTGATTTAAATAATTAAATTAGGTGCTTATATAAAAAGGAGAATTAATTAAATTAAGATTACACCAGTTAACATTAAGAAATCACTAAAATAAATAAACTAAAAGGCAAATTAAAACGATAAAAAGGATAAACACAAATATTATTTAAGATTCTTTAAAATTTAATGAATACAAGTAAATAAGAAAAAACACAACAGGATTCTCAATTTGACCCAGTCTCAAGTACTAAACCTTGATCTGCAGTAGAACCCAACATTTATCAACGTTGATTCCTGAGATATTAAATTCATACTAATAATTTTAAAATACAAGATTCAATCTAGCATTACAAAAGAGAAAAGAAAGACCCTGAAATCCTTCTTATTTTCAAGAAGGCAAAGAAAGATATAAATTTGAAAAAATTAAAACACAAGAAATAATAAGAATAAACACCCCAGAAATCAACAATGATATTTTGGCCAATTTCGTATAGTGATTAGTATTAAAAAAAAAATATTCTTGTAAATTAGTTTATGTAGAGATAAATATAATCCTTATAAAATTACCTTAAATCTATGAGTAAGAAATCAAATGAAATATTCACTTTTCTTATAAACATTTAGAAGAATCTCTACAATTTCAAAAATTATCACTTAATTATACTAAATCAATCCTGTATTTAGAAATTTAAAACTTTAAATAAAAAACTATTTTATTCAAGACTAAATGCAACTAGGATTTAATTTTGAGTTAAATTATCACTTAAAAACTTAATTTCACCTCAACATTTTAATAGTGAAAAGAAAACTAATAAGAAGGTTTATATTCATCATCTCTAATCAAGTCTAACATGAATTTCTAAATAAAACAACACGAAGTATACATTTTCTTCCCTTTTTTTTTTTTTTTTTCTTTCTCAACTTCTACTAAACAGAGTGAGAGTATAAGACATGTTGAAATGGTATGTATCAATAACAACTTGTTTTCACATAAAAAAAAAATCCCTTTTATTTAATTAAATAATACTCACTCTCACTTCGATGAAAGTACAATGTATGTTGAAGTGAGATTTACTCACAACTATTTCATTTTCATATTAGATCGACAGTAATTAAACTGCGTACACTTAATGTTGGACAAGAGCATTTGTAAATTAATAACATTCTTAGGGATGTAAAACATCCGATATTAGGTATACTTATTTATAGAAATATAACAACTTATTATGCACTATACTCATTTACTTAACAACACATTGAGAGTAGCTTACCTCCGAGCTCCAAGTAGTATATTTTTTTAGTATCACAACATTTCTCGATAATCTTGAGAATAGTCGATACTACAGCTTCCTAGTTCATTAAAATCACCATTCTAGTCTCTTTTCAAAAAGCCGACACTGGTTTGACTCACCATTCTAGTTCCAAGCATACAAGTGAGTATTAATTCCTATGGACACTCTATAGGTTTCTCTTCAACAAGGTTTCGGCTGCATGGCACAAATACCATTTGCTTCGACCTCTATTCCTCCGAGAGGGCACGGGGTTGAAAGAAAATTCGCTGGGACTTGAGTCTGGAACTTAACTTCATGTCAGGAAAAGGGAGGACAGCGACATGTTATGAACTAATAAGTTTCTCTTCAACCGATTCCACTTCTATTCCTCCGAGAGGGCACGGGGCTGAAAGAAAATTCGCTGTGTAGACCTTCACGTCTACTCAAGTTCTGTCTTTTTCTGCCGAAAAACTCCCCTCACCCCGATAGAAATCAAAAAATGGGGGAGGGGGGTGAAGGACGGGACTATTTCTTCTCACATCCTCTTCGTTAGATAGCTAGCAGTGAACTACCTCATCTCCAAACCGAATTGCATGCTCCTCTGCAATCAAAAAAGGGGCACCAAATACCAGGAAGACTACTGCTCCCCCCTTTCTCTCCCGCTCCTAGGGTCCACCTCATTGGGCAATGCAACAGTCACCCTCTCTCATGACCAAATATGGTCATCGCTCGCGTCCCCTCCTCTCAATCACGTGGTCAGATAGCAGGGACAGCTGTTTCTAAAATTTGCACCTGCTTGCAAACCAGTGCCCGCCGATAACCGTGAATTGGCACTTTTATCTCAAATCGGTCATAAAATAACTTTAAGGGCCTGGGAAATATCTACTCCGCCTCAAATGACAGTCAACGTTTGTCATGGGTTATAAAATTTTAGGGTACTATTCATTCACGTACGCAAGCAATAAACTATGCGTGTGGGCCAATTTTTAACAAGGCTGAATATATGCCCTTTACGAGCGAGCCAGAAGCTACTCTTCTTCGAAAAAAACAACAAAGGACCACTTTACTCAAATAGTACAATTATTTCAGGATAGTAAAAGCATTCGTACGAAAGGGTGTTATTTATGCTAGATAAGGGAATGGGAAGCTTTCACTTTCATTCACACCAATGCCTTTATTCTCGTGAGAACGATCATAAAATAAATAGAAAAAGGGAATGTCCAGGGTTTTCGCTACTAAGAAAAAAAAAGAATAATTTTAAATATGAGATACATAAAGCATTATAAAAAGCCGTATTAAAAATATCTTAACAAGAGTTCTTTTTAAATTTGGAATATTAAAATAATTTATACAAAAAAAAATATTACTAAAAAAAAACATAACACAAGTACTCACAGACGAAAGATTTATGATTGCAAAGTTTTAAAATTTTTAAATGTAATAAAAATGACAAAATGTTAAAATAATCCGAATTCTACTAAGGTTTAAAAAACGTTGTGAGTAGGAGGGAGAATAGTCCAGCTTATCCATCTGCAGTTCTCTTCTATGGGCCGGGTTGTGTCCGGCGTGAATCCGAATATCCTGTTTAATGTCGATACAAAACATAACCTGAACCGGAGAAAAAAAAGTTCGTCAACTAGAAATTGATCCCGAAGCCGAAATATTGAAATCAAATTGTAAGAAAATCAATCCCTTTTAATTTTTCAACTATAAAGGAATAGTCTACAGTTACATCTGTAATATCAATTTTATCCTTTTTTTTTTTCTTTTTTTAAGTTTTCTTTCTTTTTTTCGTTTATATTATTTTTTGTGTAAAAATGAAGGTATGTATGCCATACTTATTAATATTCAAATATATAGTACTTTTTTTCAATTGAAAGATATTCAGTCTTTCTTTTAAAAAATAGTCTCAACCAGAACCCGACTCAAAAGATTCAAACTTCATTCCTAAACCGATTCAGACTGGAAACATTTAAAGTCAACCCGACTCTCAAAAATATGTAGTTTCAACCCGAACCATGAACTGGGTCAGCGTTGAACAAAATTGGGTTATCTGATCCGGTGCACTACTGTACACCTTTCTCCTAATCTGATTGCGGTCCTGCATCATTATTTTTCCTCCAATGAAAATTACTGGTCACATCGGATCTAAACATCTACATTATTATTTTAATTGACTGAAATAACGAAATAATATTATTTTAATATTATATCGTTATTTCAGTCATCTTAAACGCCTAGTGCGTTTGCCATATGTGAAATAATTCCATGTTGTTATGGAGTTTAATATTTCTACATAAAAAATATACCATTTTAGCTCGTAAGAATACTTTAAAATGACTTACACCCCTTCATCTAAAATCCCTTCTTCGGGACACACCCCAGAATAGAACAGAAAATTCCGAAGATGGACGTTCTTCAGCTGAGTAAAGAATGGGAATGTGCAATATGCAAAAGAAGGGCAGGCTTGTGCACTATCCCCCAAAATTTCTTTCTGGAGATTTTTCCCTCAATTTTTGCTTCGCTAGTTTCCCAGCGCGAAAAGAGGAAATGGGTAAAAAGAAATACGAAGAGAGTGAAAAAAATTCTACTTGTCGAAGGAAAAAGATTCGAAAATAAAACTTGGGAGGCTATGGGTATCCCACTCTATTTTTTCCTCTCACACACCCCCTTCCTTCCTTCAAGCCTTTCTAGGAGGTAGAAAAAAGAAGAACGCCGTCCAAGATTTAAATTTTTTTCCTGGATGGTCCTGTATGCACGCTTCACACGTCTTCAACAAAATTCACGCAGGAGCCTTTTCCTTGTTCAGATAGAGAATGGATGAAGTTCCGGAATTTTTAGAACCCACGTGTGCTAAAAGGTGTTTGTCATCTGCTTGTCCCCTTAGAATACCCGGAAAACATTCCACGCGTCCATTTTCGAGAATTTCTCGAGAAATTTTTCTGACCAAATTCTTTCTCTAAAGCTTTTTCAGGAAAAGATATAGCTTTCCGCATACGCCCCTCCCCCCCTTTTCATCGCCTCAGGCCTATGGTTCTAGAGATTTGCATGGAAAGCATTTAAGCCTAACGCGAAATACATTTAAATAAGAAGAGAAAAGTTGGAATATTTCTTCGTCGGCAGAAAATTGTGAATATAGAGGCAGAAAACTTTGTATTACCTGAGAGTAACGTTATGTGTAGAAATTTTAGGTTATACGATGTTTCATTTGGACGCATTTAGCGGATATTTACACCTGCTTTTTAACTTAAGAAAGTAATGGTTTATAAACATGGCTATGTTTTTGACATATGATAAAAATTTAAAGTATTGTGATTTTTTTCCAATCCTCAGAAATGTGCTTACTGGTTTCATTCATCGCTAAAAGAAAAATTCAAAGGAAATAATCCATTATTGTATTATTCTTGTATTGGGGAGGAGAAGATATTAAAGATTCAATTCTCTACTTTATTCATTCAAAATCAAAACAATTCGGAAATGCTATGTCAAACGGGGAAATGAGGTGCATTCGTACTATAACAATTTTCATAAATATTCAGATCTTGGTGCAATAGCCGTTGCACTCTTATGCAAAAAATGCATGAATACAAAATTTAGTCCGTTTTATATATATTTTAAATTCAGCAATATGGAAGTTATAGACTCAACCTTAACTTGGACAAAATCACCTTGGCAATCTAGAATCATTACCTATCATGGGATATCGCCGAATCAATTACGTATTATAGGTTTTAATAGATTGAAGAAAAATTTTCCTAATATCTTTTTAACATTTGAATCGATTTTCATAAAATTTAAAATGCTCAACAAAATTCTGAAACGATTATATCTATATTAAATTTCAAACCATTCGTTTGGGAATTTTTGCACGTCGGATGTACTAGACGAGACTATAAGTTCTGCGTATTTATCTAATACGAAAGCATCTTATTAAACACTAGGAACAATTTCACCAATGTACAGTCATGGGAAAAATAGTAAACATCGCCTATTAACTCATCAAGACATTATCGTATAAAAAAGTTACTTGTAACGAACGATTGAAAATAAAGTCTACTATTAAATGATGTACATAAAATTTGCTTAAGAAACATATACATACTTAAAATGAAACCAAACTTTATTTTTGTCAATAGCAATACCCAATTTATCAAGATATTTCAAATTTTCGGTTCAAACTATGTTTCGACACCAAATTTCAAGCCATTTGAATGATACGCTTCTGAATTATAAACATTTAAAATTTAATGCATCTAATGTCAAATTTAATTTTTTATATTTTTATTGATAATCTCTTGAAATTATACTTCTAAGTTGCTAATTTTTTATGTAAACAATAATACTGAAATACCCAAACATAAATACGTTGAATTTGCAATTTTTATATATTGATTATATATGAATTATGAAATTAATATTCGAAAACATTATGAATTGCAATCTGCAAATTTTTTAATGGATTTAGATGCTTTGTGGAATTGAAAAATTAAAATTTTTTCTTCCAAGTATTTTTCAAATGGCATAATAATGGTTGAGGTTTCTGTCTATAATGGAAGTGACTAGATAATTTTGAAGCTTCTTATGTTATCCTCTAATGCAGATGTCTTCAATAAGTGCTTGAGTGGCGCCTAAAATGTCTTGATCAAGAAGGAGGCTCTCCCAGTCAACAATCGAGTACCGAACTTCAATTTGGATACAGCCCCTAAAATATGCTTATTTCAAAATAATTAATTTGTCGAAAACATATCGCACGAATTGCATGCACATTTGTTCATAGGCTAATTAAAGGATGTAGAGTTCTTTTTTTTTTATGATGTCAGAATTGTACAGTGCTATTGAAAAAAACAAAGTTAGGGTTCATTTTTATATATAGATGGCTCCTTAAGCAAATTTTATATGCATCATTTAAAAGTAGACTTTAATCTCAATCGTTTTGGTAGTAACTTTCTTCGACGATATTTTTTTACAGAATTAGTAGGGGTGTTTATTTATTTATTTTTTTTTTTTTTTCACGGCTGTACCAAACCCACTGTACATTCCAAATATACTCGTTGATTATTGTACTTATGATGTTGCTGATTATACTTATATACAGGGCCATTTAAGGTCTAATTTCAACTGGGCCGTAGTCTAGGTCTTGAATACACAGCTAATTAGGAACTGTTCGAGAAAAGTAAGTATAATATGTAAAAATAATAAGAATAGTTTTTTGAAGAACTGTTATAAATATTAATTATTTATCTTAAATATTATTTCTATCTTACAACTGCAATTCAAGATTTTTCCAGAAAATATCTTTTAAATTTCATTAATTTGGCATTGGCACCGAACGCTGCAACAGAAAATTAACTGTTTTTAACACATGATATAAAGCACAAACTAGTGAATTTTCAACTTTTAGTTGTTAAAATATTTCACTGTCATTTTGCTTATTTCTATAGAGCGTGATGATTTTAATATAATTAATTCCTTTGTTAGGTATGTTCGTAATTATACAAATACGTAGCACCTAGTCGAGATTCAGTCTGTTCGTCATTCTGCCTGTCCGCATATAACAGGACAAAAACTACCCAACCGAATCATTTGATATTTAAAATATATAATTTTTGCATGATTTTGTCAACTGATTTCAAATTTTTAAAAATCGGATGTATAATTTAATTGCAGGGACAATCAAAAGTATTCCATTACATTATTGTCAACAAGTAAAAATAGTTTCAAGTACATTTTAATGATTTTACATTGTTCCGAATATAATAGAATTGACATGAATCTGTGAAGTATATGCTAAAATATACATTTTGCATAATTTGTGGTGTAAAGAATATGTATTAGTAATTTACAGGCCGCACAAAAGTATTCCAGTATATAAAGGTATACGGAGAAATATTGTTTGGAGCGTGTTTTATTTATATTAAACCCTTTCACATTTATGAAATTGATATACGTTGCTGTGGTTTAATACAAGTTACTTCCTGTAGATAGTATTTACAGGAACACACAAAAGATTTCGACCACTATACTGTATCCGATGTACTCTACATACTATAACAGCAAGATCTGAATATTTTTAAAACTTCGTTATAGTACGAATACACCCCATATTTGCTACGCTTCACGTGCAATCTCCAACTTGTTGTTATTACTCGCAAACAATTATAAACAGGAAGAATATTTGGCGACTCATCACCTGTTTCGGGTTAACGAAACAATGCCTTAAAACTTAATATTAAGTTATTAATTCATATTTAAATTCTAAAAATGTTAAAATGTTATATTGTCACCAAAAACAAATATTTGTACATTTTTTACTTATTTATTTATTTATTTTTATAATCATACCAGAATGCGAATTAATAATCAGTTACAAAACTCTCTATTTATACATAAAAAATGTGTCAAGCCTTTTGGGTCTGAAATTTTCCCCACCTACCAGTGGATTAGAAATTCTGTTCTCGAAACTGGTAGCAGAAAGTGCTGGGTTCAAACCCAACCGCGTCTGTTGGCCTAACCATTCGGAGTTTTCCATGTTTTTCTTGGAACCCTGGTTAACCTTGGGTAAATACGGGTTAGTCTCCCTTAGAAAGACCCCCACGGAGACACTCCCTAGTTAGGCCTATAGACCTCGTGCAGATAATCGACCGTCATTAAATAACACACTGGATATTTTTCCATTTTGAGAACAATGTTTTTTTTTGTTGTTGTTGTTGTTTACTTTAATAATGTTAATCAAAGCTTTCCAAATGTACTTATAAAAGTTTAAAGATTTTCTCATTGTCTGAAATCAAACGAATGTATTTATTTTGTGTGCTATTCAATTCACATTTATATGATAGCAGGCTAAGAAGGAGTTTTTGCAGACGTTTAAAATATATCGTATTACAACAGAGTTTAAGAGATATTACAACTTTTTAATGCTTTTTGCGTTTTATCACACATGATTGGTTCAGAAAAACAACCTTTATTTTAAACTTACTGTGAGTTACAGTGTATAATTTAGAATGATATATGTGTATAAAATAAAGGAATCGAAAGCGGTACAAAGAGAATTAAGCAAACTTTTATTATTATTGCTATTATGTCAAATAATAAATAAATTCATAATGAGAAAGGCATATTCATATGTTATCATTTCTATATGTAGAAATTAACACAAAGGATTATTAGGATAAAATAATTCTTGGTGAAAAAATAGGTAGGGGAAGGTGGTGTACCTCGGACCTATTTTGACTTTTTAATTTTTAATTTTAAAAAAAATTGCCAAAACCAAAAAAAGAAAAGATTTTATAAAATTTTATGATGTTATACACTACATATATTTGTCTAAAATTTTTATATAAATAATTTCCATGAAAATTTTTGAATTAAAAATAAAATGAAAATAGGACCGTGGTACACCACTAGTGGTGTACCTTGGTCCCATTATTAAGAAATGGAAAATAACTTGTTTTTTGTGAAAAAAAAATCAACATTTATTAATCAAGAAGCTACATATATAAATTTTTGATACATTTCATTGTTTATTAGGTTTTAAAAATAAGAAATTCTAAATAGACATATAACTTCAGAGCATTTACACTTACTATTAATCACACAAGATATTAAAACTTATTTATCTTAGTAATTATGTTTATTTTTAGCCAATATTGTAATTAGATTAGTCAATTCCAAATGTTAACTTCTTGAGCTGCCTTTCAGATCTATTAGATAATATCTACTGTACCTTGGGCAGGGTCCAAGGTACTACACCACTTTTATCAGGTTCAAGGTACACCACTTGATACTTCAAATCAAAACTACCAATCATGATGTTAAGGTCAGGCCTAACTTTATTTAAAGCACATGGTGTAGTAGCTAGAGCATTGCTTTATTATTCAGAATCCTCATTAAAAAATAGATATGTTTTAGCCAAATATATATATATATATATATATATATATATATATATATAAGAAAAATTTACTTTTGAAAGGTGAATTTACTTTTTTTTTTAATTGTACAATTAGTTGAGTTTCTAAACAAATGCCAAGAACATAAATGAGACCTCTGGGGGCAAATATTTAATGTACAAATGTTCTTGTTTAATGATCTAAACAAGTAAAGCTAGAATTAGCATAGGTACGAGCATAGCCGAATTAAGGGGGGGCTAAGGGGGCTGCAGCCCCGGGCCCCAACCAGTCAGGGGCCCTCAGCAGAGGCTTAAGTTGTACCAAAGTTTCATTAAAAAAAATTACAGGTGTGTAAGAGCTGCGCAAAATCGCCGTTTCATTGCAATTTAATCTCAATTGTCATTGCTGTCTGTATCTCCTAAAATTTCCAGGTTTAACAAAAGTGGCGAAAATGAAAACGAAACGAAGAGTCGCGTAAAAAGGCGCAAATTTTGTCAAAAAAGAACAAATTTAATCAAGATCGCGGAAAAGCGCAATTTTCTTCAAAAGGCCGTAGAAAAAGCGTTAATTTCGTCAAAAGATCGCGAAAATAGCGCAAATTTTGTTGCATGGTCGCCGAAAAAATGCGAATTTCGTCAAAGAATGGCCGAAAAAAACGCGATTTTGAGAAAAAATCGTAAAATAACGCGAATTTTATCAAAGGGAAGAAGTAAAAACGCGATTTTCTTTAAAAGATCGCAGTAAAAGAGCAAATTTAGTCAAGGGTTCGCGGAAGAAGAGCAAAAATTTTCAAAGCATCGGGGAAAAAACACGAATTTCGACAGAGGATCGTGGAAAACGCGAATTTCGTCAAAGGGTCGAAAAAAAGAGGATTTTGACAAAAAAACCACGAATTTCGTCAAAGAATGGCAGAAAAAATGCGAATCGCTTATTCGCGGGAAAAGCGCAAATTTAGTCGAAATATCGCGGAAAAAGCAAATTATGTCAAAGAATCATGAAAAACATGAATTTTATCAAAGAACCTCGGAAAATCGGGAATTTCGTCAGAGGTTTGCCAAAAAACACAAATTTTGAGAAAAAAATTACGAAAAAAAACGTGAATTTTGTCAAAGTGTGGCAGAAAAAGTGAGAATTTCTTAAAAAGTTTGCAGGAAAAGCACAAATTTAGTCAAAAGATCGCGAAAAAAGCTAATTTTGGCAATGAATCTCGTAAAATCGCGAATTTCCTCAAAAGTTCGCCGAAAAATGCAAACTTTGAGAAAGAATCGCGAAAAAAAACAAGCAGAAAAAGCTTGAATTTCATAAAAAGTGAAAAAGAGAAAAGCGCAAATTTAGTCAAAGGAGCCAAATTTGTTAAATTGTCGCCGTTGAAGAAATGTGGATTTTGACAAAGAACCGCTTAAAAGTACACATTTTTTGAACAAATTGCCGATAAAACGCAAATTTTGACAGAAATCCACAAAAAACACGAAATTTGTCAAAGGATGGCAGAAAAAGGCGCTAATTTCTCGAAAAGATCGCGGGAAAATCACAAATTTAGTCAAAAGATCGCAGAAAAGAGAAAATTTTTTCAAAGAGACGCAGGAAAAGTGTAAATTTCTACAAAGGATCGCTTGAAAAGACGCGAATTTTGTCAAAGAATCGCTGAAAAAACACGAATTTTGGCAGAGAATCGGAGAAAAAGTGTGAATTTCGTCAAAGGGTGGCAGGAAAAACGCGAATTTTGGAAAAAGATCACAGGAAAAGCGCAAATTTTGTCAAAAGGTCGCGGAAAAAAGGCGAATTTAAGAATACCATTAAAGATATCAAAAAAAAAAAATAAATAAATTGATTAACATTATACCTATTCAATATCTAAGATTTGTATTTTAGGATTAAAAAAACAGGTGTGTGTGTATTTGAGGAGGGCGTGATATTCAATATCGTGGTAGGAGACTCAAGATTTCCAATAGCATAAGAGGAGAGGGGGCCCAAATTTCCCAGTAGCCCCGGGCCCCAGAAGTGCTTAATCCGGCTCTGGGTACGAGGTACACTTATGTTTAAGGTACACCACTCTCCTCTACTATTAATGGCACACCAGACCTGAAAGAGTTAAATAAAGGAATCTAAAGACAAAAAAATCATTAATATAAATTGTTTCTGTATTCTTAAATGTCTAAAATGTGTATTTTATTGTGAAAATATAGGAAGTGCAACTCCAATTGAACACTCAAACTTCGGGCATCTCTCTTTAGCTTGATCACATCTTGTACTACCTTATAGAGAGGGAGGTTGCTGCACAGGTAATCAACTCATTGTTCCGGAAGCTGAAATTTCAGGATTAGACAGAACTCGATTAACCTATTAAAATTCAACTGGTCTGCCAAGTCTTTTCTTGGTGGAAACCACCCATACATATTTTAATGACTGATCAGTAGGGTTATCATTGTATTTTCTTGCATACAAATGTATGAAATAGGGTGACTAGGAAAAGGAAATTACATTGGTAAACCTAAAATCGACCACTAAAATCGGGTATGTCTTTTCCATGATATGATGACTTGGCACACCAGTTGAATCGAGATTTTACTAATTTTGAAAGTTCAGCTTTCAAATTGATGGGGTGATTGTGCATGCTGCCGGTCTATAATATATATTTTGCTGAATTCTGCAGACTCAACACAGTTACAAAATATTAAATAATGATTAATACTCTCAAATCATATCTTCGTATGGTTTCTAAACTTTCTGCACTATCTAATTTTTTAGCATATTGTAAGTACAATGTGATAATTCCGGGCTTTCCGTGTTATAGATTATAAGTAAAAACTCTTTTTTAATTATTAAATAATGATTAATACTCTCAAATCATATCTTCATATAGTTACTAAACTTTCTGCACTATCTTATTTTTTAGCATATTGTAAGTACAATGTGATAATTCCGGGCTTTCCGTGTTATAGATTATAAGTAAAAACTCTTTTTTAATTATTAAATAATGATTAATACTCTCAAATCATATCTTCATATAGTTACTAAACTTTCTGCACTATCTTATTTTTTAGCATATTGTAAGTACAATGTGATAATTCCAGGCTTTCCGTGTTATAGATTATAAGTAAAAACTTTTTTTTTAATGAAAACTTTAATATATCTTTAAAAATCAAAAAGCCTTTTTTCATCTTAAGTCTTCTAAATTTAAGCATTTGTTTCACTACTCAAAATTCAAGCAAGATGAAATCAGCTTTTAGGCATAAACTTTCCGTGCTTTTTCGAGTGCATATAAATCAAAACAGTGGATGTATTTTTTTCCCTACCAAAATTCTCTGTCCGAATATAAGACTTGGAAATTTGCATGTTCCAGCTCTACCCCCAACAAATGCATTCAAATGTAAAGTAAAGCAGATGGCTTGAATTCTTGAGAAAATAAACTAAGTGGTCAGTCCGCCAAGTTTTCGTCAGAGAAAAAGAGGTATGAGTCGGTGGCTTTTTGTACTAAGTTCTTTTTTATATTAAAATTCAATCTTCCTATTTTTTGGTGAAATTATGGAATCAGAAAGAAAAATTCTTTTTTATTATTATTCTGGTGCTAAATATAAAATAAATATTTACATTTACATTTTACTATTATACAAAGTGACCTGTTTTTATTAACTTTAAATATACCTAAATTATATGTTGAAGTATTGAAAAACACCGTATAATCACTGGCGATAAATTGATAAATAAGCTAAAAAACTTTGTAAAATCATAATTGTTTTTACAAAGGACTGTACTTTTACATAACTGTTTAATTTTCTTTTTATGGTGATTTTACAAAGTTTTTTAGCTTATTTATATGTTGAAGCATTTTATATTTTTAAATTAAGATCTGCACAAAAGATCCTAATATTGATCTTCTCCAATTTGTATGATTTTATATTTATAAATTAATGTTTATCAAAACAGGCAGAATTTAGTACCCCCACTGAATTCGAAAAAGCTTAGATGTTAAGTTTTAAAATTTACACTCTTTAATCATATTATATTCCTGAGTTGATTAATTAATAAAGTTTAAAAAAAATCACATTATATTTTATAAAATTTTTAAAAAGGGGGTGATGTTGCCAACTTAATTTCTGACATTTTATATTAAATTTTAAATTATGACCAGTTTACGAGAAAACTTCAACAGTGAAAAACGCACTCATCCTTATTCTAACTTTTAAGGTATGAAATGATATCTCTTATTTCCAGAACAAAAATTTATAATTTTCAGGTTGGCATGTTACTTCTTATTCGAAATGCATTATTGCTAAAATTTTCTTTTCACTCATAAAAAAGAAAGCAATCCTGAAGTCAGACATTTTTTAAAGGATTACTATTAATATTTTTTAAATCGAAGATGTCTGTATAGAAAGATAAATGAATGATAATTAGAAGTATATACATTTTTTCTCCATACTTCAATTTTGATCTCGGGTGAAGAATTTAAAAATTCCAAAAAACAAAAATCGCGCAATTGTATTTTAGATTTTTTTTTTTTTTTTGAACAATTAATATTAATACTTTTTTAAAATCAAAGAAATTGTTTTAAAATGAAGTGTACGCTAATTAAGTGGGTACTTTTTGTTTTTTCATATTTTAGAAGAAAAAAATAGCAGATGCAGTTTTTTAAAAACGGATCTGGTAATGAAAAGCGCACAAACGGCATCCCGTTTTCAAAGAATTAATAATAAGATTTTTTTTTAAACGGATAACGCCGTTAGAATCGGAAAAGTGCCCAGATTAATAGGGTGCTATCTTGCATTTTGAGTAAGAAGGGGAATGCGCACTTGTAAAAATGCAGAAGAAGAAAAAAAATGAGACATACTTTTCCAAAAATAGTTTTATAGTGATAATATTAATATTATTTTTATTGTTTTACAACGTTATAAAATAAGTACGACCGTTGTAGTTTTTCATATTTAGTTAAGAAAAGCGAGTGCGTGAATGAGAAAACGACAAAATAAAGAGAAAATTTTTATTTATCGCACCTTCTATGCTTGCAGAGAAGTGAAAAGCTCTCAAACGAGGTTTGTTATCAAACTTCCTGACATCATACTATGAACGTATGTTAGTTATGAGATTCAAGGCTGATCATCATAAAATGAAAAATATGAGCCTCGGGTGCCATTTAAATTTTCAAGTAATTAAAGTAGATTTTCACGGGCAGACATTTTTTTAGTAGTATAGATATGGTAGAAATTATTTATTGTAAAGTAAGGAATAAAACTGTTTAAAAGATATCGTTAAAAATTGATTATTAACAACAGAATAAATATGTATTGTTATAAAAAATATATATGAGATTCGAATATAAAAGTTTTCTATCGAACTAAAATGTGTATTTATTAGTATTTTTTACTAGAAAGAAATTGACGAAAAAAGGTTTAACAAATTTGAAATATTTATTTGTATTCTTATGTTAAAATTCTTGTGTTTTTGTTAAAACACGAAAATTTCTGCTTTCTTTCTTTACCCATCTTCCCGCCAAACATTAAAATTGCATCGATCAAACATAAAAATCACGTGAAATTCTGCAACCTAGGCTATATTTTTGTTAAATCACAGGGATCGTCTGACAACTATGCTGCCAAGATTTTTTATAATTTTTTTATTTTATTTAATTTGGTTCATGTAAGTTAAGATATATTTTTGTAACTGACATTTCACACATTTTTTATAGGTTAGAGTTTGTAAAAATATGCACCAAAGTATCTCTCTGATACTAATATATTTTTATACTTTTAGTTCATAAATGAAAAAATTAATTTTAAGTCTCTTTTTCTTTAGCCAGATGCAGATAAAAAAAATCGACAAATATTCTTTTATTTTTTTTAAAAAAGCATACGAGTTATAATAATGAAGTTAATTATGCGCCAAATCACGTTCGCTTAAGTATACCAAATTGCTGTGAAACTGAAACTATGAAATATCTTAAACCTAAAACGTAGAAAATAATTAGAAATAAACGATACAGAGTCCAATGTTACTGCTTAAAAGTTACACTTTTATCAATTAAGTTTAAAATTAATTAAATTATATTGCTACTTTGAGAAAATAATTAAAAAGGTCTTTGATAAATAATATAGCGTTGTTTTTTTCTTTTCTATTGGGATATTTCAAAAGAAATAAAGCAAAAATTATAACTTAAGAACAATAATACTATTTGATTATCCCGTCAACTAATTACGCCAAATTAAGAAATTTCACATAATTTTATTTTAAATAACGAAAGAACAAATAAATTAAAAAAGAATTAATGAAAATACAAATGAAAAATAGAATTAAAAATCACTTCATGATGTAATAACAAACACGTGTGTCCTTAAAATAGCAAATAAAGGCTTTGTGCAAAAATGTTTAAAGATAGAAAACTAACGATTATAAATGCACAAATAAAGTAAGAAAAGGTAGCAAACAGCTGTTTCGAATCTACTATCGAGATTCTTTATCAGTGCATAACTCAGCGAGCTTGAAAAAGCAAAACAGTGCTCAGTTTTGCTTTTCTACCTTTGTTTTTTCTCTGTTTGCTACCTTTTTTACTTTATTTGTGCATTTATAATCCTTATTTTTCTATCTTTAAACACGTGTGTCCTGTTGAATGTAAAGCGAATGTGACACTTACGACTATCTAATATTGGCATTTAATCTTATAGTCTGGCGATAATTTTTTAGTTGTCAAGATAATCAAGTAGTACAAAATAAATATACATGTACACACTGTTTATAGAGTTTAAATCATTGCTGTGACATTTCATAATTGGAACCTACAAATGCCAAATCAATGCATTGGAAGAATTTTTTTTTTTTTTTTTTTTCTTTTTAACAAAATGAGTTGAAGAATTTACAAAATTAGGAAATTAGTTTTTAAGATACTCATTGATTAACCAATGACAATGGAATAGTAATTGAATTTTTTTTTTTCATTTTTATATTTTATTCTTTAAAAAACATATTTTTTTTTTTTTTTTTTTTTTTTTTTTTTATAAATGACTTAAACTTTCAAATCCTTTAAGGCTGCTGATCATTCATTTTCCAAATTTCCCTCCGTAATGTTAAGTCTATAGACATTTGATGCATTTTTATATTAAAATATCTCCTCGGGAAATTAATATTTTTAACTTCTTCTTTCAGTGTTCTCTTGTTAAAGAATGTTCTTTTTTCTCTTAGTTCTCAAAATGTTTCTAATTTTTTTTATTAATTTAATGTTTTATGTTTTTAAAACTGATAAAGCGGGAGTAAAATTTTAACACTTCGTATAAAATTAAGCGTAGCTTTCAGAGATATTTTGAAAACTAAGAGAAAAATAGGCATGTTTAAAAAAGAGAACACTGAAAAAGGAAGTTTAAAATATTAATATCTTTAGGAGAAATTTCGAATATAAAAATGCATCAAACATCCTTAGATTTAACATTACAAAGGGGAATTAAAAAAAAAATTAATGACCAGCAGCCTTTAGTCTTGCAAATCTAAGCTCAAGATTTCTTGAATTTTTCCAGTTAAAAGACAGGAATTTCATCAACTACCAGAAAAAATTCTCCCAGAAAACACTAAAAATTTTGGCAATTATGGTACCGGATAATTAGTTCAAAACGCCCATTTTGACAACACTTTCTAAAAAATCGCCTGCAGTTACCGAAACAAACAAACACAGTTTGGTTAAAAAGTTTCTTAATAAAAACCCCTGCCATTTCAATACATTTGCAAACAAAGTTAATTAAAATCTTTGTGGAAAAGTAAGCAGTTTGTATTTGAGAATAACATTAAGTCTGTCTTATAATAAACAAACTGCATTTATTTGTTAATTGAGGTGAAAAAATACTCTGCTACGTCAAATAATTTGAGAGATCATTTTCTGGTGGCCAACACCCGTGCTGTTTACAAATCCCCTGGTCTAGAGCAATTTCTAGCCTGTAAAAGTAGTTTTTCCACAATAAGTGTAGTAATGTGGGAAAGGAGTTTTGGTTGTTTACGAACAATAATTATATTTTTCAGCTTTTTATTTTATTGATTTTAACTAACTTAGTTTGCATATAGAGACGTATTCTTGTAATAGTAATAATTCTTGTAATTCTTGTAATTGACTGTTTTGAACCTGCTACTTATAATCTATAACTGTAAAAATTTTGTAACTCGCGCGTTTATTTCCAATGAAATTACAATCTCTTATTATTGTTATTTTTTTTTAATTTATGGTAAATTAAATTATGTGTTAAAATTTAATATTATACAGATTAAAATAAATTATAATTTAATTAATCAATTTTAAAGCATTTCCGTTTAGCCAGGCAGAGACAGTAAACCACCAAATATATTTTTTTAAATAAAAAACATGGTATACGAGTTACAGCAATGGAGTTAATTATTTACGAAACTAGAGTCACTAAAATATGCCAATTGACTATGAAAACAAAATACTGAAATACTTTAAATACTAAAAAGTAGAAAAAAAATAAATAATAATAATAATAATATTTTTTAATACGCTGTTATCTTTTATAATTAATTTTAATATTAATTAAATATTGCTTATATGTTGAATAAACAGTTTACTATTCCTTAAAACACAGTTATAATGTTGCTTTTTTTTTTTTTTTTTTTTTTTTTTTGCTCTGTTGTCATATTTTTGAAAAGAAACAGAGCAAAATTATAATTTTCTTTAATAAATCCACATGTTCACGATTTGGACCAGTTATAAATCTGATTGGTGAATTTTCCATAACGGGCACCTGTGCCTTAAAGTATTGTAACGGGAATGTTTTGGAACAAAAGGAATTACATTCACGAAATTAGGCGTTCTTTTAACCCCCCCTGACCGCCAAGCAAAAGAGCAAAAGTGTAATGTTTTTTCTCTGGAATTTATTTTAAATGTTGATAAAAGAGGAATTTTATAACATGGTATAGTTTTTTTTCTTTTTTCTTTTTTTCACGTATATGCTTATCAGCCTTAAAAGTATCAATCATAACTTAATTTTTTAAAACATGATTATCTTTGTAGAATTATATTAATTTAAATAAAGCTTTAACTGCAGTGAAACCTGCAGCCTAGTGAACGGATATATCCGGTTGCGGCAGTGGGAAGATTAACAAAACACAGTGAATGACAAAAAAGAATTTTTTTTGCAAAAAACTTTTTTTTTTCGCTTTTATATGAATTCACTTCAGAAAAACAATTTTTGGATCTGCCTTTTCCATCAGATCATCGCTACCTTCAACCGGGGCTACTTTGAGCCACTTTTTCCTGGTTTTACTGACATTTCCATTAGTAAAAAAATTTATATATCCTTTTTCAACTTCAAAATTGAATTATAAACAATTAAAAGGAAACAATGCAGCAAATTGTGTGTTTTTAAAGCGGAAATTATTTATTTTTTAATTGTTTTTAATGCTTTTATTGAGTATTCGGAAAGTCGTGTTCGTTTGGGAAATGTTTATGCTCGTTTATGGGAAAATCTATTCGTACAGGAAATCCGTAATTTTACTTATAAAGTTTACAGAAATCTGATTGCTTACTAAAATCCTATCTGTACATTATATGTATTATAAAAAAAGAATAAAAAAATGTAAATTTACAAAGTTATTTTGTGTCAAGCTGCATAAATCTATCGCTTTTCAAAAGAACCTACTACATTTACAGTATTCTTACTAAAATATTACCTGTAATCCGGCTTAAAGTTACATGAAAAGTTCTAGGCATCCCAGTTTCTTAAAAAATTCTCAGTAACCTCACAGATTTTTTTAATTGACAGTCCAAACGTGGATCTGCTACATGAATTTTTGTTGTTGCCGTTACATCAAAAGTTCTAGAAATTCAGTTTCCTAGAAAAAAAAATTAGTAACTTTACAGATTCTTTTTATAGTGTATTTTATTTTCGTTTTCTTTCTTTATCTTTACTTCTTTTCTTTCAATACACTGAAAAAAAATGTGAAGTTACTAAAAGTTTTCTAGGAAACTGAGGTTCTTGGAACATTTTATGTAACGGCAAGAGCAAAATTTTATGTAACAGATACATATTTGCATTGAGAAGCAAAAAATCTGTAAGATTTAGGAAACTGAGATTCCTGGAATTTTTTTTATGTAACAGCAACCCAGATTACAGATAAAAATTTAGCAAGATAACTGTTATTTTAATAGATTCGTTTGTAAAGTTACAGATTTTTGTAGATTTACAAAAATTAGTTTTGTAAATTTATAAGTTTTTTTTTTTTTTTTTTTTTTTTTTTTTTTTTTTTTTTTTTTGTACAGTGTACAAATAAGAAGTTTGTAAGCATACAGATTTCGACAACTTTAAAAATCATTTTTAAAAATCTTATTATTTAAAAATCTTTAATTTACATTTGTAAAAATATATAACGAAACTCCATACATCGAATTTCTCTATATAACGCATTTTTAGCAGGAACATTTCCCTTTTTTAACGATTACATTAAAAACAGTCTCTATATAGCGAAATATCTATCTCCATATAACGAATTTTTTCATAAAAATTTCTTTGTTTATTCAATTTTAAAAAAGCTTCAAAATCACATGGAATCAATTTTCCATCATACTTTTTTTTTATTATTTATCGTTCAAGGTTGAGTTATTTATATTGCTTCTATACCTTGAATCTCCTTGATCTTTAAGTCCAACGAATTCCTTCCACCAGACCTCCTTCCACACATCTTTTAACATCCTTCGAGAAACAGTGCCAATTTGATTGTTACACATATAAAAACTGGATCAATGTGGTAATTGAAGTCAGTGTTGATTTCAGAGGGTGGTTTGGGGGGGCATTCACTCCCGGAGCAATGAGATCGCCCCCGAAAATTTGAGAAAATTATGTTTACAATGGCAAAAAAATAACGTACGTTTTTCTTGTGTGATTTTTATTAAGCTTTTAAATAAATATCTATTCTCTTTTTTGAAACTGTTCAAATAATTTAGAAATAGGATATTACATTAATATTATAGTTAAACACTTCAAATTTTTAATTAAACGTATAAAAAATAATATTTGTTCAAAATTTGCACATTAAATAGAACTTTTAACGGCCTTCTCTATTCAACGAATTTTTCTATAACGAATTTTTTACTGGAACAATGGGTTTCGTTATATAGAGACTCGACTGAATATATATATATTTTTTTCTTTACAGTGTATAGTAAAAACTGCTCTGCGACGTCTCGGATGATGTGATTGATTATCGAGTTCGTTTGATCATTTCCGACCAGCGAACATCTACGGAGTTTTGGTTAAAACTGTCATTCCTACTCTGTAAAAGTAGTTTTCCCACAACAGGTGTAGCAATGTGGGAAAGGAATTTTGAATGTTTAGCAGCAACATTTATAACCGCTTTAGTATTTTCAAAGAACCCTCTATTCTAGAAAAGAAACTTTCTTTATATCTTTAGTTTGAAAATACAGTGCAAGTATAATAATTAGTACAAACATAAAGAAATGAAGCAAATGCGAAATGAAGTCTTACGTTATATTGCTTTCCTTTCTATACATGTTGTATAATGGAAATTTCAATAATTCTTTTTGTTTCAAAAGTGCACGTTATGCGCCGGAATATACAGTAGTTATAATTGTTTAGGATTCATAGCTAGAATGCAGTTAATTATGTTCTAAACCACTTTCCCTAAAAACATAACAAATGACTATGAAACTATAATCAAAGGCGGATCCAGCCCTCTACTTAGAGGGGGGGGGGGCAGGGCTCCTTTTTTTGAGTGGGGATATCTCATCTTTTAATAAGCAATTTTTATGTTAAAGGTTGTTCCCATATCCAAAATGGCTACTTTTCTGATTTTTTAGGAAAATCTTTTTCATTCGTAAAATACAATAAATAAATAAATAAATAAATAAAAAGCATTAATATCCTATAAGTGCATATTTTACATCTTACTAAGATACCAAGAAATTGAAGACTTTATCATTTTCTTATAAAAGCAACTAATCATTCGAAAATTGAACATTTTAAGACAATTTTTAGGACTCGTCAGTTACAAAAATGCCATCAGGAGGGAGCAATTAGCTGTCGTGGCCTGAAATTCACTTTAAAACTCAGCATTTTGCAGATATTTCTCGAAAGATTCTTTGCCTTTATCGAAAAATGAAAAATGCTAATCAATCATATTTGTTTGGAATAAGAGCCCTTGCAAATGTCTTAAGCTAGATATTAAAAATTCATGGATGTGTCAGAAATGAATTACTTTGTATTTAAATGGAGCTTTAAAGAGCCAGAAAGATGCTCATTGTTGAAGATCATCGTAGAAGAAAGTTATTTTTACCAAAAAATTATAAATAAAATTTTCTTACGAGGTCATCTACTTATCAATGTGAACTCAAACTGTTTTTTTCCACAATATTCATACATCATTATTGTAAAAAATTGCAATAATTTTACTGCAGAAGACATTACAAGAAAAAGCACATTAAGAAAAAGACTTAGCCTTTAGATAAACTTGTGCGTAAAACAGGACATTGACGTGATTTGAGCGTTTAATTGAAAAAAAAGTGGCATTTTCCGTAAATTTGTTGAGCAATTCACGGTAAAACACACTTAAATGGGTGATTCTCAAAATAGGGGACAATTTCAAAAGTGAAATCTTAAAAAAATTACTGTTAGCAAAATTTCTGAAAAAAATAGGTGTTGTTAATATAGTATTAGGTATACTTTACATGTAGTCAGCAGAGCTAAATATTTAAAAATTAACTTTAAAAAAAATAATTAGTATTTTTTGAGCCATGCTAATGACAAAACAAATTGCATGGAACAAATATATTAAGAAATTTTTATTTTCTTCCTGTTTAAATATTTTTTTCTATATTTATTAGCCTTCCTTTTCAGCAAATGGTTTCCAATTTTACATAGATACATATAAGGAGAATAAAAACATTACCAAAGAGCAAACTTTGTTTACATGAGCAACATTCTTACACTAACAATGTAAGAAGCTGTCTTAGTGATTTTCTGACAGATTTAATGCATATTTTAGGGATAATAAATGTAATACCTAAATTTATATGTAAAATTAAACTTTATAAAAGATGCAATATAAGCAATGGTTACATTTATGCACATAGGAGTCTTTAGCATGGACCATGCTAATGACACTGATATTTGTCCATGCTAATGACAAATTTTAATTTAAATAAGATTATGAGCCATAATATAATCACAATGCAATAGTCCTTTCTGGGGCTTTTTAAAACACAACAATCCTGTGCAAATAAGTAAAATAAAAATTTTAATTATAAAATAAACATGAAAATTATTATCCATGCTAATGACATACAATTGATGTATGCCCCTAATATTCAACTTATATTCTTAAACTACAATACATGCTTCTATTTTCAGGCTGGGGTAAAATGGCTACTTGTTGCCATGGAGAAACTTTATATTTTCAAACAATTGTCATATGTGAAAATGAAATTTTGATTAATAACCAGCTGTTATAGTATGACCTTGTTTTGAAAATAGAATATGGAGGACAAACTTTAATTCTTTTTTTTATTTACTATAATTTTATTTTTAAAAAGAAATTAATTGGATAAATCCTCTCCTTGATTAATTTAAAGAAAGAATAATATTTGTTTTATTTTATAAACATGATATTAACTCTTGAAAAAGCTAGTATATACAAGGCACAGCTGCTGTGGACATCCATGCTAATGACATTTTGAACATTTATTCTGTTATTTTAAGGTGTTTTTAACTAAAAAGTGAGTAATTGTTGAGTGCAAATAATGAATGATACTAAGACAAACGCATATATAAATATAAAAACATGACAGAAAACATCTCATTTTTTTTTGTATGCCGAAAAACATAAATTGTCCCTATTTTGAGAATCACCCAAATATACTTTTTTGTTAGTGATAAATTCTACACCCTTCAATTAGCCTATAAATAAATTTTCATGAAGTTCGTACGATTAGTTTCGGATAAAATTAATATTTAAAAAAAATAAGAACATATTTATAAGGATTGTATCCAAATTGAAGTTCGGAAGTCAATTGCTAAAGTGCTACGAAATGATTATCTTGCCAATATGGCCATATCACTCACTTAATGTATTTCGACTATTGCCAGCCCAAATATTTCAATAAAATGAGTAAAATATATTTCCTTTTTTAATTCTGGTTTTCTGCACGTCATCTTAAACCATCGGTTTTTTTTTTTTTTTTTTTTGTACTTAAAAAGTGAAAACGGGACCATTTTAAGATCACTCTTGTGTCGGTCTGTGTGTCTGTCTGTCACAGTTCATTTACTCGAAAAGTATGGAACGCGGAACGTTCAAATTCGGGATGGCGGGAGTTAAATATTTTGTCAAATTTTGGTATTGACTTCTGAAAAAAAAAAAAAAAAAAAAAAAAAGTTTAGTATGTATTTTATTTGTATGGACCCCTAAGCAAGTTGCATATACATCTTTAAAAATAGACTTTATTTCCAATCGTTTGGTTCCTGTTACTTTCTTCTATTATAATTTCCTTCAGCGTTAGGAGGGGGTATTTACATATTTTTTCAATGGCACTGTGTATCTGAATCCAAGCACCTCAAATTTATTTATTTATTTATTTATTTTTTTTATTCAGATTTTTAAAATTTTAATATTTTTGAGATTTTCAACCTTTTTATTTATTTATTATTCCCCTTCTTGCACTTTATGAGGCTTTTTCTACATTTATAAAAAGAATACGGTTTCAATATTTTTTCCCGGTATAGAAAACGTCACTTCTTTTTAATAAAGTTTATTCAGAATTAAACAATAAAAAAAAATATTGAAATACGAATTTGAGTGAGAGGGGGGGGGGGGTCCAGGACACATTTTAAAATAATTTTCATTTATTGAAATAAAATTTTGAAATTATTTTTGATGGTTAACCTTATCATTAGTAAACAAAATCACATGATAAAACTTATCAGATTTTTTTTTTTTTTATTTTAACATTTAAAATTTCTTAAAAAAGTGAGGTAAATTAAAATCGTTACGACTCGAAATATTATTTGTAAGATTTTATTTTTTTTTTTTTTCATATAAATAAATAGAAATATATAAGCTTTAATTTTGATTCAGCATTTAAAAAATATTAATTTAATAAAAATTAAAAATGTTTAAAATAAAAATTTAAAAAAATTGTATAATTAAAAAAAAATCATATTTTTTAATGTAAATAATTTTTCAAATTTACTGAACCAAAATTATCGTAAAATAATTCAAAGACACGTGTTTCAAGTTTGAACCATTTATATTAAATAGTTCTTGAGTTATAAATATTTAAATAGAAGAAATAGTGAAAAAACCCATTATTAAGTAAAACGCATTTTCACAAGTAGTCGTTTCCATAACAACCATTGCTTGAAAGCTAGATTTTGGAAACAAACCCAAACATATAAATTAATATTTCCTGTTCTAATTAAGAAAGAAACATGATTGAAATGTCATTTTAAGCAGGAAAAAAAATAATGCAGCATTTTTTTTTTTTTTTTTTTTTTTTTTTTTTTTTTTTTTTTAGTAAAGATTTTTGTGTCTTAGATCCCTTTAAATAAGTAATAAAAACTTCCTATTAGATTAATGTTAGTTTATTCATGGAGAGTACATAAACACATACGTATTGAATACCATCCATTCTCTCACGCTTTTACGAAAAAGAAGAAAGAAAAATAACTACATTGAATAATATTTTCCTAGTTTTACAGTCCAGGAATTGATAAGATAAAACACAATGCATAATGTCCGAAGACCACATGCATTGTATGTAACTAAACTTTTCATCCGGAATCTCATAAAATTTTAAAACCTCAAAATCTCTTCGTAAAATCCAAAATGCATTAGAAATATACTCAGAAAGCGATAAGGAATTTTTTGCCAAATGTCGCAGGCTATTCATGGTATCACACAATATGATTAAGACAAAATAAAAAAGACAGGAAAGAAAGGAAGAAATCGAACACTACCTTAAGTTAACCTCAAATTCCATCTAAGAATTGACTGGGATAGAAGAAGTCGAAAAAACTCGACGAATTTTACCAATTTATTGGTGGTTGGCAGGGTGGGACGGGAACGTAGTCGAAATAAATAATAGGAACGCTCCATCCTCAAAACAATGAAATGAACATTATTGCAACGGATTCCCAACACATTAACCCACTTCTGCTTCAGAAAGACGGAGATTTTTATTACACGATAGAAAAAAAAAAAATAAGAAAAAATAGAAAAATGTAAAAAAAAAATGAAAGACAGCAGAAGACATAAGAACAAATAAGAAGAAAAAACTTCTAGAAGGAACTTCTTCACCAAAAACTAGAAAGAATCGCGGGAAAAAAAAGAAAAAGAAGAGAGAGAGAGAGAAGCCGAGAGCAGTGGTACGGAAAATGCCGCCAGGGAGACTTCTGGAAGAGGGGGTGCAGAGATGAGTTCTTCCCTGCACCCCTGCCCTCTCTCCCCCGGATTAAAAGACACCGAGAACGGAATAAGGGGTAGTTGAAGGGGGTTGGCATTCACGTAGTCATCGAACGCTCCAAACGTTCACTGGAGTGAGAAATTAAAACCCAATGTGGCGCTTGTTCTTCTTTGGTAACGAGATGGGGTGACGAGGGATGCGGATTCGGCAAAAGGGGGGGAAAGAACAGGAGTCTCGCACGTCCTATAGTCACGTGATGTTCGTAAAAAATGATCTCGTGGGGGGTGGGAAGGAAAATCCTGGAAAACAATGCACACGATAGTCATTCATCAAAAAAGATGTTTTCGTTTGAGGAGATGGAAAAAAAAGTTAAGTTTTATAATAGGAATTTTGTTTTGCTTTGTTCCTTCTTTCTTCCGATTGTTTTTGGTAGCTTCAGGTATCAATGAGAGTAGATCCGATCTTAAGGGATGCAAGGCAGAGCGATAAAGTTTTACAAAATCTTCGAATTTATTCGGTGACGCTGTTTGATAGGGTGTTATTGCCTTCCTCCTTGTGTTAGAAACCGACAAATGAACTTCGCCACTTCCCCCCTTCCATCTCTCTGTTGAGTAACTGCAGGTTCACGCGCAATGAATTACTTAAGTCTTGGAGTCATTGTTCTGAATGCTGTTGAATTTTCTTTCTTAGGCACTACATTTGTTGTCTAAATAATTTGCAATTTTTTTTTTCTTTTAAATATAGAGTACGAATAACTACAACCTATGCAGATGGTATTCCTGTAAGTTTGATCATAATCTGAAGATATTTTAATTTCCCCCCTTTACAGTATATTTTTAATGAAAAAAAAAGTTTCTGATTTTAGAAGGCCTACATTACTTATTGCATAGTGTAAAAACTAAGGGGCCGTTAAAGTATTACGTATGCATATTTTTAGTCATTTTCTAACCCTCCCTCCCTCTTGTAAGGAAAAATAAGCAAATGCTAGATCCGCCTCTCTTCCATTTGCTTACGAAAGATTTTATGACATTCTAAGATAGACACAGTTTGCCATAAAAAATTACAGTTCGCAATAAACTTACATTATTAATCCTGCAAATTTACATTAATAGATATATAAGGATTGTGGTGTGGAAGAAAAACAAATTCGGTGTAATAGATTGTTACTTATTGAATTAAACAAATCATAGAATATAAAATAGTTTTTAATATCTTATATAACTATTTATAGCGTTTGAACCAAAAGAAAATAAAGGAAAAAATCTTTTAAAAATTCATCAGGCTCTATCTTATTTAGGTATTTAATTAAAAAATTTTAATAAAAATCATAGTAATATTATGTGTTTGACGCTCACATTTCTACTCTGGTGTCGAAGATCTTTGACTCCATGTTTCTATCCATTTCGTTTTCAATGTAGTGGCTGGCTAGAATGTTCCTCTTTTCAATCCCTGTTTACTTCATATCTTTTTCTCAAGTCGTTCAAAATCCGCAGAGCGCATATCCAAATAATGTTCTTTTGGTTTTTGTTGCAAAACTGTTCTTTCCTAGTTTTTCAATGCTTACATAAGAATTTTCGTGACACCCTCCCCCCATGTCAGAAAAAATAAGCAGACACTGGGCCCTCCATCCTACCTTTACTGTTTACATAATACTTGAACGACGCCTAAGAATATCAAATCAAATAATAAATTTCTTACTAAGCCTTAAAAAATAGGAAAGGGTAGGAATATATATTGATAATTAATTTATTGTCTGTATGGTTTGCAAAGATTTATCGTTGATTAACTCCTACTTACGCAAATGATATTTCTATTCGTTTCATAAGGATGTGTACATATATTTATTTATTATTATTATTATTTAGCGCAGATATTTAATGAAATAAATATTACTGATTTTAAAAGACCTATACTACTGCATGTAAATCAAATAGGCTAATAAAATCTCCTCTAATATTTAGTTCTTTTGAAAAAATACTTAAGAAGTCCAAGAACAAGATGAAATTTTTGAGGTTGAACCACCCCCACTCCTCTCTCCCAAAACGATGAAATAATAAAACAAGAACGAAAAATCATGCATCATACATAGATTAGAAATACTTTCCAACATTAACAAAATATTATAAAGAAATTTTATTTTATCATGCAGTAAAATGAGATGATACCTTAGTAAGAAATTTAAATATATTATAGCCCGCAAATATTTTTTTCCATAAATAATAATGTAAGAATTGATTTGTGTGATTCTGTACACGAACTATAAATGCTTACATTCTTCATTTTCAATAGCGATAATTCTAGAGTAAGCCTCATTAAAATGTGTAAATTAGATGACATTCCGAGTATATTTATATGACTTAGAGCAAGGAAAAATAGAAAAAGAAAAATCATAAAATTTTTAAACTATATTAAAAGTTTTAATAAAGCAAAGATAACATTAACAAAATATCTATATAAACATACTGATCCAAATCTATTAATAATACTCTGAGTATCTATATCAGGTAGAATATATATAATACACCCTTCATCTACTATTAATATCGGTATAAGTTTGCCAAAACATACACTGGTGTGCAAAAATTAAGGAAGAGAGGGTTTTTCGAGTGTAACATCGCCCAGAAATTTTCCACATCTATCAAAACCATAACATAAGATCTTTAAGATGTGGAAATATGGGACAAGTGTTAAAAAACATCTAAACAAAAAAAAATCAAAAGAATACGTAAGTACTTTATTGTAATGGTCACTTCGAGCACAAATGCAGAGAAGACAGGAGCGTCCTTCTTACAGGCACCTGGCGGGAAAAATTTAGTCTCTAATAGGGGATACGGTCACCCCGAACTGCAATGAAGGATTTACAACGTCCGTCCATACTGAGGACGAGGTTGTCTAGGAGCTGTTGAGGTATCGAGTCTGATTCTTCTTGTAACTCCAATTTCAGCTCCGGAATCGTTGCCGGTACTTAGTCACGTGATGCCAAACGTATCCAGAGAAGATCCCACATGTGTCCTATGGAATTCAAGCCCGGATATGTTGCAGGCCAATTGCGTTTAATGCATTCACTCTTCGATACATATCGTTCTTCGATAACCACTGTACGATGACGGAGAGCGTTGTCGTCCGTGAAGAGGAAGTCTGGACCCACAACAGCTCTAAAAAGACGCACGTGAGGCAATAGAATCGCGATGCAATATCGGGCATTAGATATTGAACGCCTTTGGAAGAGGTGGAGGATCGTACGATTACAAAGCATGATACCACCCCAAACAAGAACTCCGGCACCCCTAAAATGGTACCTTTCGTGGAGTGGATGTTCGAGTGGGATTAGGTATTTCCTGCTCTCTGCAGATGTGTAACGTCCAGAATCGCTCGTTATACTAAATTGGCTCCCATCCGAAAAGAGTACTCGAGCCCACTCTTGTTGTGTCCATTTTTTGCCGGCTTCTGGCACCACAGAAGCCGGCGTCTTCGATAAGCAGGCGTTAATGATACACTCCGTACTGGACGTCGTGCATATAGACCACCTTTTTGCAGCCTTTTATCAATGGTAAAACATGATATATGACGTCTTGTACTCCGTTCAATCTGCCTTGCGATTTCTACAGCTCCCTGTTGCTTGTTTATTTTCGCCTGTAGGACAACATAACGGTCGTTTGCTGTTGTTGTTGCTCGTGGCGACCGTGCTGACCACTGCTGAATGCTCGGACAGCTGATCCTCTTGTTTGAAGTGCACTACAGGCTCGTAAAACGAGATTGTGAGAGATAATGAACTCTTGTGCCACACTTGTCACACTTGGACCTTCTTACAACTTCCAAATGATTCAAGCTCGTGTAAAGTCATCCAGATGACATCTACTGGATTGCCTTTGTCTATATCACACAATATTAGTAAAACAAAATCATTGAAATCTCTTTGTACAGTGCAATAACTTTCAAAAAATTTCTGAACGATCATCGCCTCTGTGCTTTATCCCCCTTAACATCTCATCCTTTTACATCATATGCCATATATGAGCATGACCTACTGCATTTGTTTTAGATCTATCTCCTAATTTGCCTTTCATTTCGTTCGGTCACCTTTTTCGGCTTTTATGCTAATTCATCTGATCTGGCCTTAATTTTTGCACACCAATGTATATAAATTCTGGCTGATCATCCAAAAGTCATGAAAAAATTTTAAGTGACAATTAATGAAACATTAGAGTATATCAAAAGTATTTTAGTTTACTGAAATATCTTTATATGAAAGAGTATAGATGTCATTGTCCTATGATTAATGACGAACGCAAAATGTTACATTAGAGTACATTTTCCTCTATATTGCAGTACAATGATACCTATTCTTTCTTCTATTTTTATGTTGCATTATGGCGGACACAAATATTGAAATATTATATAGCTTAACATATTCATATAAAATGGGTTTTTAAGTTGCTAAAACGGCTTGTAAAATTAAAAAAATTGAAAGGGATGATACGATCAGCGATCATAAAGCCCGAAAATGGTTCAAACATGTTCAGGGAGTCGATTTTTTTATTGAAATTAAACCAGAAAGGGGAAGTTACCACTTGTTAATCTGGAAGATTTGAAGGAAAAAGTGGCGATAAATTCAACTACTCGCAAATGGAAATTTTCAAAGGAGCTAAGACTACCCAAAGACACTATATATCGAGGCTTACATAAGCTGCAAAAAATGTACAAAAACTCTAGAGAAGTTCCTCATGAACTTCTCAGGCAAATCATAGAGTGGTAATTGGCAAACCTCTTCAGGAAAATACGCAGAATTTGAAGTTTTTTAAAGGAATAGTGACATGTGATAAGAAATGGGTATATCTATAAAACCTAGATAGTAGAAGACAATTATTCTTATGTGGGCCAATCAACTCAATTTGTTTCAAAACAAGAACTGATTGAAAAGAAGTTTATGATCAGTGTATCACGGAATTTAGAGTGAATCATTCATTTTGAAATCTTTCCATGTGCACTGTCAGAAAAATTCGTCAATATACACTCTCAAAAATTCTTTTTTCGGTTCACGAAAATTCTACTGGCAGAACTGCTGCCAGTATATTTCTGTGAATTAACGAATATACGATTTTTTTTTCTCCAGTACAAAAGGTAAAATGTCCGTGAATTAAAGAAAGTTGGTAAAAAATAAAATCGGCAGACAATGGATTCGAACCTTCCACCTCCACGTTACGAGGCAAGTACGCTAACACGATGCTATACTTGCACAGCAAAGAAATACGTTAGAATTCACAAATTTCCTTTAGAGGATCTGGCTTTATCAATTTCTTCAAAAAGTTTTGAATTTTGAAGCTGATTTCAGGGAGATTTAATCTTTAATGACGAAAATAAATATATATTATCGAATATAAAAAATATAACATCCATATTTTACCTCTAGCAATCAGCGTGAATATATTTAAGATTCACATTTTTATATTATATTAATACTAAAGTATAAAAACTCCAAACACAATTTTTTTAAATACGAAATCTTCCCGAAATTAACTTCAAAATTAAAAGCTTTTAAAAAAAGTTTTAATCTTTAATGAAAAAATATAAGGTACCGTGGGGTAATAACGCCACGTTAAGGTTCTACCAATTTTCACGGCTCAGTTTTACTTCGTATTTTTCAAACAAATATATAATTTGATACAGCAACTCATTGACTATCTATATAAAAAAAATAATTTAATAGATATGTATTCCTAAAATGTAATGGCGTAATTTCTTGATCAATGCTATTTGGCGTTATTACCCACCTATATGGGTAATAACGCCATGCAAACAAAACTATGAAATAAGATGGAATAATTACATGTAGATTGCCCAATTCTAAAAATACAAACTCTACAAACTTAGAAATTGACAAATTGCATTCTAAGCTATTGAAAATGTTCAATTTTTTGTGAAAGTGTAAGAAAAATAAAGGTGTGGTGTGTGTGTGGGGGGGGGGGGGATGAGGCAAAAGAATATCAGACCGTGAGCTTCTTTTTGCTTAAAAAGGACCGCTTAAATAGAATTATTAGAAACATTGCACAGTTTTAACTGTGTTTATTTGAATCAGTATTTAGGATGTAGCTCGGTCACTGTAGGGAATCAACCGGGGTGCTAATGCCAAGGATTGGCGTTATTACCCCGTTATAGTTATTGCGCTGTACATTTTAAATTACAAATTATCGCGAGAAGATATCCAAAATCTCCAACAACATTTTGAAAGTCCATGAAATGTACTACAAATTTAAGTAATTAACAAAGTATTTCCGGATAAAAAAAATAATCTCCACATCACAAAACGTATCTCCCAAATTTTAGATCAAGCGTTAATTTTAGCTGCTTGTAAAAACAATAAGACCTCAAAATGAAACAAATTAACTTGAAGCTGTTTTTTTGCGATTTATATGACTCAAAACCCTTCTGCGCAGAGCACATGGGTGTCATTTACCAGATTATTTCATAATTATGCAAAATATTAGCACTTGGCGTTATTACCCCGCCTGGCGTTATTACCCCATACCACCTTATTTATATATATATATATATATATATATATATATATATATATATATATATATATATATATATATATATATTACCGAATATAAAAAATATAACATCCATATTTTACCTCTAGCAATCTGCGTAAATATATTTAAGATTCATATTTTTATCCTATATTAATACTAAAGTATAAAAACCCCAAACACAATCTCTTTAAATACAAAATCTTCCCAAAATTAACTTCAAAATTAAAAGCTTAAAAAAAATTGATCAAGCCTACTCATCTAAACGAACACATTTACTTCAAAGTGGTTGGCTGTTTACAATACCGCGTCGTGCTAGTGTGTTTCTTTCGTAACAGTGGGGTAGCTGGTTTGAATCCAACCTCTACTGCTTTTGCTTTTCTCGACTTTCTTCAATTAATGGAGGGGATATATAAAGGATATTCATCAATTGAAAGAAATATAACGGCACTACTGCTGCCAGTAGATTTTTCGTGAAATGAGGAAAATTTTTCTGAGAATGCAATTAATCATTCAAATCTAAAATTTACTGTGAAGGGCTGGACAAGATATCTGCTTCTTTGAAAATCAAGTGTTCTTCACTAGTCAACATATGAAGAATTCTTCTCCAACAGCAGGGCCGTAGCTAAAGGGTTGGTAGGGGGAACTCAGCCCCCCCCCCCCTAAAACATTTTAAGTCTCCCCTGGAAAAGATTGCAAGGTCTCTAAATGAATTTATGTTCCAAAAATCCAAATGAAATTCTGTTTAAAAATCTAATTTAGTTTTGAGCTCTTTTCACAGTTTTACAGAAATACTAAATTGTAACTATAATAATAGTGTTTCAAGACTCGCTCATACTATTTGCACATATGAAGCTAACATGATGTGTAATATTGCACTAGTTTTAACATTCGAATTTTTCATCATCCTATTTTTTTAGCGTAAAATGAAGTCATTCCAACAGTTTGATAAGAAACATAGTACCTACAGTGTGAATATGCACTTAATTATCTTTCTGTATCAGAGAGAGAGAGAGAGAGAGAGAGAGAGAGAGAGAGAAAATCTGATCCTCCCCTCCCCTACATTTTCTTGAGCCCCTTCCCAATTATTCACATCCAGCTATGGTCTTCCCTCTCAAAAAGACTTCCGTCTTTTCACTGGAAATTTACTTGTCGCACCGCTACCAGTAATTTTCTGTAAATTGTCGAATATCTGTTTATTTTTTTTTCTCCGTTAAAAAGGTAAAATAGCCGTCAATTCAAAAAAGTCCTTTCGGCAGTGCCCGGGGGAGGAGGTAGCTTTCATATACTTATTTAATTATTTATTATTTTAAATTAAGTTTTATTATTCAAACATACGAAGCTCAAATTAGTGGAGCCCAATTTTATAAGATAAAATAGTAGTTTTTGTCAATACTGAATATTAATAGGAATTTTTAGAAAGTAGTAATTTTTTATTCAACCTGGTTTTATTTTAAGTGATTTACAGAGTCGCCAAATTCCGCGATATCATGAAGTGTATGCCATTTTAAAGTAACATGATGGATAAAACAAACTAATGAGCTTAGTCGAAATCTTAATTCATGTGCATATGCACACTCCTGTTGAAATCTATTAATAAATACCAGTGCTGTCGCGGGGGAATTGATTTTTTAATAAAATGTCACCCACATTATAAATTCAAACTGCTATATATCTCAGGCGTTTTCGGTAAAGACAAAGCAAAAAATACTCCGGAATTTATTATTAAGATAAATACTTTAGAAAGAACTTTTTTTTAATTTCTAATTTTTGTTTGTGCATCATTATACATTTAAAAGATTTTTGACAAACTTAAATAACCGCCATTTTGAAAAAAGAAGGCGGATGAAGTTGGCCAGTGAACTCGGTCAAGACATTGTATGTACTATGTACACACGGAGTTATATCCAAATCAGTTTTTAAATATGCGTATTATCGCGGGACAAATTTCAGACCGTTTCAAAATGTAAACCATACTGGAAATTGAAAGTGCTATAACTCAGCCATTTTTCAAGATATAGATAAAACAAAAAATGCTGTGAAATCTTTGTATCAAAGTTAAACACTCAAAAGAAAAATCTTTTTTTAATTTCTTACTTTTTTGCACCTAATTTAAAATTTAAATTTTTTTTTAAATTTTATTAATCCGCCATTTTGAAACAAGATGGCGGATGGAACTGCCAAAGAACTCGATCCAAACATTGGTATATACTATGTACGCACCGAGTTTCATCCAAATCGGTTTATAAATACGCGTGTTATCACGTGACGAAAATCAGATCATTTCAAAATGTGAGCAACACTGGAAAATAAAAGTGTTATAACTCAGCCATTTTTTAAGATACAGACGAAACAAAAAAAGCTCTGGAATCATTGTATCAAGGTCAAGAGCATAAAAGAGAAATCTTTTTCAATTTCTCACTTTCTTGTACCTAATTTTAAATTTTATATTTTTTAAGAAATTTTAAATGGCCGCCATTTTGAAACAATTTGGCGGATGGAACTGGCTAACGAACTCGGTGTAGGCTTTATTATGTACTATGTACAAACCAAGTTACATCCAAATCTATTTATAAATACGCGTGTTATCACGTGACAAAAATCAGATCGTTTCACAATGTCAGCCATAAGAACCATTCAAAATCCTATAACTCAATCATTTTTTAAGATATAGAGAAAATAAAAAGTATTCTGGAATCTTTGTTTTAAGTTCTAACACTTAAAATAAAAATATTTTTCAACGTTTATTTTTTTCGCATATAATTTTAAATTAAAATTTTTTAAAAAATTTTAAATGGCCGCCATTTTGAAACAAAATGGTGGATGATGCTGGCCAACGAGCTCGGACGAGACATTTGTATATGTACATACCAAGTTTCATTTAAATCGGTTCGTAAATACGTTAGTTACAGCATGACAAAAATCCGATATATATATATATACAGGGTGTTTCGCTACCAGACCGACAAACTTTGAGGGGTAATAGTAGACATGAAGAGAAACATTATTAAATAGGAAACCATGGGGCGCAAACGTCTTCCGTAGGAGCCAGGGGCCATTAAAGTTTAAGGTCCAAAACTTCAAACGATTATAAAAAACGGGAAAAAGGGTGGATTCGCTTGCGGTTTTCGCTAAAATCATTCTTTATATCACGTTTTGTTTGTAAAAAAACTTTAAAGGTTACGTTCAAAAATTGTCAATAGAGGGCGCTTTAGACTTTAGAGTAACAAACAACTACTTTTTACCCTTATTTTGTGCATGGGATTGAAATTATTCTAAAGTTTAGACTTTAACTTAAATTTTAAGCCCAAAATCGGAAACATTGTTATAGGGTAATTAGCGAAAATTGAACTGTGAACAGAGGAGGGGATTTTGAACGCTCATAAACATTTGACTATCTAATCGATTTTATTCCGGTTTGCGTGTAGGTCATTCCCATGGTAATTATTTTATTCAAAATGGCATACAGCATTGGTGTACCCATTTTTTGTTAGAGGGCGCTTCCGACACATCTCCGAAATTTCAATGGCATCACTCCTGGCTGTTTTACTACCAGATCAACACACTTCCAGGAAATGTTAGGGATGCAAAGACGACTCGGAATCATAATATAATGTAATGTCAAAAATATCTTTTTTAGGAGTTAGGGTTAAAAGAAGCAGACAAAAAAGCCACTTGATATTTCTACAACACGTTCTGTCGGAACTTCTGGTAAAAGCACATGTTCCTTTTTCGTTGCGCCACTCTATAGCACGATGGTGCTCCTCTACATTTTACCAGTGATGTTCGCAGACACCTCAACGTAACATATGGACAGCGGTGGATAGGTAGTGGTGGCCCGGTTCGTTGGCCTGCCAGATCGTCGCACCTACATTAATATATCAATTACTTTTTGTTACTTACCTTTATTTTATTACTGTATAATTGTTCTGTATTTTTTTAAATAAACATTGCTGGGTGGGGCTAGTTGAGCTCAAACCAATTAGTAGCCCCCCCCCCCCACCACAACCTGGCTCAATCTGAATCTGAATCTGTATGGACTTCTTCTGCTGGGATCAAATGAAAAGTTGAATGTATGAGACTCCTGTATCGTCAGTGGAAGACCTGTCAGCTCGAATTTCTGTAGCTGCCAGAAAGTTATCCGAGATGCCAGGAATCTTTCAAAGCTTAAAGAATTGCATGCGACGTTGCTGTCAAGCATGCCCGACTACTTCTGGTCGTAATTTCGGATACCTTTTGTAGTGAAACCTTTAACTAAATTGCTTTCTGCCACATTAACGTGTTGCTGCTTCACTACCTGTTTCTGTTGCTTTTTTTCTCTGCTTCTTTTAACCACAGCTCGCTAAAAAGGCATTTTCAATGTTACATTCCTATGTGATTCCGAGTCACTTTGCATCCCTAACACTTCCTGGAAGTATGTTGGTCTGGTAGTAAAACACACAGGAGTAATGCCATTGAAATGTCGGAGATGTGTCGGAAGCGCCCTCTATCAAAAAATGGATACACAAGAGCTGTAAGTCATTTGGAATAAAATAATTACCAAGGGAATGAACTACACGCAAACTACAACAAAATCGATCGGTTTGTATAATGTTTATGAATGTTTAAAATCCGCCCCTCTGATCACAGTATAATTTTCGCCAGTTACCCGATACCAATGTTCCCAGTTTTGGGATTAAAATTTAAGTTAAAATCTAAACTTTAAAATAATTTCAATTCCATGCACAAAATAACGGTAAAAAGTAGTTGTTCCTTACTCTAAAGTCTATAGCGCCCTCTATCGACAATTTTTGAATGTATCCTTTATAATTTTTTTTTTTTTTTTTTTTTTTTTTAATCTTTTTATAAAGAATGATTTTAGTGAAAATCGCAAACGAATCGACCCTTTTTTCCGTTTTTATAATCTTTTGAATTTTTGGACCTTAAACTTTAATGGCCCCTACCTCCTACGGAAGACATTTGCGCCCCATGGTTTCCTATTTAATAATGTTTGTCTTCATGTCTACTATCACCCCTCAAAGTTTGTCGGTCTGGTAGCGAAACACCCTGTATATCCCTCGCAACTAGATGAAAGCCGTTGCTAAGGAATGATACAAAAGAATGGTGAATGACATATATTATGGTTATATATATGTCAACATTTGGAAGGAGAGTGGTTTTGGGGTCTGGGAATCATGATCGGTGAAAATATATATACCAAAATATTATGAAAGCGCTTTCCTCCCGACGGCTGCAATAGGTAGCTTTTTACTTTTTGCAATGAAAGCTACCTAAAAGTTTGGAAAAGATAAAAGCGGCGGACTGACCCCAGCGTTGAAAGACGAACGCGCTATAGCACCGTGCAAAGAAATAGACTGGTACAAGAACCTCAGCTTCGAAAACACGTAACTGCGCCATCTGTTGGTACCTTTATAATCCTGCGCTACCATGCATAGCAGGAAAGCAAACATTACAGGATGAAGCAGTGCGCGCGCGCGCGCCCGCCGCGCGCCAAGGACGAAAGATAGTTTCGTTGATATGCGCGCGCAGACGCCGCGTTTTTTCTCCAGTCAAGAACAACACTTGCTTGTGTAGCGTGGGTCGGCCATCTTGCTTTATGCTAATACTCGCCGGCTCGTAAAAGCAGTGAATTTATTAAGCATTTACAGCTTTTTAAAACAGGGTAAGTGACAGATGCTTATATATATGTTATTTATTTAAATGTTCCCATAAGTTTCCATTTTAATTTAAAGATCATTATCGCACTATTGTGTAGTTAAAATGTAATCTATGCCATATATTATTAATACATTATTATTACGTATTTTTATATTAGTATGCATTTATATTAGTGTGCAACGCAATAGTATTATTATTCTTTAATTATTATAGTAGTAATATATAGAATAGTATTATATAGTATAGTATTATTTAGTATAGTAGTATTGTATAGAATAGCATTATTATTATTATTCTGATTTTTCTGATCTTGTAACAGATCGCTGATAATGTGCAATAATTTAATATAATATAACAATGCAATAGTATTATTATTCTTTAATTAATATAATAGTATTATATAGTATAGTAGTATTGTATAGAATAGCATTATTCTGATTTTTCTGATCTTGTGACAGATCGCTGATAATGTGCAATAATCTATACATATAATAAAACAGTAGGACCCGGTGTGTCTGTACATTGAAGATAATTGACAAAAATGGAGTCAGGGCGATAAAAGAAAACCAATGAAACACAAAAAAAAATTTTTTGAATTTTTTGTCTGTCTGTCTGTCTGTCTGTCTGTTTGTTCGAGGTTATCTTCGTAACTACTGAATGGATTTTTATGCGGTTTTCACTAATGAAGAATGCACACTCCCGGGCAGTGTATAGGCTTTGTTTCATCAAAATCGGACAACAGACAAAAAAGTAACAAAAAGAAACAAAAGAAACTATTAGGTGCGCTGCTCACGTTTTTTAGTACATAACGTTTTTTAGTACATATAAAATCCAATAGATGTCACTGTGCGATTTTAAAACGCGCTATCGTTATGTTTTCGCCAGTCTACTTAAGTATGAGAAAGTTTCAAGCTGGCTGTCGTTCCATGTGGTTTAGTCGGTAGAACGTCAGTGCGCCATACTGATGGCCCGGGTTCGATTCCCAGCATGGAATTTTTTTTCACTATGTTGGCATTAACGCCTATAAGCAATTAAAAGAATTTGAAATATTGTATTCAAGGCGAATTTTCTCTCTGGGAAAATTTCCTTGCATTAATATGTCAGTGTAATTTTTTTTTCGATTTAATTTTTTTTTTCGAAACTTTGTTTTTCTTAAAAAATTACAGTAAATATTTGATATTTCCCAACGTTTTTTGAATGATCGACTTGCTTTTTTTTTTTTTAATGTATGTCTGAACCTTATCTAACTACTTCTTCAAGATTTCTTTAGATAAACCGACCAGCGTAGCGGGCGAAGGCCGCTAGTATAATATAATATAACAACGCAATAGTATTATTATTCTTTAATTATTATAATAGTATTATATAGTATAGTATAGTATTATACAGTATAATAGTATTGTATAGAATATCATTATATTCTTTTTTATTACAAATTAAAATAATGATTTTATCACAGTTTTTTAATAAAAGTGGAAACTTGTGTTAATATTTAAATTACATATAAATGCATAAAAATCTGTCGCTTACATTTTAAAATGAAGAGGGTGAAAAATTATATATTATTAACGTCCTTATACTTTGAGTGAAAATGATTAATTGCAAAGAATTCATTACTATCACGAATAAAATTTAAAAGAAAACAATACTTTTCAATTGTTAAATATTTTTCTTTCCTTTAAGAGAATAGCATCAGTTCTTTCATATCTATACATACATTTCCCCTTAATGAAACAAAAAATAATAGACACTCATTAAATAATAATAATAATTCAATATATACTATAAGGTTGAAATGTGCGGGTCTCCCCCCATCACGTGCTCCTCGCTGTGCTTCATCCCTGTAAAGTTTGTTTTCTAGCACTGCTCAAAGTAGCATAGGTTACGTAGCGGTGAAGGGTGAAAGAAGTCTGCGTTTACATTGCGCCAATGAGAGCTTTCTATCTTTTTCCCTCTCTAAGATCTTTGCACCGTGCTACGGTTGTACAGTAGTAAACGCTTTGAAGTAAACGTATTCGTTTCATATGGGTGTGGTTTGGTCTTTTTCATTAAAAAGCGTTTAATTTTGAAGTTAATTTCGGGAAGATTTCGTCTTTAATGAGATTGTGGCTGGAGTTTTTATACGATAGTTTTATTATAAAAATGGGAATTTTAAATATATTTTCGTAGATTGCTAGAGGTAAAATCTGGGTATTCTATTTTTTGTTTGTTAAGATTATTTTGGGGTAATATCGATTTTTTTGCATTTAATTTTTTAATTACAATATCTTTTAAATGTGTTCGCTTAAAGTATATTTTAAATGAGAATATTTATTTATAAATAACTTTGTAAATTCAACTTTATTCAACTTATCCAATTTTAAATAATAAATTGCGAGTATTTTTGAATGAATGAAGAAATCAATTGTTATTTAATTTTAAATTCGAAAACATTTTTTTTTCTCTTTTAAACTAAATTAGACATCTTAATCTATAGAACTTTTTGGTATTAATTTTAAAAGTAAATTTTAATTTATTACTAATAGACTCCATACGCATGCGTGCTAGGAATAATCGGAATCTATTCCTCTTTTTTAGAAGTTCGGAATGAATTCGCGGATAAAAATGTTTTCTGGAAGAACGGGAATTATTTGTGAAAAAATAAGGATAACTTAGTGTATATTGACGAATTTTTCTGACAGTATTGCCAACAAGTCAATGAAACACCGCACACGTCTCGAAATAAAGTTAAGAAGCTTGATGGAGTTAAATTTTTACCTCATAGTCTAGTATAGTCCGGACCTTGTACTTTTGACTATGGCACTATTTTAGGGAAAGTGCTTCTCTAATGTTGACGATCTGAAACAGGGTTTTTAAACATTTTTTTGCTTCCAAATTGGTATTAAAACATTATTGTTCAACTTGCAAGAATTGGGAAAGACACCACAGAATTTCATGGTTATGTTTTGATTTTGTGACATATTTATTTTTTATTGTAATATTGCAATAAAGATTTCATGTAAACACTAAATTATTTTTTATGTAACATAATAGTAAAGATGATGTGGTTTTTATAGGAATGTGCAAAAGGACATTTTTTTTAATGATGAAAATTTTATTTCCAGAACAATTAAATTAGCCAAGTGGTGTTTCATTTTTGTCAGCAGTTTGTATAGAGCTGCGGTACTATTCGCAACGAAACTAGGATTACAAATGTCCAATTCGATAGATGCTATTAGTAAAAATTGCTACTAGTGGTTATTGTTGATAATGATTTTCGAAAAAAAATTGTCCGTAATTATCCGAGATATCAGCCTTTAAAGACACGGAGGTTTTTAAATATATAAAGACACGAACAGTGTACTCAATGTGCCACCAGATATTAAAGGTTAGAAAATAACATTTAATGTTATAGCTGTGTAATGCAATGCCCAGTAAAAGTATCAAAGCAATAAATGTCAGATTTTTAAGAACAGTGTTTTTCACAAAATCTTATTATACTTTTAGAAACGGTTTTTTCTAATATTACAGTTACTGATTAGTACTATATTTATTCTTAAGAACCGTTTGCACCTGAGTAACACTTTACTTGACCGATTATTTTAATACAAATTTTGCAATATGAAGTTCACTCACTGGACACTTTAAATTGTTATTAGCTCATAGGCTATAAAAGCCTATCATTTCCATTTCGACATTTTATTTTATTTTACATTTTTTTATTTCTATTTCTATTTTTATTTTATTTTATTTTTTATTTATTTATTTATTTATTTATTTATTTATTTATTTATTTATTATTATTATTATTATTATTATTATTATTATTATTATTATTATTATTATTATTATTATTATTATTATTATTTGTTTTGGATAGCTAAAATCTATCTCTACATCGCTCCTTTTTTACTTTTCCAATTTCGGTTGTAGATATTTTTTAAAAGGACACTTTCATTTTTGGAACAGTTTTCGAAAGTGAAAGTAACAAGTAACTTTATAAAAAATATCTTCAACCAAAATTGAAAAAGTGTAAAAAGAGCGATCTATAGAAGGATATCAGCTACCCAATAAAAAAAAAAAAATTGTCGATATGTAAAAGAAATAATTTTAGAAAATAACCTCCTCTTAGGATTAGCATTAGCTCGCAAGTGTCTACCCCCGCAAGGATAGAATTCTTAATCTTGTGCTGTTGCTGTTACCACAATCAAACTGACGTCAGTATCTAGCACGGACACGTTTTTCCTTTATAATATTAATAATAAAAATAAGCTGTTTTATACATTTTATACCACCTTATTTAAATCAATGTTTATATTGTAATTTTTTTTTTTTTTTTTTTAATTTACTTTTACAATTTTAGTGGGAAAAAAAGAGCTGTGTAATTACACAGCCGTATATTTAAAAAAAAAAAAAAAAAAAAAAAAAAAAAAAAAAAAAAAAAAGGAAGATAACAAAAGAAATTGTATATTCTGATGTGCATTTAACGTTACAGAAACATAACAATTTTCCTCTCAAAGGGTTAATAGCTTGAATGAATACCTAAATACTCAAGTTCCTTGTAGTATGTCTAAATTTCGATATCAATTCTAGCCTCTCTTAATAAACAAAGTTATTCTGATTTCCAGCAACAAATTACTTTGACGAACGCATCGCCTCGTGTCACAAAACGACATATCCACGGATGGCGCATGTGACAACCATGCTCAATGAAATGTCACCAGACACTTTAACATGTGACAGAAGTACACTTCCTCCCCGGTTCGATGTACGGCCGAGCGCACACCATTGAATATTCAACGGGGGGAGGGAGTGTGCACACGGACCACTGAGTTTCACCAAAATCTAGTTTCGGGCTACTTTGTCTAATTAAACAGGAGAAAATAAGTACTCACAGTGAATTCACGAAAATGAGATGTAAATCCTGAAAAGAGGCGATTTCCTTCTTTCGCTTTCTTTCTTTCTTTTTTTCAGTAAATTTTTATTTGTGCTGTTTTTGACGGCATGATGTCATCAGACGTCGTTTATATTCGATGTTCTACTAAAGGAAATTGTAAATTTTATTTTATTTTTTAACTTTCGGTATAGAACAATTGCTCGTCTTTTTACACTGATTACTCTTTGTAGAGAAAAGTGCTTTAAAATATTCAACTGAATGACTTATCATATTGGAAATAAAAGCCACGCCAGAATCGCTAAAGAAAACACATTACAATTCTAATTTAAGAATATTGAGAAAATCGAAGAGCTTAGATTAGAACTACTGAGGACAAAATTTAACACAATTATGAAACATTCATTCGCATACAAGAATTCTTTTTTCCTGTATATATATATATATACAGGTTGTTCATTTGACACTAATGTATGGATAATTGTATAGTTACATCAATTAATTTCTATTAATATTATTTATATAATTTAATTAATTTCCATGATTAACTTGTACCTAACTTTTAACACATTGGATTCCTAAAATACTATTTTTAAGTGTATTAAATGCATATATCAATTATCTATTTTTATTTTTATTTCATCTTATATTAAGATATTGAGTTTGGATTAGCATAGTCAAATTAAATGATTTTGTTTACATATAATGTATGGTATATTTTTTCTGATAACATATTGCAAATGCGATTTGAACTTTTTATTACCTTTCTCTTTTTATTTTTCTATCCAATTTAGTAGTTTTGTTGTGTTTCGTTTTTGATATTTTTTCTTAATTTAATTTTGGTTTTATGTGCATTGGTTGCCCCAAATCTGTATTGTTTTGCTTTTTCATGGCTAATACGAAGATGAAACCACACACTTCATTTGTAATTCCAAAATATTTGGGGCTTGACGAGTTTGCTTTGGTTCTTAAATTCCAATTGTATTCATTTTATTTATTTATTTATTTTCCCCCATGTCTCAATGTGGTAATTTTCTATTAAATTCAATGGTTCATATATTATAATACAATTAATTGTTATATATATATATGTATATATAAAGGAGACATTGGCAAACCTGAACATGGGGCAAATATGGACGTCACAGTTTTTCACTACTTATTATTTTATTTATTTTATTTTATTATTTATTTTATTTTATTTTATTTTATTTATTTTTTTTTAAATGAAACATACCAATGATGACAATACCTATAGACATACGGTAAAAAAATTTTGAAGCTCTTTGACATTTTCTTTGTCCTCAGTAGCCAAAACACTGTTTATTGATCTCAAAACTAAAATCTCAGTACCAACTTGCTAAGCGAACAACTTTGTTTATTTATTCATTTATTTAATTTTAATGTTTTAACATAATACTGTGAATACTTGTAAATATTTTTGATAAATAAAACTTTCTTGTAAAACTGAAAAAATAGTAATGATTTGTCATTTTAATTCTAGTGGTCATGTGGGGCATTTGTGAACAGAGTAGCAGGTATGAACAGTTCATAAGTGCCTCAATAATCATTCTGTGATTCTATTCCTTTCAGTTCACTTCATGAGAAATAAAACTAGGTTCAATATCTATAATTTTCTTTAAATAGAGGACTTTTTTCATTACAAAATTTGATTTTCTATTGAAATTTCCACAAAACATCTGTCAACATGTACATAAAGAGTAACAAGCTTGTTTACGTTCAATTATAATTTAAATAAATTTAATGTTTTCAAAAATTCATTCATGTTTTGCAATATTTTACTAAACGGTTTTCGACTATATATTTTTTATGCATTGTTAATGCAAAGACTATTACCTTAAACAACTTTGCAAAAATTTCTTTTTCATTTCTTCCAAACTTGCAATGTTGGCTTACTTTCATCTCTGAAATAGCTATGTATAAGATGCTTTGAATGGAGATAGACAACAGTAATATCCTAAAAAAGGGAAATTTTTAAACTAATAACTACCAAAAAATCCCGATTATAAGAACTCCCCGCCTTATCCCTTACTTCACTGAAAAAAAAAATGCTCAAAATCGGTTAAAAAGCACTAAATTTTAAGTACTTAAAATAGCTCGGACCCAAATGTATTCAAAATTGAGAAAAACACGCATTCATTTTTGATTTTGTAGTTGTTTTCAAATAAGTATCTTTATGTACTTTTTTCCCTTGAACCTACAAAATAAATTTAAAATGTTCTGACATTTATTTTTCGTTCAAAATTATTAGCAAGAAACGTTTAATTAATTATTTACTAAAAAAAAAAAAAAAGAAAAAAGAAAAAAAGAAAGAAAAAAAGAAAAAAAAAAGAAAAAAAAATTATTAGCAAGATACCCAAATCAATTATTTTTATGATAAGAGCATTATTTTCAAGCGCTTACTAAATAACTTTGGATATTCTATGTGCATTAGTTGGCGTGATCAAAACGAGTTCATGAAAGTGAAATGTAAATCTTAAAAGAGGCGATCTTTTATACTTACGCTATCTTTTTTCCCCAGTTAATTTTTACTTTCACTGCTTTTGGCACCGTTATGTTATCAGATGTTTGATTCGGTGCTTTAATTGCAAAATTTGATTTATTTTATTTTTATAATATTAGAATGAATGGTTTGATATCTTGAAAATTAAATATGTACCAAAAAAAGGGGGGGAGTCTACTAAAGGAAATTGTATATTTCATTTATTTATTTAGTTTGAAAGGATCTTGAGAGTAAATTACATTTATATGTCCTTTTTTAAATGATTAATCTATTTCCACGGATTCCGTTTTTTTTTTTCTTTCCATTTATAATAAGTACGTTCGTGAGTGTCTTAGTTTTAATTTATAATTATCCTTTCAGGGACCTTACTAAGGGGGGGACAGGGGGGAGCCTCCCCACCAAACATTTGCACACGCTTTTACAGTTGGCAAATTTACAAACTGGACTAGCAAATTAGTTCAAAACTTTAATAAAAAACTATAATATAGTTTCTATTTCAGATAGATTTGACGAAAATTACCAAAATAATAAAAATATTACAAAGCTTTTTACAAATAAAAACTATATTACATTTTCTAATTGCGATAACTTGTTAAAATTATAAAACTAGTTGGCAAACGCCGAGAACTGTTTATGTTTGATTTTTATTGAGTTGGCAAATACTGAATTTTGACTTGGCAATTTCTCCCCCACCAATAAAAGGTCTTCGCAAGGGCCCTGCCTTGAATTGTATAAATATATTTAAAAGTACAGCCCTCCAAAAAGTGTCGCGAAATAGATTTAATAATTATTAATTTAATATTTTAACTATTTAAAAAACTATTTTTTAATAAACACGTTTGTAATCATTTTAGTTTTCATTTGTAATTATTCTTGTATAGAATAAATATACTTAAAAGTACTGTCCTCCAAAACGAGAAAAGTAACTATATTTAATGTAGAGTCTCTATTTTATTTATTATTTATTTATTTACTTTTTTTAGGGTGGTGCTGTAAAGTAACATGGAATATATTCTAAAGTCATTTGCAATATTTTTCAGATAAATTTTTTTCTAAACTTTTTTTAGCATTACTTATGCTAGTAGTATAGTAGTGGGGGTTCCAGCCCACCGGGTGGAGGGTGGATGACCTCTGTGAAGGTCATCGGGTGTTCGAGCTGTAAGAGGGGGGTGGGGTGAAGGTCATCGGGCGTCACGCAAGGTTAAGATGACCTCATCTTATAGGATGAGTGTGTTTTAGATAAGAATTTTTTAATTTTAAGCGGGAATTTTAGGGAGTTAGAATTTTTTTTTTCGGCGTGCTATAGTATGATAGGTTATTTTAATGTGGGGACTTTAAAATTTTCGGGGCACTTTAGTTTTAGATAAAAAAAATTTTTTTTTAATTTTAAGCGGGAATTTTAGGGAGTTAGAATTTTTTTAGCCATACTACAGTATGAGGGTGTTATTTTAATTTTAATGTGGGGACTTTAAAATTTTCGGTGCACTTAAGTTTAAGGATTTATTTATTTTTTTTTAATTTTAATGTGGGGGCTTTAAAAATTTTCGGTGCACTTTAGTTTAAGGATTTATTTTTTTTTTATTTTAAGCGGGAATTTTAGGGAGATTGATTTTTTTTTCACCGTGTTCTTTGATGAGGGGTTAAGAGGGTATTTGGGGACACAGAATGTTTTTTTTTTTTTTCTGTACTATTATACGAGTGGTTTTTAATTTTAATGTGGTGACTTAAAAATTTTCAGTTTGGTATAATTTAAGAGTTTATTTTTTTTATTTTAAGCGGGAATTTTGGGGAGATTGATTTTTTTTTTTTTTCACCGTGTTCTTTTATGAGGGGTTAAGCGGGTATTTGGGGACACAGAATGTTTTTTTTTCTGTACTATTGTACGAGTGGTTTTTAATTTTAATGTGGCGACTTAAAAATTTTCAGTTTGGTGTAATTTAAGAGTTTATTTTTTTGATTTTAAGCAGAAATTTTGGGGAGTTTTTTTTTTTTTTTTTTTTTTTTTTTTTTTTTTTTTTCCACTGTGCTTTTACATGATGAGTTAAACGGGTATTTTGGGGGAAATTATTATTTTAGACTAATCATAGGCGAAGGATATTTTTTTTTTTTCGGGGGTTGATATTTTAATGAAGAATTAATTAAGGAGGGAGCATTCATGGTGAATTAATGAATTATTTTTTTAGGAGTAATTTTGTTAAGATTGAATTGTTTTTTCATTTTTTGGAGTTTTAAGCGGATATTAATGTTTAATAGGGGGACTTTAATTTTTTTGCAATGAAATTGACGTGCGCTCGTCGATCTAACCGTTCGGAGTTTATAATTTTCTTCTAATCATGTGTGGATATTGGCTTGGATTATCTTAGAAAGATCTGAATAACCTTAACCCCTGTCTGCCATCATAAATAACATATGCTGGTAATGGGAATTTGGGAATAACAATTTTGAATATTTATTTAATGAGGGAACTTTACAATTATTTCGAGTGTTATTTTTAGTCAACTATGTTATACACTTGATATTTTAGAATAGTTAAAAAATAACTTTAAATTTTTTTTTTTTTTGCAATGAAATTGACGTGCGCTCGTCGATCTAACCGTTCGGAGTTTATAGTTTTCTTCAAATCATGTATGAATATTGGTTTAGAATTTCTTAGAATGACTTCCACCACTTTTATCTCTATCCATTATCATAAATAACACATACTGGTAATGGGAATTTGGGAATAACAATTTTGAATATTTATTTAATGAAGGAACTTTAAAATTATTTCGAGTGTTATTTTTAGTCAACTAGGTTATACACTTGATATTTTAGAATAGTTAAAAAATAACTTAAAATTTGAATGAAAAAATATGTTTCAAAATGGGAATTTACGTGCTAGCATTGAATCGCACTCGTCGCCCTAACGGTTTGGAATGTGTGGTTTTCTTCGAACCTTGGTGAAAATTTAATTGAATTGATTATTATTATTATTTTGTGTGTTGTATGTATGTATATGTATGTGTGTGTTGTATGCATGTAGGTGTGTGAATGTATGTTTGTGTGTCGTATGCATGTGCGTGTGTGTGAATGTATGTTTGTGTGTTGTATGCATGTGTGTGTCTATGTGTTGTATGTATGTGTATGTTGTATGTATGTGTGTGTGTGTGTGTATATATGTATGTATGTGTGTGTTGTATGTATGTACATGTTGAATGTATGTGTGTGTAATTTTTTTTTGCCGATAGGTGTGATCTTTAGCTGAAAGTGACCTAGGGTCAAAACTTTTACCCAGGAATCGCCACGGGGAGGCAGATCACATGATTCCCGTATTGCACACATTCACATACATTATTTCGAGCGATATTTTTAGTGAACCATAATATGCAATTGAATTTGTAGAATAATTTAAAAAATAACTTTGAAATTTAAATGAAAGAATGATTCAAAATGGAATTTTACGTATTAACATTTAATCGCGCTCGTCGGTTTTTACTGTTTGGAGTCTATCATTTTCCTTTAACCTTGGAAAACCTTGCGTTAATAAGGATATTTCAGAAAGACCCCCACTTTGTGTACTCTTTTAAAATAATATTTGTAATGAGATGTGTTCGCGCGCGTCGACCTAACTGTTTGGAGTATCAACATAAAATCAACAAATTAATACAAAATATTTCACACAATAAAAAACGAAATATTAAAATCGCCAACTCAAAATGAAAGCTCATGCAATTAGAATAAAAACATTAAAAAAAAATCGCCAAATTAAAAGATTATTCTTATCTCACAATAAATATTCTGAAAGACCTATTCAAAAATTCTAGATGAGATTAAAGTTTTTATTCAAAATTCAAATAAAACTTCTTAAGTTTTGACATGTCACTAAAAATTTAAAGCAAACATTTTTTCAAAGTATAATTATCAAAGATTAATTTTTCTAATAATTAACTCGTGTAAAGATAGTTCAAAGTGCAATGATTCACCATTTGCTTTTTAAATCTTAGAACATATTATCTGTGATATAAACATCACGTTATGTAAAAAATATAAATAAATATTAGTAGTTTAGAAATAATTTTTATTCGAATGGGTAGTTTGATAAATTAATAACATTAGAATTTTTTGGATAAAAAAATTGAGAAACTAACCATTTCAAAATATTTTCCTGGCATAAATGAATTTAAAAGTATTAAAACCCTTTTCAAATTATTTTTATAAAACCAACTTTCATGCAATTCAAAAAGTTTTTATATGAAAATTGAATATTTTTTTTTTTTCTTAAGAGAAATATTTTACGCGAGTGAAAAAGTGAGAGTCAGTTAATTTATGAATCACTTTAAAATATTACCACGCAATAAATTGTTTTGAAACTATATTCTTAAACATATTAATATTTAAAAGTTTAGTCATTTTATACATTTTATATACAAATTTTACTTACCAACGTATGAATTCGCATTCAATCAGCACTTTCTTGAAGAGTAATGTTTGATAAACTCTTATCAACACAGCATGTTGGTGTGAATCACTAGCAAGTTAAGATAGGTATGATATGACTAATCGTTACGTTTTTCCCAAAGAGGTGAAGTCATTCTTATCAAATCCTATTCTGAATGAGAAATATTTCAATTGCAATTAACTTCAGATTTTGTTATTTAATAATTATTTTTTTAATTTGACAATTTTAATTAATGTTTTAGTGAAATTACCTTTATTTATAAGATTTTTATTATTTTTTTTTATTGCTTATACTATTTCAAACATATACATTCTTATTTGTAAATACAAGATCATAAAAAAACATCGTTGGATGATTTTTTTTTTTTTTTTAATTAGACATTGTATTGGAAAAGCATTAAAACCTTTCATTTTTATCCCATTTAGACATTAAAAAGTGACGAAGATCTGACTGCTTCGCAAAGACTTAAAACTAGTGATTTGATGAGTCATACTTTCTGTGGGTTGTTTTCAATTTTGGAATTATCTTAATTAATTACCAAACTTCTCATTTTTTTTAATCACCACACTAATCATTGCCCCCATTACTTAACCACGTAAATATAATTTATATAGTTTATAATTATCAGTTTTATACTAACATTTGAGACCTATACGTATGTGTTGTATTAATTCTGTTAGTTTAATTCATACAAATTTTAACTAAAGCATCCTGTGCTAGTTTTCATACATTTATTATCACATCACATGATAGAATTTCTTGCGATGTTTTAGAAATAATAGATATTTAATTTTTTTTTAATTAGTTAATAACATGAAAAAAAAATTTAATTGCTTTTTAACATGAATCTTTTAAGAAAAACATATTTTATTCTGAAACATTAAATTAAAAAAACTAATTCTTAAGAATATGACTTGATGCAATTTACTCATTTTAAACAAGTTAACTTTACTACTTGGCGGAAATATATTCAAACGCAAAACGATTTAACTTTCACATTTTTAAAGTTAATTATATAATATTCTAACATTTAATTATAAAAGGTATAATTTATTTAAAATACTGACTAAAATAAAATTTATACTTTAAAAAAAAATTATAACACCATTTAAAAATATTAAACAACAACAACAAACTTGTAATTAAGAGATGAATAAATATAAATGTATGAATCACACAATAATAAAAAGCATGTATGTTAGTAAAAATATAACACTAAAGTTTTCAAAAAGATTATAAGCGTTTTCAAATCAACAAAGAAAATTGAGTATTAAATATCAAATAATGGACATGCACTCTTTACACTCACACCTTACAATGTACTTAGTAACCAAATTTTAATGATTTTTAAGCAAGTTTTCTTAAATTTTTTTCAATGAAAGACTATCACAGTTGAATATTTAGCTTTCTCTTCATAACTTTATCGAGAAATATATAATGCATACCACACGATTTCATCAAATGAATAAATCACAATACAATTCAAACTTCTCATTTTCAATGTTTTTTTTTTTTTTTAATACTAGTGTTTATCAAATAGCTGTTTATTCTGAACAATCATTACTTAGTTTATTGATGTAAAGATTGTGTTGAATGCTTTTTAAGTTAAATGGTGTGAGAGAAGGATATATTAGGACAGAAGTTATTAAATATAGAGTCTTTAAAGCTTTCATACATATGGAAAAAAGAATTTCAGGAGGTGATGGAATGGTGCATTTGTCGCAAGGCGTTTAATTATGATACGTAATTATGATGCCAGTGGCGCAGCGAGGGGGGGGTTTTGGGGGTTAAACCCCCCCCCCCCCCAGAGCTATGACAAAAATTCAAAAATTTCCATTTTTATGAACCGAATCATAAAAAACAAAACTAAAGTTAGAATTTTATTTGTTTTGTTCTCGAAATTTGCCGCTTTATTGAATCAAATTTTATTTAAAAATTTGACTCGTTTAAGCGGCAGTAATGTATTTACTTTAAAAAATGGGGTAAGCGCATAGTAACAGTATCAGTATCGAAAACTGGTCACTCAATTTCGGAAAAGGCCGGAATTCATTTGTACTATTGGAAATCAGCCGAAGGCTAAAAGGAATGGTCATTTCCTGTCGCTGCCGATGCCGTCTCGGGTTTTTCAATACTGCACCACTGGGGGGAGGGGTCTTAATTAGTTGCATCTGTTCCTTGCTGTCTTTTTGGAAACGGGGCTTGTGATGTAGAATCACATATAGTTTTCTTAAATTTTACATTTTTCTAAATTACAGTTAAAGCTAATCTTTAATTAAATATCTAGTTTATCTTAATGTTTTATTTCGATCCCACAATAACTTTCCGTTCAAAAGAAAAGAAAGAAAAACATCTAGCATCTGCTTTATTACTGATAAACGGCTGTCAGATAAAGAGAATTCATTAAGATGCGTATTTCACCCTTGCTGGAAACAAATAAAAAAAGAACAAAGATATGCTTTGCTTGCGGTCAGTAAAATCGCTTTTCTCTCTGCTTAATTGTGATTCTAACTTATTCGTTAGGTAATAATCTTTCCTTGTGCATGCCACATTATTGTGTCTTTCATAAATTCTCCCAAAACAGAGTCCTAACGTACGAATTTGGCGCGAATTCTTTTTGGCGTATTTTTTTAGGACTGCCCATTTCTGGTTGCCCTGCATTAAATTCAAAATCATCTTAATTGTTTAAAGCGTAACAGAAAATTTTATGGATATGATATCATTCACTTTTCATATGCTCCTTTACGCCAATCCTGTAATGCCAATGTGTGAATTGTGAATGAGGAATGAATTGCCTCTCTCTCGCTTCATGCACTAAGTCATGTAACAAAGGTCTCTTGAAAAATGGTTACAGGCACCATCCCTAATTATTTCAGTAAGAAATGATTTAATTTTTATAACTCTACCTTAAATAAACAAAGTTCTCAAAAGGCATTTATTTTATTGATCACAGCCTACAACTCTAGCGAATGCATTTTTTTGAAAAGAACCTGGTCGCAATACTTTGAAATACAGATCTCCAGTACAGAAACTATGGTGCCTACACCAGGCATTCGCAACTTTTTCAAACATCGAGGGATGGTGCCTGCTGTTATTTGCCTGCTGTTATTTGCCTGCTTTTTATTTGCCTGCCAGATTTTTCCGGACTACTTATTTTCCTGAATACAATAAATGTGAACTATTAACGTCAGTCTTCAAGTATTTTCGAACGACTATTTCCTCGTCAGATAAGTCCTGCTTATGTTTGTGAATCACTACATAAGTTCTCCCCTAGTTCACAGATTGTTGTGTGAAATGCCTATGCTCATGTGAATTATTACTGCCGGATTTTTTCTTGCTGGACCTCATTATGGAGTTGGCTTATAGTGACAAGTTCTCTTTTATTTGAGCGAGTGATTCTTCTGATCGGGACGTTTCGTGATGATCGGTGCTTCGCTTCCGCTCGTTAAAATTTCCCCTGCCGATGTAGGCCTAAGAATCTACGACTGACGATTTGTGACTCTTATTTCACCTCCGTTAAATCAACAATATCACGCTCACTGACATAATGTTTTTATTTCATCTTAGCGGTGTACTTCAGTGACGATTCCATATGCTTTCGCCTAAAGTGACACAGAATTTCGTTTTGACGTTTAAATTCTTCGTCATTCGTCGATAATATGATCTTCACATTGGATTTATTCTTGAAATTTTTGGATGCTGACACTGATGTTTTTCACAAAAATAATTACATGCGCTATACTATTAAAAAAAACCCTTAAAACTACAGAATTGATCAATTTTGTGTCTGTAATTTTGTGCGCTATTGAACGTTTATTTTTACGATAATACTGTTACAAGTTTATTTGTAGTAGTTGAAAGTAAAAAAAAAAAAAATGAGTGAAGAAGACATTCATTGATAAATATTTACAGCATAAATTTCGCAGATGAGAAAGTGTATGCTTTTATATTTAATAGGTTAAATCTCAATTTCTATTTTAATTATATGATATTTTTATTTAAAAAAAAAAATTATGTTGAGTAATTTTCAACCATTTTTAGTTTATTATGTATTAGTTTTTCTGTGCTCTAATTGAATTTCTTTAAATACGAACAGTTATAAATGATTTTAGATTGTCTTGAAACATTTCACAGCTTTACAAGTGCTATTTAAAAACAATGATACAAACGATAGCATGATAAAATTATATTTTTCAAATATCTAAGTACTTATTGTTGTGCACTTTTTGCTGAAAGTCGTTTGAGAAATATCAAGACAGTTTATTACTTTTTAAAGAAAGTATTTTTATAATTTCCATTATTAATTAATGACTATATATTTTGTTTATTTTTTTAATACAGTTATTTTTGAAGTGTTATAAATTGACGTATATACCTTTTTCTTTTTCATAAATTTTATATTATATTTCCATGTAGATGAAAAAGTTCTAGGTAAGTTAATGGTGCATCTCTTTTTCCTATAAAAAATAAGGCATGATGTTGTTGGGTTGCAACCATTATTTTTTTAATATGAGGTTTATATAAAAGAAACAATACAGAGAAAGATGCATGTGAATACTGGTTATACAATAAGGATGTATGCACCTTCATATATTATTGACAGTGGGCTCATTTTCAGATAAATAAAATTTTATCGTTTGAATCACATGCCATGTGCACATGACATAAATAATAATAATGATACATGCATAATCGAATTATAAATTCATGTATCAAAAAATATATTATTACATTTTATCCTACTTTTCTTTCCTGATTTTTTTCACTTTAAAGGTAAGTTGTGCTTTATATTGTTTGTACAGTAATTTTATTGGGAGATTGTTTTTATTTGTGCAAAGACTAGCCATGTTCTTATTTGCATAATTAAACCTATCTAACATCTTAATATTCTTAAAGTGTGTGCATTGTTTATATCTGTTCGAGTAGAATTATTTTTACACTCTAGTCTGCAAAAAAAAAAAAAAAATTATAAGATGAATAAGATACAGTATGATACTGAATAAGATACAGTATGAATCATTATTTTCGTCAATTATATTTGCTAATAAAAACTTCAATTTTAGGAGTGTTCAATAAAAATAAAAAAAAAAACATTTGATAAATTCCTTAATATTTATTATGATATTTCTTATGCATTTCATATAGGATATAAACAGTGCATTAAAACAAAATATCGTCTTAACTAAAGTGACTAATTTCCCCCCTTCTAATTTATTTTAAGACTTTTTATACATATGTCCAGTGTTTGTTTTTCCTATTTGCACCCCACTTGCAAAAATATTTCGTTAGAGAGGGTCCAGTTTTCTAATATTTAAATAAATATTGAGATTTTTTTTTCATGCTTTTTCACTTTTATAAATGTAAAACACAATTTTGATTAGTTTATGGATAGACATTTATTTTAAATTTTTAGCATCTATTTAAAAATATTCTCACATATAGCTGCTTTTATTATATTGCATTGTAGATAGGTCCATTTTTTTAATAATCAGATACTGTGCTCGTTTGTTTATTTTCGTATTTTTATAATTTAGGATATAAATTGTTTATAATGACTAAAAAAAGGTCACGTAAATTGACACAAGATCCATCTGTTGTGTTTAACTTTAAGTTTAGACCTGATGCAAAACAGGTAATGTCTTTTAAAACTAATATGGATTCTGAAACAATTGGTTTAGATTCTAATTCTTTTGAGATTTCATGTTTGAGTAGTTTAAAGGATTCTATTAACAGATATTCTAAATCTGTTGTTTCGGATGTTCAGAAATTAATTGGTCCTATTTTAAATGAGAATAATCCAGAACTCATGGCAAAATTTAATTCCTATCAAAAAGAAATTGAATTAAAGTTTAATATTTTAAGTGATTTGATGAATAGTGTTCATTCTGAGTGGACTGTTTTACAAAAAAATAACGACCAGTTACATAGGTTAAATGAGCTGTTGTTCGAAAAAGTAAGAACACTGAACTCGTCCAAACAGTCTATGCATGAGATAGCTATTCAATGCGACATTAATGAAGCTAAATTGGATGAACCCCTTAATGTTATTAAAGATAAGGAATGTAATTCTAGTGGGAAAGATTTGGCCAAATTTCTAGATAAAGTTGAATCTGAAACACACATAAATTCTGGTACGAATAACTCTAAATTATCAAAAGACAAAAATACTGATCTTATTTCAATACCGGATTACATCCTAAATTTATGTGAGCACAAAAATCAAGTTAGAGATTTATCTGACTGCACAAAAATAATTCTGTTAGGTCTTGATGACAATATAGTATACCAGATATTATGATATCTATAAATGAAAAGATTGGCAGTACCATTCCTTTCATTAACTTTGAAAGAAAGCATAAATTAAGACAGGGATTAAAATATAACTGGACCATTAGTGTTACATCTTGGATATCTGATCTCTTAATTCAACTTGGAAAATTAAATATTAATTCTGTTGACTACACTGTCAGGCCATTTATTAACATAAAACGTTGCTTTCATTGCCAACAAATTGGCCACCAGGCAAAATTTTGTGCATACGTTTTGGCATGTGCTAATTGTGGTGAATCACATACTTCATATAATTGTAAAAACGCTTCAAGATGCATTAACTGCATCGCACATATCCGTGTTTACAAGAAGTTTTTCGACATAAATCACCCTGCTTTTTCCCCTTGCTGTAATACATTTAAATTTTATTTCAAGCAAAAACAAGCTTTCATTCACTGTAAAAAAGTAACGTAAATATTCAACACTTCTTCAGGTATGTTATTTCAAGTATATTTAGTTATTTACATATTTTGTTATTTACATTCATGTGATACTTGGATTTCTCCGCTCCTTTACACAGTATTGTTTACATTGTTAGCCTTTGTTTATTCATAACACAAACATAAAGCATTAATAATTATTTTTTTTCATACACTATTCTTTCGTAGATATATATTTTTCATATGGTGTACACATTTTAATACATTGTTATTTAAAGATTACTTTCAATCATTTCATGATTTACATTTTTCGGGCATTGTTCATATCTCTGATTCTCTTTCATTCAACTGTTTCGTGAGCTCAGGAATAGATGAATGATTCGAAATTTCACATTTTTGATTTATTGATAGTTTTCTTCTGGTGGTTAAGCCCTAATTATCAGTAAGACTTCTGCGGTGAATCTTAAATGTTTGTTTACACAATTTATTTTTCTTTATTTGTATCTTTCTCGATAGATAAAAAATTGCACATCTATTTTGTCTTAATTCGATGTAGCTACTCTATTTTTAGTAGGTCTGTGTAATTATCAATTGCACTTTTCTCTACACACAGTGTTAGTGCGAATGTTCACTAGTGTATCAATATTACAGTGGTGAAAGTTTTACAAAGTTCTTTTTCTTTTGATATACTTGTGGATATTTGCAACTGACTCACTTTTCATACAACTTCTCTTTGCATGCAGCAATTACAATGTTTTTTATACAAAGTTTTTTACAATGGTAGTTTACAAAGGTATATATATACTTTGCAGCATGCTATGCAGATAAAGTATTCACATACATATACATTCATATATGCAATTGTTTAATTATCGGTCCTCTGTGAAGTTTTTTTTAGAACATATTGATTATTATCTTTAATACATAAGTCATTTCTGTACATTTTTTTTGTTTTGGTTATGGATGATTTAATCCAGTAATTTTTACCTTCCCATTTGCACTATTCCATGTTTTCCCGTTTACACACGTGAATTTCATTACTCTTTAGGCGTAATTTAGATAGATATAGACACTTTTTTTGCATAACATTTGTTCGTAATTAAATATCATTTATATTCGCTTCTCCACATTTCTTTATTTTCATTTGGGTATACATGATATACAGTAGTACTTTACACTATATTTACGACCATTAAAAATTAGTTTTCAGTCAATGAATACTTACACATGTAGCGGAGCTTACTCCTTTTTTATTAAAAATACTAGCAAGATGCAAAATTTTATAGATAGACTAAAATTCACACACTTATTCACTTTAAATTCAATACTCATCCTTTTATAATTTGTACACAGTACTTCCACATAAAAAAATACACTTTAGTTATTTTGCAGATAACGATGAGTGGTATACCACAGTCAAGGTGATATTTAAAATTGCATACATGTCAATGTTTTCACACTTCTCATTCAAAGGATATGAAGTGAAGATAAATTGTAATTTTTATAGGCAAAGATGCTGTCATATGTTTGCTTTAGTGGTTAATGCATGTCTTTTATTGGTCTTTATACAAGTCGTATCTTAAATTGAAGTTACTTTACAGGTCTCCAGATTACCTTTCCACACATCTTTCCCACAGTTCTAAACTTTTTATACTTTTGCATGAAAGTTCAGTGTCTCTCACTGACTAGTAATTATTTTTGAATAAAAGTATTTTTGGGAAGATACCGAATACTTTACGCGGTTTTCTTTTCTCATGTTACACTAAAATACCGTTTTAGATGTCAATATAATGCAACATTGATTTTAAATTTCAGATTTAACTTAATAAAAAAAATTCATCAGTTTAGGTATTAAAAAAAAGGACAAAAAAATTAGAAGATAGACATTTAGGAACATTGTTATCACATGGAAGTAAATGGTCAACGACAGTGTTTCAAAAATTTTTCCATATGTTGCTTGTCTAGCATTTCTTGAACTCTCATCTCAGATATAAGTTTGTAGTAAAATTTATCTTGTAAACTTTAAAAAAAATAGTGGAAATTTCAAAATTTCATATTATTCATTATTATGGACATTTTTAATCCTTCTATTTACAATATTTTTTTGTTTATTTGTGTATTATGTTTTGTGTTTAATTGCATTATATTACTCCAGTATTTTGCTATTATTATTGTATTGATCAATACACATATTTAATGTTTCTTATTACAAACATTTTGGAATTTATTGCCAATTGGTAAGTGACCTGTGGACTTAGACCTGATATTTGTTTTTTTGGTATGTGCACATTTTTGATACAGGTCCTTGTCTAAATAAGACAAATTGAACAGTGATCACAAATTTTATTAATGAAGCTGCAGCTGTTTCTAAATAGAAACAATATATGATGTCATTTGTATGACAAAATTTATGGTACCAATATATTTATATTATGATATATATATACTTTTATTTGGGATGGTTGCCTACTTAGAGAGAAGTTCAATTACTGTTTACTTTATTTAGTAAATGTTTAGTTTGTTTTCATGAACATTTTACACATTGTTACTTGTAAGAGCATATGAAAATTGATTTCTCTTCCTGCATGTACCTTTATAGATTTTTTTTTGCCTGTGAAAGGGGTGATATATGTGATGTAGAATCACATATAGTTTTCTTAAATTTTACATTTTTCTAAATTACAGTTAAAGCTAATCTTTAATTAAATATCTAGTTTATCTTAATGTTTTATTTCGATCCCACAATAACTTTCCGTTCAAAAGAAAAGAAAGAAAAACATCTAGCATCTGCTTTATTACTGATAAACGGCTGTCAGATAAAGAGAATTCATTAAGATGCGTATTTCACCCTTGCTGGAAACAAATAAAAAAAGAACAAAGATATGCTTTGCTTGCGGTCAGTAAAATCGCTTTTCTCTCTGCTTAATTGTGATTCTAACTTATTCGTTAGGTAATAATCTTTCCTTGTGCATGCCACATTATTGTGTCTTTCATAAATTCTCCCAAAACAGAGTCCTAACGTACGAATTTGGCGCGAATTCTTTTTGGCGTATTTTTTTAGGACTGCCCATTTCTGGTTGCCCTGCATTAAATTCAAAATCATCTTAATTGTTTAAAGCGTAACAGAAAATTTTATGGATATGATATCATTCACTTTTCATATGCTCCTTTACGCCAATCCTGTAATGCCAATGTGTGAATTGTGAATGAGGAATGAATTGCCTCTCTCTCGCTTCATGCACTCAGTCATGTAACAAAGGTCTCTTGAAAAATGGTTACAGGCACCATCCCTAATTATTTCAGTAAGAAATGATTTAATTTTTATAACTCTACCTTAAATAAACAAAGTTCTCAAAAGGCATTTATTTTATTGATCACAGCCTACAACTCTAGCGAATGCATTTTTTTGAAAAGAACCTGGTCGCAATACTTTGAAATACAGATCTCCAGTACAGGGCTGGACTCGCGAATTCCAGGAAAAACAAAAACACATGCTCGTATGCTTTGAAGGATAGACTTAATTCCACAAACATTCTGTTGGTAGTTGCTGTAGTGCTAAGGTTTCCTTTATTGTGCGTTTCGCTATGGATATTAAATCCTCTTCAGAGAAGAAAATTATGAAAAACATGGATGTAAGAGATCATTTTTTTTTTTATCTTTCGAATTCCTTCAAGCATTCTTGAAATCCAGGTATGTTTGGAAAGTATATAATTCGTTTATATTTATGTTTCTGGAAAGATTATTAACAGCGCCTTGCGAAAAGGGGGGGGGGGGAGGTCGCCCCGGGCGCAGAGATTTAGGGGGCGCCAAATTTCCAACTATTTTCTACTTACTACTACTTTAAGGGTGTATTCGAAAAAACTCTTTTTCACCTACGACATCAAAATTTTCCGATAAAATTTCAGACATATTTTTAAAAATAGAAACATGAAACTTGCTGAGGGGATTTTTGAAGAGACGTACAAGGTGCCCTGTGATGTCATTTTACACTCCATTCATTAGAATTTGATTTATGAACAATTATCTTCTCAGTATGACACTTTTATTCGTTCCCAAATCTCCCGCTTCCGAAAAATCTACTCAAAATGCCGTTTTTGATTGCATTTTTTGCAATACTTTCTGCATTTATCAAAGAATCGACCATCACGGCACCTTGTATACTTTCTAAATAAGACAATTTGCCAGTTTGATGCATATGCGAGCAAAAATGAATTTAAAAAATAATCGGAAAATAAGCAGTTTGAATCGAAATACACCCTTAAAGGGACTACTTTCAGACAATTTTTTTAATTAATATTAATTCTTAAATAAATAAACAACGTTAAAGAACACAAATATTGTAAATTTACAATATTTGTGTTTACCTCTTACAATATTTGTGCTCTTTAACGTTGTTTATTTATTTATTTATATATAAGCACAAAGTACAATCCTCCCCCCTTTATATTAATTCTTATTTAAAAAATGCCCGAAATAGGCAAGTGGGTAAACGGAAAAAAAGATTACCGGTAAAACAATTATCGGAAAAAAGTGACATAAACTACAAAAGTGGAAAAAGTTACCGGAAAAAAAAGGACAACATAGAATTGATTTTGGGAATTCGTTATTGATTTTGAGGATTCATTGGTTAAGTATTTAGGGGGGGGGGGATCAGGGGGAGGCTCTTAATTTAGGTAAATGGGTTTTTCGTGCTGAATTAACAATTTTGGTTCAGTTTTTGGACATATGATACCCCCCCCCCCCAATCCGTAACCTCTCAAATTAAATTAATAGTTTTTTGACGCAGATTTATCCGATTCGCTTGTAATTTCGGACATAGGTTCATTATGATAAGACGTATCTCTGATTAGTTATTTAGTTAGAATCTTTTGCTTATTATAAAGGGAGGATGGTCAATTACCCCCTCTCCCCACAAATTAGATAGATCGTTTTTTATGCAAAATTATCCAATGTATATCAAATTTTAGACATAGATTCTTTCTGATAAGGTGAATCCCAGAATAGTTTTAAGAGTTTAATGACTAAGTATAAAGGGGAGGGGGACGGGGGATAATCCCTCTTAAATTAAATAAATGGCTTTTCCCGCAGAATTATTCGATTTGCTTCACATTTTGGACATAGGTTCATTATGATAAAACGTATCTCTGATTAGTTACGGGGTTCTTTTCCTTATTATAAAGGGGGGGAGGCAAGCAATTATTTTCCCCTCAAATTAGATAAATCGGTTTTTATGCAGAATTATCCGGTGTATTTCAAATTTTAAATATAGGTTCTTTCTGATAAAGTGAATCCCTATATAGTTTTAAGGGTTTAATGTCTAAGTATAAAGGCAAAAACAGAGGATAACTCCCCTTAAATTAAATAAATAGCTTTTATGCAGAATTATCCGATTTGCTTGAAATTTTGGATGTAGCTTCTTTATGATAAGGCGTATTCAAGATTAGTTATGGGGTTCTTTTGCTTATTATAAATAGGGAAACGGACGATTTTCCCCCTTTTAAATTAGATAAATTCTTTTTTATGCATAATTATCCGATGTATTTCAAATTTTTGATATAGGTTTTTTCTCATAAAGTGGATCCCTAAATAGTTTTATGGGCTTAATGGCTAAGTATAGAGGGGGGAACTGGGATAACCCCACTTAAATTACATAAATGGCTTTTTACGTAGAATTATCAGATTTGCTTCAAATTTTGGATGTAGTTTCATTATGGTAAGGTGTATAAGTTAATGGATATAGTTAAAATAGGGAGGGATGCAGCAGTCCATTCAGGAAACTCTTTCGGGGAAAGAAGCTTGCTTTCCCCATTCGACGGAGGGGGGTGTCCGGTAGATATCGCGGCGACTAGTCTCTTAGGAAATTTGTTGATCAGGGGATTTCCCGGTAAAAATTTGCCGCAAAAATATTCAAGTAACATAAAAAAGCGAGTTGAATGCAACTGAACGCAAATAACAAATGAAAACAATTCTTCTTTATGTTTTAATTTAATGATTGAAAACTATTATGTCAGAAAACATTATAACATATTTTACCTTTTTTCTTATAATGATTCATTTCCATTAATTTTGCATTTAAAACTGGTTTATTTATTTATTTTTTTTTATTTGTGAAAAAAATAATATACTAAATCATTTGTTATAATTGTCATTTTAATTTACGCCAAATATTTATCATTTAAAACTGGATTTTTACTAATTAATGTCCCATCTTACGCATCACAAAATATAATATAAAACACTAAAAAAATATATGTTAGAAAATTTTAATGTACAAACTATATTGTATGTCACGAACGAATGAACTGGTGAATTCATTAATTTGTAGTAATAAAAATAGTTTTTTTATTACTAGCTTATGTTAGTAATTAGAAAATTAATTGTTTAAAAACCTTTAGTTCTTGATAGATCTTCAGGTTTGAACGCTTAAAAAATAAAAACAAATTAAAAAAAAAAAAGATTTTAAGAAAAACAGGATATTGTTTTCTTTGCTACGATATTTATAGAATACTGAAAAATGCTATGCACCAACATAAATCACAGTTTTAAATGCAAACAGCTATTGAGGATATACAAACAAACACTTAAAACTATTCAGGGATTCACTTTATGAGAAAATACCTATAGCCAAAATTTGAAATACATCGGATAATTGTGCATAAAAAACAATTTATCTAATTTAAGGGGGAGAATAATCGCGGCCCCCCTTTTTAATTAGCAAAAGAACCCCATAAATAATCAGGGATACCCTTTATCATAATGAATCTACATTCAAAATTTGAAGCAAATCGGATAATTCTGCGTAAAAAAGCCATTTATTTAATTTAAGAGAGGTTATCCCCCATGCATCCTCTATACTTAACCATTAAACTCCCAAAATTCTTCAGGCATTATATATTGTGACGACGTACTGACAACTTTAATCGTGACAGAAGATAGATAGCGAAGTCTTATTGTGAAAAGGTATGCAGAGTTGAAAGTATCTTCATTCAAAAGCTGTTAAGAACATGTGCTATTGATCTCAAGGGACATGCCTAGAAAATAATTGCACTGGTCTAGTGGCAATGAGCTGAGGGGGACACTGGGATTATTGAACATCGAGAGGGAAGGAAAGTAGTTGGAAGAGAGCCATGTGCTGGTAATGTACAAGAAAGTACATTGATGTAAGATGGCTTAGACGTACTAAGCGAAATGTAATATTGGAGTGTGGCTCCTATGTAATTGTAATGTCGTTTTATTTATTTTTTAAATAATTGATCTATGGTTCTAATAAAGAACTTGAGGAATTAAAAATGTGTTATTGATGAACTTAACAAATAAACCAACTTAGTAAAGAGAAACTCAGGGCGCGACACCACAATACTATATATAAGTCTTATCAGAAATAACCTATATCCAAAATTTGACACACGTTGGATAATTCTGCTTAAAAACCATTCATCTTATTTAGGGCGGAAGGGGGGGGGGAGAATCGTCCGTTCCCAAAACTGATCAGGCAAGCATTTTTTTAGTATGAATGTATATCCAAAAATTGAATCAAAACAGTTAATTCAGCATGAAAAAACCATTCACTTAAATTAAGATCCGACCCCCGACCTACCCCCCCCCCCCTTCATACTTAGCCAATAAATCACCAAAATCAATTCCTTGTCACTTTTTTTCCGGTAATATTTTTATCTTGTCCCTTTTTCCCGGTAATTTTTTTCCCGATAACTATTTTTCCTAGATTCAGGCAAGTAGATATCATGATTAAAAAGCTATGTAACTGAGAAATGGTCTTCATTCTTTGATAAGATCTTTCAGAAGACGATTCTCACAGTTGCCAACTTGTATGGTTTTGCGCGCGGATAAAACAATCGAGGAAAAATGCAAATTTGGTGAAAGGATCGCCGAAAAAGCACACATTTCGTCAATATTTCGTGAAAAAACGACAATTTCGTTAATGTTTTTGTCAACGAACTTTGTCAAAAGATTGCCGAAAAACGCGAATTTCCTGTGCGGATCGCGGAAAAAACTGCAATTTCACCAAATATCGCAGATAGAACGCTGATTTCGTCTGAAGACCCCGGGGAAAACGTCGATTTTGTCTTCTAAAGATTTCTGATATAATGCCGATTTCGTTAAAAAATCGGGGGAAAAAACGCCGTTTTCGATAAAAGATTGCTTAGAAATATTTTGTCAAAAGATCATTGAAAAAAAGGCCGCTTTCATCAAAGCATCACGAAAAAAATGCCGATTTCGTCGAAAGACCGCGGGTATAAAATGCCGTTTTCAAGAAAAGATCGCATAAAATTGCAAATTTTGTCTAAAGATCGTCGAAAAAAACGCCGATTTCATAAAAGAACCACTGAAAAACATCGATTTCGTCATAAGATTGCAGAAAGACCGCAGATTTCGTCAAAATATCGCAATAAATCGCCCATATTGCTAAAATATCGCAGATAAATCGCTGATTTCGTCTAGAGGTTGCGGAAAAACGCCGATTTCGTCAAAATATCGCGGAAAACCGCCGATTTTGACAAAAGATCGCAATAATACGCCGATTTTGCTAAAATATCGCAAATAAATCGCTGATTTCGTCTGAAGGTTGCGAGAAAACGCCCATTTCGTCTGAAGATCGCGGATAAACCCTCCTCGCAGGGAGGGGGGGGAAACTCGTGGAATTCCCCCCCCCCCGCCGATTTCCAAAAAAAATTTCTACCAGAATCACCCCTGAAGCAACTCTATGCCCCCCCAGAGCTAAATTCTGGCTGCGCCACTGATGATGCACATCACATCATGAGCAAATTAGGAAAATTTAAATCATGAATCGACCGATTTGTGTTGGGTTTGCTATTTTAAAGCTCTCCAAAGTACTAATGTATGACTTTCATTATAATTATATTAAGAAAACATTTAAAGAATTAACTCGCAGGTTTCGAACCCACAGTCATCCAATCATACTTCGCATTTTTAACACGCGACGCTAACCATTGGGCCATTAAGGCCCATAATTTAGTAACTAAAAAGTAAGAAAGATCATCAAAAGTGGTTGCTTCACACATGCAAAAATAATTTTTTTTGTGACTGAACATATAAAAATCACGAAGAAAAGAAAAAAAAATCACACATGTTTTGGATTACTTTAAGATTTTATGAGTCACCTCATCAGTTAAAAAGACATTTTCACTTCTTATGAATCACTACTTATGCTTAAATTTTCAAACACTTGCATATATGAGATGTATTATATCTTAGTTTATCAGTGATAGTGTGATTATTTGTTAATAATTTTAGTGTCATTAAAAAAATTAAAAAAAGTTAATTATATCAAAAACACAAGTTCGTGTTGAAGGTTTGAACAAATTATTAAAATAATTTTACAAAACTTTTCAAATTACTTTAAAATGTTTCACTAATATTTAGTAATCGACAAATTTTAATGTTCATAATTATTTATGTGACTTAGGTTTTCTGTTTTAACTGTTAAGTTATTAGATTCCCCCTTCAAGTACATCTCATTGATATGTTTTAATCAGCCAACCAACCATTCAACTGTTTTTCACAATCAACTAGTATGTGAGTTAGGTTTTCAGTTTTAATTGTTAACTTATTACATCTCCCCCAAAACTTATTACATCTTAACCTTGCGTGACGCCCGATGACCTTCACCCCACCCCCCTCTTACAGCTCGAACACCCGATGACCTTCACAGAGGTCATCCACCCTCCACCCGGTGGGCTGGAACCCCCACTACTATACTACTTATGCTGTTTATTTATTATTTTTCTTTTTATTTCTTGTTCTTCAATTCTCTTTTTTAGGGCTTCGTTCATCTGACGGAATTCTATCCATCTCTGTTCGTCCGTCACAGAGTCCGTACACAAAAAATGCATAACTCAGAGACTTCATATTTTGTGTACTTATAGCTGAATACCGTGTCACACAAGAATCATAAAATTTTGAAAAAGTCTATTATTTGAAAAAAAAAAAACCTGTTTAGTGAGTAATAAAAATTATTAAATAAATAAAAAAATAATTTCAAGTTCATATAATCTGCGGAAATAAATTCATACATTCATCACAACGGCGAACTTTCCATTTGAATGCTGTGCATGCAGGAAAGTGGTAAAGAGATCGATATATAGAAAATATTTTTCCTAATATGGAGATTAATTTACATGTTAAGTGTGTTCAAATTCAAGGTTCAGCAAAAATATGCGTTAAGTAGAAAACTTCGTTAAATTGGAAGTTCGTTAAAAGGAAGTTCCCCCGTGTAAGTCCTTCATTATTTATTGATATTATTATAAAACTGTTTTTTAGAAAATGTGTACGCTTTGGAGCAATTTCGATGATATATTTAAATTTAGGAAAGTGAAAATTATATAGCTCACATATATGTTTTGAAGATTGGGAGTTTTTTTGTTTTTTTTATTGTTTTGTCGACCAGTGAGTGCTATTTGAACCATCCAAAGATTTATATTTATTTATAAATAAGAGGGGGCAAAATAAAATAAGAGTTTAGTTTTTAGCAATCAGAATAAAAAAAAATTGTGAAAGATATATGAATGGATGTATCTTAATTTTCTTTAATAGTGGCATAATTTTTCTTTAAATAAACATTTTAAATTGGAAGAAAAGAAGAGTACCTTGATAAAAAGAGGGTTGGTAAAAAAACGAACATTGTTGACAAAAATGACACTATTATTCATGCTGTTTGGTTCCACATTAAAGTATATGCACCATGACTAGTAAGAATGTTTCATATCTACTTGAATTACAAGATAACTGAAGTTTTTCTCCATTAAAAAATGCAGTGAACTATGGGCCATCTGCTCTGTTTATCACTTTTGCGAGAGATTGCTGCTGAAAGGAATGTTTATTTACATCAAATCAAACAATAAAGTAACTAAAAGGTATCGGGATCAAAACACGATGAAAGTATTCCATACGTCATGCACCATGTACCTCACGCGAGCAACGAGGCCTAAAGGAATTAAGATTGCTTTGTGATGCTCAGGTATACCACTGTTATACACGTGTTTGCTGGTAAGACCCTGCTTGTGTGGTCCACGCTAGAGTTGACATAAAAAGCACTCCAATGAATGGGAAACATGTGTGCCTTCTATGTAAAGTCACCCATCGGAAGTTAATCTCATGCATGTCAGAACGAATATCTAAGCAAAAGAATGAAAGTTACAGTGATTTTTTGCTAGATTTTGTTTATCATTATCTGAATTCTTTATAAGAAAGTCGTTGAAAGATGGAATTCGTTTTGTAAGTTTGACAACTAACGTGGATTAGTTTTTATCGACAACAACGTATGTTGTCGGCCATCAGTTCATGCTGGTGCAGTATTGAACAGGTTCCCGACAAAAGATTCGATCATAGAGGAATTCTCGGTGATTTTCTGTAATAACTTTGAAGAGGAGTTATTTTGTTTGCATAGTAAATAGGATGAAAGTAGTAAATGAAAAATAATAAAGGACCAAATATGGAAATTTGCCATTATAAGATTTTGTGTTCATCCATAAGTTTATTTTTGGTTTTTAGAAAATATCATCCATAAATATTTTGATATTTTTGTGGGAATAAAATTATATGCACATATAACAATATAATGGTAAATATTTCTGTTCAGTTACTTTTATGTAAAAGATTCCAGTAAATCGTAAAATTTTCATTTGATATATTAGTAGTGTTACATCATACATAGTTAGAAATTTTTGTATTTCATTGTTATATAACTTTGTCAAGATGAACACATTGAATATAAACTACCTATAACATGAATTGCTCTCCAAAAAATTGTCAAAAATAATACGAATTATAATGTTTTTCTTTTTTTAACACGAGAACCTGAAATTTTGCTTTAATAGAAATGCCTTCGAACGTCTCCCTAAGAGATTTTAACGCTTAACATACACGGAAAATTTTAGAAAAATATTAAAAGATAATATTTTCTTCACCTAACTAACAAAGGTACTAAGGACTAGCAACGAACTACTCTTTTAAATACAATACTACTTCGTTGTTAAAAATAAGGTTCAACGCTTCACTGGAAAGTTGATACATAGTGAGAAGCTATATACTAAGTTTCACCAGAAAGTTTAATGATACTTTCACATGTATCGTTACATTAGTGAAGTGTTGGTGCAAATTTCTGGGGGGGGGGGGGGGTCTAAACTAATTTTCCATGAAAAGTTGAACCATGTTTCATGTGTCCTAAACGAATCTTAAAATCGAAGAATAAACGGAGATTCAGGGGTTTTTTCTTAACAAAATTGAAAGGGTCAAAGTCAAGGTTGATTTGTGAAATCCCGATGCAGCTACTAGTACCGCTTAAAAAATTGTATTTATTTTTAGACACTTGATTAGTTTATTAATAGAAAGATAAGACTCTACAAAAATTGAGGTTATTTTAAGACATTAATTTAGTTTAATGAAAGACAAAACCACGGTAAAATGCGATACAGATTACCAATATTTTATATTTGATTAGCTAGTGAAATTGCAATGTGATTTGTTGACATCTTCCAAAAATTACGGACATTATTGGACACTTACTTATGTCATGTATTAAAACATGTAACCAATGCTTATGAAAGAATTACAAATATCTGTGAAAAAGATATAGCCTGAAAAAGAAAAAAAAACGCTATCAGTTAATAGCAAACTTACGGAAATTAAGTTTATCTTCCCACGCATACATATTTCATTAATTAAACGATAAAACCTATGATAAAATGTAAACATTACTAATCTCCAGTAAAGTTTATAGGAAATTGCCCATTGAAATAGAGCTTCGACAAATGGCAATTCTCCGAAAATTATCTTATTTTCGAACGCTTAATTAGGTATGAGTGCTATCAATTTGTGCTCAGTGTTATTAATAGAGTCTAACTTGAGTATTTTTAACTTTTACTTCGATTGGAATTCCCATATCGTAGATATTTTGACTTTTTAATTGTAATGAGAATATTTCTAACGTGCGAGCTTTAAAAAAGTTTTGTATCGATATTTTGTATCGAAAGTTGCTTTTTGAAATTTTTTACAGTATCACAGGGGTTCGTTTTTGCAGGTGTAGCACCTTTCGTGATAGTTTCTATTTCCACGTTATATAATTTCTCAGAAGAGTGAGAAAATGTATGCGAATTATAAATTTTCAAATTGAATTTTAGTAAGAAACTTTCATTTCTATAAGTAACAGACTAATCGACCACAGAATTTATTAAGAAATTTATTAAATTTACAAAATTTATTTTAAAAAATTGAAAGCTATTGCTTATAATTGGTATTGGTATTGGTATTGGTATTGCTAGTATTTTGGATCGAATTTGATTATATATGTATATATATGTGCATATAATACCAATAATTGTAGTACAATATACATAATTTAAACATGAAAAAATTAATTAAAACAAATATTATCAAAATTTGTAGCATCAAAATAGATTCCTCAGACCCGAAATACTTCGGACCTTCAAATATCATCATCTGCGTGGTTTCATCTTCGTATCAACCATGAAAAAGCAAAATAATACAAATTTGGGTTGTTGTTGTTGTTGTTGTATGTATGTTGGCCAATTATCTACACTATGGGATATAGGCCCTAAGGGGTGGGATGCCCTCCGTGGGGGTCTTTCTAAGGGAACCTAACCCGTATTTACGCAAGGTTCGAAGAAAACCACGGAAAACTCCGAACGGTTAGGCCGACGGTCGCGATTGGGTTCGAACCTAGCACCTACCCAATATACAAATTTGGGATTACCAACACTCATAAATCCTTAATAAAATGACGAAAACATTAAAAATGAATCATAATAATAAGATTAAAATGGATAGAATAGGATAAACATACCAGACACTAAAGAAATCCTTCAAATGATGTACCAAAAAACAGACCACCATAATAATACCACCAAACTACCCTTTTGTCCAATAAAACATATTAGTACTGCCATCGATTGCCAAATTAATGAAATAAATGCAATAGTAATTTAATGTATATTTAAGGGTGTATTCGAAAAAACGCTTTTCCACCTCAAGAGCTCGAAATTTTCCGATACACTTTCAGACACATTTTAAAATGTAGAAACATGAAACTTGCTGAGAGGATTTTTGAAGAGACGTATAAGGTGGGGTGTGATGTCTTTTTACTCTCAATTTATTAGAATTTGATTTATAAACAATTACCTTCTCAGTATGACCATTTTTTTTCGCTCCCAGATCTCCCGCTTCGGAAAAATAGGTTCAATATGCCATTTTTGATTGCTTTTTTTGCAATATTTTCTGCATTTATCAAAGAATTGACAATCACTGCACTTTGTGTACTTTCTAAATAAGACAATTTGCCATTATGATATATTTGAGAGCAAAAATGAATTTAAAAATAAATCGGAAAATAAGCAGCTTGAATCGAAATACACCCTTAATATTTATTTATTAATTAAATGAGTTCATTGGACCATTCATTTCATCATTGCACTCCAATAAGTTTCAGTGCAGTTTAGATCAGGGCTGCAGGCTGGCCAATTCAAGACATTTACATACCAGCGCTGCAGCCACTCTTTTGTAGTTTTTGCAAAGTGTATTGCTGCATTATCTTGCTGAAATACTCAGTTTACTCCAGCGATCAACGGTCCATTTGGCGAAAGATTATCTTCCAGCAATTAACAGGTAGTCTTCTGGTTTTTGTTTTCTATTAAGAAAAGCCAGAGCAATTTTACCATTCTAAGAAAAGCCAACTCACACCATTACGGGTATTCCACAAAAGCTTCAACTAAAAATATGCCACTCTTTATATTTGATATTGTGCCAGTAGTACCTTATGCCATCTGGACCATCTAAATTAAACTTCTTTTCATCTGACCAGATGACTGTGCTCCACACTGTTATCCATAACATGTACTGTTGCGTAAAATGAACTCTGATTTTCATGTGATGGGGCTCAAGTTTTGGCTTAGCTTTCATTTTCTTCCATTTCATATTTGGCGCTTGTTGGAGAATTAGTCTGTCAGTTTGAGAGTTTATATTTAGCTTTAAAGTATTTACAATTCGGCTAGAAGAAATTCCAGCACCAGGTTTTGTTCGTAAGATATATCTTTGATTTCTGTCTGTTATCTTTGAACGTCGACCACTCCGTTTTCCTTTCGATACACTGACGGATTCTTTAAAACGTTTTTTACTTCTTTTGTGAACATTTAATTAACAAAACAATTTGGCGTTGCGTTTTTCCAGAAGCTCTAAATGCCATATTTTTACCAACTTGTACCTCTGTGAGAGCCTTTCTTCAAGGCATTAGAAAAATAGTTGATTTTAACTGTTCTAAGAATAACATGTAATGACACACAATAAACAAAATGCATCATAAGAAAACAAAATTATTCTAAAAATAATTCAAAAGCTGATGATAAATAATTTTTAATAAAATAATGGAAAGAATTGAAAATCTGAATAAATATCGTTTGCATTAATACCAATGTGAAAAAGAATTTCATTGAAACACACACATTATCACAAAACACATTTATTATTTAGATAAAAAATACCAGAGCATAGAAATTCATATCTTAGGAGTTTAAAATTTTGTCCAGGTCTCACATAATGTTATTTTATGAGAAAAATTGAAACATGTATTGATGTATTGAAATGTATTGGTACATAATGACAACATTTATTAGTTTTTTATCATAAAATAAATTTATTTATATCAAATATGCCAGAATATAGAAATTCATAACTTTGAGTTTACATTTTTGTCTTACATAATGTTATTTTTTTAAGTTATGTATTTTCTTACTTAAATTATTTGCTCCATTTTATTTATGAGTTATGTCAAATTTAAATGCCTTATTATAAATATTCATCATTATTTTATTAAAGTAAAGCTAAGCTTATTTATATTATGATGTAAACAATATAAAAATTTTCTGAGTTCATAATTTTGTCCAGGAGTATATATTTATTATAAGATGCCATATGAATTTCTAACAATAGATGTTTAAGGAAAATTTAAATTATCTTATTAAATGGAAAGCATTATAAGAAATAATCTGTAATTGATTTATTAATTATTAAAAATATGTAAAATTTCATATGGATGAATCATTATTAATGATTCCAATGATGAAAAATAACATATTGTAAAATATAAATAATTAAAATATTGTTACATGATATCCTAATTACTTAATAAGTAAATATGATAATTAATAACAGATATTACAATGTTTTGATATATATTTTTTTTAAGGAAAAATAACAAATAATAATTTTATTTAATGTGGCAATACTAATCTAACTTTAATATTATATAAATATAAGATAAAACCAGTAATAAAATAAATAATTAATGTATGCATTTTATACACTTAGAAATAATATTTTAGATACTGTCCAAATTGCTAAAAATTAGATTCAAGTTAACCATTAACATTAATTATTAAATTGTATTAATAGATTTAATGAATACAACTAACAATTATTCATACACATGTATCAATTCAACATCCAGTATCAAATGTATTATTCCAATTTATCAAATGCCTCTCCCCCTCCTTCAGTTTTTTTTATATCTACATATATAAATTAACCATTGCATATTATTCAGACGACAACACCTTTCTCCCTGCTCTAACACCTACCCACCTATCCATCCTATTAATCTATATACATATATATTTTATTTAGCATTTTTAATTTATTATTGTTTTTTAATTTTTTATAATTTTTTTATACATTTTTTACTCAATACGTTAATTATTTTTAAGATCATGTAATTACCAATTGTAAATTAATGCTATATTGAAGAATATATGAATTTTTTAGGAAAACTATTATTTAATGGATCAAAACTAAACTTTTTAATATTTTTGTTAATAAGATGAGAAGAACATAAAATATTTTATTCTACTACCTCTGACAATAAAGTTCGGTGAATAGTCCTGTAACATTAATGTCGATGAAATATTAGCAAAAGTTACTATACCATCCTTCGAAGCAGCCATCTCCCATAACTATGCACTGTTGAGATCTGCTATACTTGTCCTAGAAAATTCGCAAGAAGTCTCCTTTTGGGATGGAGTTCAAAAGCTTCGACACGTTTCGTTGGATGTTAGCAATATGGTCAAATCTATTTCAAAGAGAGTTTGAGTGGTGAAAATAGGATGAAGTCTGGAGGATTGAGATTTGGTGAGTATGGTGGAAGTTCATTTTGCTACATCCCTCATGAATTTCTTTTTTGCAAAGCTAAAAACCAAACTTTAATTTTGTTTATTCATTTTCCTGTTCTCCGTTAAGAACCAACACACTGAGTAAGCACTTAATAAAGCACGTCTTACACAGAACCTAAACGACGCTCAACTGAACAACGGTGGGAAAAGATGATCAACACTTGCCTCTATGCAGGTGCAGCGTTTTGTTTCTCCAGTATTTCCAGATAAGTCGTTCTGAATTCATTCACCGAACTTTTTTGTCAGAGTTAGTATATAAATGATTAAGGAGTGTATTACGATTTACAGAATTATGAAGACAGGATTTGACATTAGTAAATTTATTAACTTTGAATTTAAATTCATCACGTTTGTCATATACATTAGATTTTTTTTTCCGTGTGTGTAATTTTAACAACTAAAAAACTTAATAGTATTGCTATAAAGCAGATTTTCATAAATTCTAAGTTAGCTGGTTAATCTATTGGAAATTTTGAAATATTAGTATATATACATATATTTGTGTGTGTGTAAAGATGTCTTGGGGATTGAGATGAATCGTGAATAAGAATTTGACTCGGAACTTCTTGTTGGATCGGACTCGTTTATTTGTCTGCTCAATATACAAATGTATTCGCGAGAGTATCGGAGGTCAATATATAAACTGTTTTTAAGCATGTATAATGAACATGAATTTTTTTAAAAGCTCCTATTTAAAAGAAACAACACAGATCACCATATGAATTATGAAGCTCTATGAAATAAATATAAACAGACATATGAAAAGCACAATGGATGAAAAACAATAAAAGAACTTATATTGTAAATCTGTCGTCAGAGGTACATAATTTACAAATATAAGCAATAATTCATATAATTTCTGTAATAAGTCGATCTATAAGCTAAGAAATTTGACCTATCACGTACCATACTGACTAAATGAAAAAAAAAAATGCTGACTTGAAAAGTATTAATATGGAATAATAATAATTATAATTTATACCAGCTTATCCTTTGAAATAATATAGTTGTAAATTCCATCATTAGCACATGTTACATGCCATCGAATAATGTAAATTTACCGCTAGTATAAAGATTATCAGTTCAGTTAATAAAACAGAAAAAATAAAATTAATAAAAAATATTTAGTAAAATATATACTATTTGTAAATAATATACTAATCCACATTTATTATGTTATAGTTAAAATTAATATTTAATATTCATACCATTTATACTATTTAATTCCATTAATTATGCTATTAGCTTTTAGCTAACAGCCAGTACAAACTTCAACTTCAGTGTCAATATTTATTTGGCTTAAGTTATAAAACTTATAACCCCAATTAAATGGTTAATACTTACATACTATTCAATAAAATATTACGTGTAGATATATATCCAGATAGATTCTTAATTAGAAAAAACAATTCAAATATTTATTGCGGCTACACGTACGCAAATTAATCCAAAACGTCCCTCAACTACTCAACAATCCAATTCATAATAAAATACTAATATTAATAATAACTATAATAAATAAATAAATATAAATATAATTAAATAAAAAACTGAAATCAACATTATAAATTAATAATCCCATTATTCCAAACATAATACACTCATTAGTCAAACTAAAATTTAAAATTTAATAGCAAAATTATTTTAAAACTTCTTTAATCTTAAGACTAATAAATATGTGTGAAATGGATTTAACCAAATACGAATGATAACCATATTTTATTGCAAAATTCTGAAATATTTGAAAAATATGCAATTTAAATTTATATGAGCAAATATTATTAATTCTGTAAGCAAAGTTAAGTAAAATATTTACATATAGAGATTTATGCAGATATGAATTATAATGAGTAAATAAATTTACTTTGAATGCAAAATCATTATGTTTATCATAAATATCAAAGGGGATTTTTTTTAACCACAAAATATAACATTAAGATCGGGAAAATTAATTTTATTATTTATCATATCATAATGATTATATTTAAAATTTTTATCGCATTTTATTGGCAATGAATAATTAGATTTACTTAAGAGTATAAGATGATTTTATCATCAAGACACGTATACATTTTACAATCTACAATAGAAGTTTTGCGTTCATAATAATGTAAATAGAGCTCTGCACATATTGATGATACAATCCCACCTTAAGGGAGGCCAACATTTTGTTTATATAATATATCATTAAATAATATATAATTATGATAAAGAATAAATTTAGTTGGTGCTTTAAAGTAAGGTAAAGCTACATTATTTATTAAATTAAGAGACTCCTTATATTATTTAAATAATAAATTAATTATTCTGTACATATCTTAATATCAAATGTATTGAATAAATCATTAAAGTCAAATGTTTTGATTATTTAATGTTTTTTAATTTTTTTTTTATATTATTTTCAAATTGTAAACTATTTTTTGTACTTTAGAATTTATGATTATTTTTTGCAAGATCTAGTATTTTAGTAAGTACTGTTAATAAATATTTACTAGCATTATTGTTACATGTATTACATCCAATTGTTATAGTACGAAATTTCAAAGGAATTTTATGGAATTTAGGAATAACCACAGTATAAGAATAGTTATAGTTTTCAATTTTCAATGTTTTACAATAATGAGCTATATGTCTATTTTTAATGATTGTATCAAGATTTGTTGTATTGAAATTTGAACTGGTGTTTATAGCTTGAATTAATAACGTTGAGTAATAATGTTTACCTATTATTGTATAGTTGTTTGGTGATTTATCAACAAATGTTATAATAAATTTATTTTGTAAATTATTTATTTCATTATTCAACTGTTTAATATTTAAATTATAATTATCTAAATTCCTATAAAGTTCAAAATTTAATTTATCTAATACATTTAATTTCCATTTAGTAAAATAAGCTAGAGGCTTATTATAATCTACCGAAATCTTATAAATAAAAGTATGAAGATCTAAATTAGGTAGTTTTTTAAATTGAATTTATATTAAGACAAGAAGAAATACAAAGCTTAGTTTTCTTTCCTCCCCCCCCCCCCAGAAAAATGTATAAAGATGATCATTGAATAACAGAAAATAATTTCACTTATCGTACACTTAAAAAAAAAAGAGTATTATTACATTTAATTCTGTTATATGAAATCCAAATAAGGCCAAATAATACACTCTTCTACGGGTGTCAACATGAAATTAAGTGTTCGATATACTTAGAATGATTTATTATATCTCTTTCAAAAAAATTAGGTGGTATGAAACATTAAAAATCGTTTATTTGTACTCCTTCAAAGACATTATGAAAATCATGATACCAAGGCTAGTGGTTTATTAATACAGGGCTTACCCAGATGGTGATTTCATAATCGAGCGCGTGGAACTATGGGATACCACAGCCCTTGAAACAATGGAATCCCCAGAATCGTAACTTCCGAATTGCTGTTGAACTATAAGGTAAGCAAATGTAATTATTTTATATATTTTTTGAAAGCTAGGATTAAATTGTCTTTGTAGTTTAATTAATGAAACATGATAATTTTTTTCTATATAATTATCGTTTTCATTTAATATTATTTCATAAGTTCATATTCAATGTCAAATGATACCTTGAAAAACTTTTGATTTACGTTCATTTTACTCGTAATTTTTAAATGTATAATGAGCATTAAAAATAACTTCAATTTATTAAAAATAATTTGAAATTGTTTCAATCTGAAATTTACAAGTGAAAAACTAATAAACCGATATCTTTTTTCATTTTACACCTATAGAAATAGGACAGAATACTTAAAACAGAAATTCCACCATTAAGGATTACAGAACATGTGTTTATCAAATTTTAGAGCAGAACAATTCAGTTCTGCCACTATCTCATCTATTTATTTTCAAATATCTATGTTTCATCAATTTATTATTTTTATAACAGAATACTTAGCAGAATGTCTTTTAAGGGGGAAAATTAAAAGGAACATTACATTTAAAAGGAAAAAAATTAAATTAACATTACATTTAAAAGGAAAAACATACAGTTTAAGAATATCCTTTGTTATATCAGAATAATAACTTTTGCAGAGCCGGTGCAACAATCAGGCAAGCTGGGCAGTTACTCAGTGCCTCGTATAACTAGTTCAGAATATATGTAGATATGGGGAAGTTTTTGTGTGACATAAACAAACATTCTCAAAATTGCAGGCTTTTTTTTCGAATCCAACAAGGATTGCAAACTGTTATATACTGTACTATATAGATACATTTATTCCATATCTGTGTTTTCCAGATACTCTTAACCAAAATATAAGTGAAATTTCCACTTATATTTTTTAGTTGATAAATTGAACCTTTTAAAGTTCTAAAGTAAACGTGAAATATAGTAATATGTTCAAAATGTATGCACTTATAATAAAGCGTCTCAAATAAAAGGGAGTTTAGCAGCTTCATTGCATTAAACTATTTATTTTAAATATTGGCTACATTAAATTTAAAATGTAATTTTTAGATTGTTTTTTATTTTGCTGTTAACGTATAAATATATATAAGAAATTTCGTTGTTTATTAACAAGTAATATGTTTAAAATGTATGTTATAACAAGCTTGTCTCAATTAAAAGGAAGTTTAGCAGTCATCTTTGCGTGAAACAATTTATTTTATATTATGTCTGCATTATATTTAAAATGTAATCTTTAAATTATTTTTTATCTTACTTTTAAAGTACACTAAATAAGTAGTATTGTGAATTTGCACCAAAAATGGCAGCAGCCGTCAAAAGTGGTAATTTGTTTATACCAGCCAATTGCTGGTGTTTCGTTATACTACTTTTATTGTAAAATACTGGCCTTTTTTTATACAGTGTAGGTCTTTTTACTTCACCATTTACATTAGTATATTTCTTAAATCTTCTTTTTCCTTCATTTTACCATTTGCTTTGAATTTAACATAACTAAAAAAAAATAATAATAATAATAACAATATGTCATTTTACCAATTACTCACCAAGTTAAATATGCTACATTTCTGTATTCTCAAATGTGATAGGTTATATATGTGTGTTTGTGTGTGTACAGTAAAAATGGACGGCTGTAGTCGCTATCTGTCACGAATATTTACCAACACCGCGTTCATTTTACTTTTCATGTTTACATACAACTAAATATTTTCTCTACTAAGCTTAAAATAACAATATTAAAGCTACCACTAACGACCATTCTTTTATTATTATTATTTTGTTCTAAAATAATCAAAATTTTTTTAATTTAATAGTGGTAGAAGAAAAAATCGTTACCACTTGTAAAATCCTAGAAAAGTTGAAAATAAGATGCCTCCGTTTACTGAACAAAATTTATTTTTTCAAAAGTATAAATTATTCAATCATTTTAAAATGTCAGACTAATATTTAGCAATATAAATCATTTTATATATCTAGATATCTTATCTTTAACATTTATAATAAATATTTCTTTTCAGAAATTCATAAACTAGATATATTATTATTTATTTTTTTATTGATTTATTTCTTCATTTTTTTAAAACTTTATTCATTTTTTTTTTAACTTTATTTATTCATTTTTCTATTGTATAATTTTAAAATTGGGATTACAATAATCCATGTAGTAATCCATTTTCAAGCTTGGTATATACTTTGAATCAAGATTCCAAAAGTCAGACATAATGGATGTTCAAAGTATTTAAGTAATTTCTCCACCAGTTTTAATCATGCCAATGTAATTTTGAAAATTTTAAGATATTTTATGGCAAACTGCGTATTTATATATTTTGTACTACGTTAATTATAGGCAATGGTTGTAATTAAAATACAGACATATAGTCAACTGGAGATTATCATATTTTGGCTATATTATTTGTAATGGTAATTACTGTAGCAGTTAAAATAATCTTTATAATTTAAACTACAGATATAAATTTTAGTTTTATTTGCAGAGAATTCAAAGTATTTTAAGATGCTATTTCAATAAAGTAGACTAATTTTAAATAAAATTTAATTCTATGTATGTATAATAAGATTAATTTATTAGTATAGAAAATGTATGCAGATGAAATGTGGGGTCTAGTATTAAAGTAATAAGTATAATAATAAGTTTATATGCATCAATTTTCTTGTTGAAACATGTAAAATGTTAAAATAACATAGTTTGTCGTTACAAATCATTCAAGTTTGAAGATATAGCGTATGTATCCTAAAAGTATCCTAAAAAAGAACGTTTGTTAATGAAATTGTGTTTGAGAAATATTTTATAATCCAATAGATCTTGTTTAGTGTCTAAGTTTTGTAAAGTTCTTTTTTTTTTTTTTTTTTTCTTTTTTTTTTCTTTTTCTTTTTTTTTTTTTTTTTTTTTTTTTTTTTTTTTTTTTTTTAAGGCAAATGTAACATTGTGTATTAATTTTTAGCAGTCTTGATTGTTTAAAAATGAAGCATCTAACTTTAGAAAGTAAATGTAAGTTTCTTTTTACAGCTTTTATTTGAAGAAAATGTTTAGCTAATGATGTTTTAATAAAATTTTTATTTTTATTTTTCTTTATTTTTCTTTAATTTGTATATTTTAACGTTCTATAGATAAATCTTTTTACTAATTTGAATTTTTTTTTAAACTTTGATTTTTAAAATTATATATACATATATATATGTATACTATATATATATATATATATATATATATATATATATATATATATATATACATATATATATATATATATATATATATATATATATGGGAAATCTCCTCCACTATTAGATCTGCATATTATTTTCTACGCATCGCAACTCTGATGAACAGGCTCTCAGTGAGGCAGACGATTTTGAAGAAACTATTAATTCCTAAGAAGCCAGACGATTTAAGCGGTAGAAAAAAGAACTGAACGGAAGAAAGGAGAATGGAATGTTTTTAGTTTTAAGTTGGTGTAAAAAGAACGTAAGATGAAGACGAGTTCCCGTATAAGATGTAATTGATTAATTAGAGTTATGATTGTTTGCTTTGTAAATAGTCTTATGTAAATATCTTTTTTGTAAATATTAACGTTTAATATAAGCCATTTAAAAGTTTAAAAACGGTGTCAGAATTTAATTTACCTCCGAGTTTATTTACTTATGTGTTCAAAAGAACTTTTTAAAGAAGAATCTCCATAAATTTTGGTCTCAGTAAGTGAGATACAGACGCACGCCCACAGAGATGGAAATATATATTTTTTAAATATTCTGGATGCCAATATTTTTTAGAACTGTGATGGAATGTCAAGCCCACAAAGCTAATTCAGAAGAGGTAAAATTTTGCGATGAAAGTGCTATCAAAGTGTGTGAAGCTGAACATCTGATTATGAAGTGAGTTTATTATTTCATTTTTCTTTTCAATAATGGAAAAATTAGTTGATTTAAAGGAATTAGAGTTTTCTTTGAAAACTGAAAAATCAGCTAGTATTAAGATATTGCACAAATTAATTTTTGGAGAAATCGGTGACAGAAATAATCGACGTAGAATTCGGAATTTTACTGGGTTTACGTTTGAAGTAGATTCCGATGAATATCAAACTAAATTCAAAGAAATTAAAGATAATTTTTCTGTTAACGACTTAATTACCATTTGCAATGTTTTGTGTATAAATAATTCGGGAACTTTTGATGAAATTGCTGCCAGAATAATTTCTAGTTTATGTGATTTTAGTATTTTGAAAATTAATATGATACCCGATGAAGGTACTCTTAGTGATGACGAGAGTGCCGATGAATTTAATGATGATTTACAAGATAAAACTAAAAATATTTCAACTGTTTTTGAGAATAATATGAGAAATGATTCTGGTAGTTCTAATTGTGAAAGTAATGAAAATCAGAAAATTCTAATTCCTGATTATGTTATTAAACCAAGCATTTCTATTAATGATATTGAAAGTATGATTACAATGTTTGAAGGTACTCAAGTTCAAAATATTAATAAATGGATTGCCGATTTTGAAGATATTGTTTCATTATTTAACGTTAGTGATTTGCACAAATTGATTTTGGCTAAACGCCGTATGACAGGCAAAGCAAAATTATTTCTTGAAAGTGAAACAAATATTAATTCGTGGTCTAAATTAAAAGCCCTACTCATATCTGAATTTGGTCAAACGTGCAATTCAGCTGAATTACACGAATTGCTGTCCAAAAGAAAAATTAGACCACATGAATCGTTAGATGAATATTTTTTAAATATGAAACAATTATGCTCAAAAGGCAATATTGAAGATTCTGCCCTTATTCAGTATGTAATAAATGGAATTAATGACCCCATTTCTAAAAAATCTTTTTTGTATGGTTGTCCCAATATTGCTGAATTTAAACAAAAATTAAAGATTTATGAAAAAATAAGATCGGAGTATGAAAATGCAAAATTTCATAAATATGAAGGAGCTAAGCCTAAAATTAAATCCGAAGTTGAAGTTAAGAACAAATTTAAGCCTGTAAAGCCAAATATGCGTTGTTTTAATTGTGGCGGGAATAATCATAAGAGTATTAACTGTGTAAATAAAGATAAAGGGCCGCTTTGTTTTGCTTGTAACGCTTATGGTCATAAATCATTTCAATGTAATAAATCTAAAGATACAAGTGTTAAAAATGCTCAGTCACAAGTAAACATTATTACATCCCAAGATTTAATTCTGAAAGAGATAAAGCTTTATTCTTTGCGTTTAATCTCTTTAATAGATACTGGTAGCCAAAAGACTTTGTTAAAGAAAAGTATTTATGATAATTTGAAGAACTTTGTAGAATTAAAACCTACGAGTATCTCTTTGACCGGTCTAGGAAAAGCCTCAATTAAACCAGAAGGTTGTTTCAATTCAGAAATCGAAGTAGATGGTTCAAAATTTAAAGTTACTATTTTTGTCGTTAAGGACAGTTGCATTAATTTCGATTTAATTATTGGCACTGATGTTATTCATCAAGGTACATTAACTATTTCTGAGAATAAAGTGAAACTGTTTAAAGCTGAAGTTCAGTCTAATGACTTTTTAGTTAATATTGTAAATGTTTTAGATGAGCCTAAAATTGATTTAACTCACATTGCTGACAAAAAATTACGTTCAGAGTTATACTCTTTAATTGAAAATTATGTACCAATTAAAACTAAAACAGTAGATGTTAAAATGAAAATTAATTTAACTGACGAAATCCCAGTTTGTTCTTCTCCTCGAAGATTACCGCCATGCGAGAAAAAAATAGTCGAAAACCAAATTGAGGAGTGGCTAGCTCAGGGAATAATTCGAGAAAGTTCTTCTAATTTTTCTTCGCCGGTTGTTTTAGTCAAGAAAAAAAATAACACAATGAGACTTTGTGTTGATTACAGATGTCTTAACAAAAAGACAGTACGCGAGCATTTCCCCTTGCCAGTTATTGATGATGTAATAGACCAATTACATTCTGCCGAAGTATTTACCACCATAGATTTGAAAAACGGTTTCTTTCATGTAGATGTTGAAGAAGACTCGCGGAAATACACCTCGTTTGTTACTCATGAAGGACAATACGAATTTTTGAAATGTCCATTCGGGTTGACCAATAGCCCTAGTGTTTTTCAAAAGTATATTTATAATGTATTTCGAAACCTATTAAAAGATCACATTGTTGTCATTTATATGGATGATTTAATAATACCTGCTAAAAACGAAGCTGAAGGTCTAGAAAAATTAAAACTTGTACTCGAAACTGCATCGGAATATGGATTAGAATTAAATCTTAAAAAATGCAATTTTTTGAAGCGTGAAATTGATTTCTTGGGGTATAGAATCATAAATGGTAAATTGTATCCCTCTCCACTGAAGACTAAAGCAGTAATAAATTTTCCCGAACCAAAGTGTACCAAAGATGTTCAAAGTTATTTAGGATTGACAGGATACTTTCGAAAATTTATAAGAAATTATTCGGTTATAGCTAAACCGTTAAGTGACCTGCTAAGAAAAGATTCAAAATTTAAATTCGATATAGAAGAACAAAGAGCTTTTAATGAACTCAAACGTATTTTGTCGTCAGAACCAGTACTTTTAATTTACAATCCCAAAAGTGCGACCGAAATCCATTGTGATGCCAGTATTGATGGCTATGGAGCTGTTTTAATGCAACAATCTCCAGTAGATAATCAATTTCATCCAGTTTATTTCGCAAGTAAAAAAACCACCGAAGCTGAACGGAGGTACACTAGTTGCGAATTAGAAGTTTTAGCTGTAATTGAAGCCCTGAAAAAGTTTAGAGTATATGTGCTAGGTATCCCATTTTAAATTGTAACCGATTGTAATGCATTTAAAATGACTATGGATAAAAAAGAAATGAGTACAAAAATAGCTAGATGGGCAATAATGTTATCCGATTTTGATTATGTTATTGAACATAGACAGGGTAGCAGTATGAGACATGTCGATGCATTAAGTAGGTATCCTATTTGTATGGTAATCCAAGATAGCTTAACTTTAAAAATTATCCAAGCTCAAGAAACCGATGACCATATTAAAACAATAAAAGAAATCCTAAAGGTGAAATCTTATGATGATTATCTAGTTAAAAATGATGTTCTTTATAAATGTGTTAATGGTAATGATTTATTAGTTGTACCGGAAGACATGCAAATGAATATAATCAAGGCCGCTCACGAAAAAGGTCATTACGCAGTTGCAAGAACAGAGAAAAGTTTAGAAAATGATTTTTACATCCCTAAAGTTAAACAAAAAATTGAGAAATGTATAGCAAATTGTGTTCCCTGTATTTTAGTTAATAGAAAATGTGGTAAACAAGAAGGCTTACTTCACCCAATAGGAAAAGAAGAAACTCCATTACATACGTACCATGTTGATCACTTAGGTCCATTAGAAAGCACTAATAAAAATTACAAACATATCCTTTCGGTCATTGACGCATTCACAAAATTTGTTTGGTTGTATCCCACAAAATCTACCGATGCTGCCGAAGTAATTTCTAAATTAGAAATCCAAAAATCTATCTTTGGAAATCCAGTTCGAATTATATCAGATAAAGGTCCTGCATTTACCTCTAAAGCTTTTGAAGATTATTGCATCAATGAAAATATTAAACATATCCCGATTACCACTGGATTACCCAGGTCTAACGGCCAAGTTGAGCGTCTAAATTCTGTCATAATATCTGTTCTGTCTAAATTGTCTGTCGATAATCCTAAAAAATGGTATACACATGTAAGCAACGTCCAACAGGTGATAAATTCGACTTTTCAGAGAAGTATAAGCACAACTCCTTTTGAATTGATGTTTGGTACTAAAATGAAATTAAAAAATAACATTGAAATTACTAGTCTTCTGAATGCTGAAATACAATCTGATTTTACAAATAATCGCGAAGATATGAGAAAAAATGCTAAAAAACAGATTTTAAAAGTCCAAGAAGAGAACCGTAAAACTTACAACCTCAGACGAAAGAAAGCTAACAAATTTAAGATTAATGATGTGGTTGCTATAAAACGCACACAACAAGGTCCTGGTTTGAAGTTAAAACCAAAATATTTAGGTCCGTACAAAGTCATAAAAGTAAAAAATAATGACACCTACGATGTAAAGAAACTTGGATTCAACGAAGGACCCATGGTCACCAGTACATGTGCAGAGTACATGAAGCCGTGGACGGACGAAGCTTAAAAAAAAAAAAAGAATTTCACCGATTGTGACACTATACCAACTATGACAAACCTCTGGACTGACAACTAATAGAATTTTAACTTTATTCTCGAAAAGACGAAAAGACGTAAGATAAAAGAAGATGAAAAGACGTAAGAAAGAAAAAGACGAAAAGACGTAAGAAAGAAAAAGACGAAAAGACGTAAGAAAGAAGAAGACGAAAAGACGTAAGATAAAAGAAGACGAAAAGATGTAAGAAAGAAGAAGACGAAAGGACGTAAGATAAAAGAAGACGAAAAGACGTAAGAAAAAAGAAGACGAAAGGACGTGAAAAGAAAAGAATACGAATTTATTTTGAACGAAATTATTTAAATTTTCATCATGATGACTTCTTTTTTTCAATTTAGACTTTGGATGCTGCTGTGTTTTTTTTTCTTTATCTTTTCAGATGATCCAGCTGCTGTTTCCAGCCAACAAGAATACATTCGAGGACGAATGTCTCGTCAGTATGGCCGAAATATGGGAAATCTCCTCCACTATTAGATCTGCATATTATTTTCTACGCATCGCAACTCTGATGAACAGGCTCTCAGTGAGGCAGACGATTTTGAAGAAACTATTAATTCCTAAGAAGCCAGACGATTTAAGCGGTAGAAAAAAGAACTGAACGGAAGAAAGGAGAATGGAATGTTTTTAGTTTTAAGTTGGTGTAAAAAGAACGTAAGATGAAGACGAGTTCCCGTATAAGATGTAATTGATTAATTAGAGTTATGATTGTTTGCTTTGTAAATAGTCTTATGTAAATATCTTTTTTGTAAATATTAACGTTTAATATAAGCCATTTAAAAGTTTAAAAACGGTGTCAGAATTTAATTTACCTCCGAGTTTATTTACTTATGTGTTCAAAAGAACTTTTTAAAGAAGAATCTCCATATATATACATATATATATATATATATATATATATATATACATATATATATATATATATATATATATATACATATATATATATATATATACATATATATATATATATATACATATATATATATATATATATATATACATATATACATATATATATGGCTAATACGTGGATGAAACCGCACACTTCATTTGTAGTTCCAGAGCATTTGGGGCCTGACGATTCTGTTCTGTGGACTACAAATTTCCTTTGCATTCATTTTATTTTATTTATTTATTTATTCAGATATTCTCGTTTCACTATTTTTTTTTTTTTTTTTTTTTTTTTTTTTTTTTTTTTTTTTTTTTTTATAGTTCAATTCTATTCAAATCCTTCGTTTTGGTTTATTGTATTATTGATAAAATCTATTAGTGAATTTTGTCTACTTTATACATATATATATATATATATATATATATGTATTAGAACACTGAAAATCTTTTTTTTATATGTATATATTTTTTACAAAATATGACAAGATTTTGATAACACGCAATTTTTTAAAAATTTCTTTTGTTAAATCGTTATTTTTAAAAAACTTTGATTTTTCTTTTTTTATTATTAAGTTGTATTTTTAAAAAACTTATTGCACATTTAATTTTTTTTATTACGTTTCACATATTTTTATAAAACTTACTTTAACTTATATTTATTGGTACACTTTGAACATATTTCACTTGTAGATTTTTTCGTTCAACTGTTCATTTTTTTTTATGCTGTGCACATTTTAGGAAACTTTCGATTTCTTCCATTTGTTAATTTTTAATACATTTAAGAAAGCATTTAAAAAAATTACGAACTTGTTTTTATTTTTTTTTACTCATCTTATTTTAATCTTTTTGGCAATTTGTAACTATTTTTAAAAACCCTTGAAATTTTTTTTAACTGGTAAATATTTTAAAACTTTTTGGCTAATTTATTATTTTTAGAACAGTTTAAATTTTCTTTTCGATCTTGCTTCTCTTGTAACCTTTTTCACAGAAACCTTAAAATTTTTTTACTAGCTTGTATATATCTTTTTTTTTTATCCTAATATTGATTTTTTTTTTCACTTTTTTGTGCGTTTGAATTTTTTTTTTCACCGTCTTGTATAAATTTGTAGAAAATTTTCAACTCTTTTTCAATAACTTCTATATTTTTTCGTTCAACAGTTAATTTTTATAAGTATTTTTTAGAAAACATCCTAAACTTTACTAGCTTGTAATATTTTTTCATTAATCTATAAATTTTTATTTATTTATTTTTAGAAAACATTGAAAATTTTATTATCTTTCATATTTTTCATTCATCTGTTAACTTTTTAAAGCTTTTTTAGAAAACATTGATTTTTTTTTATTTATTATCTTATGTATTTTATATACATCCGTCAATTATTGTAAACCTTTTTATTAATTTGGAAATATTTGTAAATATCTTAAGTTACAGTTTTATTTTATAACGTTCAATAAACACTGAGATTTTTTTTTTAATTAACTTGTATACTTTTCCATTCATTTTGTATTTTTTTTTTCTTTTTAACAGTCGAAATTTTCTTTGATAGTTGAAATTCTTTTTACATAGCGTATGTTTTTTGTTTAATATTAAGATGTTTATGTAATAGTGTAAATTTTTCTGTGGTAGTTTATTTTTGTTTTTCAACTACTTGCATATTTTTTATTCATTTCTTAAATGTTTGTGACGCATGAAAATTTTTGTAATACTGCTTTTTAATATTATTATACGTTGTATTATTTTCTTATTCATCACTTAATTTTACGTTTAATGGTTGTTTTTTATATGGCTAATTACATAAAAATGTTTAGAATTCTCATCCAGTGTGAAATTCGAGACATTATGGTTTTTAGAAATAATTTTTTTTCAGTATATTTAATTTAATTTACTTTTTTAACGGTGGTAATTTTTTTTTCGAATACATAGCGGATAATTACCAATACTTTAAAAGAGTGACTTTAAAATTAGTACAAATCGTTCGGTAGTTGAAAATTTTTCTCTTAAATAGTGAAGCAAATTTAGGTTAACACTGAAAATAGTTTTTAAAACTGTGCAGAGTCAAATTGAATGAGTTAAAGTCTGGTACGTATGAGTATTAAAATATAAATAGATTGTTATTTTTAATTCGAAGAATTACGTATAAAAAGAAATTATCTTATAAAAAAGTTTACATAATTTCGATTAAAATGAACTAAATCAATGAAATTAATTTTAAAATAAATATCTGCTATTTTTAAAAGCAATGGATACAATTCTGTTTTGTGATTTAAGCTTTGGTGAAAACAAATTGTGTGAGTTACAAAATACTAAATACGAAATGTTGCTAATAGTTGCATGTATTTTAAGTATTGTAAAATTCATTTGATCAAGTTACATGGACTATTTTTTTTAGATAAGAAAAAATATTTAAAATTCAAAATTATTTTCACAATACTGCGTAAATAAAGAATATATTTGTAATAACGTGAAAACTAGAAAAATAGTTATACTTAACTTAGAACTAAAGAAAATTTTACTCAGCTTTTAGAATAAATATTCTTCATAAGAATTTATATCAAGGGCGGATCTGGAGAGTCCTCGAGGGGGAGGGGGCTATTTTAAAAATCGGGAACCTCAAATCTTATGCGTGGGTCGGGGCTAATATTTTCACGGCGAGTCGGGTTTGGGTCCGTTTAACTTCTACATTTCCTGTGGGTCGGGTTTGGGTCCGGCTGACTTCTATTTTCCAAGCTGGTCGGGTTTGGGTCCAGTTGATTTCTATTTTTTGCTGCTGGTGGTGTTAACTAATCAGGGGCGTGCGAACAGAAAACTGCGCCTGGGTAAAGTTTCAGTTTACCACCCCTCCCCCCCCCCCCCCAAAAAAAAAGAAAACTTTTCTTGTGACAGGCCAAAAATGACGTTGGTAGTATAAATTTGACGTTTTTTAAATTTCCGGACCCGAAGCGACCGCCCCCACCTTTTCGCACCGCGTTGTAACTAATACTTTTTCTGTGGTTCGCATTTATGTCCATTTGACTTCTATTTTTTGCAGCGGGTCAGGTTAATTTCTATTTTTTTGCGACTTGTTGGGTTTGAGACTGGTTGACTACTATATTTTGATGCTGGTCGGATTGACTTCTTTCTTTTTTTTCTTTCTTTCTTTGCTGCTGGTCGGGTTAATTTATACTTTTTTGCTGTGGGTTCGTCCGGTTGACTTCTTTTTTGCTGCGGGTCGGGTTAACTTCTATATATAATATTAATCATAATAGTAAAGCTCTACAATATGAACTAAAATAAATTTTTAAAAATGTATTTCTTAAGATTTTGCTAAACAAATGCACAACATAAATATATATTTTTACGAATAACAAATGAGTAAGATGCCAGCCCAAATTGGACTCGGCGTGAAGAATTGCACGCAGTGTTGAATTCAGGGAGTGGCCCGGGGGGACATCCGCCCCGGAGCTATCAAATATTCCGAAAATTTTGAGATTTTGTGTTTTCAATAGCAAAAAAGTGTAATTTCTTCCCCCGGGACTCTATTATATCCTCCCCACGGAGTCACAGAAGTCCCTCCCGGAGAAAAGTGTCTGAATTCAACACTGATTGCACGAATCGCGGTGGGGCCAATAATGCTTATCATACAGGCTGGGTCGGGTACGGTACAAACGTTTAGTTTTACTCAGGGCCGAGGCTCGACCTGGAAATTTTGATCAGTACAGACAAGACATGAGTTCGGGCTCTTTTTTCAGAATTAGGTCCCACCCGAGACCCCGAACTCGAAACATCTTGCTTCATCAGAGCCCGAGCCCAATAACGAAAGTATTCAGTAGAAGAAAAAAATTCATAATAATTTTTTTTAAATGTTACAAAAAAATTATGATTTTTAAACTACATTTTACATACAAATGTTACTCTTATGCGAAAATTTAATATTATCAAAAGAAAAGTTTGGTATAAAATAAAAATGTACTTTATACATAAAAAAAAAATTCTCAGATTTTGTCTCCTTTAGTAAGAAAATATTATGGACATGTTAATGAAGTGTGTTTCGTGAATAAATGCCTGGAACTTATAGAAATTACTGTCAATTATTTGTCGAATTGAACAACATTTATCAATTTTCTATAAAAAGTGCACATTTTTAACTATAACCATTTCATTCCTCATAACAATCTTTTTCATAACAATCTTTTGATAGGCGTGACCCAGACAATAACATTAAATTAAAAATTTTAAATTTCGATGCTTTTATAGGAATAGGGGAAACACTGCTCAATTGATTTCTATCGGAATAATATGGAAATTAAATTTACTTACGGCCAAAAGAGACTTCGTAAATTGCGGAGTACAAATTCAGCATCAGCAGAATTCACAAAAAGAAGAAACAATCACTAAAATTATTTCGATATGAAAAGCGATTACGACCTGTATACGCTGCGTACAATAGAAATCTAAATTATGCGCCAACCGCAAACTAAAATTGAAGAAAATATCCTCTTCACATTAAACGTCAAAATAATAATAAACAAACCTATTGCAAAATAACCTCTGTTACAAACAAAAATCAAACAAAAGACAAATTCATTATTCCCGCCTTTTTGATGGCGCCAAAGCATCGTCGGAAATGGCTAAAATAGGTTTGTAGAAATGACTAATAATTAATTTTAAAATAGCATTCTAATAAGAAATAGAAAAAAAACCCCACAATATCTGCTTCCATTTCATTCTAATCAAAATGTCAATATAGTGATTTGAAAAGGAATAAGTAATGTTAAAAGAGGAAAACGGTTATTTTAATATTTTCTATTCATTGACAAATAAAACTTATTGGTTTCAGAAAAAATGAGTCCGAGTCCGAGCACTGTCTCATTTCTAATACAAACATTTAGGAAGAATGACTGCAGGCCGGATTCGACATAGAAGAAAAACAAGTCTGGCCCGACCCAAATCGGCTGAAAAATAAAGAACTGGACCCGGCCCGGCTCTAAAAGTCAGAAGACCTGACACAGACCGGACACACACCTTAGGTCCGTCATTGCCCGATTTATGAATTGGCGCAGCCCGGGTCGGGCCGCGCCGCGCCGGCCTTGCGCTTCAGCCTAAGTCCTATTCCATGAAGATTTCTCATGTTGGTTTGAAAACCTTTATGGTCCCCCCCCCCCCCTAAGATCCGCCATTGATTTATATTTAAAACTATTTAACTTTTTTCAGTTGATTAATTTTTTTTATCTGGTTTATGTGTTTAATTTATATATATATAAAAAAAAAAATTCTGGTTTGAATAAATATTTTAAATGTACCAGCCGAGTCTATTGGACCTATACCTGGTGGGCTGAGGGCTAAGTATGCTTTATCTATATTTAAAGTAAAGAGCTGTATGTATAAAATACTCTTATGAAAACAAAGAAATCTTAAAGCAAGAGGAAATCTTAAATAAATAAAGAACAACTTTTTTAAATGAAAAATATTAACCAAATTAAAAGTTTTTTCATGAATATCGTATGCAAATTGGGAAATTTAAACGTTTCATTCATTTTCATGTGATTAAAGAAAGAGGTCACTCAGCCTAATTGTTAACATGTTGGCCACAGAATGAGAACTTGGAATTATCTGACTGGTTTTAAACCCGAGCATTCTGGGCTATAGGTGACTGTGTAAGTATTTCAGGATTTTCTTTGTACAAAAGTGGTAATTCAATTCACTTTTTCGTCAAAGTTTCTGTCACAACATATTATTATATTATAGAGATATCATAATAATTACTGCTAAACTACTAATTCTTAACTGTTTAACTACTACTGCTAAATACTACTGGCAAGATAAGAGCTTAACAACTCTCATGTGACTACAAATTAATTTTAAAATATCGATCGTTTTTCTATCTCGAAGCAAAATTTTACTCATTATCATCAAAAATTCATAATCATCAAACTTTCAGCATTTTTTTTTTTTTTTTTTTTTTTTTTTTTTTTTTTTTTTTTTTTAATTATCCGCCGAAAAGAAATTTTCTAACCCTTAATCCTACAATTTTTCTTATGAATACCTAAACATACGATAATCTATCTCCAAAAAATGTTTCTTATTTCAGAATTAAATAATACTATTTTTGGTTCGTGTTCCATTCCGTAGATTCTGCATTAAAGAGTAAAATATATAAAAAAGATAATCTCCCTTGCTTGATATTTCAAATGATTTTATTTATAAAAACAACATTATTTTTTTAATCTAAGCTTCTTTTTAAATTTCTAACGTAATAACTTAATGTAATTATTAATTTTTTTACAGTATATTTAAAGAATTTCCCTATTGTCATTTGTATATAAAAATTTTCTTCTGAGTATCTCTAAACACTAGCAATACTTTTCATAAGACACATGAGGTACAGACAGAAACTAGGCTCTACTCAGTACCCATTCTGTTCTGTCAATTTCATGATGTCACTTTTGCCATTTTCTTGTGAGTTGATATTATAGTAAATTTTATAAATTATAATAAAAGAGATAACCGAAATTTTCGGGCATGCTTTAAAAATCAAGTAATCTCAATGAGATGACGGACTATTTTGTAAAGTCCACTATCTTTATGAACTCCAGTTGATCGTGCAATATTGTAGATAAAGGCTTTGACCTCTATCGATATTACCAACTGCAGGAGCGTAAGCGGACCAAAAACAGCATGAATAATGCGTTGAAAGTGACTGCCATAAATAAAGAAACCTTTACTAGCTCTCTCATTATCTAGGTTATAGAGAGATGTTCCCTCTGGTTTTCCCATACGATATGCAGCTGTTAAACGTATACCCTTACACTCCATTACACACACACAAAGTTCCTTTGTGGCGGAAAGATGGGCCAGACTCCGGAGTTCGCCCCCTAAATTTTGTTCCTTGCCTAATTGCCTCCGAAAAGGGATAAGTAAGAATGAAAAGGCGGAAGATGTAGAGGGGGGGTTACGAAAGATTCCTCCTCAAGCGAGAAACATCATCAAAGTGATCTGATCACGGTCAATTGGCTGGACACTGTGCGACCATTGGGCTGGAAGGATTTAAAAGAGGGAAAGGCACATAGAAAGAGAGCAGGGGAGATGATTTTAAAAGGTTGATGGTTGACTTCATTGGTGTAACCATTGATTCTTCCAAAAGAGACTTACCTGGCGTATAGAGTGTATAGTATCATTTTTGAAAGAGAGAGAATATTTTATAGACTGCGGTTGAACAAAAAAAATGAATTATTTTTACCTTTTCCGATGTGGTAACGGATGTTGAAAGATTCTCTCACAAGGATTCATATTGTTCATTGAAGAGGATACCATGTTTTCTGAAGTGCTTCAACTAAATGTATCCTTAAGAGGCATTCTTAAGGCACAAAGTCTTGCTCGAGGATTTGAAGAAAAATACTTCAACACTATCTTCTTTAATCCTCCTTTTGTAGGGTTTGGTTGTCTAGTAGTAGCATTCATGATTTGCGGTATAATATTTTTCTGCTAAACATCGTGTATCAACAAAAAAAGCTACATTCTCTTGGCTCTTGACCTTTTTGAGATAGTATATGCACATGTCTTTACATCGAATATGCTTTTAAAATGTTAGCGAGGTTTTTAAGACAATCTTACTAAGCCTGGCCACATTAAAATCATGTTGTGTATTATATTATTCTAATGGTTTCAAAGTGATTGTTATTTAAAATAGAGATCGTTTATTTTGAAATTAGGGTAAAATATAAAATTTGGCTGTTTAAATTTTTTAAAGACATTCGTTTTCATTATTGAGAACACATTTGTATTTGCATGATATCTTTGTTGGTATGATGAGAGTTTGCATTTTTCTTCTATTTTATTCTTATTATTCATATTGGATAAGTTTTTTCCTTGGTAACTTTTTTTTATATGAAGGGGATTAATTTTTGAAAGTTATTACAATGGTATTGGTCCTTTGCGTATGTATTGTGTATGCATAGTAGAACCCCGTTTTCACACTTTCCAAGGAAAGCAACAGAAAATAAAATAAAATTGCAGGAAATTAAATTAGAACCTGCCTTTGTACAGCAGAAACAAACTTTCACCCGTATTTTATAAGAGAAATATTTGTCTTATTTAAAATGAAGAAAGCTTTATGTTTAAATAAGGCAAAAATATCTACACAGAAATGCTAGTGGAAAGTATTCCTTGCGATAATATGGCTGCGACATTTCAAAAAAGGCAAAAAAAAAATGTAAATTGAGCGAAATTTTCAATTCCGGATAAAGTAAACAGGATACACAAACATAAGAGATACAGATCAAGAAAACTAGAAAAAGAAGAATAAAATCAATCATTTCTATTTTTTCTTTTTATATTTTATAGTATTATTCTTTTAAGTATTTAATAAATACTTTTGAAACTAGACGCGACAAAACTTTTTTCTATAATTTTCCCGTACTCAGTGTATTAGAATCTGTGAAAAAATACACATTTTGCCGAAAGTACATAAACCACGTAAACCAGTGTTATTTTTACTGGCGACTAAAAATTCACGCTATCTGCGAGATTTTTTTCCCAATTTGTATAGGAACCCTGCGCTTGAATATCTTCAATCATTTTTCCACCCAATTCATTTTCAAAAGCATGACAGCCGCTGCTCTATTTTATAAAACAACTACTCCATGGAGTTTTGAAAATGACAATGCGTTAAACGCATTTGCTTTTACGACGACTGCTCGAGTGCAAGAAAATGCGTCAAAAGCCAATTCAGAGCGGGTGTTTGCAATTGTCAATCCGCTTCGCATCGCACTGTAATCGACGCAAAAGAGAGACAATATTAATGACAGGAGAGTCGCAATTTGTTGAGAGTTGACGTCACATTGTTGAAAGCTGGTCGTTTTCACGTGCACACTGGAACTGATTAAATTGCAAATAATTCCATCAGGAGATGAAGGGAGATGTAAAATCTAGCAACCTGAAAATTGATACATGCTCTTGCAGCACTGGATATGTCGGATTTGTTTGTGAATTTACTAAATAATCTGTAAACATGAGTTTGCTTATCATTTAAGCTTGTTCTTACAATAAAATCCATTTTCAGAAGTATTTTGAGGAGCACCTATAGGCGCAACTTTCATCCAATCATGCATAAAAAAAAATTCAAATAATCTATTGGGGATTCTAGAGGAATTATTTGTATTTATTTTTTTTTTAAATTAACTTAATAATAGTAATAAGTATAAAAGTAAAAATGGTTAAAAAACACTCTTTCTTATAATTCAAAGTTCATATAAAAAATCACATCTAATTTGACTGTAATCCATGTTGTTCTAGAAAATATCCGTTATGACATGACATGACATCTCGGAGCTTAAGGAGTGTCAGAGGTATCCATTATATTACGTTAATTTGGTATGTTCCAGATTGTGAAAAATCAACCCCTTTGATTTGCACTCGATAGAAAGCGCGAATTAGTAAATTTTCCTTAAAAAATAATACTTGCTTTCTTTCTTTTTTCATATATGGTATGTAACAAGAAAGACAAAAAATATTTTTTTAACTCCCTTAATATTAAATTATTAATTAATATAAGGGTGGTTCTCTTCAAATAGGCCAAAATAAGAGTTATGAGGGAATGACTGTGAGGGAATGACGAATTTAAAAAAGATGCGCATTTATTTTTTTTACCATTATCTGAATTGAGATTAAGCTTAACCCATTAGTGCCTAGCGTCCCTTTTTAGGGACGATTATAAAAAAGGCAAGAAACCACTTTTCACACCAATAAATAGAAAGATAAATAAGCAGTATTTTTCACGAGACAAATTCCTCAATAAATTAAGATAAAAGTTATTTGTCTTTTAAAAAGTGGTGGGAAACCCGAAATTTTATTTTTAATAAAAAAAATAATTTGGGCATTAATGGGTTAATGGGTTTAAATTATATCTAAATACTTATAAATCAGTAATAATCAATTTTTTTTATAATTACCTGTATTCAGTAGAGACTGAATAAGGAGTGATGAGGCAGGCGTAGGACCTCATTACTCCTTTGTAAATTGTTATTCTTTGTAAATTATTATGTCGTCAGAAATGGAATTGTCCTTTTTTGTAATGTCTTTAAAATGCTTAGTTGATTATTTGTGTATTTTACTTGATATAAATGCAGTCTGAATATATGGTGCGCAGATTACAATTACTTAACCATGTGATGATTTGTTTATATTTAAGATTTCACTTTTGATCATAAATTTCATTGTTTGGAATTATGACTTCTTTCGTAATTCCTATTTAAGAATTATGTTGACAGATGACAGTAATTTATAAGCTTGATTGATTTTATCATACTCATTTGGAGGTTACATTGCGTAACATCTGTTAACATTTTTTGGACCGATAACTAAAATTGATAAAATTTAACCATTTTATGTCCCATGTGCCTAAACTATCTGGATACCCGACTGACATAATTCAGTCATAGGCAGGTACTATTCGTATGGCTTAGGTAAAGCACTGACATGACAAGTTAAAGTATCCGGGTTCGATTCCTGATTTGGAAAATTTTCACTCTGTTAAATAAAGCTCAACTGCGCTATTCCAGTCTTGAATATGATTTATCCATTTGAAAAAAAAAAAAAATCTCTCCTCTTCAACACTAAAAGAATTTCCATCCTAACCAACAGTTAAAAATCTTCTTATCAAAATTGTCAGAATGTTACATGTCAGAAAAGAATGGCAGAAATAACCTTTCAAAGGTAAAAACATTTTTGATAAATTTGTCTTAATGAAAAGAAAAATTCTAGAAAAAAAAAAAATGACTTTGCTTGTATAGATGTGTCCAAGTGATAGTTGGGAGTAAAATGCCATTAAACAAGATAAATAATCCCAATTTAAAAAAAAAAAATTATGAAATACTGGTGTATTAAACAGGTATTTTATACCCTATAAATCAACATTTAGAAAAGTTATGTAACTTTATTGTACAATAAAATTGAACAATTTTACAAATAACAAACGTAATAAGATTGTGAATGAAGAGAGTTACATCTACATAAGAATGATAAAGATATAGGAAAATGATTACGCCCTAAAAATGCAACCGACATCAACACCCTTAATGGCAAATTTTGGGAATAATCGAGTCTAACTTAGAAATAATGCGAATAGAAATAAAACCTCACTTTCAAATGTGCGGGATGTCTTAATATGAAATGATAATAATCTTACATGTAAAAATTACTTTATCAAAAGCTCCAATATGCAATCTTTTATATCCATTATATGTGATTACATTGTATGCAGAAGTGTATCATTATTAACGAGGTTTATAAGAATTAATAAAACTAATACATACAATAAGTTTCAATTAACTGTTATTAACCCGCGAGAACTCGCGCATGAGATTTTCTCTCTCCATCGTACCCTTTTTAAGACTATTTTTAAGACTATTTTTCATTTGAATAAAATTTCAAAATGTGATTTCGTTTACTTTGCCTCTTTTTTGAATAAAAGTACTAAACCAAACAAAAAATTTGATATTAAGTGGCTGTAAAGTAAAAGAAAAGAATTGGGCACCGTGAGAGAAAATCTCATAGCGAGTTCTCCCGGGTTAAAAAAAATCAAGTTACGCATGCTCAATGTGAGCGCGATCGACAGCAAATGCATCATACAATTAGCATGTGTCCGATGATGGTCACAATAAGTAACTTAATTAGATTTATTATTATTATTATTATTAGGAGGCGTTCAAGTGCTATGTAAGCATATTTTTAGTCATTTTGCACCCCTCCCCCCCCTTGTAAGGAAAAATAAGTAAATGCTAGACCCTTTTTATGTCATTCTAACATCAACAGTTTTTTTCCTTTAAAAATTACAGTTATCGATAAATTACATTATTAACCCAGCAAATTTACATAAATAGATATATACAGGTGTTGTAGTATAGAAGGAAAACAAAATCGGTTTAATACATTGTTACTCATTACATTAAACAATTCATGGAATACAAAATAGTTTTTGATATATTATTATTTATTGTACTAATTAATAATAATAATAATAATAAACTTTAAATAATACAATGGGCCTTAATTTATTTAGGCACATAACTGTAAATTATAACAAGAATCATAGGAATATTAGGTGTTTGGCGTTGACCTTTCAGGTCTGGTGTCCAAGATTTTTGAATCCACATTTCTGCATTGTCTATTATGTTTTTAATGTAGTGATGGGATGGAATGTTCCCCGTTTTCAGCCCTTTATACTCCATATCTTTTTTCTGAAAACGTCCAACATCCGCAGAACGCTAATCGAAATCAAGCTATTTTGCTTTTTATTGTTAAACTATAGTTGCTTTGTTATCTAATGTTTACGTAAGAATTCTTGTGACCCCTCCCCCTTTTCCACTAGTCAGCAAAAATAAGAAGACACTGGAGTCCCCCCCCCCTTACTGCTTGAATGACCCCTTATTATGGGATTAAATTGCTTATATGTGTTAGTTTTATAAGTAAATGTGCACTTGCCTCAAAATAGGAATTCAGTTGGAACAACAATTAGGGGTTTTGTTTGCATGCTTGTTTGTTTTCAGTTAGAGATCAATTGTAAAACTTTTGGTTACAGATACCACTAGCTACTGAATCTTGTCTTTTTTTCTGTCTTATTTTGCAATGAAGACAGAACTTGCTTTTGAAAATTTCAAACTGTGGCACGCTATCATTTTTTCTTGATTTTTGTATCTTTTGTTTACTATTATTTACCTTACATAAATCTAATACAATAGTTTTTCAGTATTCTGTTTCTAAGTTCTCTATTATACTCAGTAATTTTAATTGTATTTGTAACAGTACATATTTTGTTTTTATTTTTCCTACTGTTCAGTATACTAATCTTATTTTCGATCTCATTTACATACTTTAGCTATGACTCTATGTTATACTATTCTGAAACAAATTTAATAATTTTGAAAACTTTATCAACATTTATTTCATCATGAAAAGGCATAAAAATTGATTATTTTTTCATGTCTTTTCCTTACGATGGTTTTCAAGACAAAAATTTAGTGTTATATTTTGCCACTTTTTTCTACTCCAAATTCTTTCGTTATATTCATTGTTTTTAATCTTACTTACAGTTACAATTCTTCGTTTTAAAATTATTTTTTATGTAAAAATATTTTAATATATAAAAAGCTTTATTATGTCTGTATAAATATTTTAACACTAATACTATCGCATGATATTTAAAACAAATTTACCGAAGTTTAAAAACTTCACGAAAGTTTAAACTCGTCATCAAGAAGACATAAAAATCGTTTAATTTTTTGTGTTTTTTTCTTTACGATGGCTATCGAAAACACAATTCGAAAGTGATATTTTGTCGCATTTTTCTATTCTAACATTTTTTTCGTTACGGTCAGTGATTATAATTTTGCATACAGTAGAACATTTTTTATGTAAAATTTTCATAAAAGTCTTTTTATTTATTAAAAATTTACACCTTTGCATGTATGTACATATAAATATATTAGCCATAATACTATCGCATAATTTTCGAAAACAAATATAATGAAGTTTAAAAACTCCATGAAAGTTTAAACTCATCATCGGAAGATCTAAAAATCGATTAAAACTTAATTGAGCCCAATTTAATGGAGATCGGGTTTTTTTGCCTCCCGAACACTTCAACCCGTTCAAAACACAATCTAAAATTGACGCCCCATCTCCCCAGCCTCTTGCGCTTTTCCCCTCACCATAGCCTTGATCATGCCTATTTTATATACAACCGACCACTACCCCCCTCCCAAACGATAATCAAAGACGGCTGAAAACGATGAACCTTCATACTTCCACCCACCTAGCGGCCTCAGTTTTCTCTCAGGTATTCTGCAGTAATTGGATCGAATGCAGGGTGCCCTCCCCCAGAAAGCCCCTGCATATGACAGCACTCGACTCCCGTAATTAACCAATTATGGCGCCCCGCCGACAGTATGGTTCAGGGGGCACAGCTACTGGACGTTGGGCACTGGACCAGAAATTTGATTAGAGTACATACATGGGGGATATATTCGAGAGTTAGTCGGTGGGGGGTTGCGATATTGCATCCAGAGGGTCTCTGGGATATTCAACGTTGTATCTAAAGGGGTGAATTTTTTGAAGGATGTGTTTTAAAATGATAAGTTTAAATTATATAAAATGATAAGAATTAAAATTTATACACCATACATTTTGCATTTATAGGAGGAATCATAGACATTTAGATTATATTTAGTTGTTATTTTCCACAAATATCTAAATCACCAAACTAAATGACATAAAATATAAGTCAGAACACAGTTTAAACTTTTTTCACATGAGGCATAGATAAAACTTTCATCTCCCTACGTTCTATAACTAACAAGAACGAAAAATCATGCACCAGGCATAGATTATGAAACATTTTCCAACAACTAATGGATAAAATTGTAATTATTTGGTGTCTTAATAAATATACCAATTGAAATACGCACAATTATGTACACTCATGTCCATAAATGAAGGATAATGCCAGTTTCAGCAAATAAAGGTACGGAAACTAAACAAACATGACTTATTCGTCAAGCTCATTTATTAAACAAAAGAAAAAGTACAAAAACGATGGTATATGTATGATAGAGCATTCATAAAATCTACAATTGTTTCTCCCTAGAACAATTACAAAAAGTACAACCTCCTCCTAAAAAAACTTAACATTAAATCGTTGGTATGATGGTCAATAAATTGTATGTCTCCCAGTCGATGAAATACAGTCCGCATGCTAAGTATCAAATTATCAAGCTGTTCTTGAAGAAGATTACTCCATCCACTCTGCAAGCAATGCTCTCCGAAGTTTCGGCACATATGTAGGATGTGGTAGATGGGCTGCAACTCATCGGCCAAGCATATCCCATAGATGCTCTATCGGATTCAAGTCAAGCGAAAATGCTGGCCAATCCATACGGCTGATATCCTCAGCTTGAAGGCATTCATTTACGATGTTTGCTCTTTGAGGGCGGGTGTTATCCATAAACACAAAGTCTAAGCCCATGGCACCCCTAAACAAACGTACATGTTGTTCCAGAATTATGTCTCTATAAATGTGGCCTGTCGTGGTTCCGATTTGAACATGTAGATCCAGAGACTCGGTATACTGGAACCCAGTGTAATTCCACCCAAACGAGCAATTTTGCACCACCGTAACGATAACGATGTCACTCAATGATGTTATCTTGGTGTTAACGTGTGCCTGGCGTTCTCCATATGAATGTCCGACGTGAATCAGACTGCATGCTAAGCCGGGACTCGTCGGAAAACATTACAGAAGCCCACTGTGACGATGTCCACATTGTACATTCTCTACTCCAGGCTAACCGCATGCGATAGTGAGTTGCCGGGAGTGGAACACATGTAACAAATCTGCGAGCATATAGATCAATATTTCGCAAACGTCTGTACACGGTTTGCCTTGAAACAGTCGTATCCGTGGCTGAAGATAGCTGACGAAACAGGTCTGATGCTGTGCTCCGTCTGTTTCTTTTGGCAGTTACTGCCAAATAACGGTCTTCATCCATAGTTGTAACTCGATGATGACCTGTATTGTAACGTCTACTGACATGTCTATCATCTTGGAATCATTGCCAAAGTCTAGAAATTACACTTTGAGCAATTCCAAATTCCTCGGATATTTCCATCTGAGTACGCTCACATTCCAGACGGCCGAAATATATACCACGAAATTATATCACGAAAAATATCATCCACATGTGTTCTCTTGTCATAACTGTTCAGTTTTGGCACTGAAAAGCTCAGAAAATGCTTGTTAACAGTTTTACTTATTTGCCACCGTTCCTTATATACGCACACTTTCGTCATTGTGACGTACTATTGGCGCCATCTGGTGGCTTTCGAAAATTTGCATATTAGTCTTGAAGATGTGTATGATAGTTTTGCAAGTGACATTTTTATTTTAGAGTTTGATTTCTATGTGATCTTGAATTATCCTTAATTTATGGAAATGAGTACAGATTAAAACACACATGTCGCCAGATTTTTTTAATTGTCAATTCCATTAAGAATGTCTCAACTGTCTGTGGACTCCCACAATTACATTATTTTATAATTATAATAAAACAACTAAAAAAAGCACTTATCGAATTTGAGATTGTTTATTATTTCTATTATATATATTTAATATATTTATATGTAGCCAGATACATTTAAATAAAACATTAAGCAAGTTCTTAAAGTTGTCTGACATTGTCAAAAGTGATGTGTGAGATTGGAAATTCCTGACAGTGGCTTTTAAATTCACGAGATTTAACCTTAACTTCTCAAGAAAACCAAATATTAAAATTATTTTGTTATACGTGCTTGGAAATGCAGATAACAAATTTGGACAGCGTTTTGGACATTTACATGCAATATTATATTTTCGCCATAATGTTGCTTAGAGTTATATATTTCTTAAATATCTTAGCTTCAAGATGAACTTACAACTCATTAATTTCCTATGTTACGTTATATTCAGTAGCTTCAACTTTTTTAGAAAATAGTGGTATAATAGTCCAATCTCAGATGTAATACCGATTTTCTGCATTTATTCCATATATCCAATGTCATGACGTATGAGTCCAGCGCGACAGTTATTGGCACTTAGGGAAGTCACACACTAAAGCGACGCACAAGACATATCTCTTGAATTCGGGGAAAAACTGGTTTAAAAGAGGTATGAAATAATTTTCTTCTTTGTTTCGACCGGTTTTTTCCCTTCATGTTTCCCTATCGTCTCACTGTGTGATATACCTTAGATATACCTGTGATATACCATAAAGAATTATTCTTAAATATCTATTTTCCATTGACATCAAATTGACACTCGAGACCAAATCAATCTCTCCTGATGTTGAATGGACCACATTGACGACTCCAAGTATTACAGAATCACACTGAACATCCGATATATACGTTATAATTTTATGACGTTAGAATAACAATGCGACAGACATTCCTCTTCAAAATCTTCATAAAGAATTATTTTAATTAACTATTTTGTCTGTCATCAAATAATTGGTTGTGTTAAAGAGAGACAATTATCAACACGAGAGTTATAGACTCTAAAGGGAGAGGGACTTTCTAGAGTAACCTAACTCGTATTTACGCAAGGAAAATAAAGGTTCAAAGAAAACCACAGAAAACTCTGAACAATTAAGCCAACGGGCGCGATTGGTTCGAACCCAGCATCTCCCGTCTACCAGTTTCGAGAAAAGAACTTCTCGGTCACTGGTGAGGGTATTGTCTGTCATCGAATCCTAGTTGATGCCCTAACTCAAATTGATCTCTTAGTCACATCGGGCACTTTGGCATAATACCGCCGGTATAATAGAATCACAAATATCAAGCATACATGATACACTGAAATTTAGACATGAATGATATTAAATTACCGACGTGAAATTAACTAATAATGTCAGAATCAGCATAAGCAATTGTTGGAGACGGAATAATTTTAGGATATTTATAAATGCTTAGATAAAAACAGACAAAAAATATTTGTCTATTTATGAAATTGAAAGAAAATTCTTAATGTTGAAAGCTACAAGTTATTTAAGGGTGTATTCGAAAAAACGCTTTTCCACCTTCAGCAGTTCGAAATTTTCCGATACAATTTCAGACATATTTTTAAAAGTAGAATCACGAAACTTGCTGAGGGGATTCTTGAAGGGACGTATGAGGTGCCGAGTAAAGTCTTTTTACGCTCAATTCATTAGAATTTCATTTATAAGCAATTAACTTCTCTGGAAGACCCTTTTTTTCGTTTCCTTATCTCCCACTTCGGAAAAATCGGTTCAAATTGCCATTTTTGATTTCTTTTTTTGCAATATTTTGTATACTTATCGAAGAATTGACCTTTAAGGCACCTTGTGCACTTTCTAAATAAGAGAATCTGCGAGTTTCGTGTGTTTGAGAGCAAAAGTGAATTCAAAGATAAATCGGAAAACAAGCAGTTTGAATCGAAATACACCCTTAATTCAAATTACGCAAGGTATTACACTTTAAGATTCTTCAGAATACTGCATATTATAACAAAAAAGAACGATTTAGTCTGTAAGATGTAGGTCGTTAAGTTAGAAATAAACAGCTTTAACACTTTTGAAGGTAATGTCCTTAAAAAAGGACACCTAATTTTTATTTTACTGGCACCCAGAATATTTCATTTAAATTTCTTTTATAACATACGTGAAACTAAGCAAGTTTATATTACCGTTTCTAAATTTAGGTGTAAGCTAATTATTTCAAACAGATTTACCCTGCACCGGAAATTTTTAATTCTTCAAACAATTCGGGTAAAATATATAATCTAATCGTGCTTATCTATATTGAATCTATAAGAAGTAAGATCAAGTAATAAGAGATTATAGTTATACCAGAAAGCTATTTTTAAGAAAGTGTGGTAACTTATATTTGAGCATGTCAAGCTCTCGTTATGCCATATCATGTACTTAAGGGGCCGCTTCACTCAAATGAAAACACCCGTTCGCTAATGCTAATCCTATGGAAGAAATTTATAAAGATATCTCTGTTGCATTTTAATATCTTTAAATGATTCTTTTTGCATTGGACAGCTGAGATTGATATGAATACAGGCCGTTTTTTACTTTTTCGATTTTGTTTACAGATGTTTTTATGAGGGTGATTTCGCTTTCCAAACCGGTTCCGAAAATGAAAGCGTTCTCGTAAAAAATATCTGTAAACAAAATCAAAAAAGTAAAAAACGGCCTGCATTCAGATCAATCTCAGCTATCCAATGCAAAAAGAATCATTTAAAAATGTTAAAATGCAACCGAGATATCTTTATAAATTTCTTCCATAGGATTAGCATTAGTCTTTTCATTTGAGTGAAGCGGCCCCTTAATGCTGTTCAATTATCACACAAAATTTTCTGCTTTTAGCCAAGAGAGAAAAAAAAGAAGAAGAAGCTTTAAAACTATTTGTTTTTTAAGTTTCTGAATAAAAGTATCTTTAAATCTAATGCCTTTATCAATAGAAATAAATTCAGAAATGAGTCGAGTCAAAAAATATCCAATATAAACTTGAGAATGGTTTTAAAAGCATAGGTTGATTTTCCAATCTTTGAGTAATGTTTTATAACAATATATCATGATTTAGAGCTCAATGGTCCTAATTTTTATCATAGTATAGGTATTGTACCACTTTTTAAAATCACAATCAACTAGAAGAGCCTACTTATTCACTATAGCACACGCTTCTTTTTCGTATTTCTACCTCTTTTAACTCTGTTTACATAATTTTGCTTTAAAAAATTACCTTTGTTCTTGTTCTTTATTTTCCTACCCTTTCTACTCGCTATGAGACAGAGTCAGTTTCAAAGGGAAATTTAATTTATTCACTAATTAGTAAAAGAAAAACGTTAGTATTTGCGAAAGAAGAATATAGTCTAAGTTTCATAAAGGTTTTTAAATCCTTTAACAATCAGTTTGAAAAGAAATTCAGCTGTTACTGATGATATCGAAATAGAAATATTACCTGATTTTGAATCCCTAGCACAGTCAGTCTTAGTACATAAAAAAAAAGCTGGGGGATACCCCATGTCTATTCTCGTTTTCTGTTTCAAGTCCTACATTTTTGTGGAATTCGTGTTTTTTCTTCTTTAGTTGAACAATGATATTTTAAAAGAATAAGAATTGTCGCAATTTATGCTTTATATTAGTGATTGGAGAAAAATAACAAATTTACTTTTTAAAACAGATTTTCAGAGACATAAAATGAAAAAACGTCACATTAAGGATTATTTATCACTAAAATTATATGCTTATTTGTTTCTAAGATGCTTTATTTATCTATCTTTGTGTCTTTTTTTTTTCTTTTTTTTTATGACTCAAAGTCTAATTTTGTTTCTATTTTATACACTTCAAATTAAAAAGAAAAAAAAATGTTGCAATATAAAACTGACAGCTGGGGTACCAGTTTATAACCGTAAAATTAACTATAATAAACTACAAATTAGCAATTTATACACGTTAAGCAGTAATAAACGGTTTTATTCATTTATATGACGGTAAATTACTGCCTATTTTGCTATTAAAATTTGGCATCCTGCCTCTAGTATTATAGCACAGAATCAACGATTTATTTTTGCTTTTGCATTGTACCTGTTCCTATTTGTACTTCTATAATTTTCTGTATTTACACAAATCGACTTAACATATCTCCACTTTTTATCCATGTGTAAAGTCACAAGTTTTTACGAATATATACGCATATGTGTGTAGGTATTGCAAAAGGTAAAAAAAGAAATTTAAATACTCAATAATTGTAATAAAAGGACATAAATTGTGTTTTTATCAGCAGAGTCTTTTAAAACAATAATTTAAATTAAAGCTATAATTTTATCTAAAAATGGTTTTGCACTGTTTCTACTTGTATAAAGGTTGACGCTGACATTTAAAACTGGATCAGAGCCTTCACTATTTATATATTTATTTTACTGTTCAAATTCAGAAAAGAAAAAAAAATCCAACTGAAAGTTTTGAATAGACTAAATGATTTTAAATCTTGTGGTATTACTACACCATCTGTTTCCTAAATTTTAAGCTACTTTAAATGTTAATTTACATTAAAAAATAATTATTTGCTGCCGTAATAACATGTTTATTAAGTAATCTTTAATATAGTTAATGAATTGCTGAAATTTAAAATTCAAGAATTCTGTGTTTTCAAACATCTAATATGGGTAATTCCATGAGCACATGTCGTGTAAGTCACATAGCGCGATTTTGGATACCAGTATTTTAGAAGGGGAAAATGTGACTTATTTTATCAGAAATTTTTCATTAATTGAATAAGGCCATGCAAACCTTTCGAAAATAACAGTGGCCAACAATTTAGCAGTTACTAGAAATGTGACTTAGACAACAAGTGCTCATGGAAATACCTATATGTGAGTATATTTACATTTGAAAGATTCACAATCTATACCAGCAGAAATAAGAATGTGCTGTGTTAAAACTAAATAAATAAACACAAACAAGTATTTTGACGATAATTTAAAGTCTCTTTATTTCAAGGCTTGGGATAAATATACAAAGTACATAATTACAATGCGAAGTAAATATCTGCATCCCAAATTTACAGTCAAAATTAAAACATTCACAAGTATTCATAATTCATGATACAAATTCTCAATGTATACATCTTTAGCAGACCTGAATAATAATCAATTTATATTACTTTATTAACTCACTTATCTTACACACAGGCTTTAATCTCACTGTAGACTAGATAGAACATAAGAGAATCCATCCTCTCATGCGTAACATCACAGTTTAGCGTTGACGTCCGATAAAGTTGGAAAAAGTACTCTTTTTTTTTCTTTTCTCTCCCCCCCCCCCTCACCTTATTTATTTGGAGCCATGCAGTTATGTTTGCATGAGTACTTTACATAGCACCAGGTTGTTGAAAAAAATTTCTCTCATATTTGAAAATTAAACTATTTTTTAAATATGTAATTTTTCTAAAATTACATAATTTGATGTTATTATGTTGGATCCATCAACGTATCGTACTTTTATATTAATCACTTTTGTATTTATAAAAGATAAATTGAAAACAAAAATCTGAGGATTTTGCATTCCAAGTTAATATATTAAAATTTAAATAAAATATAAGAATTTCGTGTAAAAACAGAATAACATAAAACCATACATTTCAGATTCTATTCTATATTACTTTTCTTTAAATACTAATGATTTAGCAATATAAGTTAATGAGACTTAACTTGGGATTATCAAGAGAGAGTTTAATTTAATTTTTTGTTATAATGTTAAATTCATGACTTATCTGTTACAACTATAAAGGATTATTACATCGTGGTATCCAAAAAGTATTCCCAGAGTTTCTTTACCTGATAAATTTTGATTCAAGAGCAAAAGGAAAAATATTAAGACGCATAATCGTAAAGAACTCAAAAATTTTATCGAATTTTATGAAAAAGTTATTAGTGAATTGTGATCACAAAAATGGATAGTCAAAGAAGGATATAGATACTTCATTAACAATTTTTTTTTTCATGGTGAAATTTTAAAATTAATTATTATTTGGTTATTTTAAATACAATGTTTTGAGTTGCAACTTTACACTTAACTTTGTTTCTGTTATTAAAAATAAATAAAAATAAATTATTTGAATTCTACTTTACGAAACGTAATGAAATTTTTCGTCGTGTTCTTAAATAAAAAATTATGGGTAAAAAAAAAAAAAAAAAAAAAAAAAGACCTCAACAATAATTAATGGCCATCCTGTATTAGACGTTGTTTGTCAGTTTTTTAAACAAAAATTACACAAGATTAAACGTTTCAAGTTTCTGTTTGGGGAAAAAAATCGTTTAAATAGAAAATATAAGAGTAAAAGTTTTGCAAGACAAGGTCTATTACTCGAACTTACATTCATCGCATCCAGTTATTGAAGTGTAACGGCATCTTTATATCTTTATATATATGTATATATGTATATTTTTTTTTCATAGAAGATAAATTCGCCTTTTATTCTCATTATTTCACTATATGATGCAAAATCAAATTATATCTCATCACTGCTTTCCAATTTCACATATTTTTCCTTGGTTCACAAAATAAATTATTTTTGGTACTTTCTTCTTACTATGAGACAGGCACTTTTTTTTTTTTTTTTACATTTTTTACACTTGTACTTTTGCTTTTTGAGAATTTTTGAGAACTGTCTAATTTCTTAAATAATTTAGATTTTTTAATGATTTTTAACTAAATATTAAAACTATTTTCTAACATTTCAAAAAATGCTTTTTTTTTCTTTATTTGAATTATTTAAGTTTTTTCAATGAAATTTTAATTATATTTTCTATTTTGAACAACAACACCTCAACACTGAATCTTGAAAATTTAAAAATTATATAAACACAGGTCATAATATTTACACTGGTTAAATATATGGTTAATATTTACACTCTTTCTTGTTTTCCTTATTAATCGTCTGTATGCATCTTTTCTGCTTTTTATCTTTTTAACTGTTGGATTTTTCTGGTCAATGTGTCATTATAAATCATTTTGATAAATTATAACTGAATTATTTTAACCAAAATTCATTTTCTTTCATTAGGGACATATTTAGATACATAGACTTAAGATATTTTCCCCATGTTGATGGATCCAACATTTAAAATGAATTAAATAATTTATGAACTTGAACATTTATTTTGATCGATTCATTAATTCATAAATATATTTTCTTCAAATTTCTCAATTAAAAAAAAATATTCTTATTTGTGAGAAAATAAAAACGTATAAAAGCATAAATTATTATTATTTTTAATATACTTCCATAAAATAATTTATGTTATGTAGAGTTTGATTTTTATTCTATTTTTCTATGCTAATTTATATAAAAAATTACACTAAGTTAAATAAAAAAAAAATACAAAACATAACGAAATATTTTTGAAGAATACGTGTTTTTTAATTGCCTCTCTTATTATAAAACGTATGATGGCAATGAAATGCTGCAAGACCACGTTCTTAAATAAATACTAATAATTTTTGTCACCATTAAAAAGAAATAAGAAAAATAAATAAAATTCATTTTGACAAATTTATGAAACACAGTCGAGTCTCATTAGAAAGAACTTCTTAAGATGGCCAATACCAACTCGGTATAATAATAAAATTTCGCTGTATAGAAAATTGTTGTTTTGCAATAAAATTTTACCTTATAAGAATTGCTTGAATGTAAAATTATATTATTAACTTTAAATATTAATAAATATCAACCTTTCTCCCACTTCACATTTTATTAAATTTTGCTTTAATCAGTTAAATGTAAAATGCTTCTAACTTTGATTATTAATAATTGTTAATTTCGCAATACAATTAGCTACATGTTTTTTCTTCTGTTTTTATTATTATTATTATTATTATTATTATTATTATTATTATTATTATTGTTGTTGTTATTGTTGTTGTTTAGTAAGGTTCTTTTTCTTAAGACTCCCAAACCGTCAGTCGAAAGCACTCGCTAGCTAATGCTAATTTTATGGGAATGTTCTTTTCAAATATCTCATTTGCATTTTTATTTTTTTATTTTATTTTATTCTATTTATTTTTTAATTGAGTAGCTGAGCTCAATACCAATATCTGTATATATTTTTTTCTTTTTATTTCATTTTTTTTTTTTTAACCGGTTTTGAAAGTAAAAATGTCATAAAAAATATAAATAAATAAGTAATCAATTATAATAGGAAAAGTAAAAATACAGATGTTGGAATCGAGCTCAGCTTTCCAGTGCAAATTAAATAAATAAATAAAAATATCGAAATGCAAATGAGAAATTTTAAAAGAACTTTCCCTTAGGCTTAGCACTAATTCGCGGGTGTCTTCACCTGACAGAACGAGAGTCTTAAATTTTTTCTCAATCTATATTTTACAGAAGATTAGCTAAAACTCCAAGTTAAAGGACCGTAAAACAATCAATATTTCGTCCAACCGAATTTTCCAGATGAGAACTCGATTGTGCTCGTCTTGTCATTGTTTATTATTCTTATATTATGAGGTATTAAACATCTTTTGGTAAGTCATATTACACTCTATTAATTTTTGTGAAATTTCTTCAATAACCCACAAATAAGAATATTGTTTGTTTTCGTATAAATTCAAGATATATATCTCACATTCCCCTTCTTCTTTATAATTTAAATTAAAAACTAACAAGCTACTTTCAAAAAATACATTAGCTTAATTGTTTCCATTAAGTTGTATTATAGTTCCACTATTTAGAGGAACATAATGAAGGATATTGGATTGCTAAGCCGATGCAAATAGGATTTTATTGAATATAGCAATGTCCACAATTAAATTCTTAACCATCATTCCAAATTTATCCATAAACTTTCAACATATAACGTTTACTCTCATGATTTGTACAGGGGGGTTTATAACTTTAAAACAGCTTCACATTCCCCCAATAGAAATATTACAGATAGGCTATGCCTAGATGGCATTTTTTTCATGTGAAATAATATATTATACTACATCATGCAAAAGAATTACAAACAGGGCTTAAATCTTCTGCATTTATAAAAAAATTAATAACATCTTATTTTCAATATTGACAAATTTGATCGATGAACATCTGATTAAGTTTTTCCCTTTACAAAAAAAAAAAAAAAAAAAAAAAAAAAAAAAAAAAAATAGTATTTTTACGTAGCAGAAATTATTGAATTGACAATAAATTGTTTGCCAGTACAAACTTTTTAGTTTATGTATAAGGTTAAAGATATGTTTTTAACGTTTCTTAAAGTTCTTATTGCAATCATTTTAGTTGTTATTAGTATGTAAAAGAATATGCTTACATCAGAAGTAATTAAATAAAATTATTAATAATAAAAATCTACTGGTATATACATTTTTAGTCCCCATTACATTTATGAATTCTATATTTATGTAAAGAGAATATGTGTTTCAAACCTTTTTTTTTTCTTTTTTTGTAAGTATAATAATTAATTTCGGGTCTTTAATGAAATAATGAATATTTCATAACATATATTGCACTAATCATAAGATATCTGCTCATATATTTTACATGCATATTCAAATTCAATGAAAAAAAAATGCTAACTTAAATTGATGGATTAAAAAATTTGCTTAAAACTATATCACAGTTCAAGAAATGCATTATATCAAACAATATACTTTAAGACATTTTTTTTCTTCAAGATAAAGTTTTATTATTGTTATTGTTTATTATTTGAATGACTTTTTCACATAACTTTATCACATTAGTAAAACATTACGTAGGATTTTTTTATCGTTCCAATAAAATTAAATTTAAGAAAAGAGCTAAATAACGATTACATAAATAAAGAAATAAAAGTTTAAATATGATGCAATTCATTATTATTTACTTTAACCTAATTATTTGTAGAAAATATATTTAAGCTTAATTATACATTTAAATAAAACATGATTTGTTTTACTTTGAGTTAGAAGTAAGAAAAAATATGCATATAAAATGAAAAAAGAATGTTTTTGGAAGTGACAGCATTGTTCATAATTTTTTAGCTAAAAATATAGTATTGAATTACACGATAACATTTTTTAGATCATTAGTAAAACTTTATAATTATTCACTAGGCAATTTAATAATAAAAAAGGCCTTTTTATAAAAAATATTGCCTTTTGATTTTTTTTCACTTATTCCTTTTTTAAATTTTCAAAATGATACTTTATATCTTAGATAGAAATATGATAAAAATTACATTTGAAATTTCTTTTTGCTAAGAAAGTGGAAGTTTTAATTCTAAAAATGCAGATATTTCTTTTTACTGGAAGATTTAAGCCCTAAAATTTATATCTATATACAAGTAATAAAATTATGGAATCTAAGTGAGCAGAACAATTTTTTGGAGCTCATTTAGGCAAACAAAACATACAGTTAGCAGTCAATATAATTTTTTATAATGGAATAATTACATACAAATTATAACTAAAACAATTGATTTAACACTTGAATTATGTTTTTATTTTATTATTATTAATTTGATATTATTCTGAATCCTGTAATAAGATTTCTTCATATACATTTGAATAATAAATTACAGTATTTGCACAATTTATATATATTAATTGACGATATAATAAATATAACAGATAATTTACACTTTATTTACATTTTACAAATAATTAAATAGAAATTACTTTTTGCGAACAACAACATAAAAAATTAAATGATTTTATTATTATTATTACATTTGTGAAATACATTGTGTACTTTTATCGAAATAAGTCTATTATTTTTATCCCGTATTACATTTTTATAATTTATGAATTATATTTATCAGTAATTATTTAAGTAAAAACAAAATAAAATATCATTTTCATAAAAGTTAAATTGCAAAAACTTTATTGTTATTATATAAATGCTTTGATGATTATAATTATATGTTGATTGTATTATATATACACTAGTAAAGCCCATGACTTTGCGTGCCAGATTTTTTAACTGTATCAAATACATAGTAATTTGTCCGTTATAGGAAATAAAAAGTGTATTACTACTGATAATAATAGTACTACTAATAAAATTTAGTACAACGATAAAAAGCTTGTTTTAATATTCAACTTTAAAATGTTATAACTTTTATATTTTTATGTGAGGAATTGCTGATTTGTTATCCAATATAGGTGAAGATGTGGTTTTTAAAATAAATTATTCGTGTTTTTTAATAAATAATATTTGAACATATAGCCAAGAAAAGTTTTTCTTTTGTGGAACTGACGTCATGTTAGATTTCCCCCCCCCCCCCCCCATCAGCCTCGACCTCGACCTAAAGTCTTCTTGTGTTACTTTACAGATGAAAATTTAAGTCTCATTTTTATGGAAATCTGCATGTTTGCAATTTAAAATATTTTACTATGATTCAGGTACAATGACGTCCTTTGCACTCATGTTCCATTTTACTAGTACTGAGATTAAGATCTTGAACAATATTTTTTAAATATATTACATTTGAATTAAACTGATTAAATCGATTGGCTTTTCGATTGAAATAAAGAAAGTAGCTACCTAATAAATATTTTTATCGGTAAAATGACTATGTTTAAATTAAATGTGTATTTGTTTCATAATATAAAAATCATTTTGTCACAACTGGTTCAAAATGACGCCATATTCGTTTGTAATTTTTATCCCTCATAAATCGAGATTAAAATCCATGAAATGAAAGAAGTTTTTATGTGAAAAAATACAAAGTAGTCTTCTCAATGTCTGCTTCAAATTGTGCCTCCTCCCCCCTTTCTCTCCCCCCCCAAAAAGCCTGTTTGATAGACCGGAAGATTAAGATTCATTTTAGTGAAAACGAAATCTATACGGAAGTTTTTAAGTGAACTTAAGTGAGTAAGTATATACCAATAAATAGTTTACTGTTTGATATAATAGAATGAATTTAAGAATATGAGTAATGAAAAATAATAAAGCTTTTCTTTAAAAAAAAATTGTAGTTTATTTTAACAATGTTGTGAACTTTTATGCATTCATAATTTTAAAACAGCAAGTTGCACTTTTTTTCTTAGAAAATGGTCCCGATAAATATTTTGGTCTCACAGTAATCTGGTCCTTTTATAATGATTAAAGGTTTTATATAGACATATTAACTTATAAATGTTTTACACTGTTAAAAAAATAATGATTTTACAGAAAGACATTGTCAACAAAATATAAATAAATAAAAAACAAACTGTGAAAAACTACTTATTTTATCGAGATAATTTGTATTTATTATGAACTTATAGACAATATCTATTAAAATAAATGCAGATTTTTTTCGTAATATTTAAAAGTCTTTTACTTTGTGGAAGGCAGTTTTTTGTCTATAAGACCAAATATTTTTTTAGCAGTGAAAAACAACTTTTCAAATATATTTAAGTAATAGCGATTACATTTTGGAAGTTTTAAATTAATTTTAAAAAGGGGCTTTTTATGTTGGAACACTTTAACCCATCTCATGAAAAGAGTCGCTAATTAACCGTGTTTGAAATTGTAGTAGTATTTCCCCCCTAATTAGTTTCTTTTTCTTTTTCTTTTATTTGTTTATTTATTTATTTATTTACTAATCACTTAGTATATCGCCTTATGTATGTCGCTGTTACTTAAGTACTTAAGGATTAAAAGATGTATGTATATGCTCATAAATATGTAGTGTATATACTTGTGTCTGAGTGTGTAGTACGTACATATGTGAATACCTATCCATATGTATCTATATAAATGCATGTGTGTGTCTGTGTGTACATTTATTATTTTTTACTTCCGAAAAAAAAAAATGCTATTCTACAATTCTATATTGCTATCCATATTAACTAATTTAAAATACGAATTCCAATAAACAAATTGTTAAATATACTACGATAATTTGAAAACTTAAAAACTGTAAATATTTTTAACGCATTTTAATTTCATAACTTTAAATGAGTAACAATTATATATTATTGAGGGAAATATCTCATACTTAAAATGCTTATGAAATGTGAATGATATTTTGAAGATGTTAGTTGTACAATGTTTCACATTATTTATATTTTTTTTCAACATCGTATGCGGTTATGTATGATTTTGTGGGATAATGCAGGTAATTCAAATGTTTAATGTATAGTTGTTAAATGAATAATGAAATTGTTACAAATTACTAAAAATATAAGAATGAAAGGGCAAAGTATATACACATTCTAAAATCATCAGGAATGTCTTGTGTATTAGGAACTATTTTTATCACATATATCTCATGGATAATTAGATAATTAATTAAATAACATACTTTAAATTTCTTTCGTTTGTATTAGTGAATTATTATTATGCTTTAATTAGAATGATATAAGGTATGTCTGTTGATATATTAAAAAAAACTATTTTTTTATTTTTTTATTATTATTGTTTTATTTATTATTATTGTTATTATATTTTTTATATTATTATTTTATATTATTTATTATTATTATATTTATTTATTTATTTATTTATTTATTTATTGCAGTGTATTACATGTTTTTAAATTTCTTGAAAGTTTAACACTGCATTTTATTAAAATATTTTCACTGACTCATTTTTTTTAATTGTAACAAATCATTTACATTCTTACAAAACTTTAAAAAAAAAAAAAAAAAAAAAAAAAAAAACAATCAATAAATATGTTAAAAGCAAATACTACTTTATATCTCTAAACTCGGAAAAATTTCTATATATCCCATTATTCCCGATTAAATATTATTCAAATGAAGTAACTTTTTTTTATGTTTTTCTTCTTTTTCAGCTTTGAATTGAATGTGCTTTTATGCTTTTAAGATGTACAAAAAAATTTTAGTTTGAAATTAATTTAAAAAAAAATTCTCATTCTAAATTTTCAAAGATACGGGAAAGCATTTTAGTTTGGAAAAACTTTTCCCACGAAGTTGTTACGTTAAAAATGCGTAGTATTGCTATCGATGATTTGTGATTAAAAAAATAACTTTAAATATAGAGTCAAAATTTTACGCTTTCGCAACACTTAGAGTATTTAATGGAATAATTTCTTATGCACTCCCACTTACACTATTTAATAGAAAGTGTTTCTGTATTATGAACGTGTTTTATGTAGTGTTTCGTCTCTAAAATAATTTCCAAAAAACAGTTTAAGTGAATATCAACACTTTCTTTGATTTCAACTATTGAAAGATCAAACCTATTTCAAGCAAAATAAATGATAAAAGCATATAAATTTGTTTCTCATGATGCGTGATTAAATTTTAATTGCATAAAATTTTATTATATATTTTTTATTACCGTTTGCCTATTTAATGAATGTTTTGGTTTTGTAATTTTACATCTCTAATTTTTTTTTAATTTTATTAAAATGAGTTTTGTTGTAACATTTTCCCCTATTCTAACTGTTTAAAGATGTTGTGAAGAATTTTGACCGTGTAATAATAGAATGTAATCATAGGATTTAAAAATAAATAAATAAATAATCTAAAAAGTTTTGATTCCTTGATGGATTTTCGTAATTTAAATGTAGGGTCATTTATTATTATTATTATTTCACCTACATCATTTAATGAGATATGCTTTTATGCTTTTGCATACGTACGAAAATTCCTAAAAAATGCTTCTTTTTAAAACAAATTTAAAAAAAAATCTAAAAATTGAATATAGATCATCATAAGAAAAACTTTTTGGACTTTCATAAAACTTTAAAAAAGTTATTTAAAAATTAGAAGTAAGCAAGAGTATAATTCAGCTTCATATACCACTGAACTTTGAAAGAGCTCTTCAAGTTTGTTTTCCATAATTCCTCAATAAATCTTAATTTTCTAAAAGTGGCAGAATTTTTTAATGCTTTTTTTGTTCATCTACACCTTTTAATTCAATGTGCTTTTATAATTTCACGTTTTTCTGAAAATGTCCAGAAGAGTTTATCTATAAATTTTGGTAAAGACATTTTATCTGATTCTAACTATTGATAGATGTAGGATTTTTAAAACCTTTTCAAGTAAAATCATCGAGTCAAAAGTGACAAATTTCACTTTAGAATAGAACACTGAATGTAGAATGAATCCTTCATTTTTTTTCCTTTGGCTCCTGATTAAATTTTAATTTCACCGACACTGCAGGCTCTTGTACTTTCCCATGGATTCCTTCCTTGAAACACCTGAGGATATCCTGGGAAAGACGAGAGCAAAATTTAGAGAGGTTGAACAGAACAAAATACAACAGCTAACATTTTCGACTAAAGTCACTAAAAGACTACAGGATCATGCAGGCGTGCAAAAGACTAAACAAAGCTGATTTGGCATGCATAGAGATCAACTTGTAGTTTGAGAATTCTGAAAGAGATAACAAAAAACATTTTGCATGAAAAAGGCAGTGAAAGACTATAATTCGTGGATAGTAACATACTGGGATTTTAAATGTGATAGAAATAACTCAGTTTTGATTGATGATTCATTAAGTTTTGATTTTCGTTTTCTAAGACTGGGTCCGTACATTTCAAGGACTTTCAAGTACCTTTTATCAGAATTTTTGCAAAGTAATATTTGCCCTTTCTGCACCCAGAGAAAAGTTTTGTTGAATCAACAAAAATTTGTTTGTTCCAACAAATATTTTCATTTAAATATGGGCCAATGGAGATTTTGTTTGAATAAACAAAAAAATATTGTTTTAAATTTTTTGTCCACAATTTTCATCCGAAATGCATAATAACGTAATAATAACGTTATTAATCCGTCTCAATTTGAATTTTTTTTATTAAAAAATTATGTTAATCCTTTATAGCTATATAAATCAATTAAACAAAATTACTTAAGAGAATTATGGCTTCTGCACATCAATTTAAATTTTTTCAAAAACAACAAAAGTTTGTTAGAATTACAAATTGAAAATACAAGACTTTACAAGGATTCAAATAAAATAGATGAAATTTTGTTACATTTTTATAAGTGTTAACAATATTTTTTTGTCTGAGCAACAAAATCGATTTTTTACTTTAACTAAAAAATTCGTTTAAAACAACCAAATGACTCAACAAAACATATTTTTAGTTTTAATCAATTCCTTTTTCTGGTTGTAATGGAGGAAAAAAATCATTTTCTGATATAGTTGCCAGTACTTAATGAAGTTTCTGTTGTTAAAATACATAAAGACCCCCTAAATCCCTTAAGGTGGTTGGTCACTCAGCGGCCGAGTTTCTCTTCCGTAATGTTCAGTCTATGGGCGCTTGATACATTTTTATATTCAAAATCTCTCCTCGGAAAATTATTATTATTTTGTGTGTGTGTGTGTGTGTGTGTGTTCTCTTCTTAAAGGAGATTTCTTTCTTAGATTTCAAAATATGTCTAAAATCTATGAATAATTTTGTAGGAAGTGTTAAAATTTCACTTCCAGTTTGCCAATTTTTAAAACGCTAAAATATTAGATTGAGCATATATTTTTTAAATATTTTGACAGCTAAAAAAAGTGCCATCCTTTAAGTAAAAAACACACACAAAAAAGAAGTTAAAAATATTAATTCCCTGAAGAGCTATTATGATTATAGGAATGCATCAAAATCCCATAGACCAGCCACCTTAATGACCTGTAAGAGCCTTTCAGCAAATCTGATGCAATCCGAAGTTAAGGGTACGAGTAAATGATACCTCAAATTGACCTTTTGTTAATGTTAAATCTATGCGTGGCGGACTCTGATTATCGAACAGGCACGAGAAATATGGGTTTTCCATGGAATTTTTTTTAAGGGGGTTCAAAATTGAGAAAAGAGGGAAGCTTAAACTCTATACTTAATTAATTCCATCAGTAAATTATTAAACAGAATGCTATGTTTATCTTTCAAATGGGTAAACTTAAAATTACAATAAATGTAAACTATTTTACAAGATGTTAATTTTTTTTAATTCTGAGTACTTTCAGTTGTAAATACAGCCTTCCCCAGATAATACAAAAATACTGTTATTGTTTGTGACACCAATTACTTGACATTTGAAAAATAACAGTTGACAGTTATCTGTGTTTGCACTTGAAAGTACTGAGAGTTAAAGTAATTTAACATCTTTTTAAATATCTTTGTCATTTTTTAAAGTAGTTTACATGTAGTTTAATTTTAGTTTGAATTAATTCCATTCCAAAATTTTAATTTCTTATCAAATTGTCAATTCGTATATTTTAAATGGTTTATGAAAAATATCATTCATAATAAATTAATTTCTTCTACAATTGTTCAGTTTCCACCATATGATTACTATTCCTTAGTTTCCACCTAAACAAAGGCATCAATTTATTAAGCAGTGTTATCGTCCAACCGATCGAAATCAAGAAAATCACATAATGTAAAATTTATAGTAATATAAATAATGGCATTGGTGAGTTTCTGGGATTGCTGAATTTAGAAAAGTATTTTCGGATAAAAAGGCCATCGAAATGGCAAAGTGCTTCCCATAGCGCATACTGCGTTAAGGCCCCTGTCCTCGCTCGAGGAAACGCTCGCGAGCTAATGCTATTCCTATGGGGAAGCATTTTTCTAATAACTCTTTCGCATTTTGATATTTTTTAATAACTTTTTTTTGCATTGGATAGTTAAGGTGCATGCCGACAGCGCACCTTTTTTTACTTTTTCGAGTTTGGTTGCAGATATTTTTTTACAAAGTTAGTTTCACTTTCAAAACCGGTTTTGAAACTGAAAGTGTTTTTTAAAAAAATATCTGCAACCAAAATCGAAAAAGAAAAAAAGGTGCGCTGTCGGCATGCACCTCAGCTATCCAATGCAAAAAAAAAAAAAAAAAAAAAAAAAAAAAAAAAAAAAAATTCAAAAATGCCAAAATGCGAAAGAGTTATTAGAAAAATGCTTCCTAATAGGAATAGCATTAGCTCGCGAGCGTTTCCTATTTTAAGCTTCTTTTATCTGTGTACTCTTCTTTAGGGTGTGTATTTCTTTCTTAGTTCTCAAAATATTTCTAAATTCTAGGAATAATTTAATATTTTGTATGTTAAAAGATTACGAAATGTGAGTAAAATTTTTACACTTCATATAAAATCAAGTACATATTTTAGAAATATTTAAAAAACAAAGAAAAACAGAAATATCTTTTACGAAGTATATACATAAAATAGAAGTTAGAAATACTAATTTTCCGAGGAAATACTTTAAATATACGAATACATCAAACGCCCATAGACTTTACATTAGTGAGGGGAATTTGGAAATCTGAGTGACCAACCCCCTCAACAATGCATTCTTAAAATATCTGCTCGGAAATTCATTTTAACTTATTTTTTTTTTTAATAACTTATATATTTTTCGTAAAAGACGTCTGTTTATTTTTTAGCTTCCAGAATATTTCATGGAAAATGTATATTTAATTTCTTTTGAAGTCCAAAACTCTTACTTGCAGCTAGTTAATTCTTCTGAGATTTTAACGCATACAATTATTATAAATTAATTGTATGATTTCGAAATTTTGTAACAATTAAAAATAATACATTTTTTAAGTAATGAAAAATTCTCAACAGAAATAGAAAAAATTGAAGTTAAAAATATTGATTTAATGAGAAGATAATTTAAAAATTCGAATGCACTCCTCATCCACAAATTTAACATTAGCAAGGGGATTTTGAGTTCTCACTGACTAATACCCTCAAACTTACCGTATAAGAAGCCAATGGATCTCTCAAAATAAATAAATAAATAAATAATAAAATAAAAAATAAGTAAAAGAGAAGTAACAAAATGTATTTGCATTGTGAAATTACACTTTTGGATACCGCAAGTAATGTTGAAACAAGCTTATCATGAAAATAACTTCATGCTGCCGCTGTTGCATCAGATGTTATTTATACATATTTTTTATATTATTATTATTATTATTATTATTATTATTATTATAAGAATACAATCAAGTTTTCAATTAAATTCTTTTTCAAAAATCTTTACAAAATGGTTAAACACTGAAAAAAAGAAAGTCATTTTAGAAATAAATTTGATGCAAAATATTATTGAGTCATGCGAAATTAAAATTTTTTTAGGCTCACAGCAGAATTTTTCATCTGCATAACTATGTCATCATAAACAAAAGTTAAAATGTGCTGGAAATTCGGATAAGTAATATCGAAATGTTTCAGAAATTCAAAAATATTAATAAGTGATTCATTCAATTTATAGTGATAGTAGTTCATAATATTTAAGTTCCTTAGGATTTATTGTATATATATTATTTGTGTGTATTTCTAATTGACAGTTCCCAGTATTGTTCTGTTAATGTATAATGATTTAATTACCATTGCATCTCGTGAAATATGTAGCATTTTTAAACTTATTTAAACCTATATTTGTAACTTGTTTTATCATTTTTAAGTTTTTTTTTTTTTAATCTAATTCAATTAATTAATTTTTTAAGGGATGATTACAAGAGGCGTAGTTTAGAAAATAGTACTTAATTCTTAAAAGCTTGAACTATTGTCACTGGAACATTGATTTTAGAAAAATATTTAATTCGTAATTAACCTGTAGTTTTTTGAAATAATTATTAGATTCACCAATTTCATGTTCTTTTTTTGGTAATTCACAGTTTTCTGAAATATCATATGAGCAGATTTAAGACAAATGTTGATAATTTTCATTTATTGTAGTTGCGCCATTTATGTTGAAAAATCCTTGATTAAAAAAAAAAAGTTGTGTTTACAATAAATATTATCTTAGAATGTTTTCAGTTATTCTGTTAGTACAATAATTATTATCAGTTATCATCATTATAACCGGTTATAATCAGTTATTATTTTTTTAACTCCAGTTACAAATTATTTTGAAATGTTCGTTCTATTTAGACAGGCTATCATAAAATTATTTTAGATTTTTTTTTTTTTTTTTTTCATTTAATATATTTTTACTGTCACAAAATAATTTTGAACTTTATTTTAATTATTACTATCCTATATCGATTTTTAAAATATTTATTTATTATAGAACCATTATTTCTACTGTAAATCGATTTTTAAAAAATTACTTTACTTTAATATCTAATATCAGACATAAAATTAAAAATTCAGTTTTAGTAGCTATATTATTGTAGGAATAAAATCATTTATTTTTTTTCAGTTATTGCAACATATTATTTGCATTTGTTTATTACAGAGATGACAGATTTGTAATACCTTATTAACATCATAAAATTATTTAAATATATTTCGATAATAGAGATATATTAGAATTGTCTTAATTTAAAACTTTTCAGTTATTTTAGTGTTTAGATGCATTTTACATTTAAAAAAAATTATTGACTGCTAACTGCATGTTTTTAGCTGCCAAGCTCACAAGAAAAAAACAACACGAAAAAGTCACCCTGTTCTGTTGTATTTTCGAACATATTAGTACAGCTTTACATTAGCACTGGAAAAAAAAAAAAAAAAAAAAAAAAAAAATCAAACTGGTAAGCAATAGAAACTGACAAAACGAAATGCTTTTATAATACATATTTAAGTTTTAACTATAGTACTAATTAAAAAAATGCACAAAAATAAGCCATTTTCTTATTAAAAAATATAATAAAATCAATATTCAAACATGTTTTTATTATAAAAAAATAAACAGTGGGGGTTTTTGTCCATTTAACTTTGAAATAATATTATGAACTTTCGTTTGAGGATTATCATTGACAATAGATGGCAGCACTACAGAATTAAAGTAGCTTTTGCGGAGGAAATTCAAATGTTGAAATTAAAGAAGTTATTAAATTAACTATTAAATTTGTTTATCTGTACTTTATAAATGAATTTCAGTAATTTTATTGGCATTTTAGTTGATTGAAAATAATCCTTAATTTTCCAGGTTTACGAATTTGCCTAATCCATCAATCATGCTGTAGAATTTTGTGAGGAGAGATATCAGGTTATTCTACCGAATTTTTTTTCACATTCAGCATACATGCCAAAATCTGGTGTTGGATATTTTGAAACAGTTCCACTTTTTTGCACATTTTTCGATTAATTACGTTCATTTATTTTTTCAAGTAAACTCAAAGTAACTATAGAAGCAGCTACATTTAAAAATGAACAGAATTTTTTAATAAATATATAAAGCCTAGGATGACAGAATAGTACAATATGAGTTTTTTTGTTTTATTTATTTATTTATTTTTATCGTCTCTCATAACTATATAGTATTATTCTGGCCAAAACCATGGATTTATTCCATTGCCAGCCAGAATTCCGTTATATACAAATACAAATTCTACTGTAATTAATTAGTATTTAAAAAATGTCTATCGCAAAAAAAAAAAAAAAAAAAAAAAAAATAGAAATCGAGGTTTGTCCTTTTACTGTTTTCAAGAACACTTTTTTTTTTTTTTTTTTTTACTTTTCAGGAGTATTAACAAGTGAGATAATAGGAATATAAGAAATTACCTTTTATAGGAACCTTTACTAGGAACCTTTTTTTAAATTCCTAATGGTTATTTCTAAATATGGTGGTCTCCCCCCCCCCTAATTTCAATAATAACCATTTCAGATTCGCTTCTAATTAGATGAATTTCGCAAACTGTGAACCCAAAAATATGTTTCTTCATCGTTTTTATCTTACTTTGCTAAATGCACCAATTGTTGCCAATCATCAATATCAAAAATTTGCTTTCTTTGCTTCGAATTCTTCCTGTTCCAGTACTTTTACTGCATAAAGCATTTAACCCTTTAAGTACCGAATTATTTATCAAGAAATTGATCCACCTCAATAATTATCTTTTTTAGTATCTGAAGGTATACTTGAATTTTTAGATAATACTAATATGGGATTTAGATATGTTTTTTCATTTAAACTGATTAAATGTATCGGTAGTTATAATTTTTTCCTGAAATATTTACAAAAATAATCAAATTAATTAACCAAAGCTGCTCTTTTGAAAATATCACAATTCTTAAATAAGCAATGAGTTTAAATGCATCATGATCCTCTCTATAAATGGAAACGCTTTTGCAGTTGAATATGTTTCATATAATTCTATTTAAAGGAAGAAAATACCTATAAAAATGAATAATAAAACTACCACTGTTTGAAAATATTTAACGTCGGCTGTTTCTCTATTCTATCTAAATTTGATCGAAAAGAGTTCTTTATGTAGAAAAAAAAAACTTTTATTAATAGACAGAATAAACAAGTTTTATATAAAGTTTTATTCAATGGTACTTTAAAGTACCGCCGGTGCATTAAGGGTTAATTTAAACTGTGAATCAAAAATTATTATTTAATATCCATTACATTAATCATTATGCAGAATATTTATTACAATATCCTCCTGCACTCGCTTTCGCCATAGAGAATTAAAAATAAAAACACCACTCACTCAACCATCTTCTACAACGTTAGAATTAGTAAATATGCAGTTACATATGCAGCATTTGTTAAAAGTTTTTAACGAAAGAGGCTAGTTCATATCCGTTTGCTGTTGTTACTCCTATGGAAAATAAATTTTTTAATATATCTCGTTTGCGTTTCAGCATTTTAAAACTCCCCCCCCCCCCCCCTTGCATTGATAGCTGCTGGAATCGATCTGCACAAAACCTATCTTTTACTTTTTCAGTTTTTCTTTCTTTATTTTTTTTTTCTTCCCTTTTTATTATTATTATTATTATTTTTTTTTTATAAGAAAATTTTTCTTTCAGAAACCGCTTCTAAAAGTAAAAATATCCAAATAAATAAAATAGGCAAACAAAATTGAGAAAACAAAAAACGACCTTTGTACAGATCGATCTCAGTTAACCAATGCAGAAAAAATAGCAAAAAAATATTGAAATGCAAACGAGATACCTTTAAAAAAATTTCCATAGGATTAACATAAACGAACAAATGTTTTCACGTTAGTGAAGTACATCCTTCAACGGAAATATTTTTCGGTTTTTGCAATATATATATATATATATATATATATATATATATATATCAGAAAAGAAAAGAAAAAAAGAAGGAAGAAGAAAACAAAATAAAAAATTACTTTAATTCAAATTTACATTAAAAAAAAAATAAATAAAACTTGGCTTTAGTGCAGTGTAAAAAAGGGAAAATTTTAGGCTACTTTGTAGTTAAATTTGCATGAAATCAAATACGTTTATTAAGAATGATCGGATATTCTTGATGTAAAAATTTTGCAGAACTTCTTTTTTCTCTCGGGATTCTTTTCATTAATGGATGTTACGAAAAAATAGGCCGTGAGTTTAAGTTATACAAGTAAATAAAATGAATAATAATAAAAAAAAAGAATGAATAGAAAAAAGTAAATGAAGAGCATATTTCGTTACTTTCTATTGCATTTTACGATCAATTATACACCATAGAATGTACATCTCAAAAAAAATAATTTATTGTTCGATGCCGCCAGGTTTATTCATGCATAAAATTTTGTTCCTGATACCTTCCTAATAATTAATAAAAAATATCTAAGTTGCTTTTGGTCAAATCTTGGAACAGATTAAGCACACAATTTAAATTCCTTTTGTAAAAAAGTACAAACGGGGTGACTTTTTCGCCCTAAATATTTATATATATTTATATATAATATATACAAATATGCTTTTTGTTATGTATAAACGACGAAATAAGGTCTTTCTTGTTCGAGAATGTGACTACAGAGCTCACGTCGACGTCACGACTCTGCGGCGATCTTGAGTTCTGTGTTGGTTTTTTTCTCCGGGGTCTTCTGCACTAGGTGCACGGTGATCTGGCTGACATACCTTTTGGGATCGTCACCGCAGGACGCCGTGCCTGAATCGCCTCCCCTCGAGCTGGACCTGGACGGTTTTTCCCGGATCGCCATTTGGTAGGCCACCTCGAAAGCTTGTCCTAGGGTCAAGATTATCTCCGTTGCCATATCCTATAATGGGATTTAAAAAAAAGAAGTGTGTCAATTTCTGATGAACATACACTATTTAGAATTACTGTTATATATTATCGTTTTACTTATATATTGTAGTCACGTCACCTTCTGTGTAAATTGGCGTTTACAGGAAAATGCTTTCTAATTTAGAAATTAATCCGTGCTATTGTTAGTTAAATAATACGGTATGAAAAAATGATTGTAATGAATAGATTGAAGTTCACCTTGCCATTTAAAATGCATGCCTGAGATAACGCAGACAAAAGAACACCACTAGCAATCTAGCGAGATAATGGACGTCACGGTAACAGTTGGAGGTAATGAAGATATAGAGCCCCATCGGTCAGAGAGGTAACCCCATTTTTGGGGTTCTCTCGTAGAAATCGCTGAGAGAAAGTGAATGTTGAGGGTGGAGACTTAGATGTTGGTTGATCTGCCCTGCGTAGAATTTAGTAGAAAGAGCGTAAGCTATTGATGGATGTAGCCAGTGTAACGGGACATCCAGTGATGGATCTTCGATCAGTTTTAACAAACCTAGTGTCAGAGGGATATAGATATTTTAATAAGTAATCCAGTAGCAGAAGGTATTTGCTGTATTTAACTTAATGTCGGACCGGATCATTTATATCTGAGTTCTTAATTATAAATGCTGTTTTGTTATATGTAATAATATGTAAATAAATAGTTAGTAAATTTTAATTGAATGAGTTAGAATTCTTGTTGACTATCCTTCTCACTAAGATCCGATATCACTTAATTATATCGGTTGTGGCAGCATACTAAACTTTCTTGAAAGTTGTGTGGATTAAGGAGGGAAAAGTGTAGCAAAATATTTTACTCGTTTTGGATTATATTGCCTAATGGCCACATCAAGCGGACTTTCGTTTAACATTACACCCAACACCACATTATTGGCAGTAGAAATAATGAACTCGATGAAGGAGTCCGTATTTTTGCTTAAGCAATTTTTTCATGCTCAAGTCGAAAAAGTTGTTCTTTCTTCCAGTTTCTAGTCCTTGGCAAATTAAGCTAAAAGAAAGGAAGCCTCCAAAGATGTGCGCGACACGTGCATTAACCCTAATCATTCAAGACACGATAGACTACCCTACAAAGAATTCCAAAAATCTTTTCGCTCAGCTTTTTCAAGTGACGGACAAAACTTAGTGACCGTGTTGTGTTATATACAAGATGTCCCAGCTCAGATCTTACAAATTTTAAAGAGAGGTAGGTTACACCTAGGCGACTCAGAGTCACACAGGAATGTCAGGTCTGGAAATCCTTTCTGATACGGTTGATGGCATTGAATAGGCGCAGGTGTACCTCGTATACTTCTATTAAGAGTACTCTCTGCTAAAACGATGCATCAATTATTGTCATGCGCGTCATCCAATCACGATAATGTGTGACTTTTTGGTAAGAACTGCTCTCACATAATTGCTGGTGTAGGTGCGCAAACATGGTATGAATAGCAGCTTGCAACAATGGATACATTTGGATCTACAATCTGCGGCTCGGCCATTACACTCATTGGTCTAGTAAGCCAAAAGCATATCTGCTTTCTATGAGTTCGTGTAGTCTGTCATCCTGCAGCCTCCCTGTCTCCAGGCGAAACGAAGCTGACTCCTTCTTATCGTAGGGTTAAGCTCCAGGCACATGCTTGTTTTGCCATCCTTCTACCGTATTCGGTGATATCTTAAGTTTAGGATCCTTCTGCGGTTATCCATAATAGAATTAGAGGAATCTTCAATAGGTCAGCAGATAAGGGACTCAACCCCACTTGAGAGAAAGGTTCATGTTTTGCAGGACATCAGTCCCCTTCCTCTAAAAGTCATTAAAGATAAAAAATATCGCGTCGCTACAATAAAAGAAGCCGATAATGATAAAAGTTAGAATGTTCGACTGTTTGCAAGTTCAACTCTCCACCGAGAAATTTGCATGTTATCAATTTAACAGTCTCCTGAGAAACTTTGAATCGAGAAACCCGCCCGTCTTATTAACTGACATCACTGGTAGCACTCTCGCAACTCTGGGGGTCAAATATTAGTTTTGTGTGATCTAGCCTTTTCAATGCTCTTATTGCGTCAAAAAGGCACCTCCGACCCGGCATTTCTATGCGATTCCGTGTCGTTCAGGTGTATCCTATCCCCCCCCCCCCTTACAGTTTGTAACATCTTAGGTGGGGCATCTTATATTTGTTATTTTATTTCCGTCTGATATGGCCAATATTCATTCTAATTTACGAGGCAATTACTATTAAAAGATAATTCAAAATTATATAATTTGATATGACATTTGCTCCAAAAGATGCATTGTATCTGAGTGATGCAAATTGTAACTATTTATAACTAAAATTAAAGCTTACAAATATTTGATGTATTCATGCACAGTAATGATAACATATAGACGATAGCTGAATTTATTTTGAACTCCTATCTGATGCTTTGTGCCATTGGATTTACCTATGTGATACAGTTTTTAAAGTAAAGTTATTTCTAGAGATAACCCACAACCGTCTTTTTATTAAGAAATCCTACATAAAAAGTCATGATTGTATTTGGCGGAAATTTATCTGTATGTTTAGCATATTTCTCAAGCCTAGCAATTTCCTAAATTTAGCATAAAATTATTAAAATTTTCTATTATAGATTTGAATGCCATACACGATTGTGAGCATACTTACTTAGTAAAACATAAAATCATAAAAATTAACGATGCACAAGTATACATATAAAGAACATGCCTAGTTATCATCCACCGGATGCTACGAGGATATATTAGTAAACCCTCGAATACAAAGAAAAAAAAAAGTAATACATCCTAGACATTTTTCTCACAATTGAAACTGCTTTACACTTATGTGATATTTAAGGAAGATTTAATGGTTATATCAAACAGTTTAGGATATCTTTTGCAATTAATCTGTGGGTTATTTATACAGAATGCGTTGTTCGGTGAGTGTAATCATCGAAATTCAGCCCATCTTTTTTTAATCATCCTGCCTTTATAGATTCGTTAGATTCATAGATTCGTATAATCTCTAATTTGGTAAGATGTCATTGTCTCTCAGTGTATCGAGTGATTTAACAGTCAAAACGTCAGAAAAGAAATAAAAATTCAATAATTTGAAAAACATAGAGAGTAGCGTATGGTGCTATTTTCGCACTGTGCGTTTTTTCTAGAAATGCAAAGAAAAGCATTGGATATTTTGCTAGCACAATTCTTCTTTCCAGAACGACTGCATTTATTTCGAACAAGTAGTACTGTCCCTCATAGCATGCATAGTCACAGTGACGTTACAATGACGCCACTGTGAGTCACTTTGGTCACATCACATCTGTGACAAAAATGCCACCACACAGTGACGTCACATTGTGACTAAGATGTGACTTTTTAAAAAATCTTTAGAAAATTTACTAAAATTCTACAAAACGTGTTATTTACTTTAAAAACATGTTTCTGGCAGTTTAAATATCGTCGCTTTTGTCACAGTTCTGTCATAATGTTAATGTCAAAGTCGTCACAAATGACACATTTTTCACAAATTTGTCACATTGTAACCTCTTTGTGAAGTGGTCACAAACGAGCTCTAAAACGGCCATAACGACTTCACATCAACGTCAAGTGACGTCACATCGACGATCGATGGTCACAAAGTCACAATGTGACTTCACAGCGAAGTCGCAGTGACGTCACCATACCTTACGGGGTAAGTGGTCCTAAAACTAGTTAAGATATGACGTAACGGGTATCTCAAAAGATGTCTGTTGCACTTAGTCCTTAGTCCACACGATGATGATTTTTCCGTGATCTACGATCAATGCTCATATAGACCTCGAAAAATATTATTATATTTGATAGACTACTACCACCGATATAAATATGTGGTATCGGACACGATGTGAGAAGGCTTTAAAAAATGCTAAACTTATTCAATTAATATTAAACAAAAAATTATTTACATATTATTTATATACTGAAACAAAACGTTATTTACATTTAATGACTCGGGTATGGAAGATCTGGCCCGATACTAATTTCTATAATAAATACTCTCTACGCACAGGGTCAGCTTATTAAAATGCACTATTTCCTTCTCACCCTATAGTAGTATATAGTATCATCAGATTTATTTACTCCACAGGTATCTCTCGTAGCGCCGATTTTCAATGCACAGGAGTCAAAACTTTTCCTGGAAGCCATTCCATTCGGCACCCGAAAACTCAACCAAACAACCGTTACAATCTCACTCCGTGAGGTTTTCGACAGAATTCTTTGTTTCTCTCTCAGCGATTCCGTCCAAAAACAGAATACGGTTTTTTTTTCTGTGCCAACAAGGAGCATCTTTCTGTTATCTAAAATTTCCTCTTCCCATAACATTCATTGGCACTCCCAGGAATTTCTTTGTATGCCTTATCTACATTTTTTGTAGCTTCTGTTTTTAAATGGAAATTGAAGCTTTAATTCATTGATATAATGAAGTTTGTTCATACAATAAGATCTAATTATAATAGATCTTATTAGATTCAAGATTTAAAAAAAAAAAAAAAAAAAAAAAAAAACGTATTGCAGTCAGTCAGGGTAACTCTGCTCCACCTTAACAAAACTTTGATCTATTCTGTCATGGTGGAACTTTGAAAAATTATTTCCAGAGAGCTGCCAAACTTACACTAGTGCTGCTATCTATATTTTGAAACCAAAATCTTTCCGTTAATTTAAGTGATGTAGAAGATTTGATATTTTTTCTCTCTTGCACCAAAGTTACCCTGATAGGTCAAAGTTAACCTGATTGACTGTACTTTAAACGCATCTACGCAGAAAATGATACATATGAAATACAATATATAAATAAAAATTTATATTAGATAATAGTAATCGCACTGTAAAAAAAAATTAGAAACGTTTCTGAATATATGAAGCAGCTATGGTGCATGTAACTTTCAAAAACGTTTCTGAGTATTTAGGAAACCTTTTTCTGCGATATTCAGAGACATTGTTGACTATTAAAAGAAATTCTAATGTTTGTCTAAATTTTCTAAAATAGGTAATAACATTTTTGAATATTACAAAAAGAAATTTTCGAAACACTCAGGAACGTTTTTGAAAATTACATGCACTGTAGCTTCCCCATGTATTCAGAAACGTTTCTGAAAATTTTTCAGTGCGTAATTAGTTACATGTACATTAGCGTCAGAAATATGACAAAGCTCTTTTCCATGCAACGTCTGGCAGCTATTTTTAATAGTGGCGTACAACACCTCAAACTGAATATTTTCAGTCTTAGTTCCGTTGCAAACTGTGCTGAGCCGCTGTGCAGACCATGGAAAAAAATTGCAATGGTTGAATTTTTTTCGAAATTTTTTTTTCAAAAATAATTACACTTTCCTCCAATAAGTGACGCTTTAGTTTTTCAACTATTTGTACAGCGGTATAGCACAGTTTCATGTATGATAAATATTTAGTTTGATGCATGCCACTAGTATATGAATAGCTGTCAGGCGGGTCAAAAAAGACGTAGAAAAGTCTTTTGCTATAACACCCGCCACATAATGGGTTATCTAGCAGCTTTGGGACCACTTACATATAGTAAGTGATAGATAATACAGTGCTAATGTCGGTAAAAATATATTCTGCCAGTGGTTTTTCTCTCTCTTTCTTTATTATTATTATTTGTGTACAAAAATCTCATATCTTTCTGTGAAGAATATATCGTGCTATTGTTTATAAGTTTCGAATAATTATTTTTCTAATTTTTTTTTATGATTTTTGGATCACCTTGATATATTACGAGTTGACTTTATCATATGTTCGATAATTATTATATTTTTGCAAAATTTTTGCACATTTTTAAAATAAATATGACACGTACCATATTTTGGGCGCAGAAGACGTGACAGTAGTGGTTGGTTGTTTGATGCTCCTTGGTGATGTAGGCAAAGTGGTTGAGATCATCAGCGTCCTGACATGCGCAGTGGATGTTTCGGATTTCGTGTTCACATACCAGTTTCTGCAACGAAAAATATGTTGTAGGTAAAATAACAGGATCACACAAGGGCTAAGTAAATACGAATTTGCATAAATGAATGACCGGATTAAAAAAATATATATCCATATAAATTTTCAAAGCTTTTACGCATATTATAATAATTGATTATTAATATATGAAAAAAAAAACATTCCAAGTTTGTTATTGTTGTTTTTCAGTTACAGTTGTTTGATGTTTGAACCTTCCGCAACATCACTTCAATCAAGATCGTACCAAACATTTTGTGTTTTTGACAATGGTGGTTCATATGAACATATTTGGTGTATCCCCACTAAACGAGATCACATCGTATAAGATCTAGATATCTGGTTTATCATGTGTTTAAGGGTGTATTCCGATCACAACCGCTTATTTTCCGATTTATTTTTAGATTCGCTTTTGTTCTCAAATGCACCAAACTTTCAAAATCTCTTATTTAGAAACTATATAAGGTGCCGTGTGTATCGATTTTTTGATAAATTCAGAAAATATTACAAAAAATGCTCTCAAAGTTGGTCTTTCGAACCGAATTTTCCAAAGCGGCAGATCTGGAAACGAAAAAAGGGGACTGGCTGAAAAAATAATTGTTGATAAATCAAATTCTAATTAATTCAGCAAGATATTACATTACACGGCATCTTATACATAACTTTAAAAATCATCCCAGCAAGTTTCATGTTTCTGCTTTTAAAAATGAGTCTGAAAATGTATTGGAAAATTTCGAGCTATTGAAGGTGGAAAATAATTTTTTCGAATACACCCTTAACGAAAATCATCGTTACCTGTCAGTCCAATCCAGCGTTGAGTGACAGAAAAAAAAAAAAAAAAAAAAAAAAAAAAAAAAACTTGAAATGTTTTCTTTATTTTCATTATAACATTTATTATTATATGTGTAATACTTTTGAAGATGTAATTTTTTTTTAAATCCTGAAATTCATTTATGCTGTCACTGCATTCCCTATGCACGCATCTTTATATAATAATGAAGACACTTTTTCCATATGAAATACAATTGTAAAAAATTGAAAAGATTATCTCTGTATTTGAGAATTGATTTCATATTTAGGAGAAAATCTACTTCTTATTAGATCTATATCAAAATATATGTTTCATTTTATGCACTGATTAAAAGAGAAACCTATGGTTATTAAAAGCAAATTACATTTGTATTTTCTTGGGTCTTTTATTTTTACAGATAATTTCATAACAAAGAATAAATATTGTACTGGCAAATGGGATGTACGCATTACAATTTTTAATGAGATGTAATCCCCCTCCCCCATAATATTTTGAATTAACTATAAAGCATATTGAATATTTCATCAAAATTGTCATTTTTTTTCCATCGGCTGCGAAGAAAAACTTTCATTTTTCAAAACTTCGATACTCCATAAAAAGAAAAAAAAAAAAAAATCTCTTGGATTTTATAGCAAAGAACTGCAGCCAAGACGCGAATAAAAAACTAGTTATTTTATGGACCTAATCTGTGTTTCTTACATAAATACGAATAAAACTTGTTAAAAATGTATAGAAAGTTTATAATAAATACAAATTATTTCCGTAAAATGAGCAGTTTTTTTATGTTTAACTGACATCTTGTCTGTAAATTTTTGTAATATAATTTTTTTACAGTGTAAATATAATAAAATCATTTCTCTATTTAAAACAAAATCTTATTTTCAATGTGAAAAGAAGCATTCTACGATGATTATATTTAGAACATTCATTAAGTTCATAATTTTCAGACTAACAGCATTTTTTGTGATATGTTGGATTATCGGAAACAATCATTACAATATTTAAATTTTTAGCGGAAAACAAAAGTGCAGAAACTTTTGTAACTAAATAATGTAGTACTTATATGTATGTAAATACACTGTATGGCCAAAGGTGACCGGCCACTTGCAATTTTCGACTTTTTATGAAATATCTAGAAAAATACACGAGGAAATATCCTGAAACTCCAAGTGTAGAAACAAAATAGTACAGGTCATATATATCCGCGAAGATTTTTTGCCAAAACTCCATAGGGGACCGTTAACAAATTGAAAAAGAACGAATGTCTTTTGGATAATCCTGTCAAAACTAATCTAACAAAAACATTCAAACTGTAGATTATGATTAAAAGTCTTATTGTAATAAACTGTGTTTATTTTTATGAAGATATGATATATACTCGTTAAAAAATTAAGGTTTTCATAAAAACAGTCCCAAAAATTATCAAATTTTTTGCATATAATATAAAAAGATGTTCTTTTCAGAAAACATGACAAACAACATTGTACATAACACCCTATAGTCAGAATTAAAAAAAAATCTTAATAATGAGCAGGTTTACTAAATAATGTTTCACTTCGCATGTGTGAAAGGAATCAAAATATAATTTACATAATGTGTTAGCTAACTGTATCGAGCAACTTTTGTGAAAGTCTCAAAAACATAGCTTGAAAATTCTAAAAACTATCGCGAATAAAATAGGCTTAAAATCCGCTGTTTCCAAAAGGAAGCAAAAAAAATGATGGTCTGTGTCTATATATCCATTGATAAATGTCAATACATCACAGTTAACATTGAACGCACTGCTATGTTTGGATACAGACCCTTATCTACCCAAATGGTCGTTGTAGTTTGTTCAATAACAATTTTTTTTTAAATTATTTTTTATTTATTTATTTTAAGAACGAAAAGCTTTTTTAATATTAATCATCAGTTTTAAATGTATGTGAACGAAAATTTCAGAAATACTTTCTTCAGTTAAAGCAAAAACTCATTCTTCCTCAAAATCTGCCAAAAAAGATAGTCCCGTACATTAATCATAATGAATTATAAAACGTAGCTGAATATGAATTTTTAAAATATACCTTAAAGAAAATTGTTATAGAATAAATATCAAAGCTCTAATTATACTTCAATGATTAATTACTTAGCAGCGAATAATTATTTTCTACCATTTTAAGGAAAATGTCTACAAAAATAATACATCCTCAACTTTTCTAGCAGAACACTACCTTCTTTACAAATGCTGTTAAATATATGATATGTCACTCAGATAACTACGTTTAGGAGTAATTCAGGGTAATTTATTTTCTTTCCGATGAAGAGTAAATAAATAAAAAAAAATGCTTATCACTTAAATTTAATGTCAAATCTATTGTATGGTACACAGGGACTCACGCAGAAAAAGCATGTTACATAAAGCGTATTTGTTATGAAATTTTGAAAGGTAACGAGTTTTTTATTATAAAACTATTCCGTAGAATTCCAAAGAAAATACGAAAATTATTCTTAAACATAATCATTCAAAAACATTTGACATATTCGAAAAGTATTTGACACATTTGGAAGCATCAACTAAAACGCAATACAACAATATGATATGACAATCGAAACTTTTTGACACATTTAAAAATGGGCATAGAAAATACTTACTGTATTGATCATTAAGTAATGCATCAAAGGCAAAAAAAAAAAAAAAAAAAAAAAAAAAAAAAAAAAAAAAGTAAAATTAATAATATTTCCTATTCATCCTTCGAATTCAAAAAATATGTTACTACATGTGAGGAGAGTTATGATGCATTTATTAATTCTTCATAAGATACGAGGGCTGTAGGATAAATACCTGGCCTTGACAAGAAAAAAACATTTTTAACTGTTTACCTAAAATAGAATTTTAGAAATATGTACTAAAGCATTTAAAGAAAATGGAAAAAGACAAAAAAATATCTGCACACCGACAATACTTAAAATATATTATTTTAAAACCTTCCAGTGTCATATTTTTTAGGTCCATAATCATTTCGCACTATATTCTTTTAGCTCTGTTTTTTAAGCTTATAATTAAAAACTCAAATATTTCAACTATTTTATGTTCCATGTGCCCTTAAACAATGGAACTGGGTGACGACGAGTTCCCCATATTAATGACTGACTTGATATAGACTAACATTCCTCAGAACAACAGTTTAAACGCTATATATCTGTTTATATGCTAAATGTAAATTTATTCATGCGCATAGATAGTGCAGGCTGTTTCAAACTAAGTATCCCACTTACAACAACAACCTTACACTACATTGCTCTTTAATGACACGATGTTAAAAAAATACTTCCTCATTCAGGTTGATCTAAAAATTTTAGGAATTTTACTTTTAATTCTGAAAATATTGCAGTCGTTATTGTATATACCGTATTTACTCGTGTATAGGGCGCACGCGTGTATAAGGCGCACCCCTACTTTATAAGTAAAAAAGCCGATTTCTTAAAATTTCGGATATAAGGCGCACCATAAATTTGATACGCTAATGAAGAATGACCAAATGAATTTCAGTGAAAGAAAGTCGAAACAAACGTTACACCAGGCCAGAAAACAAGACGAAAATGCATTTTTAGACTTCGGGTTGTAAGAGAATGACAAGAAATAGGAATGAGTGACGGAAAAGAGAATTGCTAATTAGCGTTTAGATTAACGTCATTAGCTCTGTTGTATAAAAAAAACTGCAAGGAATGAAATAAATATGCAGTAATACTTCAATTAAGTAACATTTTCCGAGTTTTAATATCTTCTTTGAATAATTTCTTGTTTCATATGTATATCATTCGACTGCATCGAACAGTAAAAGATTATTCCGTGTATAAGGCGCACCTAGGAGTTTTGCCCTAATTTTTTGGGAAAAAAAAATGCGTCTTATACACGAGTAAATACGGTATATATATATATACTAGTATAATAACCCCGTCAAAAATGACGGAATTTTCATTTTCATTTTATTTTCATAATAATACAAGCAGAATGAAGATTTTAGTCTTCAAGAGTTTGTATTGTAGAAAAGCACATTTTAAAAATAACAATAGATTTCTACAAATACAAATGATAAAGTTTTTTTTTTTTTTTTTTCTTTTTTTTTTTTTTTTTTTTTACTTGATATTTAGTTTTTGAACAAATTTTAATTTCAAAACAAAGAGCAGTATTTATTACAATAACGATAATAATAATTAGCAAAATGAAACTCAATTTCTGAACATTTCACAAAACATTAAAGTTAAATATTGAAGTTTTTTTAATTTTAAAATACATTATTTTTATTAAAAGTATGATTCGGCAGTGGCTTTAATCATGGGCATATGATAGACTTTTAGTTCGATGCTTTTAGGCATGAATTAAGAAGCTTTGTGTTTTGTTCTTTAAATTTGGATTTGGCGCTATCTATACGCAGTTAATATAAACAAAGCAACTTTTTTTAAAAAATAGCAATTTTATATTTAAAATAGCAAGTTTTTCAAGAAAATTTGCGTATTTTCGACTATCTTTCGAGAAAATTCGTTTGTTTCCCTTGATTTTTCGAAAAAATTTGTTTATTTCCCTTGATTTTTTGAGAAAATTCGCATATTTTCCACGATTTTTTTTACAAAATTCGCATATTTTCCGCGATTTTTCGACAAATTTCGCGTATTTTCCCCGATTTTTCGACAAAATTCTCGTATTTTCCTCGATTTTTTGACAGAATTCGCATATTTTCCTTGATCTTTCGTCAAAACTCTCGTATTTCTCACGATCTTTCGTTAAGATTCGCCTATTTTCCGCTATTTTTTGACAAAATGTGCGTATTTTCCCCGATTTTTCTACAAAATTTTGATATTTTCTTGGATCTTTCTTCAAAATTCGCATATTTTCGGACGATTTTTCTGCAAAATTTGAATATTTTACACGATTTTTCGATAAAATTCGAGTATTTTTCACAAACTTTTGATGAAATTCGAATATTTTCCGCAGCCTGTTCACGGAAATCGCGTTTTCCCTGCAATCTTTTGACGAAAATCGCGCCTTGTTCGTGGTTCTTTAACAATAATCCTGTCTTTTCCCACAATCCTTTAACGGATTTTTTTTTTCTTTTTTTCTGCAATCCTTTGATGGAAATCGCATTTTCTCCCGCGATTCTCTGAAGAAAATAATATTTTTTTCAACTTTTTTTTTGTGTGTGTGATTATTTGCAGAAATTTGCTTAATTTGGTGCAGTTCGTACTGGCTTTTTTGTTCTATTTCATCCATTATGTCCCCCCCCCCTTAAAATATCAATGTAGTTTAATGTATCTTTGCATCGATCTCAGGGGTAGTAAAATTCGTCGCCGAAAAGGCGGAGTTTCGGCGACGCGTTTCCGCGGAAAAGTAGAAGGTCTCTTCAAAAACAGGTTTGCGGCCCTTTGTAAGTTCATAGATGGCAGCACTGAAAAGTTTTAGATGAGAGGAAGACGTCGGTAGCCTTCACTCCATAAAATGAAATCGTACTAACGATAAAAAAAACTTATCAGTTCAAACTTCCGCTGATATCTTTATGTATTATAATTGGGCTTCATAAACATGTTTTATATGAAAATATGCTGAACAAACATTATTTCAAGTGGAAGAAATTTTAAAAGCATCATTTTAGCACCAATTTTCAGCTAAGCCTAACGTGGCGTTGATCTTCAGTGGATTCCCGAGTGGTACGAACTGGAATCGTTCTTACACATCCTAAAGACGCAAATTATTATAAGTAAATATATATATATATATATATATATATTATATTTACTATGTATATTTTTTTTGGTTGGGGGGGGGGGGGTAAAATTTATCTGTATTAAACACTTACGCAGTTATGCAATTAAAAATAGATGTATTTTTTTTAATGTTTATTATTATTTGTTTATTATTATTATTTTTTTAGTGTTCCTAAAATAGTTCTGAGAAATTATGGTTTCAAATGAATCACAGGATTATATAATTTTCTTTATCGACATTAACAACAAAGACTCTCCACATTTTGAGGAGAATTAAAGAAAAAGTAAATTATTCATCTGAAAGTGGTGAAATTTATAGAGTGTTATAAGGGGGTGTTGATGATGTTTCTACAGCAGAATTAGAAACACCAATAAAGGGCATATAATAACACTTTGGCTGAATGTAACATATGAACTAAATGATTTATCCGTCCAATGAGAGCAAAAAGCCATTCAATAAGGTGATCATTCCAAATGCAATCGTAATATAGTATGTTCAATGAATATGATTGCAACGTATATGTACTGCATTTTTACTTGTAATAACAGTTGGCTTGAACGCAATCGCAAATTTATTTCTAAAATATTTTGGTATTTCAAAAATTTTGGTACAAAAAAAAAAAAAAAAAAAAAAAAAAAAATGATACAATTCGCAAAAAAAGATCAGGAGTAAATCCTAAAAAATACCTTGATTGTCCAGATATTGGTACATCCTATTCCAATGCACAAATATAGAAAATATTATAATTTCCACTGCTAATGATAGTGGCACTCGGAATAGTTGTGTTATAAGAGATGTAAATTTTCCAAGTGGGTGAAAAAAATTCGAGTCAGTATTCGAACCAGGGATGTATTGGCTGAAGCCGCCAATGCTCTTCCAACTGAGCTATCCCGAACACGAAAACTTTAGGACTATTTCACCCAAAAAAATAACCTTAACGATCACATAATCTGGTCTGATACTATGAATCAGCTCAACAGGATAAATCGAAGGTCAATATATGGAATTGCAGAAAATCGCTGCATACGAAATTACATTAGATTAACTTATAATCCAATTATTGAATCAGTAAATTAATTATAACAGATATAAATTTTCTAAGTGGGTGAAAAACTCCGAGCCAGGATTCGAACCAGGGATGTATTGGTTCGAATACTGAGACTTTTGAAGTTATTAAATAAGTAAGACTAAAAATGTGCCAACAGTATGCTGAAAATTTTTGAAAATTCCTGCGAAAAGCGTATAGAGAGACAAAATAAAATTTGTATAAGCTATACTGAATACGCTTAGCCATTATTTAATTCAGAAAAAAAAATCCTCCGCATAGATGGCAAAATATAATGAAGTCTAAAACAGGAGCAGATGGATTTCTATAACTGGGATATTTCTTTTACCTATTTTTAGATGGAAGTGTAAGTTTATCCCTCGTTATGATTAAATATTACTATTTGGGTAGGAGAGTTTATCGATAAAAATAGCTTAATTATTCAGAATTTGGAAAACACAGAGCGTGAATAAAATTTAATTAATAAATTAATCTAATATAACTTTTTCGGCTTTAGAAAAAAAAATTTCACCATCTCTTTGTGACACTCTCCACATACCTAAATCGCTTAAAAAACAATTCTTTACCTTTTTAAAAGCATTTTTGCAACTAGAACTAATATGTCTATAACTGACAGTTTAGAAATTAACCATTATGGCCACCGATGAGAGTGAACACCCTGTATAATAATATCAAGAGTAACCATAAATTTATTCTTTGCGCTTTGTATATTTTCTGGGTGTCGCCCTGAACTGTCTTGGTTTTTCTACAAAGTATGGTAGCGGGATATAATATAATAATATCAAGAACAATTATCATTTTATTCTTTGCGCTTTGTATGTGTTGTGTAAGTCGTCCTGAACTGTCTTCATTTTTCTGCAAAGCACGATAGCGGGATATAATATAATAATATCAAAACCAACCACAAATTTATTTTTTGGGCTTTGCATATTTTCTGTGCGCCGCCCTGAACTGTCTTGATTTTTCTGCAAAGTATGGTAGCGGGATGCATATTTCAGATGTGTATATTGCTGGGACGATTACTGTTTCTAAACCAATAGGAGAGCGTCATTATCACGGTCAAGTACACGCCCACACAGTTTGATTGACAGGAACTCGTGGACAATTGACGGTGCTAATTATAACGATAATCTGTTGCGGATGAAAGTGAGCTGACTGGCTGAATGGTTAGAGCGTCGGGCTTGAAACCGGAGGATATGGGTTCGAGTCCATCGCGGGCCGAGAGTCCGTTGGTGATTTTTTTTTTTTAAATTATTGGAGGCTGTCTTTTATTAATAAATAAGACATTTAAAAAAATATATTTCAAACCCTTTTAATATTCTAAACATCGTTCCAAAATGATTTATATATATATTAAACAAATGGGAAAAAAAGTATTCTGCGAAAATATCCGTATAAGCAAAATTCTTACTTTAATTTTTATTTATTTATTTATTTATTTATTTATTTATTTTAGGATCAGAGGAAGTATAATTTCTAATTGAAGTAAATAAAATTCAGTCATTTTGAAAAAAAAAAAAATTCTTTCGTACCTTTAATTTTTAATTACCGAGTACAAATTCAAACAATCCGAGTACAAATAAATAATAAACACACACGATCAATTGTCCACGAGTTCCTGTCAATCAAACTGTGTGGGCGTGTACTTGACCGTGATAATGACGGTCTCCTATTGGTTTAGAAACAGTAATCGTCCCAGCAATATACACATCTGAAATATGCTAGCGGGATATAACACAATAATATCAGGAACACACTGGAAATTCTCAAACACAAAAATAAACACATTTCGAAACATTTTTTGTCCCCAAATTCACAATAAATTAATGTGTTGTGAAACGTTTTTTGTGTTGGGATTGTGGTCTTTTTACATATCTTGCAAAAGTGTTGATCGCTAGAAATATGTTCTTAATATGTCGTAAAAGTATTGCCATCTAGAAATGTGTCCTAAAAATAGTGTTGTTAATTGTGTTGAAATAGTGTTGTAAATAATGTTGATGAAAATAGTTTTTAAAATAGTGTTGTGCTGCACAACACTTTGTCCCCAAGTTAACAACACAGTGTAAACACTACACAACTTAGAACACTATAAAACAACATATGTATAACACTTTCAAAATATTTTTAACATGATGCCTTCAAAATTACACAATTTTAAAAATGAATGTTTTGAAAACACATTTTCTCCTCTTGTAATTTTTAACATCACTTTTTGCACAATATTTTTGTCTTATGCAACACATTCACAACACAATCGGAAACGATTTTAGTTAGAAGTGTTGGTCTTTATGTTCAATTAGTGTTGCAAAAGTGTTTCACACGTTTGAAGTGCAACCATAAGTTTATTCTTTGCGCTTTGTATATTTTCTGCCTGTCGCCCTGAAGTGTCTTAATTTTTCTGCAAACTATGATAGCGTGAAGCCGTTCGCTAATTCCGACAATGTATTCTATAGATGAATATCTAAACTTAAGTCAAGCATTATTAGGAAAGAGTGTTTTCATGTTATGTATACAAAGCAGAAATTTCGATCGTCTGAAAATATGAGGACTTGAATTTCAAAACTCGTCTTATCCAAAACTTTAAAAACCGTGTTTTCTCTATCGGCCTATGCTATTGTTTAACCAGCACCGAAAAAAACACAATGATCTGCAAAAAACTAGTATTATTCTTCATTTTTGCCATTATAAAATTTTAGTTTACTATGAAAACCAGGGGAAAAATTTGGAGGTTTTTCGCCATTTCTCAGGATTTGAATTTTTGGATAAGGCGAATTTTGAAATTCATATCCGCATACATCATACTCACCTTAGCCTGTGCGTCTATGAACTTGACACCTGTGTGCGAGATGGACAGTATGACGTTTGGAATTTTGTTCATGTCCCGAGTCGAGCTCTTCAGTTTTTGAATCGACTTTCGCGTGGATTCCAGACCGCGCACCTCCTTCACTAGCGTAGAACCTAAGTACTGAAAAGAGAAATTAACATGATAGTTCCACTATGTACTAACAAAAGAAATAAACAGTTTACATAAAAAAAAGGCTATCAGTTAAAATTAACTACCATATTTTATAGAAAAAACGCCGCATGTGTTGTAAGCGCCACAAAATTGTCCTGAATAAGCTTAAAAATATCGGAATCGCCGCACCCGTTGTAAACGTCGCACTTGTGTGAACGCTACCTTTGTCAACAGCGTCACATTGACCTAACTTTAATCAAAGCTTTCTGAGCAGTATAAGATGCCTCATTTTTAATATTTTAAGATGTCTATAATTTTATTTAATGTATTTAAACCAGGTTTAAAATATTTAACGTAATTTTTTAAGCAAGGAGACGTCGGTTGGTGTTTAAATCATCCAGAACGTGGGACGCGGATCGTTCTTTTTAGGTGCTCCACGTTATTTAAAGTGGGCTGGAGTAACTTGGAATTCTCTTTTTGAGTGAGTCGCGAATACTTTGGGCCATTCCATTCAAGCCCTCGGAATGGGAATCTCCAATATTGGAGTGGAAGAATTTACATTTTCTAATTTGCTATGTCCACTTTATAATGATTCTATGCCATCATCACAAATGTTTTCCTTATCCGCAAAGTCAGAGTTGTTGAGCAAGGGACTTGAAAACACGCTTAAGGAATTTTTATTTTATCCCACTTTAATGTTAGGGAGGAAAAAATGCAACACATCAAAAAGAAATTAATTTCCAAACTTATAAACGCCGCGGTATATTTTCTATAAAGTACGGTAGTTAGATTTAAACTGATAATTTTTTTCAATTCATATAAAAAAAGGAATAAAAAAAAGTAAAAATAACAAAGTGAAACATATTAATTAATTATTAAATAAGTTAGAATAAAAATAGGAAGTTTGAATAAATTATTCTCTTGTAGGATGTCTGATAATTACCTTAACAGTTAAAATAAAATGTAATTTTCTGATTGTAGCTCATATAGTCGTTGAGCCAGAAGCCAAAATAAGGATTTTTGGTTTCATCTCTAGGGACTTAGAGAAATGTACCTTTTTGGATTCACAATGATCCAAGGAGTTCATTTTATGATGATACTATTAAATTTGTGGTAGCTTATAGAAGCCATATTGAAAAGATGAACGCCATCCATCACACAATAGATATAAATGATTTTTTATTTTTATTTTTTTTACTATTACCACATGATTAAATTTCAATGAAACAATACAGAGAACAAATATTATTGAACACGTAATGTTATACAAATTATATACTTTAGATTTTAATTTAATATGATTATTAACATTTTCAATTGGATAAAATGATCAAAAGACATTTGCGATGAAAGGAAATCGCAATCTTGTTTTGTATTTCAAAGCATATTATTTTCATGTAGATAAGAAACAGTAATTTTCAATGCCAGAATGACGTTAAAAATTTTATGGTTATTATGTGTGGTTTAACAAGTCAGCTGACATGAAATCACAAGAGTCCTAGCCTCAACGACTGCGGCCATTTTCCAATATGGCGCCTATAAACTACCCTAATATTGAATATATCATGGACAAAGGAGATGCTGGTGTTGTGATAAATAAAAAAATGTATGATTTACCAAGTTAGCTGACATTAAACCATACGACCGCTTAACTCAATGACGGCGGCCATTTTCCAATATGGCGCCCAAAAGCTACTCTCGTTTTGAAAGTATCATGAAAAAATGAGATGCTGTTCTTGTGGTGAATCAAAAAATATGTAGTTTATCAAGACCCCACACATAAAACCACACGAGACCCTGGTGGCCCAAACATCTAGTGGCGCATATGTGTCACATTATATAGAGCAAATGCCTGTATTGATGTTTAATCTTTTTGTTTTCTCTTCAATTTTTAAATTTTAGCACTAGAAATTCCAAATAAAAATTGTACATAATTTGTACAATTCTAGTCTATTAGGAAATGTGGTAAAAATTGATATCAAAATTCCACTTTTAAAAACAAAAAACAGGTTGAGTTAAACAAAATAAAATGTGAGAATAGCTCCTTTTTTACACTTTTATCCCCAAAAAGAAGACCAATTCACGTCTTTGCTTGTTAGGAGGAGGTAAAAACTTAGATAAGTTATTGTTGTTCAGAATAAACCCAGAAAAGAATTAGCAATAAAAATGTAATTGTATTATTTCAATGAATACTTTAATTTTTCTTTCAGGACACTCTATTATACTTTTGCTGTGTAAGAAATATTTTCACTTTTTTGTGGTTAATGTAGATTTAAATCCCTCTCTCTCTTCTTTTCCTCAGTCACGTAAGTGAATTTCACTCATGTCGGGTCTACCGTTATTTTCGCCCGCAGGAAAAATATTTACTCTACTTATATATATATATATATATATATATATATAATCAAGGCCATATTAAAATTATATTCAAGTCCTAGTGAAGAAATATTTCTTCACCCTCATTGTGAAATATGTCCACATTGAAAAAAAAAATATGTATATATATATATATATATATATATATATATATTGAATAATTTAATATAATATTTTTATTTACCCCGTAGATTACACTACCAAAGGCAACAATGCGGTGTGAAATTTCTAGATTTGGATAATTACGTTCCTGGAGTTGGATCTAATGAAGAAGAAGATAAGCGATTATTTTACCTTTTATTTACTGTCGAAAAGTATTATTTTAGAAAATAAATGAGGTTTTCCTGTGAAACTGCATTTATTTTGTAATAGTTACATTAGCAAAAGATATGGAACATGTCCCATGATTAGTTTTAATGATTAGATTTCTTTTGTTTAGGTTGTTTTTTCTAGATGCCAATAAATATGCCACGATGCATATTCACTAAACTCAAACCTAGAAACTCAAGTCCTTATAAATCCGTGTCGTCTGTAGGTGAGAGTAAACGCTGTCGGGTTAAATGAAACGGAAAATTTTGAAACTCTGAAAAACAGGAAGGATTAAGCTACTTCTTATAGTTCTTTCCCGCACTGGAGAATAACAATGAGTAAAGAAAGCTTTAGAGTAGCAATAAAGGCTTACTTTGGCGGTGTAATTACAGCTGCCTTTAACCAGAACGTCAGGCTGATGTTTCCACTGCGTCGCGGTGATGTCTTGCACGATATTTTGAGGCGACGTGTCACCCATCAGCTGAGTTGGTGGTCGAATCTTTAAACTGGTCACTGAAGGTGGCGAGTCTGTCCGAATTAGGCTCCCGTTGGTCGAAATCTTTCGGACACTGGTGTCTCCTCGCATTATATCCACCGTCCGAGATTCATCTCCCGAGGATGAAGGCTCGTCAGCTGTCGAAAGACCTGTCGCATTGCTTAGATTCCAGTCCTAAAAAATAGAAATGCAAATCATCAGATTCGCAATTTTTAACACCTGTAGTCCGAATGTTGCTAACCTGTAGCAAAATGTGAAAGCATCGTGATCAAATTGATATTCTTGCAGTGCATGTTATCACCACGTGATGCAGAAATAAGTTGCGCCTGTATAACTTTGAAGTTGATACCTCCCACTGTGCGATGAGGTGCATGTGACTCAAAAATCAGTCACGGTGACTTCACAGTGCACTCATAAAATAATGGTTATCAAGAGTTATAAAGTGACGAATGTATATCTTACCTTTTCCGCAGTTGCGACTGTGACCTTTTTTTATTATTGTGACATTGCAGTGATCTCACATCGACCGCTTTTAGGGTTAGCATATATCGCATATTTTATAAGCTCACTGAATAGAGCGATAAGAATTCTAGCCGTAAAATTTGAAGCTCACTTTTAAGATAATAAAGCACCAAAATTTGACAGTTTTGAAAGTTTTTGGAAGTTATTCGCTTCCACAAGTTTTATAAATTTTACCTGTGTTTTTAAAAGCAATCTTGAATCCTCAAAAATATTTAATCAATTTCACTTTAATTACAGTTTGTACAATACGGCAGTGAAAGTTACAACAATAATTCTACAATTGACAAAGCTAACTAAAATATGTTTACCCAAGTTATATTTAAATTGTTCCAGCGGAAAAAAAGAGGGTATTTTTCCAGAGTTATTAACTTTACCCAATCCATAAAATAAAAGATTAAACAAAAAATATATATTATCTTAGAATACATTTAAAGCTACAGTCAGGATAAGAAAAATTGTCAGAGGATACTGAATTACAAGTCTTAAAACAGTGCTTCACAATCAAAGTTTATGGAATGCTGCAATAATTGCTAAACAAAAGATACTTTACTTAACTTACTTTCTACTTACTACCATCTATTCTACTTAAATTCAAACTTTCTATTTTCTGGTAAGCAACGAATACATTTTTTGTCGTTAAAAACATTAAATAACCATTAACATCTCATTAGAATTTTTAGTCTGATAAGGCTATATTCGTGATAAGACTTATCTACATTCATATAAAAAATTTTTAAATATTATAATTGCAGCTTAAGAGAAGAATTATTAATTATAGCTTTTAATGTTACAAAATTATTTTAATTAAATTAAATCCCACAAATGCATTTGAATTGGTTTGTTAATGGAATCGAAGGTTCTTATGTTGCTTATAATGCTTTACAAAATCACCTAAAATTTATTACAAAAAAAAAGAAAGCATCAAAATTACTTCAACCGTTATAGAAAAGATAGAAGACTAGAAAAGATCTCAACGAATACTCACCATTTTAGACAAGCTGAAATCTTTCAATTCGTCGAAAAAGCGACTGGACGGTTTTTCACCCAGTGATGCTAATATCCTTTTCCGATGCCCGGGTTTCGTGATTTCGAGGACCTGGAGGAGAAAAAAATTAAAATGTAAAAACTATACAGGGTGCTTAATAATAAATGTTTAACAATTTTCAAGGAGTTCAGAAATATAAAATCAATCAAATATTAACATGAAAGCATGAAATAATCATAACGTTTTATGAGTAAAAAGGTAGAATTCTTTTTAATCAGGTAAAAAGTAATCTTGATCTATAATAAAAACCAACGGACACAGTCAGTGAATCAGTGGTCTTTGGCGATTTACCAAAATCTGATTTTCTGAATAGGGCGAGTTTTGAGTTTCATATGTACAGTGTATATAAAAATTGAGCAATTGCAATAGCTCAATTTCTAAAGACATGCATCTAAAAATCCTAGGACTGAGACATAGATCCTAACAATTATTCTTATCTAAAATAAAAATCAAGAAATTGGATTAAAACTTTTGCTTTATAATTTTTTTTTTTTTTTTTTTTTTTTTTTTTTGGTTAGAAAGGGCAGGGAGGGATTAAAAATCATGCTTATCCCGAACGAAAAAGATATCATAGTTTTGACCCTATTTTGATTTCTTACAAAATCTATGTTAAAATAAATTCCCTGAACTTTTCAATTTCAAATTAACAATTGAAGATTTTAAACCAGAAATCTTAAAATCTACGCAACTTTAAGGATATCGTAAAACTCATAAAAACATGTTATGTTATGTTCCCCCCCCCCCTTTCTCTTTTCTTTTCTTAATAATTTGAAAATTATTATGAATGCGTTTATAATCAAGTTAATTGAGCATAAACATATATATCGGCCAGTTTCTTGGAAAAATATATAGTAAAAAAGGTGAAAACATCGATACTGTTTGTTTGTTTAATCTTCTTGCTGTACGTAACAAATTTATGCTAATTCAGGATAATAAAATAATATCTTACATGCTTTATGATTCTCGCCATATACTAGACTCAAGGTCTACGATACCAATTCTTTAAATGAAAAATGAAACCCTAATTTATTTTAAATAAATCTCAATGCGTGAATAAAATACATTCCGAGATACATTCATTTTTCTTTCGCGCTCGCTCTTTAAGATGAAACCATCCGTTTTCTACTTGTTGCCAACAAAATGAATATAAATGTCTCCGCAAAACAGAAGTTTATACCAGTCTCGCGCCCGCAAGACAAATAAACAGACGAGACTTTTAACGAACTGGCGAACGCAAACCAGAAAATAATAAACCTCTCGAATCTCCAATGTCCCGTGAATGCAGTCTATAAAATTCTCCGTGCTTTGCGCTAATTAAGCGGGGTGGGCCAGCTGATTGCAAATTTCGAACATGCTTGTCAAAACAGAGTGAGCCAGAAGTGTCAGTGTGTGCTTCGCTGGACGCAGTAATTAAGTCATTGCAACAGCTTTGCGTCTGCACAACACTTATAATACTTCCAGAAAGAAAATATTATTGATATACTAATTAAACCCGGGTCTGATCAAGAATTTTTCTTATTACGAACACTATGGAATGTCCGCAATTATATTCCCTCCCTCCACTGATTTTTTATCGTATTTCTGCTCCATTCCTTGTTGTTCCTGGAAAAGAGGCCTGTAAAAAAACGGAAAAAATTCCTCTCCTGAAATTAAAAGCGCTTGGAATGGCCTCAATTATTTTAGCGTCTACGCAATTAACAATTAATTAACTGGAGTAATGAAGCGTTTGGGCCAATTACCAAAGGCTCGCTATTAATCAAGGACCAACCCCCCTTAATATCGACCCCCCTTTACCTGTATGGGCCAATGAGCGCGTAGGCAAATGATCTCATCCCCTTGCCCCCCTTCTCATTTCTCGTTCCTCCAGCAGTGAGGCCCTGGGCGATTTAGTCGCAGCACGGCAACGCGCCAATCATTAACTAGATTGATGCATTTAGTTTCAAGTTAAGGACGGGCCAATCAAGCGTAGAGAAAGGCCAGTATGGAAGGGAATGACTCGTGTTTGAATCACTGGAAAAGCGAGATAATGCCTGAGAAAAAATGTGGAGAATGGAGAGAGCATTTCTTCTCATTCGGAGAGTGTGGGAGGATGGGGAAAGAGTTGGAGAATGGGAAAAAAAATATATTGATTCTCAAAATAGGAAAGAGATTTTTGTAGGTTTCGCGTGTTTGGTAAGCGACGGGCATTAGGCCTTTCACTATTTTTTTTAGTTAATCACTGTTTGCTAGTTTTTTAGGTTGTTGGAAAGTTTACTGTTATAATAAAAAAAATATTATTTTTGCAGCTTAAACCAAATATATGGCTATGACATAGGGGAAAAAATTTCAAAAAAAGGTACAGTAACATAACCGCAGATTTTATGAATCATTGGTTAATCCAGTCAGCCGCTTATATGAATTAAATGAAGGAGAACAAATGAATGATTTAATGTTATTTTTGCCAGCTATTTTTGTAGAATGGTAAATAAACAGAAACTATGTTATTTAAAAAAAATATTGTTTGCTACATTTTTTTAGATTATGGGGAGATTTTCTGTTATAATAAAGAAAACCAAATATAATGTCATAATATAAGGAAAAACGTAGAATTTCTTAGGTTTATAAAAACGTACCGTATCGTTACATTTAAAGAGTATTACTTGGAATCAACTTTTTTTGTATCGTATTATTTGGATTAACTTACTTTATTGGGGGTATTTAATAGGATTTAATAGATATATATCCATGAATCCTTGAAAAGGTAGAAGATTTTTATAGGTTTTGTTTGGATGGTAAAAGATTGTCATTGACTCTTTTACCTTTTCTGTTTAATCAATGATGCTAATTTTAATTTTGTAGGAAGGTTTTCTACGATAATAAAGAAATTGTATTCTTGCAATTTACATTGCTTTTCTTATTATATATTTATAACAAATTACTTTAGATTTACTGATTTGGTAAAAATTATACATTAGCTTTTACATTTATTATCATTAATCATATTTGATTCTATTGTTAGCCGTAGAGTGTCATTAAAATTTTCTCTTATTGAAAAGAAATAGTATTATCGCATCTCAAACTATATACAGGGTGTTCCAAAAAATAACAACCCATTTCCATGAAATTACTAATCTATTGATTTGTTTCATAGGTGTTTGAAGAAATGCTCTCCTTAAAAGAAAGAATAACAATCATTTCCTACAACTGAGCAGTAAAACATATGAAGAGATGCGTCAACTGTACCATCTATATATGGAAAACAACCATCAACAAGAGAAATATCGGGCTACTTGTGAACAAATTCAGACAAACCAGTAGCATAGCGTATGAAAAACATCCAACACAACCAACAACATCTGATGATAGTGTCAACAATATTCGTGAGACAGTTGAAAGGAGACCAAGTACACAAGTAGCCTGATATTGGTCCTTGTTGGTGGCTGTTTTCCATATTTTCTGTAGTACGGCTGACGCACCTCCTCAATATGTTTTATCACATAGTTTCTGGGAAACGATGGCTATCCATTCTTCAACAAAGAGCATTTCTTCATACGTCTATGAAAGAAATCAATAGATTAATGTTTTCATCGAAATGGATCATTATTTTCGGAACACCCTGTATATAAAAATGACGAAAGTGGAAATATACAATTTCCCAAGTAAAGTAAAGTACAATATTAGGATACACAAATATATATATATATATATATTTGTATATATATACAGTAGAGCCCCGATTATCCGCGAGCGGATGATCCGCGACGATTTTTTTTTTAAAATTTAGATACAATTAGATACTTTTTACAATCTACATACAATTTAGAATAAAGAAAAGGTGTTTCCAAAGCAAGAAGCAAACGCAAGTGACTGATTATTTTTGAAAGATGTAACTCAACAATTTTTGTACGGTATGTTGCATATTTTTTTTTGTTTGTTTGTTTGTTTGTTTGCTCTTCTTTATTTGAGTGATTTAGACGTAGAGCGAATGTTTTTGCAGTATTGTACACATGTATGTACAATAAAACACAGTTTTATGTTGAAAATTTTATTTTTCGTGTTTGCACTCTTATTTTTCGGTTTATCCGCGATTTTTGTTATCCGCGCTGCCCTTGCCACCCAATTGCGCGGATAATCGAGGCTGTACTGTATATATATATATATATATGGCGTCGATTATTATGCAACTAATTACATATATGTCACTGATTATCATAATCAGTCATTTATATAAATACAATGAACGAAAACAGAATATTTCCCCCCCATTAATGAAATGAAACTGCTTCATTAGACGAGACTTTGTCGTAGGCACATTCTTTTTATTAAATAATGGCTTTCGCATTCTAAAAAATGTCCAAGAAAAATAACGGTCATGTCTCGATCAGAGAAATATAAGAAAATGCTTTAATAGTTTTGGTCCTATAATAACCAGTTTTTTTTTTTTTTTTTTTTTTTTTTTTTTTTTTTAACAATTAAATTCTGTAAAGACACTGTTAAAAATGTCTGTAAAACTCAGAAAAAAGAGCGAATTCTGTGTAAATTTATTTCTCGGTAAAATGCATTTGATTCAGTTTCTTGGTCACCAATTTACACACATTTCCATTATCTTATATCTGATTCCCTGTACGGATTTCCGTGCCTTTATATAAAGATATTTTGATCGCTGTTAAATTTTGTAATTCAAAATACACGCTTTTAAAATTCTTTTGAAATTTTATTGGACATATTGAAAATGCAAATTTATTTATTATTATTGAATAGGAGTGATAATTGTATAGAAGAAGAAGAAGAAAAGAAGAAAGGGAAGGATCATCTCGTTAGATTTAGTGGGGATTTTCCCCCCGCTCAATCATAAAAGACACATTTTGTGCGCTATATAGCAAGAACTCCTGTAGCTCAGTCAATAAGGTGTAATTTCCAAGGTAAAGTGGTCTCGAGTTCGAACCCACCGACGGCTAGAAACAAATTGTGTTGAAGTTTAATGACACAGCATTTTGAATTTGTACGGAAAATTCAAAAATTCTTTGAAGCTCACTGAAGTCTGAGTGATTCATTAATTTTAAAAACTAAATTAAACTATTATCATTAAAAGTAAGCTTACAGAGTCTTGTGTATTTTTCACGATGTTAATTTACAGATTCTATTCTAATTTTACAGAATAACTTCACTGTTATTTAACAAGAATCTCATTTTTTTCAAATCTCTGTAATTTTACGCAATACTTAAGATAATGGATTACCCGTAGATTCTATGTATTTCGAATTTTTTTTTTTTTTATCAATATAGATATGGGTTATTATAAGTAAGCCTTTTACAGGGATTAAATATATGAGAATAGAACCTTATGGAGAATCAAGCTGCTTTATTTAATAAGACTTTTGTAAATAAACCTTATAACAACTTTTTTTTTTTTTTTTTTTTTTTTTTTTTTTTTTTTTTTTCTGTGAAAAAAAAAAAAAGTTTTACTATTAAATTTTATAATTAGATACAAGTTGTCAAGTCTCTGAACTTAATAAGATATGTGTTTAATATAAATTATTGTTTAATTAATTCTATGTTTTTTATGCATTTTATTTTTCTGTATATCTTTATCTATGTACTTATGTTATCGATATATTTTCTTATTTATAAAATTAAAATGAGAACAATGTACTGTAATTGGAAAAACCGTAAGAAGAGCTTCTATCGACTTGAACATGGATAATGCAATAGAAAGCTAAACAACCAAGAAACGAAAGATGAACGAAAGATGATTTAGACGAACGCTCTACAATTTCTAATTCATAAAATTGGATGCAAAATATATGCTAGTTAAATTAGTAGATTTAAATGTTATAGAACAAATTTTTGTGACAGCCACGGCATAAGGTACGTTTTTTAAATTTAATATCATGTTATAGCAGTCATATTTTATTACTGAATATGCTATAATAGTCAGCTATTTTCATTTCATAATCTACTGTATTTGGAATATCCATGTTCATAGTAACATCTCAGAATACTGTTAGAGCATCAATCAATATCGAATGGTTTGATTAGCCACAGACTGCAGTATTTGTATGACACGTTGTACAAGCATTAAATATGAATAACTTTGTAAAAAAGAAATATATGAATTAGGACGTGAATATCAAAATTCGCCTTATCCAAAAAATCAAATTTTCGGAAATCGCGAAAAATATCTATCTGCTACCACGTGCTTCGAACACCTCCAAATATTTTTATACTTATAACTAGTTGCTCTATGATACTATAGTATTAAGTTGGAAAATCTATTTTAATTAATTAATTCGAAAATGTTTCGGACAAGGCGAGTTTTGTTGTCAACCAATATGTACAAGATATTTTAATAAGCCTTTCTTTTAAAAATACATCGTTAATCGTATTTGCTGAAAAAAATTAACAGTTTCCAGTTTTGGTCATCGAATGATAATATTTTAGATTCGAAAATAATCAATATGACAACAATAAGTACAATTGAAATTTACTGTAACGTTTCAGTCAGAAAAAGCAAACTTATCAATATTCAATTTATTCATCATAAATAATTTTAATTAAAAAATAATAATATAATATAATTTATACATCATATAAGACTATACATATATCTATATACCATGTAATTTACTTACAAAATATACACCCCCCCCCCCCCAAAAAAAAAAAAAAAAAAAAAAACAATAAATAAATAAATAAATAAATAAATAATAAATAAATAAATAAAAAATAAATAAACAAGAAAATTATCGAATGTTCATTCTGGAATATCATCAGCTCTTCAACTATTTATTGCTCGAATTTTTTAGACTAAAAATGTACAACTCTATCTATTTAGGTTTTATTTAAATCTATATATATATATATATATTCAATTCTTTCATTATCGCAGAAGTCACAATAAATAAATTCTCTCTCTCTCTCTCTCTTTTTTTTTTTTTTTTTTTTTTTTTTTAGACACGTTATAAGAAACAGTTGCTGGGCATCTGGGAAAGTAAACAAGAATAAATAATTACTTAAGAAAAAATAAAATAAAATAAACGTTAAAATGCTTTACAATTTCAAACATATGCACTTAATTTAATCAAAAAATATGAATGATTTAGAAGTGTGATATATACATTAAAAATTTTAAGTAATCGGATTAATTAAGGGTCCCGATTTGGGGAATTGCAGCATCCATAATTGAAAATTAACATCAGTTATCCAAATGTGATCTTTTTTTCAACGAATTATAAAATTTAAAAACCATTCCAATTTTCTCAGAAAAAGTTTATGAAATAGATTAAAATGTTTCATAATTTAAGAAAGAATGAATCAAATTTAACCATAAACTACAAAGCCAGACCAATGTACAAATTAATCGGATGTTTTTTTTTTTGTGTGTGTGTGGCAGTTACTGCGAAATGTACTCACAGACAGACATTAAAAACTTCTCAGGTCTGTGTTATAGTCTCATAGTAATACATATCGGACATTATTGTAATACTTATTTTTTGTTTCATTTCTAAGTTCTAATTTTCGTAAAAATTAGTCAATAGTCATTTAATTTTCATACATTGTTAAGATTACTAAATTACTGTATGATTTAAAAAGATTCACATTTCTATCAAACGCACAAAAAATTAACTTACAATTAATCATCAATCAATATTCTCTGTTAATTCAAACAATCCTCTCTAAAATACCTTAACTGGAGTATAATTAATAAATAAAAAGAATTTAAAGTCGTTTTTATATTTAAAACAAGTTGGAAATTGCACGTAAAGCGTAGCAAATGAGGTGCGTTCGTTGATAACGAAGTTTTAAAATAGTCAGATCTTGCTGATATAGTAGAGCGTACTTTGGATACAGTATAGTGGTCGAAATCTGTGTGTTCCTGTAAATATGCAGGGAGTAATTTTTATTATACTTCATTAACGTATATCTTATTCATAAAATGTGAGGTAGTTTAATATAATTAAAACACCCCCCATACAATGTTTCCCCGTATAACATTATTTAGTGGAATACATTTGTGTGGCCCTGTAATTTCGTAATAAATATTCTTTGCATCACAGATTATACAAAATGTATTTTTAGTGCATATTTCATAAATTCATGTCAATTCTGTTATATTCAAATGAGTGTAACACCATTAAAATGCATTTGAAACTTTTTTCCCCATTGACCGTAATGTAACGGAATACTTTTGATTGTCCCTGTAATTGATCAATGCCGATTTTCATAACATTTGAAATGACTCGACAAAATTATGTAATAAATATAAATTTTAAATTTAAAACGATTAAAATGCATTTGAAACTTTTTTCCCCATTGACCGTAATGTAACGGAATACTTTTGATTGTCCCTGTAACTGATCTATCCGTCCGATTTTCATAAAATTTTAAATGACTCGACAAAATTATGTAATAATTATGTATTTTAAATTTCAAACGATTCGGTTGGGTAGTTTTTGCGTTGTTATATGCGGACGGACAGACAGACAGACAGACGGACAGACGGACGGACTGAGCGACAACAATAGGTGCTACGTATTTACATAATTACGAACGCACCTAAAAAATTACAAATTTGTGAAACAATTTTGCAACACTAACTGAACATAATAATTAACCTTTCTCACTGAAATCGCTTCGATTGTGTTGTGAATGTGTTGCCAATGTGTTGTGCCAGGAAAAATATTCTACAAAAAGTGTTTTAAAAATTACAAGAGGAAAAAACGTGTTTTCAAAACATATTTCAAAATATTCATTTTTAAAGTTGTGTAATTTTAAAGGCACTATGTAGAAAATGTTTTAAAAGTGTTTTATTTGCGTTGTTTTATAATGTTCTAAATTGTGTTATTAATTACAATGTTTTCACAATGTGTTATTAATTTGGTAACAAAGCGTTACCATCACATCACTATTGTAAGAACATATTTTCATCAACACTATTTACAACACTATTTCAACACAAATAGCAACACTATTTTTAGAACAGATTTCTTAGATAGACATTTTTGCACCATATTAAGAATACAGTCATAACACAACATAATATAATTTACAACACATTAATGTGTTGTTAATTTGATGACAAAAAACGTTCTAAAATGTATTCATTTTTATGTTTGTAAATTTGCAAAAAAAAAAAAAAAAATGTTTTTAAATATACATTAGCCGCTCTTCGCGACCAGTTTGGTCTCCTTTAAATTTATACTAAATATTGCATCATAACACGTTTATTCGTAATTTAATTTTTCCTGCTCAATTGTGTGTCAAATCAGAAAATTCTGCTAGAAAATTCAAACACTCGGTATTTTTATACTGACCGGGCACAGGTGATAATTCGTCAAACAATCTTCCCGCGGCATTTTTTCGTATTTCATTAATTTCATTTAAAATAACATCCTTTCACTCATTTCACTTATAATGCATAGCTTTAATTTTAAACTGAAACATTTAAAATACGTGACTAGTATTGTTTGTTTTTTTTTTAAGTAACAGAAAATTAAATATAATAATATTTTAAAACTTCGTAATTGCAGCGAAAGAGAAAAACGTAAATAAATCAGATTTACCTTGGTCTAAATCCTTCTAAATTACTTTTACACAATAAACGATGATTTGCGTTTTATTCAGATGTTGCCACTGAACAATTAACAAATAATCGTGATTTTTGTGCCGCATTCGTTAGCGTAATATATATATAGATTATACCGCTCAAATACCACATAATATGTGCCACATAACAGTGATGTGAATCACCACGATATCCTATTCTGAGGTGTTGTATATAACATCCATGTTACAGCGCTAAATTTTGCAGCTAATGAAACCATTCTATTGATCGATACCCCATAATAGTATTCTGAAATGCGGTCTATCAACGTGAGTGTCCTAAACATATATTACATTATACAATGGCCAAGCTGATAACTGAATAGCATTATCCATCGAATAACAACTACAGCAATGTCTTTACGTGGTTATATCTAATAATATATAAAAATAAATGCAAATATTATGCATGAATTCAGGTTTTATAAATTACTTTAAATATTGCTGAATATATATTGCTTATTTAAATTCATAGTTTCAATTTTCAATATTAAACTGGAACTGTATGAATATACAAGGTGACTAAACTAACGAATTAAAAAAAAAATGGATAAGAGTACGTTAGCGTCCTGCATTGGGTCAGGTAATTTAATTTTGTCCGAGCCCGACCCGATATGGATTTAGGATCGGTTTGGGTTTAAGTGAATTTTTTTATCGCTACAGGTCGGAATGATTTTAAATGTTACGGGTTCAACTTTTTCAGGTTGACCTGTTTTTTTCTTATAAATGTCGTGAATGTTTTCAAAAGAAAAAGTTATATATTTGAATGCTAATGCGAGTGTATTTCTCCATTTTTAACAAAAAAGCAAAAACTGATAAAAAAGATGTAATTGAAGACTACTTTTCCATAATTATATTAAAATATGGGTTAATTTATTTTTTCTTATTAGTTCTTGAGATAGGGCTACGACTGTAGTTGTGAAAAATGCAGCATAGCAGTGTGATTTGTTGAGCGATTTACACCAAAGTGTAGAAAATGTCAACTCATTTCATGGAGTATTTGAATCTGAAGTTTGATGAAAATCCGTTATTAGTTCTTGAGATAGAGCTATTGAGGAAATCGTAATAAATGCTGCACAGCAGTGCCACCTGTTGAGCAATTCACACCATATGTAGAAAATGTCCATTTATGTCATGGAATAACTTAATCTGAAGTTTGATGAAAATCCGTACATTAGTTCTCGAGATTGAGCTATTGCGGAAATCGAGAAAAATGCTGCATAGTAGCGCCACATGTTAAGCCACAATTTACACGAAAGTGTAGAAAATGTCATCTCATAACATGAACGAACTGAAACTGAAGTTTGATGAAACTCCGTGCAATAGTTCTTGAGAAAGAGTTATTTCGGATATTGTAAAAAATGCTGCAAAGCAGCGCCATTTGTTGGGCAATTTTCATCAAAAACAAATCTGCACCAATTTATTTCAGGCACTAACTGAAAATAAATTTTCATTAAATTATGAGCATTTGTTCTTCAGATAGAGTGTCCATAAAATTTGTGTCACATACAGACAGTCAGACATTATGTAAGAACATGTTTTTTGGTATAGCTGACACATAAAATGTGTAAATCCATCGAAAACCGGAAGTTGAAAGTTTTTAAGTAACCAATAACTTCTTCTTGTAAAGACAGAAAAAAGTAAAAATCTCGTAGGAAGAGATGGATTGCTAATCAAATACTTAATCGTATCTCTCTTCTTCTGAATATTTTTTCACATTAATAAATATATTTTAAGGAATCATCACATTTGATTATAAGAATCCAAAATCTAATGAAATTGGCGATAAAATACCTACATCATCATTAAATTTCTCACTGAAAATTTAGATTTAGATTTGGTTGAGAAATCGCATTTTTGACTGTATAAATGAATTGTGATCCTACAATGCAAATTCTCAACACACAGAAATAAATAAATTTTAAAACACTTTTTGTCACCAAATTTACAACACTTTAATGTGTTGCAAATTAGAAAATTTCATATACAAAACATTTTTTTGTGTTGTGATTGTGTTCTTAATATATTGCAAAAATGTTGCCATCTAGAAATGTGTTCTAAAAATAGAGTTTTTCATTGCGTTGAAATAGTGTTGATAAAAATATTTTCTCACAATAGTGTTGTACTCTGTACATCATTTTGTCAATAAATTAACAACATATTGTAAGCACCACACTTAAAACACTATAAAACAACTCATTTAAAACACTTTCAAAACCCTTTCTACATGGTATTTTTAAAATTAACAATTTTCACCAGGAAATAAGAGACAGTTTACTTTATAGAAAAAAAAAATGCAGGAGATTGCTGAATGAATTGACCAATATTGCCAATAAATATCAATAATTGCATTTCTGTAAAAATTATGTAATTTTTAACAACACTTTTTGCACTATCTTTTTCCTGGCACAACACATTCACAAGACAATCAAAAACGATTTTAGTTAGAAGTGTTTATTATTATGTTCAATTAGTTTTGTAAAAGTGTTTCACGAATTTGCAGTGTATATTCCTATGTAATTAATTTTGGCTGCTTTCGTATACATGACTTTTTGCCTTTTATTTTAGGCAAGTGTTATAGGAATTACTTATATCTGTAACTGATAATTGCAGGACATCTACAGTCTAAGAACAAATATTGATAATGTGTCTATAATGTGCAATGTGTGTGTAATAATGTTTCTATTAAGAAACGTCAGCACGTGTTTTCTTCTATCAATGTGCTAGAAAAAAAGGTTTCTGAGCTTTCAGATATAGTAAGGTGATGCCAAAATTTCGATGAGAATTTAAATTAGATGTCAAAACTAGTGTCATAGTTACCAATTTGCAGGTAATTTATTTTAGTGGAAAATCCCATGTTGATTAATTTGATATCTGATCAGGGTTTTTTCGTGTGTGTTGGGTTCTGGTGTAGAAGAACTGTCAAAACAAAAGTCTGATTAATTTTCTAGATGAGAAAAGTATAAATCGCCTCCCATTATCGTACACAAATTGATAATTTCTAAATTGTTAAATTCAATATAATTCTAGTTAAAAATGAAAAATCAAATCTTGTTTTTCATCAAATAAAAAAATAAATGCGCCAAAATAATTATTTTTTAAGCAATTACAAAATTAAATTTTTAATGCCGTTTTTAACTACTGTAAGTTATATTTAAAAAAATTTCTCCGTTTCTAACAAGTAAAACATAGTAAAAATTCCATTTTTGTATGACAAAACTTATCGGGATATGAAATCTGAAATTTTATATTTTTCAGTATCTTCTGGCTTAAAAAAGGAATTAGTACAAAAAATAACCTTCCTTCTCATAGTTTTTTTCCGAAATATTTTTAAAAATTTTAAAGTACACGATTTTTTTCCATGTCTATAACAGACAGCTTTCGGTTTACAAAATTAATATCTTCCGTTACATAAAGTAAATTCATGTATGCCTGAGAAATGTAAAATAAGGCAAAAACATGTTCAAAAAAAAAAAAAAAAAAAAAAAAAAAAACAGATTTTACTATCATGCCATTCGTTACCGCCATTTTACAGTTTATTTATTCTTCTAAGTGAACTCAAGTTCTGTATTTCACAGTACCATCTTAGTTTTAACAAAACGTTCACTTTAAGCACGCGCTTTTTGCGTATGGTTGATGGTTTGATTAAAAAAATCCGTCATGTTTCTGGTTCTAAATATCAGTACATCACAAAACCGATTCTAATCAAATATCAAATTTTAAAATTTTGATGTTGTTAAAAAAATATAAAAATATAAAAATAAAAAATAAAATTTTGATGTTGTTAAAAAAAAAAAAAAAAAAAACACTTTAGCGAGTACCTAAGATTTTTTTTTTAATTTTAAAATTTTGTTAATCATTGAAAGTTAGAAAAAATAAGCAGCCATTCTTTCATAGAATTATAATAATAACAATAATAATTTTTATTATTATTATTGTTGTTGTTGTTATTATTATTGCTTCTCATAAGACTAAATGCTTCGCAGACACAAAAGAAAAGAATGTGCCTCCATATGATAAGGCTACTGCTTACGATTCCATGTCCTTAAGTGATTCAGAAAGTTCTGTGCAAACAAATTTAATCTTACCAATGCACTATGTTATGAACAATCGACTGACACTGATGGCATCGAAATATTAGTGCTATATGAAATTTATCATAATATAACAACTGAGAAATCAAAAAAAGTCTTTGAATAAAACACTTAGCAGTAATACAGGAGATAACAACTCGAAAAATGAGCAATACTGGTGTTAGGATGTCACATGAGTTATTGGAAAAAAATTAGGCAGATTGAAATTCATGTTGCGATTCTCAGTTTAATATAACTGATTTTAAAACAAATAGATACAGGTAATATAAAAAAGGGTTGTGTTTAATAATATTGTTTGATGCCATGATCTAAAGCTGCAGTTGATTCTTCTTTAAGCAAAACAAAAGCCTGTTTACTTCTTAAAAATATCTTGTTATGTATTTGGTGAAAGTGGAAGAAATTAATTTATTCTGAACCATTATTTGAAATCCATTCCATCAATTCGGATCAATACTTTGCATGTAACTAAGAGAAAGCTATCGACCATTAGGATTTAATTGGTTAAGAGAAAAGGGGTTCTTCTACTCAATACAGAATCAATTACATTGGCTTTCTGACACAAAGTTTTACAACTTAGCCAAGGTGATTTGATTCATAAATAGAACTATAGTGTCTAGAAGATACAGTGTGGCAACAGTTAAAAGCAATGTGTTAAAAACTTCTAAAAAATTTTGGCCGATAAATGTCGAACAATGCTAATGATAAAGGTCGACATCTCCTAGCTTTTCATAGGCCGAAACGTCTTCCAAATTCAATCCTTATGCAATGTTTACATTTGAGCAACTTAGAAGTAATTGCGATCATCATTTGTTGTTTATCATCGTTACAATTTATAGACACAAAAAGTTTAGTACTTTTTGGAATAGGCAGTTGCCAGAATTTTTTTAGACACTTTGACAATGCATGCTCTTCCTATCTTGCATCTTTCAATTTCAGTTTGTTTAGACATTTGTTGTCATTTCCTAGCGCCTTTATGTTACAGTTGGCAGAGCGCAAGACTTTAATTTTCTTACTCGGAGCTCTGCGAGTTCGATACCCGGCAAAGATTTTTTTACCTAGACCAAAAAAGGAAAAAAAATGTTGAGCGGTATCAAACTTACGAAGTTTCGGTAGTTAAAAATGCACTCCAATAGCCCTCTGCCAATTGTGCCATCCAGGATCTCGAAGAAGAGAATAATTTATCTGATTATGTACTAAAGTATCAATATTGGGTGAATTTTGAGGCCTGTTTTTTACGTCTCTTTTAAATAATGCACTTTATCACTTGAATACGTTTATCTATTGACTATACTCTATCCAATCAATACACAAGGGTCGCCGAAATCTGTGTCCCCAATTTTGTGTCCTCTACTTGTAAGATCAGTTCTTTAGTCATAGACTTCAGATATTCTTGCACAGTTATGAAACTACTAGAGCGAAGTAGAAAGTTTAGCGAATACAATGACATGTACTATATTCATTTATAATTTTTAATAAATGGAAATTTTCATCAATGTTTATTCAAGACAATAGTATAAACTTTTGCATCAACCAAATATTGATAAGTTAGCACCATGAAAAAACTTATTGCATCTAAACTCATAACTTTTTAGGGATAGATATTCATTCTAACAACAAGTATTTTTTAAAGCATCAAACTAAAAAAAAAACTTAGTTTATTAGTAAACAAAAAAGTGGAAAAAAGAAATTACCCTTCTTATGAAGATAATTTTATTTAGTTTGAAATAATAAATAATTACTTAATTATAAAGTGAGTACTTACAGAACTGAGCTCTACCTCCCACACTTTTCTGGCCTTCGCCATATCATCAAACCCGTTCCTCCTGAAGGTATCTAAATACTGGTCTAAATGTAAGGATCTTAACCATTCTCCAACGGATTCTGGCCCTTTGTCTCCGATAGGCCGCAAGGCTGGTAGGCCGTGACAGGAATCTAGAATCTTTTGTCTGTGTCCCTGATCTAGCACACCTATTTCTAGTAAATCTTCATCATCAAGTATGTTACCACCCTAGAAGAAACAAACTTCAGTTAAATCACATAACTTTTAAAACTTTTATTAAGTAAATTTTGAAAAAGTGAATAATCATTGTTGGAAAAAAAATTAGTTGTTGGTATATGCTTTTATAATATAAACATTTGTTTGTCTACATCTAAATCAATGGTGCTCACTAAAGTTTCTATTCTTAGACTGCTATTCGTGAGTAAAAACCTTTGCGATATTTAATAACAGGGATTCTGCAATAAATTAAGGTGAAATTTTCCATTATAAAAAAATGAGGTAATCAGCGGCCCGCAGGCTGCGTTGTAAGTAGAATGTGTAGGGATGGTTATCTGATTCGGTCAGATATTCCTGAACTACCTTTACTAGTGTGCCTCTATACAATTCGCAAGAACAGCATGCTCAAATTATGCACCAGACATTTTTGTCCAAACTATGGCAAACTTATATTCCATAATGTTAGAAATATTGAAAAATTACCTTTGTTTTTAAAGACTATATATTTCCTTACCAATGAGAACGCTCAATAAATAACTATGGAGAGTTCTCATTGGTCAGAAAATAGATTAGTCTTTAAAAACAGAGGTCATTTTTCACGATATTTTTAACAATGCACGCTCAGCGATACTCGCCTGAACGAGTTCAATTATATTGTACAAGTGTGATAAGTTAAAATGTAATTAGCGTGGAAATTCACTTTTGTTCAGAATTTTCTCAACCAATCAAATTTTATATTTTGTATGTCATCCCTTTCACATCAAGGCATCTTCATCATTATAGTGCTCTTACATATCCATAACGTATATATAACTTCACGTTCAAAAAAAAAAAAAAAAAAAAAAAAAAAAAAAAATCAACTTCTAGAAATTTTCCAGATGACTGTACTTAATAAATTTCGATATGCCTGCCTTTTAGAAAATAGGACCGTAAAGTCATGGCGCATTTACGGTCCGTCACACGGTAAAAAAAAAAATCTGTAAAGGTACTAAACATTTTCTAGGAAACTGGGATTCCAAGACTTTTTCATGTAACGCTAACGGGAAAAATCGATGTAACCGATTCTAAAACTTGAGTTTTTGTTGTCACCTTACAGGAAAAGTTCTTGGAATCCCAGTTTCCTAGATAAAGTGTAGTACCTTTACAGATTTTTTCTTACAGTGCACAAGACATCAGCGAAACCAGATAAGAATGTGAAATCTTTATTAGAAAAAAAAAATCTTCAAATTTAATAACTTGTTCAGTGCAACTCAATGTAGCCTCCATTTGTTGCCTTACACACCAATTCAACGATTTACAAACTATAATAAACTATAATAAACAAACTATATAATCATATTCTTTACACACACAAGAACGTTTGGTGTAAAAAAGTGAATAACGTCTAGTCTTTGCCTGTTTAAAATGAAAGCCATTTCGAGCTGCTCTGAATAGGTGTGAAAATTTTCAGAGTTTTTCTTTTATTTGATGAAGATTTCACATTTCCATCTTGTTTCGTTGATTTTCTATGACCGATAAAATGTGCACCAAGACTTTGTGACACACTGTATTTAACTTACTATTTAAGGGCTCTTGTACATGAAAATTAACGGAAAAACTCAAGGTTTGAATTAGTCTATTTTCAAAACTTTTTTATGTATAAAGGAGAAATTTTGAATCTTGATTAAACGGATTGTGCTTTGTAAAATGCTATCTTTAAAAACTGGTAACTTTCACTTAATTTGTGTATTGTTAAAATTAAAATAGTTTTTTTTTTTTTTTTTTTTTTTTTTTTTTTTTTAAACTCCGTAAGTTATTGCGCGCACTACTATATCTTGAAAACAGACGTATGGGTTGTTATGAAATTTGGTACAGATGTTTAAAAAAAAAAATGTGTGTTTAAATGATTAAATTTTAAACATTTATAGTGTTAATATTTTTAGTTACGACTATCTTTATTCTTTCATTAAAAATGTAGTTTTTAAGAAATATATTTATTTTTTCTGTAGTATTATTTACATAGTTAATGAAATAGTTTTGACCCAAGAGTAGATCATTAAAAAAAATACGTACATGCTCATTATATATATGAAGTTTCATAAAAATCCATACGTATAAGTTCTGAAGATATCACGCATGCAGTGATTTACGGAATGAAAGAAAGAGCTGTTTTAATTTCAGTAATATTCAAATTCTGTAAAAGTCTAGCGGTGGTATTATATAAAAAAGATAATATTTGTAATTAAAATCAAAATTTCATGTTTATATCTAAAAAAGTAGTGAAGACACACAAATCCAAACTTTTAGTGTTTTTGTTAATTCTAAAAACTTTTAGTGTTTTGTTAATTCTTGTAAAGTCTAAAAGGTACAAACCTTAGGTATTTATATAATTTTATTATGTTTTCCTTTTTTATCAGCATTCAAAGCTCATCTTGTTCCAAACAGAATCACAAGGAGAAAAATTCTTCAGCATGCATTTAGTAATCGAAACATGTAATTTAAAAAAAATCTCAAAGGAATATGTATACTTCTTAAAATTTCCAAAGAGCATAAGCATATTTTTTTCTTAAAATATCCCTCATCTTATTTAATCATAAAGTTTGTTATGCTTTTCTGAGAACAAATAACGTAAAGATTTCTGTTCGGAAATAGCAGTACCCAAATGTAAAAACCATACGCATTCTGTAAATGTTATGCAATCTCTCCATTCTAAAACAAAACAAAACAAAACATAGCTGTTACTGCCGTAATTGAATTTATTATGATATTTTTTTTTCCAGTTTTTCGACTTATCCTGCAAAAACTATAGCATATAAAAATATGAACACTTAATTTAACCCTTTCAGATCTGAATTTTTTTTCCACTTTGAGAACAAAATTATTTTTATTTTAATAACGTTAATCGTAGCTATCCAAATACACTTACTGAAGTTTAAAAATTATCTCATTCTCTGACATCTAACGAATACTTATTTAGTGTATTATTCAATTCATATTTATATGATAATATGCTAAGGAATATGTTTTGAAGACGTTTGGAAAATAACATATTACAATAGGTTTTCGAGGATAAACAGCTTTCTAATGTTTTTGCGTTTTATCACACATGATTCGTTCAGAAAAGTATCTTTAATTTTAAATTTAAAGAGTAAAATATATGTATAAAATAAAGGAATCGCTGACGGTGGAAGGAGAAATAAGTAAATTATTGTTATTATTATTATTATTATTATTATTATTATTATTATTATTATTATTATTATTATTATTATTATTATTAAATGTAAAAACATAAATGAAGTCATAATAAAAAAGGTACATCCATATACTATCATTTCTATATGTAAAAAGTAACTAAGTAATTTTTAAGACAAAATAATACTAGATGAAAAGA